>OW964548.2:12500-1212500 GCA_943138885.2 Tholera decimalis | reverse complement strand
TTAATTATTATTATAATCGCGTGAACTGGCGAAATGCTGAGATTTACCACAAGATCATGTACTACAAAAATGTAGGGTTTATGTAGATCTAAAAAATCCGTGGTACTACATATCTAACTTTTATGAATAATCTACAATAAGGCAAATTATGTAAAGAAAATAACAAAAAAATAAGGCATGATATTGTAGTATTATTATTATGCAGCCATATTAATACTTACGTTCGAAAATAGTTCCATCACCAAGACAATTTTATGAAGATAAACTCTGCCTTTTACAGTATTCAATTTGGACTTATAGTTTAGGAGAAAATGTAAAATTAAAATTATTCAACAACGTTATTTACCGAAATGGCGCGCGGATGTACGGCGCGTTGAGCACAGTCGCGTTACCGCACTGATAATACACTTCTGGACACATCTATTGGCCCACCATGTATTTTCAGTTTCGTTTGGTCCTAGCTAAAATTTTATATTAGGTCGAGCAAAAAGTTTTTATGCAGTTTTGAACCTGGCACATTCACAATTTCATTCAATAGTCTTTTTTTGAATTTCGAACACAGAATTTAAAGAAACAAAAGACAATTTGGAGCCTGTTTGTTGATATCAAACAATCGAATACTAAGAAAACTTGGTTTTATTGGTTTACTTAGATTTAATTCTTGAAAAAGTGATTGATATCTTTGCTTTTGCAACAAACATTACTTATTCTTAACATTAAGGTGAGGTTCTATCAATAATCTATGGATACTTCACCTGAAGTCGCCGCCCAAGCTGTGGCACTTATTCAGGCCGGACACAGCCAAAGAAACGTGAGTGCTCAACTTAATTTAAGTCGATCTGCGGTCCGAAATGTTTATCGGAGGTACCTAGAGACTGGCGGCTTTGTTCGTCGCCAAGGAAGGCCACGATCTCGGGTCACAACTGAAAGGCAGGATCGATTCATCGTGACGACCAGCTTGAGAAATCGTCACCTTACCTCCATTGAGATACAAAACCAACTTCGCGACTTCCACGGAGTATCTGTGAGCGCTCGAACTGTTCGGAGAAGGTTAAAAGAACGCGATATGGTACCACACAAGCCAGCTAATGGGCCCAAACTAAAGCGAGCCCACCGAACAGCGCGCCTTCATTTCGCACGCAGTCATTTAAATTGGACACAGCAAGATTGGAGCCGTGTACTCTTTTCTGATGAGTCTAAAATTGTGTTACATGGCAATGATGGAAGGAAGAAGGTCTACCGGCGTAAGGGAGAGCGTTTCGCACAATGCTGCTTTGAAGAGAGGGTTGCTTATGGCGGTGGCTCATGGACTGTCTGGGGCGGTATATCCGCGAGCGGCAAAACTCAACTTGAGGTTGTTACAGGACCACGGCTGCCAACATTAAATGCTGAAAGATACATTCGTGAGTGCTTAGAACCTCACGTGATACCATACGCGGACTATGTGGGCCCAAATTTCCTTTTTATGCATGATAATGCAAGAGCCCATGCGGCCTGCATCGTCAGGGAATATCTTCGGGATGTGAACATCACAGTTATGGACTGGCCAGCCAGAAGCCCAGACATGAACCCCATTGAGCACATGTGGGACGAGCTAAAAAGGCGTGTTAGGGCTCGTCAGCCAGTTGCCCAGACGATGCAGGAGTTGAAAACTGCCATAGAAGAGGAATGGGAGATGATCCCTCAAAATTTCATAGAGCGGTTGATAAACTCTATGCCTAATCGTATGAGAGCTGTGGTAGATGCCCATGGAGGCAACACGCGTTATTAAATTAAACCTTTATTTGATAAAACATGTTTTTTATTCAAAAATTAATTGCCTTTAACAAGGCGCATATCCGACTTGTTAGGCGTAGGTCCATGTCGTATGGTATTCTGAATTCAAATTTAAAACTATACGATCGAAAAAGATGGTAAAATGTATCAGGTTTAAAACTGCATCAACAGTTTTTGTTCAATCTAGCAATCATATTTCGGTAGGGGCCATCGAAACCTAAACTCTAAGGTGGGCCAATAGATGTGTCCAGAAGTGTATTAAATATAGGTATCTAAACTTGGTTTCATTCAATGACGTATTATAATAATTGTATCTTTGGCTTCATTCATTTCGATTTATTTGATTTTCAATTCCTATGTAAGTGAAAATTGTTTCAGCTTTTTTTTACGTCAGATGTGTGATTTTGTATCTATACATTTGAGTATTTTTATTTTACTTTCTGTTTAGTTGAATAAGTAATTTTGATAGGGTGTTATTTCGTTTAACCCATTTTTTTAACCGACTTCTAAAAGGAGATCGTTAAGGATCGTTTAGTTTAATGTTTATAGTAAGTTTATTCATTTTTTTAATGTTAGTTCCATTGATATGTATACAGTTATAAAAATACGTATTTGTAGTCTATATTCTTACATTTCTTAATTTTGTGTAGGAGATTCAATTCCTTTTTAAGCTCTAACGCAAAAAGAGGAGTGTTATAAGTTTGATGTGTCTGTGTATCTTTGTGTATGTGTGTATGTCTGCTGTGGCATCATAAGACCGATTATGACGCGGTTTTTTTGTTAGAAAGCTGACGTGATCGAGACGGTTCTTAGCTACAACTTATCAAGATCTGTTCAGGTGTTTCATGGTTGTCAGGGGTTACCTAATATTTAAATTTTATATGCTAACTAACTCGTTGCTTTTATTAAAATATCTTCGAAGCAATGTCGTAATTGCTATAGTTTTCACAGGATCAGAGGCTAAACAAACGGCACTTATACCTCGAATCCCCATGGTACCTACAGATTTACCTATTATTTTAAAAGGATACAACTTCCGGGGTTGCGGGAATGTTCGAACGAGATATCAAAGCCCCGGAACTTAAGGGCACATGAAAGAACAGGGTGGGTTTTTAGTCAGTAGAAGTCTATCGATAATTTTCCCACTCTTACAAAAAGAAAACACAAAGGTGCTGCTTATTTCATAAGAAATTTCTTCCAGCAGACCTGCGACAGGAGAGTTGCATAAGAGATGATGCACAGTACCTATGTATAAATACTAATTACGTAAATTAAAACATACTTAGCTAATAAAATACATATTTATATTAATACTGAATAAATATATACCTACCTAATATATATATAATTACGGGATGGTGATAGAATTCTTTGACTTTGTTTTTTGGAAATAAAAAGAAAGTCATTTGGCGTAGCTACGATGGAACCCATCATGGACGAGTCTGACTCGCACTTGGCCAATTTTTTTTCACATGGCCAATTATATGTTGCTTTATCTAGATCCGCAAGGAAGCCAATACATACTAATACCACAAGAAAATAGGACTAAAATATTGTATATAAAACCGAAATACTCTAATGGCTGTTTCTACCAACGACCCCTAAATTTTAAGGAACCCTTAAGCCAATTTAAGTATCACTTAACGCAAGTTTTGTTTTTACCAACGTTTAAGGGACACCTAAACTCTTAAGGGATCCCTTATATTTAGGGGCCCGAATGTTCGGCCCCTAACTGACCCCTAGCCTAAGGGTTAGTTTTAAGTTGTTAAACAAGTCGCGTGTTCTTTATTTTTTTGTTAAAATTGAAGATCTATTAATTGAGTTTTTTGATAGTATTGAAGCTGTCGAGACGGTGGAATTATTGGCAAACCCTAGGTTAAATACACGGCCATGTATTTATCGTGAAAGACCAGACTTTTTCACACAGTATGATGATAAAGACTTTTGTACAAGATATAGGTTATCCAAGGATTGCGTGACATTTCTACTACAAAAACTAGAACATATTTTAGAATATCCAGACGACAGGTAAGATACCTATGCATTAAATATTAAAACAGAGTAGATAATAGGTATGTGTAGGTACCTACAATATCTATGCAATGCCTAAAACTGTTTGCTATAAAGTGTATGTTAGTCTTAGTAGGTGCAAGTATAGAAACTTTAAAAGGTTTTCTATTCTAGCAGGTACCTCTATCTATGTTATCATTAACTTTCAAATTACTTTTTCTGAAATAATTCTATGCCCCGATCAAACAACTATTATGTGCCCTTAGATTTTATGTTACCATAATTATGTGTCCACGTTTTATTTTCTCAGCCATTGTTATTAATTTAATAGGTATAAAATCCAGACAAACACTGGCAAAATAACCACACAGAAATAATGACCTAACATCAACTGGAATGTCACTGTCAAAAATGATACGTCTCAAAAAGTCAGAACTTAAAAAAAGGCACTGGAATTTCGTTAAACAGCCAAACAATTTTGTAAATAATATGTTAGTTTTTCGATGTTGACATATTGTTTTGTAACGTAATTGTTGTTATATCATGTTCCTAATGTAAAATATTTTTATTTTGTTCTGAATTATTGTAAAAATGTAACTTAAAAATGTTGTCGGTAAAAGTGCGGTTTTTGGATTAACTATGACAAGAAATCTGTCACTTAACTAAGTAGCCCCTAAGTAGGTGTCCCTTAGCATGGTGAACATGAATTAAGTTAAGGGATGCATTTAAGGGGTACCTTAGCCTAAGGGATCCCTACCAAGGGTATAGTTTAGGGGTCGTTGGTGAAAATGGGCATTAATCTATTTTTAATAATATCATTAACAACTATCTTTACTTTGCGATTCTCTAATTATTAAAAATTAGATAGGATTACTAAAATGTTACCATCTATTCATCAATATTCAGAGTTTTTCGCGTTAATAATATGTAGTATTAGGATTATACGCGGGTGAAACTGTGGGGCACAGTTAGTGAAGGATAAAATACTGCACATATCAATTAAATCTAAAGTATTCAACACATGCATTCTCCCTGTATTGATGTACGGAAGTCAAACATGGGCCCCCACTAAGTTTAGTGGGGGCCCATGTTTGACTTCTTGCTGTTCAGTTGAATAGCAAGAAACTAAACATATGCCAGCACTCGATGGAGCGAAGCATGATGGGAATAAAAAAAATAGATCGAGTCAGGTTGGAAGACATTAGAAAAAACACAAAGGTTCAGGACATAGCAACAAATGTCAGGATACAAAAATGAAAATGGGCTGGGCATATGAGTAGAGGGAAGGAGAAGTGGAGCAAGGTCACAGAGTGGTACCCCAGGAATGGCATAAGAAAAAGGGGAAGACCTTGTCAAAGATGGGAGGACGACCTGGCCAAATTCGCAGGTGTGACCTGGAGCCATGTTGCCAAGGACAGAAACGAGTGGAAAAGGTTGGAGGAGGCCTTTGCCGATTGGCAATCAACAGAAGACAACCTAGATTTTATTTAGCTTAGATATTAAGGAAATTGTACTACTGTTGAATAAATGGCTTATTATTATTATATACTAGTACTCACGCGGGGCTTCGCTCCCGTGGATATTATCACGGTAAAAACATAACTCTCCTTTTTGCAGTCGCGTAAAAAGTAGCCTATAACCTTTCTCAAGCTTCAAGCTACTTCCATACCAAATTGCATCCAAATCCACCTAGTACTTTCGAAGATTAGCGCGTTCAAGCTAACAAACAAACAAACTTTTCCGCTGTATAATATTAGTATAGATTTAAAATGTCAAGGCATTGCTCAAAAGGAGCAATGTGTTTAGCCAAGTTCTTGGCTGTAATACTAAAAAAAATATAGTACCTACCTACATAATATCTATCTTTTGTCAAATAAAAACCTTTACTGAGGTAATTGTTAATGTCAATTAATTGGAATACATTGCTATCATAATATATCAGGTTATGCATTTTTGTATTAACATTAGATCTAAGGTTATTTTCTTCCTGTGGCAAACTTTTACTGTATGGAAATGTAAACATTACAAAAAAAATTAAGTTCAGGTTGCACAGGAGACCTGTGATTTTGGATAAATTCTCCTTTGTTTACATTACCCATATTACCAACAAATAATATCAAAATTGTATCCTGGTGAAAGGTATATTTTTTTTTCATAGTATCAAAAAAGGAACAACCAGGCATACAGTAGTTTTTTTTTTTTTTTTTTTTTTTTTTTTTTTTTTTTTTTTTTTAAATCATAATCATAAACTTTATTTCAAAAAAGGATATTTGTAATACATTAATGGGTACTTGTAATACATTAATGGGTACTAAATCTAAAATGTGAACTAATAGTAGTTTACAATTTAATGTCCCGGATATTCATGTTTCAATAAGTGGTCAAAATTCTTTCCAATTTCACCGGAAAATATGACTAAATGGTTTTTTATTGTAGTTTTGTGTTTTATTGTTTTAGAACTAATAATAGGAATTAGTGAATTGAAACATGAGGCTGCTGTAAGGTGTTATTGGTACTGTATGTTGACAATGAATGGTCTAGCGAATCTATACTTGAACATGGCAGACAATGTTTGCAGTTGGTGGTTTGTGAGCTTACCAGCTCATTCATTGCCAATACATATTCCCTCATTACATTTTCAGTGGTATTATATTTAACAGTCATTAAACTCAGTTTTTCCCGCAAATGGTTCAGTTCAGCTTGCAAGTCCTCAGTGTCAATTTGGTACTTCCTAGTACTTTGTTCCAAATTAAATGAGTAAATATCTAATTGTTTCAGTCAATTTGGTCTTTCTCTATTTCATTTCACATTTTTAATAAAAAATGTTTGCTTTTTAGCCATCTTTTTAGTTTTAATAATGTATTTGTTAATTTTTTTTTTAAATTTATTTAACTACCTACTATTCTCACCGATTTACTTGAATCATCTGCTGTTAAATTAATGTTGTTGCTGGGGTTTATTAAGGAAACCATGGCGGGGCAATAGGCACCTGCTCGCTGAATAAGCTTTGACTGTTATGTTTAGATTTGTGGTTTCTAACTGGCATAGTTGGCATTGAGCTTCTTGTAGCTCTTGTTGTAATAAATACCTATCATTAAGAGCTTGTTCATATTCTGAGCTACACTGACTAAATCCGTCCACTACTAATAGGAGCCTATACCTAGAGTTGTAAAAAAACGGTTTTTTTTCTGAGATGAAAAAAAACGTTTAAAAAAAACATGAAAAGAAAGTTTTTTTTTTCTGGAGTAGGTTTTTTTTCATGAGTAGGAAAATAAAAATATGGTAAGGCGGTTGGCGTATGTGAGTTGATATTATTTTTTTTTGTTCAATAAGAAAATACCATTTGTTTTTTGTTAAATAATACATGTCTTAACATAATTGGCAACACCAAGTGTAAACTACATTTACGGACGGGGATTTCCCTAATCCTCGTTTGGTTTATGTTTTGGTTGATTTGCGTGCAGACTGCAGAAACATTTAGTACGTACAGTGAGTCAGCGACATTCATACCAAGAAACGTAATAGACTGACAAATGACAGGGCTAGGAAAATAATGTACATTGTGCAATCTGTGCAATCAGTACAATCATCAACAATATTAACACAAGCAGAATGTAATAGTCCCTGATAGTATAGTCGTTGATTCAGAATCAGATGAAACAAATACAGACACAGAACATTATTCCGAAGCTGATAAAACAAGCGTAGCCGTAGCTACTGATACTGATACAGATGATTGTAACACATTAAGTATTTTTTAAGTTCATAATAATAGTTACCCATTGATTTAAACATTATTTGACTTGAATAAAAACAAAACAATCAAATTTAGTGTCTTATTCCATTTTAGTTATAGAGTTTCACTTTTTCTGAAAAAAACCAAATGTAGAAAAAAACAACGGTGCCAAGATATTTTTCATGTTTTTTTTTCAAGATTGTGAAACTAAAACATTTTGTTTTCTTTCAATTTACATCTCTACCTATACCGGGCTTCAATAACATCAATGTATTGAATGTATAACTGAGCCATTTAATTTTTTAACTGCCTATTCCTTTCATAGGCTTCAATGAGCACCTTTTCACTGTCATCTATTTCCTTAGTTAATTGATCACAGCACTTCTTGGACGCCTGCAATTCGCTCAAAACCAGTTTGAGTTTGGACTCTCTTGGCGAGCAAAGGCGCTTCGAGTCAGAGGCATGATAGTGTGAGAGGAAATGGAAATGAAGAAAAAGTGTCGAAAAAGTTGTGGAAGTCACTTCCGCCGAGCATTCATGACTTAAAAACAATGTCTTTATTCAAAAGTCGATTAAAAGAGCATTACCTTTCCTCTTAACTGTGTTAATTATTTATGTATATATTTATATAATATGTTTATATATTCTAACATTATGTATTTATTTAAGTATATGTTATTTTTATTGCATTATAAGTATGTGTAGGTATATTTAATATTTTAGTTTTAGACTTCACGGTCAGTGGGTCGTCTTATGGGCAGAGCCCGATTAACTCTGTCAGAGACCCTATGGCTGATCAAATCATGTGTGAACTGAGGAAACGCACATTAAGGGCTGTAGTTTTTAATACATATTTGTTTACTTGGTGCGTGCACTGGGCCTGGGCCCTTAGTTGATGCGGGGCCCCTAGGCAGTTGCCTACTCCGCCTAATGGTTAATCCGGCCCAGCTTAGGGGCACATATTTATTTCTCTTCTTGTTCTCATACACTATTATCTACATTTGTTTTTCACTTCTCCTTTCGCAGGTCTGCTGGAAGAAATTTCTTAAGAAATAAGCAGTACCTTTGTACTCAAATATTATAATTATGTTGTATCCTTATGTATTTTACTGTGTGTACATAAATAATAAAATAAATAAATAAAAAATAAAAAGAAAGGCAAAAAACTAAAGTTCAAAGATAATTAGTTAGTGAGAAATCGAAATTATGCTATAAAAAACTTTTTACCAAAAAATTAAACCGACTCCCAAAAAACACTGCAAAGTCGGTTTAATTTTTTGGTAAAAAGTTTTTATTTCACTCTTTTTAATTGGTTGATTTTTAATTTTACCTAGTTACAAGAGCCTAAATGTCAACTACTTATAACATTTTACAAAATATTGCTTTTCCCAATACTGGGCCGTTAATTTTTGAGGAGTTCTCCTGGTACTTCACCATCAGCTATACATCACCATATGCATTATGACGAGCACAAAGTGCTTAACATCCATATTCGAGTAATCGAATCGCAATCCACGAAATACTTATTATTGAGTAGTTTCGGCGGCCATCTGTGGTCTTCATCATCAGTTCCACTTCCCCAAATGGTACTTTTTGAGAGCAACTGCACAAGTTACTATAAGAAATACCCAAAACGCCATAGGTGTGCATATTTGAATGTCCATATTTGAAGAGTTCCCTCGATTTCTCCAGGATCCCATCATCAGATCCTGACTTGGTGACAAATGGTACCAATTTCAAAGTATAACCTATCAAACAAAAAAAGAATTTTTCAAATCGGTTCGGCCGTCTTCGAGTAATCGACGACCATACATTAAAAAAAACAAATATACGCGTCGAATTGATAACCTCCTCCTTTTTTTGTCGTCGGTTGAAAAGTACGAAGTTCTGACATCAACCAACCAAGGTTATTTTTATATTTTAAAGGCTATTAGTGTCAATTTCTAGCCATGTAAAAAGTGCACGGCGTAAATTTAATTAAGTTTATAGATCGCAGCAATATAGTAAGCACGTAAAAGGAACTTATTTGTACCTGATAACAAGATGACAATGCAAAAAATGTACGGAAGCCGGTAACCTATAACTATCACCAATATACACTACAAATATTTTTCACTTATTTTCACTGTATTCGTGGATTTTTACACGGAACATTAATTTCTATTCATTTTACTAGATAACTAATTGGAAAGAGGTCAAAATAACTAAGTAATTTAATATTAACTAAAAAAAATTGGCCAAGTGCGAGTCGGACTCGCCCATGAAGGGTTCCGTATTAACTATAATAAATATAATATACAGTTTAATATATTTATTTGAAAAAAAAACCTTACAAATTTCTTAAAACTAGCTTATTTAAAATTTTTACAACTACGCCAAATAACTGTGTTTTTCATGGTATTTGTATGAATTACAAAGTTATATTTGCGGTTTTAGAAAATATACTGTATCTCAAAAACTGCTAACTCGATCTCGTTCAAACTAATTTTGATTGAAATATTACATTATGATCTACAACATATGATTTTTTTAGATTTTTTACTTCATTATTATAGAAGTTTGAGGGGGGGGGGGGACACATTTTACCAATTTGGAAGCGTATATCTTTTAAACGATTAACTTTATGAAAAAGTCATTTTAGAAACCTTAATGTCATTTTTAAAGACCTGTCTATAGATACCACACACGTATAGGTTTTATGAAAAAAACATATTTTCAGTTTCAGTTCCATGTATGGGGAGCCCCCTTTATTTTAAATATTTTAAAAATTTTCTCTTAAAATCGGAAAGCGGTTCACAGAATACATCTACCTACCAAGTTTTACATGTATAGTCCTAATAGTTTCGGAATAAAATGGCTGTGACATACGGACGGACGGACAGACACAGACGGACAGACATGTCGAAACTATAAGGGTTCCGTTTTTTGCCGTTCGGCTACGGAACCCTAAAAACACGGAACTAATTCTATTCAACTGTTAACCGTAGTGTTGCCCTTGAAGTTGTTCATGAATACCCTATATTATATTGTAGTCTTTGTTCATGAAGAAGAAAACCTCGCATATTTTTGGTATCCTCGTAGAAAAGGGAGATTTATTATGTCACAAGCAAACAAAAGAATAGCTCGCGGATAATATAGCGTTGGTAGTCTTTCGTCAGTTGTTGATATCACGATTATTTTGGTTGTGTTGTACATCCCTAGCCTGTGTCTGGCATCCCTACATTGCAATTCAGACATTAATCATTGAAAAGGTTCAGAAAATCTTCCTGAGGTTCCTATTCAAAAGGTTATACCATTTCTTTCCCTACATGTACCCTACCTACTACCTTTTAGGAATGCTAGGCTTTAATTTTGTTTGCTCCACCGACTTCTAAAACTGTCGCCAGAGCTAAATCCCTAGTATGTCGCACTCTAAGGATGTTCAATGCCCTCTTGACTACCAACCCTGAATGTGATGTGTTTGCCGACGAATGGAGTAAAATTATGCATGCACGCATAATTTTACTGTCTGGTGTTCTGCGAGAGGAAGTATGCTAGTGTCTACTGTTGCATTTTTATGTAAATTTTATCTTATATAATTTCAATTATCAATCACAATTATTATTATTCTTTTCTAATATGCATTTCTGTGTTACCTAATTAATGTAATTGGGTGTTTTACCATTTTAATTAACTAAGTATAAATAAATAAATTATAATACTAGACAACACAACATAGAACGCGATCGTGAGTGGTGAGAAGCTCACAAGTGGTCATAAATTCTGACACCAGTTTTGACAAGGTCGTGTTACTGGGCACTGAGTTGTGGAGGTCAGATGTCTATCAAACCTCCAGAACTCATGGTACTTGTAAAACAACAGTAGTCAGCGATCCGGTACCGCTGGAACCCGATCCCAACATAGGCTAGGCAGATGATGAAGAATATTGGTATATAGAAAATGTTCCTTACCCTCGGAGCCAATGGAATCTGGTCCTTTCATCAGTTCAGGGTCTGTAGCCGATTCTGCCGAATCTGCCATCGAATCACCATTTTCAGATGCTGAAAACAGCAATAATTTAATTTAGTTTTTAAGTGCCTAAGTGTGAGTTGTGGAGATCAGATGTCTATCAAACCTCCAGAACCCATGGTACCTGTAAAACAATAGTAGTCAGCGGCATTCGGTACGTTTGGAACCTGATCCCAACATAGGCTAGGCAGATGATGAAGAATATTGGTATATAGAAAATGTTCCTTACCCTCGGAGCCAATGGAATCTGGTCCTTTCATCAGTTCAGGGTCTGTAGCCGATTCTGCCGAATCTGCCATCGAATCACCATTTTCAGATGCTGAAAACAGCAATAATTTAATTTAGTTTTTAAGTGCCTAAGTGTGAGTTGTGGAGATCAGATGTCTATCAAACCTCCAGAACCCATGGTACCTGTAAAACAATAGTAGTCAGCGGCATTCGGTACGTTTGGAACCTGATCCCAACATAGGCTAGGCAGATGATGAAGAATATTGGTATATAGAAAATGTTCCTTACCCTCGGAGCCAATGGAATCTGGTCCTTTCATCAGTTCAGGGTCTGTAGTAGAATCTGCCAAATCTGCCATCGAATCACCACTTTCAGACGCTGAAAACAGCAATAATTTAATTTAGTTATTAAGTGCCTAAGTGTGGTTAGTCATAGCTGTTCCGTTCTTTTGCAAATATTTAAAAGACCGTATAATCTAGATATTCTTTCTTTTTTAAGAGTTCACTAGCGATGTGAGTAGAATTCCCATTACTAGCAAATCCAAAGAAGATACATAATAATATGCTTGTGTTCACGGCAGTAGTGTAATACGTGGAGTACATCTCGCCCACAAAGCCTACATCTTAGCCATTAAGCCAGCTTCTATCAGTATCTTAAGTGTTCGTTAAGTTTAAACGCGCTGACTAAAGCGAGTGTTGAATTGTTGACCGGCACGATTGGCGTCCACAGTGGTTCACAAAATGGTTGCATCGAGTTTTATACCATGATTCCGTACCTACCGTCTGTAAGAAACCTGTGGTTTGATAGTATCCCTTTAAAAAGGTAGGATTTGTTGTGAACTATTTGGATGCTAGTCTGACTTAAGTTGGAAAAAGAAAAAACTGACCTTCAGCTTTTTCTTATGTCTTTTAGTAGGTTTTTAGGATTCCGTACCCAAAGGGTAAAACGGGACCTTGTCTGTCTGTCTGTCTGTCCGTCTGTATGTCCGTCTGTAACCAGGCTGTATCTCATGAACCGTGATGGTAATACAGTTGAAATTTTCACCGATGATGTATTTCTGTTGCCGCTATAAAAAAAAAATACAAAAAAATAGAATAAAACCAATATTTAAGGGGGCTCCCACACAACAAACGTGATTTGTTTTTGCTCGTTTTTGCTCGATATTGATAACGGCAACAGGTAGAGGCTGGAAATATTCACAGAATGTTTAGTTGTATAATTAAATTAAAATAAAATAAATATTTAAGGGGGTCTCCCATACAACAGACATGCTTTTTTGCCGTTTTTATAGATAATGGTACGGAACGCTTCGTGCGCGAGTCCGACTCACACTAGGCCAGTTTTTTTTAATCTAAAGAGGACTGTACGACTTTATTTCATGCATTATATTTGAAAATCCCTACACACACGTCATATATTCCTTTTATTTTTGTCCTTCCTTAAGTCGAGTGCTATTATTCTAATCATCCGATGTTACTGCGGGGTCACTACACATTTTGACTTCTCACTGTATTTTTTTTTAATGAATATAGTATATAATAGATATAAAACTAACGTTATAAACGCGACAGTTTCTGAGTGATGTTTGTTACTCTTTCACGGAAAAACTACTAAACGGATCTGAATGAAATTCATCAAAATCGTAAAATAACACGAGGACTACTTTTATCCCGAAATTAGCAAGGAGTATCGTGTTACTCAGCCAATAGGTTGTGAAGGTGAGTCGTTCCATGTAAAATGTACACTTTGCATCCAGTTGGACTGGAAGGTAAGGCAGATGATGACTACAGTAAGATATTATAGAGTTGGTGTAAGAACTTACATGAGCTGTCGAGACTTTCTCGTGGTTTCTGACGGCGCCAGTGTATAAACTCTTCGTTTAATTTTATGGTATCTGCAAATAGAAGGGATTGAACTGTTGGGTATTGTTTAGGAATATTGACAATCGTGTTGTTTATTTGATTTAGTTGCTGTTTATTAGAATCCTTGGAACCAGACAGCCTATTACATTATTAAGGGACATGAATGTAGACGGTGCATGCTGTTTGGTCAGCATTATCAAGCGTGAAACGAATTAAACGAACGAAGAAAAGCGATAAAACGAATCAGACTCTAGTGCTGACGAAGCGAGCGCGTTCACAGATTTCTTCGTGATAATGTCGGAAATCTTCGGAAATATCCGAGGTTGCGGGAATGTATGCTAGTTCCCATGATCTCGGAACGCATGTGTAACTGAAGGAAAAGGGTGAAGTTTTAGTCAGTACAAGTCAGACACTCCCTGTCGCTCTACCTAGAGTGGAAAGATATATTTGATGTTTATTTATTTATTTATTTATTTACACTTTATACACATATGTAGGTGCAAAGGCGGACTTAATGCCGTAGGCATTCTCTACCAGTCAACCATGTGTGGTGAAGAGATAGAGTGGAAGGTGCAATATGTACGTGAAAATTATATTGAAAAAAAATAATGATAATCATATATTAGATAATCATATACATTAGATAACACAAAAAACCTTATATCATAAAATCGAAGTATCATTAAATAGAAATCTACATATATAATATCTTCTATCTATACATATAATAAAATTGTAGAAAAGTGGTGTCTGTACAATGGAAATATATTAAAAAAAGTAGCAGGGGTTGTTATTATATCGATGCCGAACCCGAAATTGTAATTAATTTTTTTTTTGTCTGTTTGTCTGTGTGTTTGTGCACGCTAATATCAGAAACGGCTTATCAGATTTAGATGCGAATTCACTAATATATTGTAGTAAGCTTCACTTAACATTTAGTGTTTATTTCATGTCAATCGGTTCATAAATAAAAAAGTTATGTCAATTTAAAGAATCACGGCGAACATTTGTTAAGGTATTCTGCAGAGTACGTACTAATTTCCTTGATTTTTGGGTATTTACTTATCTTAATTTTTATTTAGGGTTTGTAAATAAATATTGTAAGCATTTGTTATAGGTTACGCATTTCTTTCCTTGATTTTCGGTATACTTATCTTAATTTGTATTTAGGATATAAATATTATAAGTATTTGGTATTCTTTATTTCTTTTCTTGATTTTCTTTATTAAGTATAAGTTCATTAGCTCAAGTTAGTAATTAATTTTTCTAGCAATTCTTTTGTTTTATAAAGTTAGTACGTTTGGTTTACACGTCTTAACACTTATTACTTAAACTGTGATAATTTTAGACTGTATAATAATCTGTAAGTATTTATAATTTAATTGTTTAGTAGGTGTTTACTAAATAACTGTGTGTTAAGTAGTAAGTACTATTTTATTGTAAGAATGCCTCGAAGAAGATCCAACCTCTCACAATGTAGCAGAAATGCTAAAAGATTGAGATTAGTTCGATCACAGGAATCTGAGGAATGTCATGAGGCAAGGCTCTCTGCAACTCGGGAACATCAGGCTAGGTTTCGTGCTGCAGAAACTTCGACTCAGCGAGAATCTCGTCTGAGTTCAAATCGTTCTCGAATGATGACAACTCCAAATAGGGAAAACGAGGAACAACGAAAGGCACGTTTATCTGTCGATCGCGAAGCTCACGCGCTATCGCGTGAGTCTGAGACTTTTGCTGACAGGGAAACCCGCCTGAGCTCCCAGAGAGTACGGACAACGAGGCAGTCGTATTTTAAGTTTTTCGATCCACGAGAGATATCCACCCGTCATCCACCTTGACGTTCATCTTGAAAGTGGACAAAGAATATACTTCAACCCTGATAATGTAACGGATCGTTTGGACAACCCAAGACGAACCACTCTGCTCGCTTTCTATAATCTTTGCGAAACAGACGCATTTGCTAAGACACTCTTATACAATGAAGTTCCATCGTATTTTACCTATAATAAACAACAGGGTATTTTTAACAGCAGAAGACGTGGAACAGTTGTAGTAAGTGAACCAGGTATTTTTAAAGATCACGTCATTGGTAAGGTTTATACGGTTCATCCAAATAACTCCGAATGCGTTTACCTGCGCCTACTGCTGCACATTGTCCGAGGGCCTACTTCTTTTGCCGATCTCCGAAAGGTGCACTTTCTGACGTTGCACAGTTGTGGTATAAATATCAGAACAAATTGGCTGAGGATTTTTTTAGGCACGTACAACTTAATGATAACAACCCAATTGAGGAAAGATTAAGTGAAAGTCAAATGAATCGTTGTTTGTTGGCTATTCAAGATATAGTTACATCTATTGGGGGTAATCCTATTTCTCAATATGGCATTCCGGAGGCATCATTTGACGGTGAACGTATTAATAGAGATTACGCGATGGAAACCAACTATGATCCAATTGACCTGGCCGAAATTTTACAAACTGATGTCTCGAGGCTAACTGATGAACAGCGTTTGATATTTGATCGGGTGTGCCGCAGCGTTGATAATACTTTGGGAGAAATGCTATTTGTAGATGCACCCGGTGGAACGGGTAAAACATTTCTTACGAAAGTTATTTTGGCGAAGGTACGAAGCCAAGGTAAACTTGCGCTTGCTGTCGCTTCATCAGGCATAGCAGCCACATTGTTGCCAGGTGCGAAAACTGCTTATACAATGTTCCGATATTTCAAGAAACAGCGATAAAGCACCATAGCTTCTTTGTGATTGTAGCCTTATTATATGGGATGAGTCCACAATGGCCAATCGAAAAGCAGTAGAAGCAGTAGACAGAACGTTGCGTGATGTCAAGCAAAATGATCAACCCATGGGTGGCATTACTATGCTTTTTTGTGGCGATTTTCGTCAGACTCTCCCTGTAATACCACGTGGAACAACAGCTGATGAAGTTAGTGCCTGCCTAAAGAGTTCTCGACTGTGGCATTACATTATCCCTTAACATTTGACATTAAATATGCGTGTGCAAATTCTCAGAAGCTCAAGAATTTTCAGATTTGCTACTTGAGATTGGTAACGGTGTGTATCCGCAGGAACAAGGAAAAGTTGTTCTTAATGAAAACCTATGCAACATAGTTTCATCAATGCGAGACCTCATATCATCTGTGTATGGAAACGCAACGCAAATACCAACTTACGAAAATTCCTGGCTTTGCGAAAGAGCTATTTTGACGCCACGAAACGACCAAGGAGCAACAATAAAAGCTGAAATTTTGAGCTATGTTCCGGGGGATTATGTTGAGTATATCTCCATTAACAGAGTCATGGAAGAAGGATAATCTACAAGCTACCCAGTAGAATTTTTAGAATCCCTCAAAGCTCCTGGACTACCAGCACATGAAATAAAATTAAAAGTAGGCGTACCCATAATGCTTCTTAGAAATTTAAGCCGCCCAAAACTTTGCAATGGCACCAGGTTAAAAGTGACCAATTTACAACGAAACCTGATAGAAGCAGAGATTTTAACAGGGTGTGGAAAAGGTGAAAGTGTTTTCATTCCTCGGATTCCTCTCATTCCAAACAATTTTCCATTTAGTTTTAAACGAGTACAGTTTCCAGTCAGCCTATGTTTTGCGATGACTATTAATAAAGCCCAAGGTCAGACGCTGAAAGTTGTGGGTGCAGATCTAAGTATCAGCTATTTCTCGCACGGTCAGTCGTATGTTGCTCTGTCACGGGTTAGCAATCCTAGGAGCCTGTATGCTTTCATCCCCGATGGCCATACGTCAAATATCGTATACAGAGAAGCACCACTGTAAAGTAAATTTTTAGCTACCCAAACGACGGTATATGTCATTCAAAATATGCTGCCTGAAAAGTCACTATTCCACGCGGACGAAGTCGCGGGCACAGCTAGTATATGAATAAATACTTATATAAATATATTACATACATATATATACTTAAGAAGGATATGAAAATTAAATATGGAAATTCTGCTTATTGGTGAAGAAAGTGGATCCGCAAATTCTTTTTAAATGCGTAGCGATTGTCAGCCGTCCTGATCTCGAGAGGAAGCGCATTCCAGAGGAGAATGGACTGGATATGAAAAGAAGAATGAACAAAGTCAGAAGTATGAGAAGGACAGAGTATTTAAGATTATTGGATGAACGTAGATTCTTATTGTGTGAAGAACATAGAAATTGAACGTGAGACACTAGATAAGAAGGTGGGCTGGGAGAGTAGGTATCCTCCCGACAAAAGCCGAAGGCTTGTTTCTACCAGAATAGTCTTTGACCAGAATAAACCAATGATAAAATCGTGATCACCTCTTTTCATACAATCCGTGTCCTTACCGCTTTATTTATACATAAATAAAAATAAATCGTCCAAATGTGTACAAATGTATATCTTTCGAACAACTGCACCAAATTGGATAAATTCTTTTTTGTTATTAAAAACGAACTGAAAAATTGGCGGTACAAACTCGTTCGCTCGAGCCGATTTCCGGCCACCGTAGGCGCGGACCTGCGGACGGCGAGCAGGGGTCGCTCACCGTCCGGTAAGGACCAGGCCCGGGTCGGCGTCGCGTCGTGTTCCACGCGCGCCTCAAGGAGCTGTCAACACCAGCGACGGGGCTTCATGGGGCCATTGCCTGCCGGGGTTTGCGGGAAAGTTCTGCCGAGTTACCGCGGCCCCGGAAATTTAGGGCAGCCGAAGGAACAGGGTGGGTTTTTAGTCAGTAGAAATCTGACACACCCTTCCGCTTGACCCAGAGCGGAAGAAGTCATTCGATGATTTTCCCAACACCAAAAAAGAAAACAAAAGGTCATATAGTTAAGCCGGAGTTGCGGGAATGTTCTAACGAGACACTGCGGCCCCGGAACTTAAGGGCAGTTGAAGGAACCTCTGACTGAAAACCCACCCTGGAATCAAACTTCTACCGACTGAAAACCCAGGGTGGGTTTTCTTCTACTGACTGAAAACCCAGGGTGGGTTTTCAGTCAGTAGAAGTCTGACCTTGAACCTCTGACTGAAAACCCACCCTGGAATCAAACTTCTACTGTCTGTCTAACTAACTGTACAGTCAGTAGAAGTCTGACACTCCCTTCCACTCCACCCAGAGCGGGTTCGATGATTTTCTCAGCCGGAAAAAAATGGTCAGGTAGTTAAAAAGATAAAAATGATATGATTGGATATCATAATTATGTCATAAAAATAACTACTTACCAGTATACAACTTATCCAAACTCTGCTTGTATAGTTTTGCTGCCCCAACAATGAAGCTGGATGATACACCCAGCGACAATCTTTCATTGGGATTTTCGGTGGTAACCAAATAAGTCAGTTTCTTACTGTAAAATATATGTAATACCTACTTAATACAATTTTGTAGTCTGATAGCAAAGACTACAATACAACGTGTAACGGGAACCAATCCAAAAGGGCTGAAGACAACACCTCTATGTATAGTTTCAGCTCAAAATAAGTGACTCTAAGAACTGATACCAAATTATTGGTTTCATACGTTTCTTGAATACCAATCATAACAAATGTGTCACAACACTACGAGTATCAATAACTTTCCACGTCACTTACCAATAACACGATAATTCTCTTCGTTCTTCTTAATTTCAAAAATTCGGTCTCTGGCATTGATTTATTAAAAGGAGGAAGATAATAATGTTACTCTCTAACATCGCAAACAGTAAACCTGGGCTCGGCGCACGAATACATGCACAGTAACTCACACATCTGGGTTCAGTGTCGTCATCAGTCCCAAACGTACAGTTACCGATAGACAAGGATAGAGATAGGAGACGGTGCTGTAGTGCGAGCGATATCGCCTCAGCTTCCGAATGTTTGCGCTTATGATTGAAATAAGATTGCATGTATTAGGTAACGTAATAAGTGATCCCATGACCCATGTCTCTTATTTTTCTTCCTGGTGTAATTAAAACACTGTCTAGCTACACAAGAAGTCATTTTGATGCGTATTTATTCCAAAAAAATCCTTCAAAACACGAAGAGACGAGAATTTCTTGAGCTGTGTGATCAACAACGTTCCGTACGCGACTGAGAGTGAGCGCCTGCCAACTACGGGCAATCACTTAGTTTTGTTTGTAGGACCAAACGCTGTTTTTAGTACCCTATCTTCCTCCTTTTAATATTTATCAATCAGTGTATTGAAATTTCTAACAAGTCACACACATGTAGACATAGGATTACAAAACTTTTGCTATATCGTTTGTTATCTATCATCCTAAGTAGCCGTGCAATTGGTACGTATCTATATACCTACCCCTTTAAGGACGCATTTACGTTTACCACTCGCTCAATTTTAGGTATCCTAGTAGCAATACAACGAAATTGCGCGCACACACACTTACAAACCATTGTTCGCCCGATTTTATACATTACCTAACTAACCTTGATACTTGAAGGTAATATTATATTTTCTTTAATATTGTTTGACCATAATAAGTTGTAACTTATTGTTTATAAAGGGTTACATGCTTATTGATTACATGTTAGTTTCAATTTTTTATTAATGTGTTTGACGCCCGATTAGGAGTACTAGGGGACTTTGGAAATAAAATACATATCTATACTAATATTATAAAGAGAAAACCTTTGTATTTTTGTATTTTTGTATGTTTGTATTGAATAGGCTCAAAAACTACTGGACCGATTTCAAAATTTCTTTTACCATTACTTAGAGGCATTCTTCCGAATCCGTATAGGCTATATTTTATCCCGGAAAATAGATAGGATTTTTCGTGGTAGTGAAAATTGTGGAGTAAGGCGTCGAAAAAACTGCAGTACGTTAACGATTCTCGCGAACGCTGCCTATATTTAATATAAACATTGCACCCGTGCGAAGCCGGGGCGGGTCGCTAGTATGTGATAAAAAAATTAATAAGAAATAAAGAAAAGTTTCGTCATGCCTGGCTGGCTGTTTGTCCATTCGTCCGTATGTCACAGCCATTTTCAACCGACGAAAATAACAGAGGAGGTTATCAATTCAACGCGTATGTTTTTTTTTATGAATGATCATCGATTACTCGAAGACGGCTGAACCGATTTGGAAAATTCTTTTTTGTTTGAAAGGATATACTTTGAAATTGGTGGTCCCATTGTCACCAAGTCAGGATCTGATGATGGGATCCTGGAGAAATCGAGGGAACTCTTCAAATATTATAGGCACACCTATAGTGATTTGAGTATTTTTTATAGAAACTTGTGTAGTTGCATTCGATAAGCACCATTTGTGAAGTGGATCTGATAATAAAGACCACAGATGGCCACTGGAACTACTCAATATATAAGTAGGAATAAGAAGTATTTCATGGGTTCCGCTTCAGTTACTTGAATATGGTTATTAAGCACAATATATTCGTCAAAATGCATATGGTGAAGTGAAGCTGATGGTGAAGTACCAGGAGAACTCCTCAATAATTAACGGCCCAGCATATGGAAAAGCAATATTTTGTAAAAGGTTATAAGCTGTTGAGATTTAGGCTTTTGTAACTAGGTAAATTATAAATCGACCAAAAAGAGAGAAATAAAAACATTACCAAAAAATTAAACCAGCTTCCAAAAAACACTACAAAGTGAAAAATATCTTTAACGAGCTTTTCCCGCGTAATTCTCGATCCCGTGGGAATTCTGGATGAAAACCTATGTCCGTTTCCTGGTTCTAAGCTACCTCCCTACCAATTTTCAGCCAAATCGGTTCAGTAGTAACACGACTTTCTTATATATAAATAGATTTCCTTTTTTTCATCCAAAATTAAAGTTATTTTTCACTTTGCAATGTTTTTTGGAAGTCGGTTTAATTTTTTGGTAATTTGTTTTTATATTCCGAAACTATTAGGACTATACATGTGAAACTTGGTAGGTAGATGTATTCTGTAAACAGCTTTCCGAATTTAAGAAAAAAATAGAAAAGATTTAAAATAAAGGGGGGTAAACATGGAACTGCACCTGAAAATCTTTTTTTGCAGGAAACTCTTGCGTATGTGGTATTAATAGTCAGGTCTATAAAAATTACATTGAGGTTTATAAAACCACTTTTTCATAAAGTTAATCGTTTAAAAGATATACGCTTCCAAAGTGGTAAAATGTGTGTCCCCCCTCTTACTTCTATAATAATGGAGTGAAAAATTATACAAAAAATATATGCTATGATTCTTAATGTAAACTTTCAACCAAAATTGGTTTGAACGAGATCAGGTTAGCAGTTTTTGAGAAACAGCATATTTTCTAAAATCGCAAATAAAACTTTGTAATTCATACACTATGAAAAACGAAGTTATTTGGCGTAGTTACTTCGGAACCCTTCAAGGGCGAGTCTGACTTGCACTTGGCCAATTTTTTAGTTTTTGTACGAACTGAACATTTTGGCAGTATGAAGTAAGCCCAACAAAAGATCACTGTTGTAAATCGTTGAGGAATTTTCTCGACTCTCTATGATCTCCATCATCAGACCTGTAATGGCACTTATAACCCATATGTGTGCAAAGTTCTCATCAATATAAATGAATTAAGTCCAAACACAAGGTAGCTACTGTAAACCGTTTAGGAGTTCCCTTAACTGTCCTTTGTCTGCATCATCAGACCTCCTAAATCCTAATGACAATCACAAACTATCTACGTGTAAAGTTCTCGTCAATTCAAATTAATCAAGCCCAAACAAAAGGTTACTGCTGTAAATCGTTGAGGAGTTCCCTCGACTGTCGGAGTCGAACTGACAGATCAACTCCAGACCTTCCTTAATTTGTAGTACTTTAAAATACTTAATGAAAAAAAAAAAAAATTATACGGTCGAATTGCGAAACCTCCTTATTTGAAGTCGGTTAAAAAAAATATGTTGTTTCATACTAGGTTCAGTAAACAATATCCATCCAATTCTAAAAATAAGTATGGTTCTCGTTCTTACTTTTGTTTCGGTACGAAAAAGTATCAACGTATTGTAGTCACAGTATACACGACGCCACTCCCTTTATTATAAGTTTCGACGTATTTGTTTTTTCAAAGAAACCGATATACCCCTGCGTTCACGAGTGCGCCTGAGCGCGGAATGACGGTCGGAGCCGTGCGTTCGGTAGAAAAATGTATGAAGAAATTTGATACCGATTTTATTTTTCTCATAAATCATAAATTTTTTCACGTATGTTCATAATAATCAGCTTAACGTATAGATAAATATATAGGCTGTAATTTCTTTCTTTCTCATTTTGAATCTATAAGAATATGCTCCAGATTCGGCTTACACGTACTTAATCAGACCCCATTTTTAGGGTTCCGTAGTCAACAAGGAACCCTTATACTTTCGCCATGTCCGTCTGTCTGTCTGTCTGTCTGTCCGCGGTTTTGCTCAAAAACTATTGGTACTAGAAAGTTGTAATTTGGCATGAGTATACAAGTTAATGACGCCGAAAAAGTGGTAAAATAAAATTTTGAAAAACAATATATTTAGGGTACCTCCCCAGTATGTAAGGTTGGATGAAAATTTTTTTATTCGTCCTTCCCATAGTGTGGGATATCGTTGGATAGGTCTTTCAAAAATATTAGGGGTTTAGGAAGACCGCTTTTTGATTAAGTAAACCGTTCGTGACTTAAAGCTTTAAATTACCAATTTTCGTTAGAGTAAAGTGTCCCCCCCCCCTCTCTACCAACTAAACGGTTGAAGTTAGAAATTCAAATGTCACGGCAGTAGTACCTATATATAACGAAGTTTACAGGAAAACTATCACACGTAAGTGGGCTTTACAAGTTTACGAGTAATAGTCGACCAATTGTATTTGACTCGAAAATTTCGAACAACTCCATACAAAATGTCGATAGATGGCGCTAAGCGTCAGTTGTATCGCGCTAGTTTCATATTTAAATAAGTTTTATAAAAAAAAATTTTGGAGATGGAGACAGATGGAGTAAACGTAACGCAAGATCCACCATCACGTTTCGTGTCATCATCAAACTTAACAGCATTTTAAGGGACAACCGGTTTCGTAATTTGTTTTACAGTATATGATATATCGAAAAAGCGCGTTCAATTTTAAAATGGTACAGTCATGAATGCAAGTGCAAGTTTGGAAATATTTTCAAGACGCTTATTAAATGCCCACTAGCGTCACAATCAAAACAAATCAAAAACAAAAAGCCCCCTTAACTCCCTTCAACTCCCCCCTCAACTCCCCAAGAGACCACCCTTACCCCTCACCTCCCAGAACTCTTCACGAAACCCCCCCCCCCCCTCTCTCAGGGATACCTCAACCCCCGCGACTTAACTTCTAGGTCTAGGTCCCAACAGATATACACTGTCGCGTTTTCGTTTCATTAACTTTCAAATCACAACGATGCTAAAGACTTTTTCACTTTAAAAAAATTCTTACGATTTTTGATCAGTCACGTGACCCTGACGCGAGTTTAACAGTTTTTACCCACTACAAAAAGTGCACAGCGCCGCTAAAGAAGTTTTCACTTCAAAAAAAACTTTCCGTGCAAAATTGTCGGATTAGGTGAGGATTTGTATAGGAAGTCAAATTAGTTAGGTAGCCATGTTTGGCCTTTAGTTAGAGCATGGTACGAAACGATCTGTCAGCGAATACGACATGCACTACCTACCCTACACTGCGCGTGGCCCGACACGCAATTAACCGGTTTTTTTTGTAATTTTCTACGATTATTGCGACGCTAAAAACGTATTTGTGTGAAAAAGATGTATAGAAGTGCGTAATTATAATGCATTCAATGTGGAGATGAATAAATTATCTTGAAATTGATACCATAACATTGTCAAAATTTTAACTCCTGTATCAAAATGGTACCAGAAAAACACTGATATTTGCGAGAAAACGAAAATGCGTCCTTAATTAACACGTTGTATAATAATCGGTTACCTATGGATATGATTATAAATAAACCGTACCGTTAACAAAAAGCAAAAATTTATGAAAATGGAACGACATGTTTTCATTTTAGTTTCAATGACAATATGTTATTTCTCAACTTACCAGATTTCCGACAAATTTGTTTTTTCGACATTTTCAACAGGTATGTTGTGAGCTAGCTTCCACACATCTAACATTTCACCATTCAATAAGTTTTGATTACGAAACATAATAATTTTCTAAGATTATTAAAGAACCAACTTTTACGTGCAGTGCAGCGTTCGACGCAACTACGAGTACTGATATGCATTTTTTCTTGTAGGGATATTGTTGACCAAGGAATTAGGTATACAGCCTAGTATTTTTTTTAATATTTTCTTCTGTTCCTATTTTTTTATAATATTTTGTATGTGAAAATAAACAAAATGTATTATTAATATTTTCCTTATATTAATGATTAAATAAAATTTAATGTTTTTTTTTTTAATATCAATAACACTTGCTATGCAACCTTTTTGAATGTGAAAATTTACTGTGGTCAGAAAAGTTGACAATAAATTAAAATGGATTGCCTTTAGTCGATTTTCCATACTTTTTCTTTGTTATGTAAATAGCTTTCTCTCTTTTTTCAACTGAAACAGATAGTGTATAATGTAAGCTTCCTTGCGTATGTGTAAAGGTGAACGCAGACCTAGCCGCACCGCACGCGCCGCAGTCTTCGCATTCGAATTCTTTATATGAAGTTCTATGCAACCTCGCACACCTACCCGCGCCGCAGTCGCCGCAGTCCCTGAAACGACCGAACTCCCCAAGCCGCATGTGATGACGTCACGCGCACACGTAAAATGACATGGACAAAAAGTACATTCCACGTACACATACATAGTAAATAATATTGTATATTAAAAATAGAAAAATGATTTAATACGTAGTTTTTAACCTCTCTGATCTCGTCAGTGTTTATTTCAAAATAATTAGTAATCAAGATGAATTCAAAGTACCATTTGTCAACGTCCGCCATAATGGACCATAGAGTAAGATAAATATAATAATGGGTGTTCCATATCAAGCATACTACTTGCATAATTATATCACATAGACGTGTGATATGGACGACAAAACGCTATTATTAAAAACATTTTATTTATACGAAACTGTCTTCGTTGGTATTTTTGGCATTTAATAAAATTATCTTTTCATAATGTTGATGCGTAAGATAGTTTTTTTTATGTTACACACAAAAAAATTCGGGAAACGGAACGCATTACTTGTTTGACAATGTGTCATTGTCTATGTCAAATGTCAATGTTATGTTATTGCAGATTCTACATTGCGTCCTGTGTTTGTTTTTGCGATTATTTTCTAATATTTTTGACCCCTGCTTATTTCAACGTACTGATACCTTCTACTAACCGACTACCTTGCTATTAATACTGGATTCTGATTTACATTGCCTTGTGGATTTGTTTTGTGGATCAATATGAGGTGCATCAACTGCAGAATAGCCATGCAAAGGTTGCAGAGGCATCTCATATCCTCGCTTTCTGCACACGATCAAACAAGACTTTCGCGTTGGATAACCAATGCCCAAACCCAGGTAAGAAGTTGAACTAGAAAAAACTTAACCTGATTTATTTTTATATAGTTCTGGTATGCGAAATCTTGCAGTGCATCTTATTTTCAGTTGCCTCTTGGTACATTTATTTGTCATCCATGCTTATTATTATTAAACACCGAAGCTGGTGAACAAGAGAGACTACTGGGGCATAACTTGGTTTGCCTTGATTGTGGCAAATCAGTGAGGAAAATAAGACACCATAATGTCAGTATAGAGTGTCCGTTGCTGGCTGTTCTATTATCACAAAATACTAATTATTTGGTAAGAATTTTATTTTTCATTATTATAAATACCTAGTTGTATTAATCTATAAAAAAATGAGCTTTCATACTATGTATGTATGATTGTTATATCTGTGTTTGATGTATTTTTCATCTTTAACATAATATACTTGCCTAAAGTAGGCATGTGTAACATAGTACTGCTCATCTTACTATAACATAGTACTTGAAAACATAAAGAGATATTTAAAAAGGGTATCTTTTTAAATATCTATATCACAATTGTAAAATAATAATAAATAAATCTATGATTGTATTTTTTTTAACAAGTCTGGTTATGTTTAAAGCAGTTATTTATGTAATTACTGAAGCCCTATATTTACACTTAATCCAGGTTAGTGTATTGGTGAAATAAAAATGCTCTGTTCTATCCAAGCTGGTTGGTTGACCTCCCTAGGTCTCTTTATTAACACTATCGCTGCATTGCTCTAATGTATATTATCTTCGTAAGCATTTAAGATATAATAATTATAATATGTCAAAATATTTTTATTTATTTTCTCTAATAAGTAAATAAATAATAATTTTTACTTCTTTGTTTTATTCTGTGTTTCCCTCGTTGGTCTAATGGTCGCAAGCACTACTGCTGAGCATGAGGTCCTGAGTTCGATTCCCAGGTCGAGCAAAGTGATATTGGGTTTATTCATCAGGAATTTCTCAGTAGCAGCCCGGAGTCTAGATTTGTGCCTGGTTGATAGAAACAGACTCGCCCCCTATTAAATGGTACTCAAAATAACTGGTGAATTCTGGGTGTACTATAGGTACACCTATGCCCAACCCTTCGGGGAATACAGGCGCGATGTTATGTTAATGTTTGTTATTATTGTCACATTTTTTGAGACTTACCCAGTTTAATAAATGTTAGTCAATATTCAGTTTAAAATCCTTCATATTTTATGTGGCCATTACTTTGTTTATTGGTTTAATACTAAAACTATATCAGTTATACGCAATAATTCACAACTGTTCACTATTTTAATGCGCCTTTAAGTTTTTAATAGCGAAATTATAATCTAAATACCTTATTGCTAGCGATCTGATTAAAAGGTTTACTGTAACTGTTTTTTGTCTAGTCTGGTGTAATGACAAGATTTCTGAGTTTTTTATTTATAGCAATTTAATGAGTCAATATTCATGAATATAAAACGTCAAAAATCATTAGTGTAGACTAAATTCGATAACTATGCCGACGTCCATAGAAAAATTGGCCATATCCTTTATACAGATTTTCAACATTCAAATTTTTTTCATACAGAATTACCTCAAATGGTAGTTTTATAATGTAGACAAAGAATCTCTGTCAACGGTTTATAATAAAATTACTTGTTCTCGTATTAATAATCTGTGGTTCTCGTTTATTTTGTTCGTGTAACTACCGGAATAATTGAGATAGGAAATGTAAATCAGTGACCGGAACTATCGAAAAGGATACGTTTTGAGTCTGCGATTAGTTTCACCAAAACCACGCAACATAAAATAATGAATTGTAAAAGAAATTATGAACTAGTAAAAATACTTATTTAAAAAACCCGACTGCTCAACTGAAATGGAACAACCAGCACATTTTTATTTTAAAAAGTGACAAGCAGGTGGTACCTAATTGAACCTAATATCATTTTAGTTTAAAAATATGGGATGGGTCCCACCTGTTTGTCAAAAAATGTGCTTGTTTCTTCCATTTTAGTTGAGCAGTCGGGTTTTTTTGATTTCTTATTTTTTTTTCAGCTTTTTAGTATTTAATTCCGTTTTAAAACGTTATACAAGGGGTAACAGATTAAGCGCAATACCTCAGCCACCCCAATTAGAATATTAAATTATAAGTCTAAAACAACATCCGTAACTAAATAAATTGAAACCAAACCGAGACATTTTTTATAAAATAGTTATCCTTACTAAACGCAAAACGTATGTGCGTCATACAATATCTTTATACAGACGCATACACTCATGCAATGTTAGCGGCTGATACGCACACGAGCGCATTTCCTTGAATTAAGGATTGTATTAATTAGTAGTGATATTGTGTTTCCATTTTAACTTCAAAAGATTATTCCGTCAAAATTTAACACCTATTTTTTATGACGGAAATCGATTCAGAACCCGATTCCGAACCAACTGCTTTCAGGAATTGCGTTTATTCTGTTACACGTTGTATATCCTAAACCGTTGCTAAAAATGAAAAATAGTAAAAGAAACCTCAAAATCATTTTTAAAGATCTATTTGTTGATACCCCACTTGACATAGATTGTCGATTTTTTTATTTTTCACAAGATGGCGCCTGGTTGTCGTTGTGGTGATTTGTTTTTATTTTAATCAATCTTAAAACAACCACGCCATCAAGACAAATCCAATGACGTATCATTTATCAAAATCCGTTCACGAGTTTAATAGTTACGACGGAACAAACGAACGGACATACATAAAACCATACGCGGTAAAAACATAACCCTCTTCCTTGCTTTGCTACAGTCGGGTAAAAAATTAAACAAGTGCACCACATCTTTTCTATATATGGTCCAATACAATGCATATTTAAAAATAAAAATAAAATCAATTACTTGCTTATTCCCTATTATAGCACCTACAGCTAAAATTACACAAAAGAGCAAAATACCAATATCAAATACAGATTTTTTACAGATTTTCTTAAATTTACCTAATACAGATTTTTTTAATCTTCGGTACAGATAATGCTTTAAAAAATCTGGCAACACTGCAAGTGCGATGCGTGCGGCGACGGGAACGACTGCCTGCAGCGACTGCGGCGTGGATAGATGTGCGAGGCCATTAACAAAAAGCGATGACTGCGGGCCTGCGGGGACTGTAGAGACTAGCGGCTAGGTCTGCGTTCACCTTAATTGACCTGGTATTTTTTTAATGTATATAAATATTTAAAATAATGGAATATTAAAAACAATTGAATAAATTATTGGTAGCGATTTTTTAGTTACCTAGAACGTTTTATTTATGAAATAGTTGTTTCCTAGAAATTGTATATTTGGAAATTAAATATTCTTTATTTAAACTGCAGGTCGTGCATATTTTTATTTTATTATCTGTGGTGATCATGTAGTACTAGTAACGGGCATGGTTTATATTTCTTGTTAAGACTTGCAATATATAAGTATTTTACATAGAAATATAATTTTATCTATGGTATTTTACATACTAAAAGTGAGAGAGATTGATGTGAAATATTTAGTGGACTAATTAAGTTAACTTGAAGTGATATTCAGAGGCAAGGGCGAGGATATTAGAGTTGACAGACCACACAAGATCTATACCAGGTAGGTACTTAGTTATTTCGTTGTATGTTTAGAAGTATCACTGAAAGACAAAAACTAAATTTCAGAAAATGGGAGTTGAAATAAAGCCCAGTTTTCTTTTCAAAGGTTTGTATATAATCAAGCATTGGAAATACATTAATAATCATTTACACCAATAAAAGAAATACAGTATAAAATATATATACCTATGTCGAGAATAATCCCGATATTTTTTATAATTTTAAGTTCGTAATATGAATTCAAATAAATAAAAAATCGAACGTTGTTTGTGTTATTGTGGCTGCATGAGACAAATATTCAGATCCAGTGATTGTCTTTTGTCTAGTTTTGTCTGTTTTTATTACGGATTTTATTTTTGTTTTGTATACGTTAATACGTTTACATTTAAAACAAGATAACGTTACGGTGCTGTGAAAATGCTGTCAAAGTGCTCTAGCTCGTTTGCATATTTTCATTGACCAAAACTAACGTTATGACAGGGCTAAGTTTTATTGATATTTTATAATAACAAGTGGAATATGTTTTGGAGAAATAGATATACCTAGGTATCTATTTAATAATAAAAAAAATTGGCCAAGTGCGAGTCAGACTCGCCCATGAAGGGTTCCGTAGGAACTATAATAATATAATATATGTCTATTTATTTGACGAATAAAAAAAACCATAAAAATTTCTTAAAACTAGCTTATTTACATTTTTACTACTACGCTAAATAACTTTGTTTTTCATAGTGTTTGTATGAATTACAAAGTTATATTTGCGGTTTTATAAAATATGCTGTATCTCAAAAACTGCTAACCCGATTTCGTTCAAACCAATTTTGCTTGAAAGTTTACATTAAGATTTATAGACATATATTGTTTTTTATTTTTCACTCCATTATTATAGAAGTTAGAGGGGGGACACACATTTTACCACTTTGGAAGCTTATATCTTTTAAACGATTGACTTTATGAAAAAGAAGTTTTAGAAACCCTTATATCATTTTTAAAGACCTGTCTATAGATACTACACACGCATAGGTTTCATGAAAAAAATTATTTTCAGTTCTAGTTCCATGTATATATTTTTAATATTTTTTCTTAAAATCGGAAAGCGGTTCACAGAATACATCTACCTACTAAGTTTCACATGTATAGTCTTAATAGTTTCGGAATAAAATGGCTGTGACATACGGACGGACGGACAGACAGACAGACGGACAGACATATCGAAACTATAAGGGTTCCGTTTTTAGTCATTTGGCTACGGAACCCTAAAAACGAGAAGCTTAACACGTTCAATGTGTTTTGTCGTTCCGTGGTTGGTGAGGAGGCCGGCTACACGGCGCCGTGGTTGGTGAGGAGGCCGGCTACACGGCGCCGTGGTTGGTGAGGAGGCCGGCAACACTGCGCCGTGGTTGGTGAGGAGGCCGGCTACACGGCGCCGTGGTTGGTGAGGAGGCCGGCTACACGGCGCCGTGGCTCGTGCCTGTATGCATTCTGAGGGAGAGTACTCCACCGATTCCCACAAAGTGAGTGCGTTTCTTACTCTGCCACATGCGTGATTTAATAGTGAAGCGAAGATAGATTTTGGTTTTTTAATATCTTACGTGGTTATTTTTTACGGGAAAATCACAAATTTTCTGCCCAAAATGTATAGTGAGCCCAGTATAGAATAGATCTATATCTATTCCCAAAAAAAGCCGTAGAAATAATAGAAAAAAAAGAATAAAAGAAAATTATTTTTATTTGTACTAGAAAAGTTCTTATCTTTCACATTTTTGTTGATTTCTTGTCTTATGCTGCATCTTATCTGATTATTTTTTTAAGATTTTTAATAAATGTGAGTTTTTTTGATTAATAATTTTCTACATCAGCAGTTAGGGTACGGTCGGCCAAGAAAGTGGTGTACCAGTTTTGATTTAGTTTCCCGGTCATCGAAAATTACAACAAGGTTCGTTATAAAAAGATATTACTGAAAGAGACAACATTATCATGACGTAAACCTATGTATTTAGTATTCATACGTCATATGTCACATATAAGTACATGACATTTTAACCTTTAGTATAAATGAAAAGGACATTAGTTTCTACAAAGCAATTGAAATGTTTCCAAACAAAAGTAATAAAAACTATTTAGACAACCGAATTCCATTTGAAAAAGAAAACTGACAATTGACATTTTGTCAAATATATGCAAAAAATCGATATATTTTCCGTGTTATTTTTCAATCAACTGCATATAAAATCATCTCAATGCCTGCCAACTTGACCATTGCCGAAAGAGCACAAATAATTGCCCAATTTAATGAGGGAAGCAGTATCAGTGCGATATCCCGGAATTTGAATATATCGAGGCGTTCTGTCCGCTTTTGGATTCGTCGTGAAGGAGAGGAGGGAAGTTTGTTGGATCACAGAAGAAGTGGTCGCCGGCCTGCACTCTCCAATAACGATAGAGAATTCATGAGACGGGAATATGAAATCAATGGTTTTAAGCCCACAAAACATTTTGCGGAGATGTTCGATGTGAGTGCCCAAACAATAAGGAATCATCTACATTACATGGGGTTGCACCACAGGCATTACGCCAAGAAAATATATTTGACGGATGCTCACAGACTTGCTCGTCTGAACTTCGCCAGAGAGCACTTAGAGTTTGATTGGTCTAATACAGTATTTTGTGATGAAAAAACGTTTAAATCCAGTCAGCATGGACGTCTTCACCTTTGGCGATATAATTCAACACGGTATAAAGATGATCATGTAATCCCAAATAGAGAATCAGGTCGAATTTCCGTAAATATTTGGGGCTGGATGAGTACGGATGGTGTAGGAGAATTGTGTTCTCTACCTCCTCGAGCGACGGCTGTAAATTATATCGACGTGCTTCAGAATGCAATGCTACCGACAGTCCGTAATGTTTACCCGGAGAACGAAGTGCCACAATTTGATTTTGTTCAAGATAATTGTTCAATTCATAATGCGAGGATCGTAAGAGCCTGGTTTCGTTCACACACTGACGTAAGGGTAATTCAGTGGCCCTCAAGATCGCCGGACCTCAACCCGATAGAAAATCTTTGGGGCCTTATGGTCCAACGATGGTCGCATCAAAATGAAAGAACCAAACAAGCTCTTATTAGTCACTGTAATTATATCTGGGAGGAAATGCGGGGCACCGATATTTGCTCACGGCTTGTTGGTTCAATGAGGTCTCGTCTTTTAGAGGTTATAGAGGCCAACGGCGGTTACACCCGTTTCTAATTTTTAAAAATTTTCAATATCTTCTAAATATTACTATATATGCTATGTTTTTGTTTGTTATAAGTATTTTAAAATTGATTGTAGAAATTTAATCTATACTAATATTATAAAGCGGAAAAGTTTGTTAGTTTGTTTGTTTGTTTGTTTGTTTGTTTGCTTGAACGCGCTAATCTTCGAAAGTACTGGGTGGATTTGGATGAAATTTGGTATGGAAGTAGCTTGAAGCTTGAGGAAGGTTATAGGCTACTTTTTACCCGACTGCAAAAAAGGAGAGTTATGTTTTTACCGTGATAGAATCCACGGGAGCGAAGCCCCGCGTGAGTACTAGTAAAAGGATAAATCTATTTTTAGCTTGTTTTTTATTGATATTGTAATTACAAGTTTACAGAAATTGTAGGTTTGTGGACTCGCCTTGTGCCTTTACAATTTTATGTAACTTGTTGATTACAATTCTGAATTTGTAGATACAATTTTGTCATCAAAATCTACAGCCCCCCGCCGTTGATTTTACGACGTCATTGGTTCCATCAAGTTCAAACTAAGAACAGCTGTCACGTTACAAACAGTAATAGTCGTTATCAATAATCAGATAAAGACAGCAATAGAAGTTGTCAGATCGATCTGCAAGCGAAACTAATCTTTATCACCTATGAATCTGCAAGCGATATTCAACCTTAGGGTGGTACACCACTTTCTTGGCCGACTGTACATATTAACCAAAATTTTGACCAGACACGGCGCCGTGTACGCGGCCACATAGTACCCCATAGGCCAGCTACACGACGCCGTGAATGCGCTTTTTTTACTAAACTACGGCCCTCCCCCCCATTTTTTTAGTAAACCCTTCCCATCCTCATCCTTTAGCTATAGAAATAATAAAATAGTTTGGCCATGGAGGTAGGTCTCGATTGAAGACTGGCTACTTAAGTGCATCCCTTGTTCGAACCGGCATTTAATGTGTTAATTCCAATGTCAAGTTGTTCGTTTAAAAATATCAAAATATCGTATCCTTATTAGACTTAACTTGGCACACATATACATAGTTCACATTTTTTTTCTTGGTCGGAAAATCATCGAATGACTTCTCCCGCCCTGGGTGGAGCGGAAGGGAGTGTCAGACTTGTACTGACTAAAAACCCACCCTGTTCCTTCAGTTACCCTTGCGATGAGGGGCTGCGGTATCTCGTTAGAACTTTCCCACAACTCCGTAAGTCATTAGCCCTATCGGGCCCCGTCAATGCTGCTGATTGCTCTATGAGGCGCGCGCGGAACACTACGCGCCTCGGACTCGGGCCTGCCCACGGCACTGGGGCGTGAGGAAGAAAGTTATCTCTCCCTCACGCGTTCAGCCTCCTCCTTTGCTAGCATGACTGCAAGCTCAGATTATTTGTTTTATAATCTGAGACTGCAAGACTATAAAACCACTTGACCGCGCATACAGTGCCCCGACGCACGAAAATTATGAGTCTTTTTGCTCTTATATATTGGCTACGGTACACGAACCATTTTAGTCGTGACCAAGTATTAGGCCTGTGTGCATGCTAAACAATTACAAATTTTAAATTTTTGTATCCAATTTATAACGCATAATAATGCTTTCATGCGCGTTGAAGTGGTGTGGAAAACATTCCCAGACATTTTAGATACCAAATGGATGACATAACTATTCATCAGTAATGAAATAATACGAAAATTATTTGTCATTTTGTTACGTTGTTTTTTTTATTCCTGACACTTACCTGTGGACTTGCGATTTGTGGAAGGGGTCATCGCTTCATCTGTACTTCGTCACTGGACTCTTTGGTAACACTTTCTGACGTTGAACCGCGTTTTCCATGCCGGGCCACGATTTACCGCGGCAGCGGTGTGTCACCCCGGCTTAGCTCCTCCGCGTGCCAATCGTGCATACGCGCGAGGGCTACCGCCTCCAAATCCCACGGCAGCAATCCGGCAAAGAGGCTCGCCGCCTCACCGGAGATAGTGCGTTATAGTTCACAACCTGGAATAATGCAAAATTCCCCTTTTCCCGAAAAAAAGCGCAAATTTTCAAAGCGAACTAAGTCGCGGGCCTCAGCTGTTGTCTTGGTCTTGTCTCCTTATCACATATAATTTTTCAGAAAATTGGCTGAGCTTTCAATGTTGGTTTCTATGATACGAAAAACGATGCAGTGTGGTAAACACTACAAGACGAACATACGTAGGTAAGCAAACAAATGATCGACTTAAATCTAGAACAAACATGTTCTCAATCAGCTGTTTCTAGATAAGTGCTTCGTGGCTATTAAGACAAACACTGTATTGTGAAAGTTTTCATAGACCTACAAACCGCATGACGCTAGAGGCGTATTTAATTCGGTAATCTTTTCTTTTTGTTCTCTAACGCTAAGAACACACATTAGCTTTAGCAAACGTAACACATTAACTTACATTACATAATATTATTTAATGTAAGTTAATATTATTAAAAAGATATTTTATTCATTAGCTTCTTGGGGTAACACTAACTTCCACCTTCAATTTTGGTCCGTTTATAGAGGCGAAGGCTCAACTAGCAATAAAAAAGTTGGGAATCCTAGCAAAGGTGAGACGGTACTTCACATCGGAACAGATGCTTAAACTGTATCAAGCCCAGGTTCGGTCGTGTATGGAGTACTGCTCTCATCTTTGGGACGGATCTGCCAAATACCAACTGGACGCGCTTGACTCTATCGAGAAACGGGGCAAGAGACTCATTGGCAACAATTCACTTGTCAAATCAAGGCTCCAGAGCCTTGAACATCGACGACGAGTTTAGTTAAGTTTATCGGTTTTCTATCGGTTACGTTTCGGCACAAAAGGTTTTAGGGTTCCGTAGCCGAATGGCAAAAAACGGAACCCTTATAGTTTCGACATGTCTGTCCGTCTGTCTGTCTGTCCGTCCGTCCGTATGTCACAGCTTTTTTATTCCGAAACTATTAGGACTATACATGTAAAACTTGGTAGGTAGATGTATTCTGTGAACCGCTTTCCGATTTTAAGAAAAAATATTAAAAATATTTAAAATAAAGGGGGGTCCCCATACATGGAACTGAAACTGAAAATATTTTTTTTCATGAAACCTATACGTGTGTAGTATCTATAGACAGGTCTTTAAAAATGAAATTAAGGTTTCTAAAATGACTTTTTCATAAAGTTAATTGTTTCAAAGATATACGCTTCCAAAGTGGTAAAATGTGTGTCCCTCCCCCTCTAACTTCTATAATAATGAAGTGAATAATCTTAAAAAAACATATATTGTAGATCTTAATGCATACTTTCAACCAAAATTGGTTTGATCGAGATCGAGTCAGGAGTTTGTGAGATACAGTATATTTTCTAAAACCGCAAATATAACTTTGTAATTCATACAAATACTATGAAAAACAAAGTTATTTGGCGTAGTTGTAAAAATTGTAAATAAGCTAGTCCTAAGAAATTTGTAAGGTTTTTTGTTTTTTTTTTTCAAATAAATTTATTAAGTATATTATATTTATTATAGTTACTACGGAACCCTTCATGGGCGAGTTCGACTCGCACTTGGCCATTTTTTTTTTGTTTTGGGAATAGTTTCATTGTGCTTACGGCTAAGGAGTGGAATTCCCTGCCGGAGTCTGTGTTTCCTGATTGCTATAACCTGGGAGTCTTTAAGTCAAGAGTGAATAGGTTACTTCTAGGCAAGCGTGCTCCATCTTCGACCACGCGTGCGATGGTGGACAAACGCGAGGCTATTGTGGATAAAAAAAAATATTCTGCTCTGTTCTGGTCTACTCTGCTCTGCTTTTTTCTGCTCTGCTCTGTTCTGTTTTCTGTAACCTCTGGGCCACGACTGCTCATTTCACTAATAGAAAACTGAATAATCGAGAGGTTTCTTTTTGGTTACTTGTTTATTACATGCGAAGTCATCTCTTATTGAGTTTAACTTCTGGCAGCGAAGTCACCTGTGTATGCATCTCTCTCATGGATAGCATTGCTATTTCCAGCAATAGCTTTTTTGTTATTATTTGTTTATCACATTTCATCTTAACACTTAATCTTAACATAACATCTGCCAAACTGCTAAGCAGTTTGTCGGCAGTACGTTCTCGTGAATTCGCATGCATTATACATTACCTATATCTACTGCTTTAGGTTAAAAACTAAAACTAATTAAAATAAAACTTACATAATTATTATAATTTAGCAAAATACTATTAATTACATAAAATATTATAAAATAGAACAAAATATATATCATTTGGTATACATACTAAATACCACGGCAAGCTCACCAGTCGACTGATAACAGCAGCTACGGACACATAGATAAATTGTGCTCCCTGAGTACATTTTTGAGATGATTTTTATTTTTAATTCGATCCATTAGTCCCTCAGGTAGCTCATTAATGAGTGTGGACGCAATCCATCGTCTAGTGCGTTTACCGTAGTAATTATTTGCTTTAGGGACGTGCAACTGCTTTTTCCTTGATTGTCGGATTGGATAGTTATATACTCTTACTTTTTATGAGTTGTCACATTATATTGTTCAAGAATGATTCCTAATTTAACTTACATATTAATCGGTAATACGTTGCATTTATTAAATAATTTTTCATACTGCTTATTTGTACTTTGTTTAGTTTTATTGACTACAAGAAGTTTAAGAAATCGAATTTGTTGCTGAGCTGCCGAGGTGACTTCGAGTTCTGTGGAAAGTTTGTTATCTAGAACAACTACAGCCATTTCTTTTGTTTCGCTTTTATCAACGTCTTAGAAACACGTGATTGTTTAATAGATGGGGCTATTTATTTAACTTTAAGGTTTTGTTTCATCTTAAAATTTTGCTTTGTAGTTTAGAGAGTTCGCTGTTATAATAAAAATATTCCTCTAGTGACTGGTTTTGGCTATCATTGCTTATCACAAGGGAGACACCCGGGAGATATTTTCAGTATCATTATCATCATCATCTACAGCCGACTTCACATAGTGCTGGATATAGGCCTGCGTTTGCTCGTGCCAAGCTCCACGTCTGGAACCTGTACCGGTCTGATCCAGGATATACCCAAGAGATGTTATACTGCACAAAATTTGGGTGGAAACTAAATATGCACTGTCTACTTATAGTGAAAGTCCAATCTCGTGTTGTGTGTCACTGTAAGATATATTATGGAAACATAGTGAAAATAAATCAAGCATTGAAAAGATTAACCATGGTGTACTAGGAATCTTAAAGTCAAGAGTGAATAGGTTACTTCTAGGCAAGCGTGCTTCATCTTCGACCACATCATTGCTTAACATCATGTGAGATGGTGGTCAAACGCAAGCCTATGAACTATAAAATTCTTCTAAGAAGGTTCTTCTTCATAGAAAACGACCAATTTCGAACCATGCTTTAGTTTCTCATGTTTTATAAGTGCCCATGTGGGTCTATGGGTAATAAAAGATTTTTGATTGATTTGATTGACTCGTATGTTTGCAAAATATCATCACAATTGTTTTAGTAGTTTTTATGCCTTATAATAATAGTAGTTTCAGCACGCGACTTCTTTCGCGCGGGATGATTTACCCTCGTAAGCTCCGATCCCATGCGACGCCTCCATCCGGGTTAAAAATAAGCCTGTGTCATTTCAGGATGTCAACTATTTACTCAATTTATCTATCAAACATTCAGATCCGTTCAGTTATTTTTGCGTGAAAGATAACAAACATATGTATGTTTGTTATCTTTATAATATGGATGTCCATATTTGCGGTTTTTGATAATGTTCTATATCACATAAACTGAGCTAACAGAGCCTATCTCGTTCAAAGTAATTTTCGTTGTAAGTTTTCATTAAGCATATAAGCTTATTTAGATTTTGAACTCACCTATTTTAAAAGGTAGAGGGGAGCACAAATTTTACCAGTTTGGAAGTCTATATCTTTCAAAGGATTGACTTTGTGAAGAAATGGTTTTAGAAAACTCGTTCTTTAGCTTTTAATTATTAACCGACTTCTAAAACAGGAGGTTCTCAATTCGACGCGTATATTTTTTTTAATGTATGATCAGGATCACCGATTACTTGAAAGCGACTAAACCCATTTGGAAAATTATTTTTGTTTAAAAGGGTTTACTTTAAGCCGGCTCTACACGTTGGCCAACACAGTGGCGAATGTAGTGGCCAATGCGTATTGGCCAACGTGTAGACGGCGTGTTTGTGCATGTTGGGTGCACAAACACCCCCTCTACACGTTGGCGAATAGTCATTGGCCACTACATTCGCCACTATGTTGGCCAACGTGTAGAGCCGGCTTTAGAGGTGGTCCCATTGTTGTCATTAAATCAGGATCTGATGATGGGATTCCGGAGAAATCTATTTATTTATTCCGGGGGAATAAATAAATAAATGATCTCCACGTTCTGAATGGAGGGGAAGGGAGTGTAAGCCAGACTAACATTCATGTATGGTAAAATTAACCATTAATTTTCTCCATTTCTAATTCTTTTTCGGCTAACATAGTCCGTTGCGCTCAATTTTGGCCGAAAACCGAAACTACAAAGGTGTGTTCTACAACTTTTTGCGAAATAAGCTGAATGTTCTACATGTAAGCGGGTAGTCAGCGAAATGTAGGATATTCTTGTCGCGTGCTAACTGCAGCTGTCACATAGTCGGATTAAGCAAACCATAGATTCCAGGCTAGGGCCCCGTTTTATACAAGACATGATAAAGGCTTCCACTTAAATCCCTTTTATTAACCGACTTCAAAAAAAGGAGGTTTACAATTCGTCTTGAAATATTTTTTTTTTTGGGAGCGGTTTGGAAAATTCTTTTTGCGTTTGAAAGGGTATACTTTCTAGTTGGTCCCATTGTCGTCACGTTTGGATCTGATGATGGGATCATGGAGAAATCGAGGGAACTCTTCAAATATTATAGGCACACCTATAGCGTTTTGGGTATTTCTTATAGTACCTTGTGCAGTTGCTCTCGAAAAGCACAATTTGGGGAAGTGGAACTGATGATGAAGACCACAGATGGCCACCGAAACTACTCAATAATAAGTATTTCGTGGATTGCGATTCGATTACTTGAATATGGATATTAAGCACTTTATGCTCGTCACAATGCATATGGTGAAGTAGAGCTGATGGTGATGTACCAGGAGAACTCCTCAAAAATTAACGGCTCTGCACCGGGAAAAGCAATATTTTGTAAAAGGTGATAAGTAGTTGACATTTTAGCTTTTGTAACTGGATAAATTACAAACCGACCCACAAAAAAGCGAGAAAAAAACTTTTTAGCAAAAAAATAGAACCGACTTCCATATAAAACACTACAAAGGCAAAAATAACTTTAATTTCGGAAGGCGGTGTCTTTAGTTTTGTATATATTTTCGTTTTTGACACCGCCTTCCGAAATTAAAGTTATTTTTGCCTTTGTAGTGTTTTTATATGGAAGTTGGTTCTATTTTTTGCTAAAAAGTGTTTTGTCACTTTTTTCTTATGTCATTTGAGTACCTACTTATATGCTTAGTATTTTTATAAGGCTTTTTTTCCGGTGGGAAAATCATCGAATGACTACTCCTGCTCTGGGTGGAGCGCAAGGAGTGTCAGACTTGTGCTGAATCCTGCTGCTTCAGCTGCGCTTGCGTTCCCAGGCCATGGTATCTCTGATGATGACAAAATTCTCGCCACCACTAGTGATGACGACACGAGCGCACGTGGAACACAACGCGTCACTGACCCGGGCCTGCTCCTTACCGGACGGTGAGCTACCCCTGCTCGCCGTCATCTTTATAGGGTTACTGCACTTTTAGTTTTTTTGTTTAGTCTGTACTGTCCCACTCCTGAAAAAGACCTACTCCAATTTATTCAAATTTTCTCTTTTCATGGCTTTTTCTTTAAGAAATTTATTCGAGGTGTGTGAGAATCGTAACTTTTTATCTTTTGTTATTTTACGACATTTTTTTAAACCTACTACTACTACTACCAACTTAGATTTTACCCGTTAGTGATTGTTACATTTTTATCTATTTACTTACGTATTTACCTTTGTCATAAATTCAGCGTAAACAATTTTTGGTGAACCAATTTAAAAAAAATGAAGCCATCCAGGTCATCCCGAAATGTTTTCCACATACCGCGTTATATATCATATATTGGCATACCGCGGTACCGTCTAATTGTATCAGGGCTCCAGTCTTGCAATATTTTCTTATCTTAAATTAAAATACTTTTACTTTATGTATGTAACTTATCTCTTTAAATTATTGATTGAAAATCAATTCATCAGTATTGGGCAATGTAGAATAATAATAAATTCTATATTTCGGACCAAACCATAAACATCCGTATCCGTAACGAAGTGCTTACTTATACATATTTTTTAGGGTTCAGTATCCATAGGGCTGTCCGTCCATTCATCTGTCTGTACACAAAGTAGGCTGAATCCCAACACACGTATACTTGCCACGTTTCAGTTTGCCGGTATCTCATGAAAAGAGAAGAAGCAGTGTTTTTTTGGGAGTCGGTTTAATTTTTTGGTAAAAAGTTTTTATTTCACTCTTTTTAGATGGTCGATTTTTAATTTACCTAGTTACAAAAGCCTAAATGTCAACTACTTATAATCATTTACAAAATATTGCTTTTCCCAATGTTGGGCCGTTAATTGTTGAGGAGTTCTCCTGGTACTTCACCATCAGCTTCACTTTACCATATGCGTTGTGATGAGCATATTGTGCTTAATGACCACATTCAAGCAATCGAAGCAGAACACATGAAATACTTATTATTCCTACTTATATATTGAGTAGTTCCAGTGGCCATCTGTGGTCTTCATCATCAGATCCACTTCACAAATGGTGCTTTTCGAATGCAACTACACAAGTTACTATAAAAAATACTCAAATCACGAGGGAACTCTTCAAATATTATAGGCACGCCTAGTGCCTATAATATTTGAAGAGTTCCCTCGATTTCTCCAGGATCCCATCATTAGATCCTGACTTGGTGACAATGGAACCAATTTCTAAGTATACCCTTTCAAACAAAAAAGTATTTTCCAAATCGGTTCAGCCGTCTTCGAGTAATCGGTGATCATACAAAGAACACAAATAAAGAAATATACGCGTCGAATTGATGACCTCCTCCTTTTTTTGTCGTCGGTTGAAAAAGGAGAAATTGATGCTGTGATAGGGGAGAATGGAAGACGAAAACGTGTTGTACCGACCCCAAGTAACTGGGATAAGAGTATTAGGACGATGATGATATCTCATTGCATTGTGAACCTTTGTGTGGTACATAAAGTATATATTGCTATATAATTACACCATTATTTCTCAGTATGTCGCGACTCTTAGAATCACGTGACCCTAAGAAAATAAAATATGAATTAATTTACATTAATCATACATAATATTAACTTTTGCATAAACCACATAAATATGCAAAGCGGAATACAATAAAAATTAATACATAATATTCCAATTGAATTCACAGTTTCACAAATTAACTATATAGCATTGGTAGATTTCGATTCCTTTCAAGCAGTTTTGGAACTTAAAGTTAGGGCAATAAAGTTCACTTTACCTTCACCTAATATTTTAAAAATCATTTCTCGATAACTTTGAGGAAATTTCAAGCTTATATCTCAGCATTATAAAGTTGATATTGTTTTGTTGCAACACATAAACAAACAATTCCATAAAACTTTAGAATATATTCTATAATTTTACGATCCTATAGAATATATCTACAATACTGACATGCGGATAGAAAATAAAGTCTTAATTTAGAAGTATCTAGGTTAGCATTGTTCCTGTTTTCTTGAAGAATTGGCCACGCCCCTCTGCGCAAGAGTGGATTCTTCAACGTCTTACTTTTTTGCCTACCTTACTTGTAAAATTAATATAGTATTACTTTAATCCATACTAATATTATAAGGAGGTAACATTTGTTTGTAAGTGTGTATGTAATTCGACATTTATTTTCTTTGGTAGTTAGTTACATTATTGATGCATTAGGCTATAAAGTATTTCGATATCCACACAGACGAAGTCGCGGGAAAGTGCTAGTATTATATACTCTATAAATATATACTTGATGCTTTGAACATCCTGGTGGTCTTATTGCTAACATGCGCTATCTGAATAAAATTAACCAGAATAAACCTTTGGATCGACAGAAAGATTCAAGAAAAACAGTAGTATATTTTTACTGTAAAGCAAGCGATGATTTGTTCGAAATTGAATTAGAGACCCTCAGGTTGTAGCTATTATAAATCACAGACCCCAGCAGGAAATTCCACTTCTTAACCGTACGCACATGAAAGTATTCCCAAAAAGTTTTGTGCGTATGAGTGGGATGTCCACCATGTAACGATGGCGCATCGCTATTTAGGCAGTATTTTTGCATAAATTTTTTATAAACATCAGAGTGGCAACTGCTGTACTTTTCAGGAGGATATTATCAATAATTTGACATGCTATCGACATTGATTAACACAGGGATAATATTGCGATTTGGCTTTAAACGTACAAAATATGGCCATCTAAATAACACAGGTTATGTTATGAAGATGAAAGTTTTAAATCTATGGAGGCTTAGGTGTGGGCCGTATCTAGTTAATATCTGTTCACTATAATAATCTGCCCAGCCTTTTTTATGATTAAATTATATCGGTTTCCAGTAAAATAGTAAGATTTTTTATTATTTCAGTAATAATTTACGAGCTTATACCGTTCACGAGACAATCTATATCAATATGATAAAGCGAAAAAAGTTCGTTTAAACACATGTATGGTATGGAAGTAGTTTAAAGCCTTGAGAAGGTTTAGCTTTTATCTGATTGCAAAAGGATGTTATGTTTTTTAACCGACTTCAAAAAAGGAGGAGGTTCTCAGTTCGTCTTGGACTTTTTTTTTCTATGTAGTTTAGTTACCTCATACTCGAAGACGGCAGGACCGATTTGGAATTTTTTGATTTCGTTTGAAAGGGTGTACTTTCTAGTTCATCCCATTGTAATGAAATCAGGATCTGATGATGGGATCCTGGAGTAATCGAGGGAACTCTTCAAATTTTATAGGCACACCTATAGCGTTTCGGGAATTTCTAATAGTACCTTGTGCAGTTGCTCTCGAAAAGCACCATTTGAGGAAGTGGAACTGATGATGAAGACCACAGACGGCCACCGATACTACTCAATAATAAGTATTTCGAGGATTGCGATTCGATTAATTGAATATGCATGTTAAGCATTTTATAATCGTAACAATGCATATGGTGATGTGGAGCTGATATGGTGAAGTACCTACCAGGAGAACTCCTCAAAAATTGACTTCCATATCAAAACACTACAAAACCATAAATAACTTTAATTTCGGAAGGCGGTGTCAAAAAAAATGAAAATACAAAACCAATAACACCGACTACCGAAATTAAAGTTATATTTGGCTTTGTAGGTAGTGTTTTGATGTAGAAGTTGGTTTTATTTTTTGCTAAAAAGTTTTTTTATCGTGGTAAAAGTCCACGAGAGCGAAGACCTGCGTGACTGCCAGTAACTAATTTTTCAGTATTTTCATGCGAAGATGACACTGTTATTAGCTTTTGATCGCCCTGTTGCAGTGGTCAAAATATGACCATAATTTAAATTATTTTAAATGTTTTATTTACGTATAATATTAGCTTTTGGCACTTCTCACAAAAAAACTTGAAGCGTGTAAACCGATGACGTAATTATCGTTAAAAGGCGTACAAAGTTTCTAGTACAAAGGACAATTCATGAAAAAACGTCTATTCTTAGGTCAATAACAGTTTTATGCAGCATTTAACTGTTCTCTAATACGTGCAACAATTTAATCAGATTATATTAAGCCAACCATATTTTTCTTGTACTTAAATTAAACTCAAAATTCATGTAGTCAGCCACAAAGCCCGGAACACGGCAGGGTACGGAGCGGAACACGTAAATGAAACTGAGAACAATGCATGGCCTTGTTTGCTTGACTCATTAAAGATTGGATTTCATCTACGCGAGCGCGGGGTTTTTTGGCGGCTTTACAGTATATCTATAAATAGGAACTAAAAAGAGTAACTGTGGAGTTTCTTGCTGGTTCTTCCCCATAGAAAGCGACTATCTGCCGACTTCTGTGTTCCCTGCCACATATGATCCGTCAGTCTTTAAAGCAAGAGTGAATAGGCATTTTCTGGGCTCGCTCGTCCGATCGTTCTTACACTTATCATCAGGTGTGATCGAGGTCAAGAGTGCCCTAACTTGTGACGTTTTATAAGTGTTGTAGGCCTATGTGTGACGTAACGTGTGACGTTTTATAAGTGTTGTAGGCCTATGTGTGACGTAACGTGTGACGTTTTATAAGTGTTGTAGGCCTATGTGAAATAAAACATTTTGTGTTTGAGTTTAAAACACAAATAGCTGACGCTAGCTTACCTAGCTAGCCTTGATGCCATAGCACACAAAATTCAACATTATAGGAAACCCATCTTTCGTATAATGTTAGTTTTTTAATCATTTAAATATTAAGTTTTTTTTTTAACTTAAAGTATCAGTAATTTATTAATACTATTCTTAAAGAATTTTATAAGTTTTTCAATTCTGAATGTCTGTTGTTTTCTGTCGCAATAAATAAATTTTTCATTCTTTCCTTTCTTTCAATGGGATTTTCTTTCTTTGTGGTTTCTTACAGACAGGAAATGACGACGCTCCTCAATAGGAGACTGAGGTTTTAGGGAAGAGAGGCCTTCGCTCTGCAGTATACACTCATAATAATAATAATCTCGTTACAGTATGTAATCTCGAAAAATTTTAAGGTGCTCGAATTTTTATGCGAGATTTATTTACTCATATGTTTTCTAATGGATAGTGAAGTAAGGTATAATTAAAGTACTCCAATCTTTTTAATTTTAATTAATTTTCATCATGTAAAAAGCCGCAATGTTGCCGCAATTATTAAATAAATTACAAACTGGCATAAGCTGGACGGATATAATAACGGATAATCGATCGCTGGACGGATATAAGAACGGATAAACGGAGATAACGGAATAGAAATAAAGCTATAATCGCCAGAAACTATTTAATTTACTTACTACTAACTATGTAATCCTACTTACTGTCCATTCTAACATTATTTCAAGGTTGAAAATAACACAAAAGTTCAAAGTAAATATTAAACGCAGTTAATCATAAAATATGACGACATATTTACGGAGTGACGATAGAAATATAAACTTTGACTTAAATACCAATCTATCATCAATAATTACATTTAACTTTTCAAGTTAATCGTTTACGAGATAAATCTCTCAGAGAAAAGGTTGAATAACTAATCGATTCTTATTAATATTAATCTGCGGTGGCCCTGTATAAATTTAATTATAAATGATTAAACTTTTTTATAATAAACAATTACTTTTAACGTTTTAGGTGCAGTTATGTGCAAAACCAACCGCACCTTTTTAAAATATTTATGAATATAAATGTTAAATTACAATTAATGTTTTTGGCTATAAATTATTTATAGGCTGTATTTTGATAATAATTAATGAATAGTTACTGTTCTTGCTAGATAATTTGTATTTTTAATTAGCTTAGCTAAGTATCAGGGCTATTAGCTCCAAGTTATTTACTCATAACTACATATATTTTTACCTTAAGCAGTGAGAGAGTTCAGTCCTAACCAGACTGGACCTGTCAGGACTAGAAAACTGGCAAAAATATTAACTTTCCGTATATAAATTAAACCATCTCCCTATAATCAACTCTAATGTGAGTTTTCAGGAAAATTTAAACCACCAGTTGGCTCTACTGAGGCGGGTGGGCTTCTAGTTAAACGAAACTTTAAATTATACATGACATTGATGTCAATTTGACACATGTCAAAAATCTTAAGCGTTGGACAGGTGCCCGCACCTGACGCCTCAGAACTGCTGTCCCCTCATTAGTGATAATGTAATATGTATCAGTTTATAGTTACGTACTGTCAAAATTTTACTTTGGTATTGTTCGTCAAATTGTTGAGCTCCTTATGTTATAAGTTGAGCTACACGATAACTGACAAAAATGTTTGCACTGTCTGGACAGGCCCGCTCAAATTTTTGTGGTTATTTCCTAAAAAGAGCACCAAAGACATGAACCTACATGCTTTTCATATTATTGAATCAATGAGAATTGAATAGACCTTAAAAGAGACGTTGACCTCTGAGTTTCTTTCGGTGTTTCTTCTCAGAGTAGTCAGTTAGGAAAGACTGGCCTCATTTAGCTAAACATAACACGCAAAAAACATGACGTGTAAAATTGTTATTCATAACCAATTTACAAAATAAATATTTCATTTCATTTAAATGTATATTGTAGCTATATTTTTCTATGGACCTTATGAGTCTAAAAAACAACTAGTTTCAATATCTTAATTTGTTTTTTATTTCTTAGACGTATTGCATAAATTGTAGCGTAGGTCTTGCGTAGGTCACATCGTGACTTTACAGCAGACAGCGTGTCGATTGTACGATACATCTGATTCGGTCAAATTAGCGGAAGCCATAGAGTATGAAGACGTGTAGAGGTTTGTATCTTTATTAGTAGGTAACTACTTGCATGCAGAGTACAAACGTCATTATAAAAGGTTTGGTCCGTGGCTGTGTGATTATCTTTATCAAACAGAATTCCCTAGTTATTCGGAAAGCACGCGAAATCGATGGGATGCCTATTGTATAAATTTCATCGTCATAACGGGTATTCAGATACCAGAAAACGTCTTCCCGAGTCGACGGTGCGTTGTGCTTCACGCGCGTCAAAGGGCAGACAGCAGCATTGACGGGGTATGCGGGAATGTTCTAACAAGATGCCGCGGCCTCAGAACGCATGGGAAAATAGAATGGGTTAGTAGTAAGTAAAAGCCTGACACTCTTTAACGCATCACCCAAAGCGGGTGGACTTTTCTCCCTGAAGAAAAGGGGCAGTTTTGAACAGGGGTGGTTGTGTTGAAAATAATCTTCGAATGAAGAGGGCACTTTGACTCAATAAACCACTTATAATAAATTGCACTTGACTTCACAAAGGGGTGTGAAGTCAAGTGCAATTTATTAAAGTTATAACATTTTAATATCATATTATATAATAGTAGATTATTAACCAAGGGGATAAAGCAGAGTCTTCTGTCGCGGGTGACGATTTAAATCGCGAGCGTGACGAAGGACTCGAGGATTACTCCCGAGCGTAGCGAGGGTGTTAAAAACTTAAATCCCTCGCTTCGCTCGTGATTTAAGACGAGTCCTGAGTGTACCGAGGGATTTAATTTCACCCAAGACTAAGACAGCTTTATCACCGAGGAAAATACTCTACTTTTCGTACCATTTGCGAAAAAATTAACACAATAATAATATGAAATAAGCATTAAGCAGCAGCAGCACTGCATTTAACATTGTAACGTATTTTCAACCGACGACAAAAAAAGGAGGAGGTTATCAATTCGACGCGTATATTTTTCAACCGACGACCAAAAGAGGAGGTTATCAATTCGACGCGTATATTTTTTTTTTTTTTATGTATGATCATCGATTACTCGAAGACGGCTGAACCGATTTGAAAAATTCTTTTTTTGATTGAAAGGGTATACTTCGAAATTGGTCCCATTTTCATAAACGTCAGGATCTGTTGATGGGATCCTGGAGAAATCGAGGGAACTCTTCAAATATTATAGGCACACTTATGACGTTTTGGGTATTTATTATAGTAACTTGTGCAGTTGCTCTCAAAAAGTACCATTTGAGGAAGTGGAACTGATGATGAAGACCACAGATGGCCGCCGAAACTACTCAATAATAAGTATTGAGTGGATTGCGATTCGATTTCTTGAATATGGATGTTAAGCACTTTATGCTCGTCACAATGCATATGGTGATGTAGAGCTGATGGTGAAGTACCAGGAGAACTCCTCAACAATTAACGGCCCAGCATTGGGAAAAGCAATATTTTGTAAAAGGTTATAAGTAGTTGACATTTAGGCTCTTGTAACTAGGTAAATTAAAAATAGACCAACTAAAAAGAGTGAAATAAAAACTTTTTACCAAAAAATTAAACCGACTCCCAAAAAGCACTGCAAAGTGAAAAATAACTTTAATTTCGGAAGTCGGTGCCAAAAACGAAAATACAAAACTAAAGACACCGACTGCCGAAATTAAAGTTATTTTTCACTTTGCAGTGCTTTTTGGGAGTCGGTTTAATTTTTTGGTAAAAAGTTTTAGAACATTAACTTATTTATAAAAAAAAAACTTTTTTACAAATATAAAACCGACTTCCATATCAAAACACTACAAAGCCAAAAATAATTTTTATTTCGGTAGTCGGTGTTATTGGTTTTGTATTTTCTTTCTTTTTTCACACCGCCTTCCGAAATAAAAATTATTTTTGGCTCTGTAGTGTTTTGATATGGAAGTCAGTTTTATTTTTTGCAAAAAAGTTTTTATTTTCGTGCTTTTTAGTGGGTCAGTGAATTTTCCAAATCTGTTAATAAATGACGGACTTATGCGCAAACAAAAAACGCAATGCAGAGTAAACGAAAAGGTCATCAACGTAAATATTTTTGTTAGACTTTTATTGATTTTTCAGAAACGGCTTGTCCGATTTCGATAATATTTTCAGGGGACCATTTGGAAAGTATACCCTTTCTAACAAAATAAGAATTTTTCAAATCGGTTGGCAAACGACGGAGTTATGCGTGGACAAACATATAAAAAAAAATACAAACATCCGAATTGAGAACCTCCTCCTTTTTTAGAAGTCCGTTAAAAATAATAATTGAGGTGGGTTTAGAAATGGTAAAACGGCAAAAAAAGTCTGTCTGTTTGTCTGTTTGTACACGCTAATCTCCGGACCTACTGGATGGATTTTAATGAAATTTGATAAGTAGATAGTTGTCATTCTGGATTTTCAGGATTTTTATCACGGAATTTCCACGGGATCGGGATTTACGCGGGCAATCTTCCCACGCGAACGAAGTTGTGGGCAGCTGCTAGTTTATAATATTAACATAGATAGTCTATAGAAACATAAAAAAGCAGTTTTTATTGTAACGTAACTATTAAAACAACGCTACGTGACCAAGTAACTAAACACAGTTTTGGTATTTCAATGGTGTAACATTGGGGAATCCCTCCAAACAGTGGCCGCGACATACGTCAATGACATTCACAATAAGGACCAATAGTGTTGACACAACAGTGCCGTCAGATACGCCGCAATGCCGGGGTTGCAGAATTGTTCGAAAGAGTTACCGCGGCCTCGGAAAACGAAGGGCAATTGACGGAACATGGATGAGTTATCAGTAAAAGTCTGACACACCCACACCATCCCGCTTCGCACAGATCGGGACACAGTCATTGATGATTTTTCATCCTTATAAAAAAGTACACCGGTAGATTGTGCCACGAAACCAAACTCAGCTTATGCAGTGACTAATACTCAATAGTGCCTACTAAGAACATCGTTCAAGTATTAATAATACATGGTACGACTGCTTATATGAACTCCACAACCCAGTAACTGGGTAATAGGATAACCCAGCCTAGACTGGTGTACCTAAGAGTTTCGGACTACTCGCTACCCGTAACGACTGCCAATGATCTAAAAAAGCTTTTTTGCAAAAAATAAAACCGACTTCCATATCAAAACACTACAAAGTGTACTTAAGTTCTAAGTTGAGCTACATGATAACTGACAAATGCTTGCACTGTCTGGACAGGTCCGCTCAAATTTGCGTGGTTATTTCCTCAAAAAAATACCACAGACATGAACCTACATGCTTCTCATATACAAATACAAATTGTCTGGACTTTAAAAGAGACTATGACCTCTGAGTTTGTTTCGGTGTTTCTTCTCAGAGTAGTCAGTTAGGAAATACCGGCCTCATCTAGCTAAACTTAACACGCAAAAATACATGACGTGTAAAAGTGTTATTTATAACCAATTTACAAAATAAATATTTCATTACAATTTTCAAAGCCAAAAATAACTTTAATTTCGGTAGTCGGTGTTATTGGTTTTGTATTTTCTTTTTTTTTGACACCGCCTTCCGAAATTAGTTATTTTTGGTTTTGTAGTGTTTTGATATGGAAGTCGGTTTTATTTTTTGCTACAAAGTTTTTTTTTTCACGGTTTTTAGTGGGTCGGTTTGTAATTTATTTAGTTATAAACGCCAAAATATCAACTACTTATCACCTTTTACAAAAAAAAAAATACGTTTCCCGATGCAGAGCCGTTTATTTTTGAGGAGTTTTCCTGGTACTTCACCATCAGCTCTACATCACCATATGCATTGTGACGAGCATAAAGGGCTTAACATCCATATTCAAGTAATCGAATCGTAATCCACGAAATACTTATTATTGAGTAGTTTCGGTGGCCATCTGTGGTCTTCATCATTAGTTCCACTTCTCCAAATGGTGCTTTTTGAGAGCAACTGCACAAGGTACTATAAGAAATACCTAAAACGCTATAGGTGTGCCTATAATATTTGAAGAGTTCCCTCGATTACTCCAGGATCCCATCATCAGATCCTGATTTTATAACAATGGAACCAACTAGAAAGTATGCCATTTCAAACGAAAATCAATTTTTCAAATCGGTCCAGCTATTTTCCAGGTTCCAGGTCACCGCCGCCTATCGCCTCAACGAGGACACTGTGAAGCTCTACCCAAGCCGGGCACACCTCCACCGTGTCCTCCGCGTGGTCCACACAATGACGACACCCGGGCGTGTCCTCCCGCTGAATCCGAAACAGTAAATACCTGCGTCAGGCGGAAGGTGAGGACGCCGTGGCGTCTCTCCAGCCACTCCTCAAAGAGGGGACTTATCCCCGCGATTGCGGCGTGCCCAAAGCGTCAATAGCTTAATGGTTAATGTGTCGTACTTGTGATCGAGAGTCGCGGGTTTGAACCCTACCTATTATCCTATTGCTGTAAACCCACTCCAGACACAAGCATATATGTTGCTCAGTTAGAGGGGTTCACAAGATGCTAGTAATGTGAATTCTACCCACATCGCTAATTCTCTTAATATTTAATAATAAAGTATAAATCTAAATGATTTAGTATAAAATATTTTTCAAATAATTACGAAATCTCATTTAGATGTGATGTTCAATTCTTCTCATGAGGTCATTATTTCTTTTCAACTTATCTTTGAGACGTAAACATTTCAATCATTCATATATATGAAGCTTAGAACTAGGTTTTCTTAATAATTACTTTAGAAATTATTTTGCTAGACAAGTACAATTTGTTTATTTCATCTACTTTTGATTAAAAAATATATAGTACTTATATATAGCTTCAATAGACTGTGTCTGTTATTCATTTTTAGGCTTCTGTAGCCGAATGGCAAAAAACGGAACCCTTATAGATTTGTCATGTCTGTCTGTCTGTCGGTCCTTATGTCACAGCCATTTTATTCCGCAACTGTTAGGACTACATAGTTGAAACTTGGTAGATAGGTGTATTCTGTGAACAGAATAACAAATAAACACATACAGGGGCCTATACATACGTAGAACTAGAAATAATATTTTTGTCATAAAACTTATACTGTGCCAATAGATAGGTCTTTTAAAATGACGTTGAAGTTCATACAAGCATTTTTACTTGAATTAAATCTTTTTGAAAGATAAACACTTCCAAAGATATACACTATGAAAATCAAAGTTATTTTGTGTAGCTACTACGGAACCCTTCATGGGCGAGTCCTACTCGTACTTGGCCAATTTTTATAAAACTTCAGACTAAAATCTTTGCATAACTGAATTGCTTTTGAAATGTAATTAAGTGAGCAAACCACTTGTGTACTGTTATTCAATTTGAGTTTGCAACTTGTGACAATCTAGGGGACATAAAAGAAAGAAAATAGAACATCGAATTTCTGAACACATCTGCGTATTTAAAATATTATAAATCGTGTTATAAATGAGAACCTATAATTATTTGTATTGTCTGTTTGTTTGACATTAAGTGTATATGTCACCGTAAAATTGTAAATACCTACCCTTAGATTACAATATATCTGGCGAGATTGTAATTTGTCGATAAATTGTAATCCTATAAAAAACAATACTTGTCAAAAACCCAAGTCTCACACCTTAGTTGTTCTACCGTAAAAAGTTGTGTGATCCATGTAATACCAAGTCGGTTATTAATTTATTCAGTCCCTACTTAAGGGACCTTCTGTCTTAAGTTGTTACGTAATTATCTAACCTCATCAACATCTTATAGTGACCATATCAATATTAAAAATCTTTACCGTTTTAAATAAATAGATTGACTCGGCCATCGCATGAAAACACAATATATCTCACAAGTAATACATATATAAATTAAATTGTTTATTGCGATTGCCAAGTCAATCTATTTATTTAAAATGTGTATATTATAGTGTATATTATAGTGTATATTATAGTGTATATTATTTAACATGTTTATACAATGCCTGTTTGGTTACTGAAAATTCAGGCTTCTAGTTTTATCCACAACGAAGTTATAGGGGGTCGAAAATGGCCTGAGTTGCTTCGAGAAAAGAATGGTACGGCCGTGCCGCTTTTTTGCTCGACTTGGCGGGGGCACTGCCGTGCCCCCAGATCCGTATCACACGATAGATAGAATACCTATATCGAATTGAAACCGAGAAATTGTGAAAAAAGAATACATTAAATTGTGAACCGTATTGTAACCGTATCTCACGAGATATATTATAATCTTACGGTTTTTGTAATTATACGCTGACATTATTATGTTACAAGTTACAATAAGCATTTTAATTTCAGGAATTTTATGATGGATTATATGTTGTAGGGCACACATAAGCTGGTAGAGAGTTCTACACCTTTGCTGAGCGCACAATAAATGTGGTGGAGAAGCGCTTAGTACAACAAGACAGTATATCGACCAAGTATGGATGGTATCCTGCAGTACGTTTGGTAGATCGGTATTGAAAGGGAGATAGAGGGATTTGGCCGTGAAGCTCCGCTAAATACTCCCCGAAATACAACCCGTAGAAGACGGACAGGCCTCCGGAACCGAACCGCACCTTTTCTAAAAACTCCCTGTAATGGCAAGGCATTTTGTCACGACACGACGCGACGTAGGGGCAATGTATATATTATTACCTCACGACGTAAGGAAAGTCGTCGAAACCTATATGGCTATTACCTTTAAGGCCAATTGCGGTGATGTTCCCATTGTGTATGCTTGGTCAGTTGGGACCATAAAATGACCATTAAATAAACGATATAGCACTAAGCTATGTTGTAAGGTATGTGCGTTTGAATAGGATCCACGCGTGTTGGTAGCATTACAAAATGTTACCGCATTTTTTCCTTGTAATTTTATTGATAACTAGACGACTTTTTTGGCGGAAAGGGTTTTGACACCTAAATCCCGATCTCGCGGGAATTTCGGGATTAAACGTAGTCTATTCCAGGATGTCAACTATCTACATACCATATTTCATTCAGATTTGTTCAGTACTTTTTGCGTGAAAGAGTAACAAACATTCATACATCCAAACATCTATACATAGATCCTAACAAATTTACGCATTTATGATATTAGCAAGAAAGATTTTATCCACTGAGTCTAGACGGTACACCTTTCTATCTACTCACGTTGATTGTACAGATGCACATTAATTCTGTGAAATGTATTTTTTATTTATTTTATTTTATTTATTTTTGGCAACGATGCACTGGTCGAGTCAAAGCTCCAGAGCCTTGAACACCGACGACGAGTTGCAAGTCTATCGGCTTTCTATCGGTTACGTTTCGGGGAGTGTGCGATGGAATTACATAATCTAATTCCGCCAAGCACGTTCCATCATCGGACTACGAGACAAACGGCGAAGCGCCATCGTTACATGGTGGACATCCCACCCATACGCACAAAAACGTTTTGGGAATATCTTCATTGTGCGTACGGCTAAGGAGTGGAATTCCCTGCCGGAGTCTGTGTTTCCTGACAGCTACAACCTAGGAGTCTTTAAGCCAAGAGTGAATAGGTTACTTTTAGGTAAGCGTGCTCCATTTTCGACCGCATCATCACTTACCATCAGGTGAGATCAGAGAGTATTTAACCTAGAGAGCTTATAGGCCGATTTCTTTGAAGAACACAACTCACCAATACGGGTTGGGAGGCGAGGAAAAAATGCGCTACTGCAATTGGTCAGTTCCAAGTCAAGCTTCATAGATATGCCGAGTTAGGAATTGCTCTACTTGATTGAGGGAAAGTTATCGATATCGATAAAATGAACTTCAACATTATAAAATTACTCAATAAAATCACATAATAATATTTAATCATTATCAGTCTCAATTACAAAAAGAAAAACAAGTATGCTGTTATTATTGATTTTTAAAATGAATTAATTTGGTAAATGTTTTTCGAATTAAAGTTTTAGGGTCCTGATTGTTTTTGCTAAAAAATGATAACCGAGCGTCTACATATTTCTGAATTATGCATCTTGCTAATTCAATCAAATGATTGGTAGTTTCTATTTCATATTGATGAAAATTAATATCCGGGAATAAATAATACCCAATCAGTGATTTTAAAACCGATCTCATAAAATAATTGGAATTATATTTCTGAGACAGCACTTTCGAACCACTCTCGTTCGCCCTTTTAATATAAATTTCACAATGACGATAAATTTCTATTACTGTGGTGGATCCGTACAATAACTTGTTTTAGTGTCTTTTTGAACTTGTAAGGCGTTTTGATTTCTAACACCAATCAACGCTCCAACACAAGTTAGGCATTTTATTTGCTTTATCAGAGCATGGACAATGTAGCCGGCCATATATTATTTTATATTTTATTTTTTTATATTAATTTTATATTCCATACTAAATATATTTTCATTAAAATCAGATGTGTCAACAACTGTAGCTTCAGCAGGCACTAGGTAATAATTATTTTTTGGTGGTACTCACCACCATTAGACGATTTATCTAATGACTCCTCCCTCCTACATACACTTAACCCGTGGACTCGATATCGAAACAAAGGAACCTGTTTCTTTTTTCTGAGTGGGAAAATCATCGAATGACTTCTCCCGCTCTGGGTAAGGGTAAGGGTAAGGGGAAGGGAGTGTTAGACTTCTACTGATTAAAAACCCACCCTGTTCCTTCAGCTGCCCTTAAGTTCCGGGGCCGCGGAATCTCATAGAGACTATTACCGCATCCCCGGAACCAAAGTAACTAACGAGGGCGATATTGTAATGCAAAGGTCCAAGTTAATTAATATTAGACTCCGTCATACTATTTGAAGCCTAGAAAGATTGGATATAGGTGTCTTATATTATTTTGACTTTTCTCAACATTATATCAATAAAAACCAAATTAGAAACCAATATTGCCTAGTAACCTTATCCATCAACTTTTCTTTTTAATATGGAATCTTGGGAAATCTAAAATGAAAACATGCATGTCACACAGAAGAAAAAATATCAGAACTTTCTCCTTTTTAGGGTTCCGTAGCCGAATGGCAAAAAACGGAACCCTTATAGTTTCGATATGTCTGTCCGTCTGTCTGTCTGTCTGTCTGTCTGTCTGTCTGTCTGTCTGTCTGTCTGTCTGTCTGTCTGTCTGTCTGTCCGTCCGTCCGTATGTCACAGCCATTTTATTCCGAAACTATTAAAACTATACATGTGAAACTTGGTAGATAGATGTATTCTGTAAACCGCTTTTCTATTTTAAAGAAAAAAAAAAATATTTAAAATAAAGGGGGTCCCCGTACATGGAACTATAACTGAAAATATTTTTTTACATGAAACCTATGCGTGTGTAGTATTTATAGACAGATCTTTAAAAATGATATAAGGGTTTCTAGAACCACTTTTTCATAAAGTCAATCGTTTAAAAGATAAAGTCCAAAAAGTCAAGTCTTCCAAAGTGGTAAAATGTGTCCGTCCCCCCCCCCCCCCTCTAACTTCTATAATAATGGAGTGAAAAATCTAAAAAAGATATATGTCTGTAGATCTTCATGTAAACTTTCAACCAAAATTGGTTTGAACGAAATCGGCTCAGCAGTTTTTGAGATACAGCATATTTTCTAAAACCACAAATATAACTTTGTAATTCATACAAACACTATGAAAAACAAAGTTTTTTAGCGTAGTTGTAAAAATGTAAATAAATAAGCTAGTTTTAAGAAATTTTAAGTTTATTTTTATTCGTCAAATAAATATACATAATTAGGTATTATATTATTATAGTTACTACGGAACCCTTCATGGGCGAGTCTGACTCGTACTTGGCCATTTTTTTTTAAGTCGGTTAATGTAGATAGGTATTTTATGACAACTATCTGAATTGAATTACAAAAAAATAAGTTTAATTTTATAATTATCGATATCGTATCCAGCCGTTATAGGTAACAGCACAGATTTTTACGATAAAAATACGAAAGAAAAGACAGGGATAAAAGAATTAGAATTTCTTCATGTAAGAAAGAGACATTTCCAAAAGACATCAACGCGCGACACAAATTTGTCCTTGACCACCCAAATCACCATTTTAAATGGACCTCTGCGGTAGCTTATAATCGGATTAAATGATAAATAATTTTCATATTATTTCATTACTGATGAATAGTTATGTCATCCATTTGGTATCTAGATGTCTGGGAATGTTTTCCACACCACTTCAACGTGCATGAAAGCATTATTATGCGTTATAAATTGGATACAAAAATTTAAAATTTGTAATTGTTTAGCATGCACACAGGCCTAATACTTGGTCACAACTAAAATGGTTCGTGTATCGTAGCCAATATATAGGAGCAAAAACTCGCATAGTTTTCGTGCGTCGCAATGTATGTGCAATCAAGTGGTTTTCAAATCAGTGGGTGAGATAGTGGTAAAACGCGAATCTATTTTTAATAAAAAGAAATATTTGGCTCACCAATAGGTACATACACTGGTACAAATTGATAATATATTCAGTAGGTTTATGGATTAGTATATCAACTTCTTACAGGTAAACACATCGTGCAATATGTACGTGTTACGTAATAGAGTGGTGACTTACAATTAGAAGAGGTATCAATTACAGAACACAATAAAGTTAACAAGCATAGAATTAAAATCAAAACTAAAAGTAAAATACAAATAATAATTAAACTAAAAATCCAATGAAAAATAATAGAAAAATCAAAGTAAGACAAAATGCATAAGATGTATATCTAGCATCAAATAAATGAATAAATTAAAAAAAACTAATATGTCCTCCTCATCTGGAGAAATGGACAGAATATTTATTAAGACGATCTAATGAGCCCAAACTCTATATGTTTACTAGTAGGCAGTCCAAGTTTCCATCAGCCACCTTCCAATTCCATCATCAGACCAGCTCGATGGTACCATAATATTGCATTGACATCTAATGGGACCCCTGAGTTTGTTTCGGCCTCTTCTAGTTTAAATATACGAAAAAAATTACATGTAAAAGTGTTATTTAATAACGAATATGCAAAATAAAGATCATTTATCATTAATCTACATATAATTACCAAGTTTCATGATGATACAACAATTAGTAGTGCGTGTAATTCAGGTTCTTAGATTTTATTACCTACATAGTTTGTTATAACTCGACCTAATAAAAGCATGTTATAAATCAAGTAAACATTTATACGTCTCGTGGTGAGAAGATATATATCATTAATTAATTCATGATGGATAGGTTTCTATGGCACCAGGTCGGCTAATAAGCCAGTTCATACAACAACGCATAAATATAAAATGCGATAGTTTAACCTCAATATCGGATAGAAAACTCGATTGCATATATGACAAGCCAATGAGAATGCCAAACCCAACACAGTTAGCGGATTTCGAATCCCACCCATTACACTTTTGCCGTGAACTCACTCCAGACACAAGCATATTTAGCTTAGTTGGAGGGGTTAACAAGATTGCTAGTGATGTGAAATTTACCAACATTGCTAGTTCCCTAGTAAAAAAAATTATATATAATTATTAGTCTTCAGAAAGTACACTAAGCCGGTAGTAAACTAGACTAACTAGAGATTAACCAACCAGAATAACTGGCATTAGTCCTGCTAAGGGTTTCATGTACCCAAACACTGGATTGTGGAGATTTATTATTTATTTATTATTATTTTATTTTCCACAATTTTCACACAACGCCATCTAATCTCAAACTAAGCAGAGCTTGTGCTATGAGTACTTGACAACTGATAGCAAAGTCGCTTCCCTGTGTCTGTCCCTATGTATGCTTAAATCTTTAAAACTACGCAACGGATTTTGATGCAGTTTCTTTCAATAGAAAGAGTGATTCAATAGGAAGGGTTTTAAGTATATAACATGCATAATATAGTAGAGGAACACTGATAATTTTTGAGGTTTCTAGTGTGATCTCGCAAATAAACACATTTTTTTGCGCTTGCTTTGCAAACGCTGGCTGAACCCTACGAGATAGATCAAAATAATGTACTACAGTATTGTACACCTTAAAAAGGTCAACAAAAATGTCCTCGATGGCATCTATCTCTTATAGATAACCCACAACAACCATTTTTTATCCTTTACTTTTTACGAGAAATACGAGCATATTATACGAAGCGATTTTAAGCAATACAGCATTAATCCTTATCCAATTAAGTACCATAAATACATTGTGTATTTAATATAAATCAATATTGTACTTTACAGAATGTAATTTAAATAAATAGTTTCGAAGATATTACAGATTTAAAATGCAAGGACATAGCGGTTGCGGTGCGATGCCGGCGGAGGCACGGCGCGCGTGCCTATGTTGCTTGATTTGAGCGTTGAATGTTTTTCCCATGGTAAATTATGTGTCGCACTTTCAAGAGTAATTACTAAAGAGAACATGTATGTCGAATGACAAAAAGGCTGTCAACGATGTATATAAAGACATTTTTATAGTATATTTAATATAAACATTGCACCCGTGCGAAGCCGGGGCGGGTCGCTAGTATAAGTACATATTTCTATTTTTTTTTTTTAATTTTTAAATACGTACCTACATATTATAGATAAATTACACCCAGACAAAGAACAAATGATCGTGCTCATCACACAAACATTTGTCCTGGGTGGAAATCGAACCCAAGACCTTGCGCATAGCAGTCAGGGCCACCGACCACTAGACCAACCAATGCGATAGGCTGTTTTTCATGTAAGACAATAGCACTCAGCTTCACGCTATTAGACTAGAAGCCAAACCCAAAATAGTTGGGAAATGGCTAAGGATGATGAAATATTATATAACACTGCTATTTCACATCAAATGTTGTTTTGTAAGTGTTATCTTTTAAACTTACCACGCCCATTTCTTATCCAAATAAGGATTGTGCTTAAAACTATTTCTAATTTGCGTTTGGCAATGACTTACCAAATGGTCCATTGAATAGATGTAATCAATAAACTGTGACTAACAGGTATTGCACTTATGTCTAGACAAGATTTATGTCTAGAAAGACTGTTTAAAAATGTATAAGGACATTATTATAGATTCATTCATTCCTTGATATGTTAACAATATGTGCGACGTGGGTCTAGATTGGAGCCTTGGAGATGAAGTTGCATCGCGTACCTGCTTCGTAAATGAGTTAACGTGACCCATCGTAATTCCAATATTATAACAGTTGTTATAAAAATACAGTACTTATAGAAAGTGAAAAAAAAAAACTAGTTACATGAGTCTTAACTCAAATATTTGATACCAGCCTTTTTGCTACATATATTATTCCCTTTATTTGGCTATGCAACAACTGTTTACACATAAATATTTAAATAAATATAAACAAGTTCTACAACTATCTTAGGTTAGCGTAAAATTTTCACCGTGCCACAGACACTATGTCTATTACAAATTAAAAAACAAAACAAAACAAAATTAAAATAGCATTACTAATATGATAATCATGTAAGTAACATAAAAATAAAATAGAGTAAAATAAACCTTCAAAAGGCGCCTAGTCTTTTGAGGAAAACACCAGGGGTGTGATTTTTACCTCATTAAAACCACTCCGGTGGTCACCATCAGCATAAAGAAGGAACCTGTTTACCTCTTAAGAGACCACTCCAAAGCCCCCTCTGTGCAATGCCTATTAAGGTCCCGGAGATAGGGCACATCTCTGGGATTAAGGCAAAACCCTTTTTTAATCCCAACCGTGAAATATCATTAAAATGTTTCTCTAATAACATAAACATCTTGAAGCATAAAATCCATCAAAGTCATCATTGCCTAGGATAAAAGCACTATTTTTGTTATATTCTTCGTTTTAAAATTCGTCTGGAAGGTTATTTTGACCTTATCTAGACGTTACCCACTCAGTATTGTTTTTGCAATAAATACAATAGGTAAACTAAACGTTGCGTAAAACGTTGAAGATTATCTTGTACTTTTTGTTTAATGTGATTTTATTTATATTGGGAGAAAACACTTCTTCCTGTGACATATGTAGTATACCTAAGTCAGGAATTAGGGCTTCATCATATTTGTAAAACCGTTTGTTGCTAATAAAGCTTATTGTACAAGTATTGTAAATATTTTAGAAACCAACATTGTTATAATAATTTATTTGAGAACTAGCTTTTGCCCGCGACTTCGTCCGCGTGGAATAGTTACTTTGGGCTAACGTTAAATTTAACCCCAATTTTGATGCATTCTTCATTGGCGCTCCGCTCCTGTTGGCCTTAGCGTAATGATATATAACCTATAGCCTTTCTCTATAAATTGACTATTTAATCTATACTTATAATAAATCTGTAGAGAGGTCAATTCTGAACATGAAATATATTTCCTCTACTTACTCATGCCAAAAATGCAATCAGTTAAATTTTTGTCTGTCTGTCTGTCTGTCTGTCTGTCTGTCTGTCTGTATAACCGTTATAGAAACAAAAACTACTCGACGGATTTTAACGAAACTTGGTACAATTATTTTTCATACTCCTGAGCTGGTTATAGTATACTTTTCATCACGCTACAATCAATAGGAGCAGAGCAGTGAAGGGAAATGTTGGGAAAACGGGAGAAGTTACTCCATTTCTTAAGCTTCCGTCGCGAGTGCAACCTTAATGGTTAAAGCTACACAGAAATCATTTATGACGGAAATGTTCTCTTTAAAATTATATAAAAAATATCCCACGACAGCATATATCTATCTTTTATGGTTGACTCACAATAACACGTGTAACTCCCGATAGCTTAGCAGTTCGAAGCTTTCTGATTATTATTCTGCTCCGAAATTTAAAACCACCACAACTTTGCAATGGAACTCTGCTAAACGTAACCCAGTTGCAACAAAATATAATCGAGGCTCAAATTTTAACAGGTTGCGGTGCAGGAGAAACCGTCTTTATTCTCAGAATTCCCATAATACCAAATAGTTTTCCATTCCAATTTAAAAGAACGCAATTCCCAGTATCGGTGTGTTATGCAATGACAATTAATAAGGCTCAAGGGCAGACTTTTCGTGTTGCTGGAGTAGATCTCGGTGTCAGTTGTTTCTCGCATGGTCAGTTGGTCAGTTGAACGTCGCTCTTTCCCGGGTTAGCAGTTCTAGAAATCTTTATGTTCACGTGCCGGACGGGGCAACTTTCAACATAGTTTACCCGGAAGCTTTGCGCTGAAGTATTTTCGTTCTATAGGTACTTAGGCCTCATGTGAACGTGATCTAAACAATATTACCGACACATTAACTTAATACACACACTGACCGGAAGACACCAGTGTATGGCTGCTTTCTGGACCTGTCAAAAGCTTTTGACCTGGTAAACTATGACATTTTGTGGCAGAAATTATCGGATGATACCGAGCTACCTGCAGAGTTCATTAACATATTTCAATATTGGTATAAGAATCAAACGAATTATGTCAGGTGGGCTGATGCTCATTCTGAGTTTTACAGGCTAGATTGTGGCGTAAGGCAAGGAGGGTTAACTTCACCCAGTCTTTTTAACCTATATATGGATCGGCTGGTTGGTGAGTTGAGCGGCACCATGGTCGGATGCTCTATTGATGGAAGAATGATCAACAACATAAGTTATGTTGATGAAATGGTGTTGCTCAGTCCATCAATCTGTGGCTTAAGGAAATTATTGGCCGTCTGTGAGAGTTATGCGGAGGCTCATGGCTTGAGGTATAATGAAACTAAAAGCAAAGTAATCGTTTTTAAAGTGCGCAATAATACTCCATCAAGTATTCCACCCGTAAGGTTACGAGGAACTCCGTTGGAGCTCATCACTCACATAAAATACCTCGGTCATGTGGTCACGGATTGCCTCGTAGACGACCAAGACATAGATAGGGAGCGCAGAGCGTTGGCGGCCAGATGCAATATGCTTGCGCGCAGGTTTGCATGGTGTACTAAAGAGGTAAAACTGACTCTATTCCGAGCCTATTGTCAATCGTTTTACTCGCTTTTGCTTTTGCCCGCGACTTCGTCCGCGTGGAATAGTTACTTTGGGCTAACGTTAAATTTAACCCCGATTTTGAAACATTCTTCAATGGCGCTCCGCTCCCATTGGCCTTAGCGTAATGATATATAGCCTATAGCCTTTCTCTATAAATTGACTATTTAATTAAAAAATAATTTTTCAATTCGAACCAGTAGTTCCTGAGATTATCGCTTTCAAACAAACAAACAAACTCTTCAGCCTTATATTATTAGTATAGGTAGCTGTTGCCCGCGACTTCGTCCAAGTTTCCGTCGTTTTTCGTAAAAAAAAAGTAGCCTATGTCCTTCCTCACGGTTCAGTGATTTTGATGTAACAGACAGATTAACTTTCGTAATTTAGTTGGGAAATATAATATGTCAATCTATAATACTGTTGAAAAATATCGCAATACCGAACCGCACAATATTATTGTTAATAGCTGTGCCCGCGACTCCGTCAGCGTGTAACTCCTTGTGTGTTATTAAGTTAATGTATCGGTAATATTGTTTAGATCACGTTCACATGAGGCTTAAGTACCTATAGCACGAAAATACTTTAGCGCAAAGCTTCCGGGTAAACTATGTTGAAAGTTGACCCGTCCGGCACGTGAACATAAAGATTTCTAGAACTGCTAACCCGGGAAAGAGCGACGTACAACTGACCATGCGAGAAACAACTGACACCGAGATCTACTCAAGCAACACGAAAAGTCTGCCCTTGAGCCTTATTAATTGTCATTGATAACACACCGATACTGGGAATTGCGTTCTTTTTAATTGGAATGGAAAATTATTTGGTATTTATTTATTTATTTATTTATGTAGGGGGAAGTGGGGCTGATTCATACAAGGGGCACCGTCATACACCAAGTATATCTGATGTTAGGCGCACATCAACAGAATGACTTATGCGTGTATGCGTAGCTTACTTTTGTGTGTGGTTGCTCACGGAGTTTGAAAGCAGTCGGTGTGAAACGCGCGTCGGTGTGACACGGAACGTGATTCGGCCAGGCATAAGTAATTTTATAAGCTCACTTTAACGTCTTTTTTTTAATAAAAGCTGCTCTCTAGATTATTCAATTCTATTTTATTTAAAAGATAATAGAGTCAAGTTTGTGAATTAATCTGTGAATAATTTTATATATGCTTGCCTTTTTTCTAGAAATATTTTAATTTCATTTTCTTATGATGGGGTAGATTGATACAGGAGTGTACGGGGCACATTCATACTGTATGAATGTGCCCCATATTTTGTTTGTAAAATTGAAGTTATACCATAAGTTTGTTTTGCAGAACGATTATAGTCAGAAATTACAAGAAAAGGGGAACTAGGAGACTAGCCTCTCCAAGGTGGACGAAGAGGCAATGTTTAAAGCTATCGATACAGTTTTGGAAAACAAACTCTCATTTCGGAAATCAGCAGCCAAATATGGAGTACTAATAAATAAGAATTAAGCAATAGGATGTAGATATTTAAAAAGTGATGTGACTGATCAGAAAGACTGTCTTTTTTTATTACTGATGGGCCCACTTATTGACCTCGATCTCGCCTGATGGTAAGCGATAGATGAGGTCTAAGATGGGACGAGCTAGCCCAGAAGATGCCTATTTACTCGTTTTTTAAAGGCTGAAAGATCATAAGTGGCAGGGAACTCATAAGCCGGCAGAGAATTCCACAGCTTGGCTGTGCGCACAATAAATGTGGAGGAGAAGCGCTTGGTACGACAAGACGGTATATTAACCAAGTGTGGGTGGTACCCAGCCGTGCGTCTGGTAGACCGGTAGTGAAAGGGATATGGAGGAATCAGGTCATGGAGCTTCTGCGCATACTCCCCGAAGTACAATCTGTAGAAAACCGACAGGCAAGAAACGGTTCGCCGATGAGCCAGGCTATGAAGCTTGTCCACCAGCACCTCGTCGCCTATAAGCCTTTTAGCTCTGCGCTCGATCGAGTCCAATGCAGCAAGTTGGTACTTTGCAGAGCCATCCCACAAGTGGCTGCAATACTCCACGCAGGAACGGACCTGTGCTTTATACAGATTTAGAGGCTGTCCAGGCGTGAAGTACCACCTCACCTTGTATAGGATTCCCAGCTTTTTTGCTGCAGTCTGAGCTCTGGACACGATGGTTGAGCCGAAGTTGAGGTCTGACGTCAACTCCATGCCCAAAAGCTCCAGGCGATTGGTAACTGACACAGATGTACTTCGGAAAGTAGGGGTCAATTCAAAAGGGCTCCTTCTAGCGCTGAAAAGACAAGCCTGTGTTTTCAGAGCGTTGAATTTGACCAGATTGTTGTCACCCCATTGGGAAACGAGATATAAGGTCAAATTCATGCGCTCTACCATGGCCTTTTTGAGAGTGGCAATTTCGTCCCCGTCAGCTCTAGAACTGGATAAGTATCTCTCTGTGAGCTGTGTGTGTTAGGTTAAGTTAGTTCCCTCGGTGCCATAAAAATAAAAACTAACTATATTTGTCTTTTTTATAATATGATTATGTAATTATTATTTGGTAATAGAGACTAATATTGCTTTTGTTTTCATGAACGTTGTGTTTTGATACTTTGATTTTGATAAATAAATAAACATTTCACGCAAAACTTGTGTATTTTGTCACATGTATGAATCTGCCCCATAGGCTGTATGTAAGTGCCCCGCATGTGGGGTACATTCATACATTTTTAATTTTTTCTTTCAAGTGTTACAAAAAGTCGTACAAGTGTATTTACACAAATTTCATGTTTTTTATATAAAGCCAGATAGTAAGACTATTGATTTTTGATGAATCGATATAGATATTGATACCCGAGAGCATTCTATAAGACGAAATATAAAAACTGTATGAAGCTGCCCCACCTTCCCCTACACACATGACACTTATAAAGGAAAAAATTAAATACAGACAAAAGAGCACAAAGATGCTGCTTATTTCCTAAGAAATTTCTTCCAGCAGACCTGCGACAGGAGAGTTGAAGAGGAGATGATAGACACAGTGTGTATAAATACTAATTACGATATAAAACATACTTAGCTATAAAATTAAACTAAAATGATATATTTAATAAATATATACATACATAGAATTAAAATACATGCTATAAAAATATATACCTATAATAAATATATAAAATTACGGGATGTTAGATAGGTAATGATCTTTGACCTGCTTTTTGAAAATAGTAATGGAATTAGCTTCGCGGATTTTAGCGGGAAGTGAGTTCCACAGTCGTACTGCATGAAAGGAGAAGGAGTGGGAATAGAAACAGGTTTTTTGGGATGGGAAATTGAGATGGAGTTTAAGGTGGGATCTACAAAGGGCATCAGTAGGACGAGTGAATGAAAAACGATCGCGCAGGTAGCTAGGATATGCAGGATTGAATAGGATGTTGTACAGAAGGAATAATATTCGAGTGTTCCTGCGAAGACGGATAGGGAGCCACTTGAGATCCTTGCAAAACTGAGAGACATGATCGTATTTCCTCAGACCAAAAACAAAGCGAATACACAAGTTTTGCAAGCGCTCAAGCTTACATAAGAGCTCCTCAGTGGCATCCAAATAGCAGGCATCAGCATAATCAATAATCGGCTGAATTAAAGTTTGAGCTAAAGAGATTTTAGTTTTGAAAGGCAAGAAGCTTTGAAGGGATTTTAAAGAGTGGAAGGAAAAGTGCACCTTACGACTAACCTCACTTACTTGCGCTCGCCAAGAAAGATTGCTGTCAAGTAATACACCAAGATTCTTTGCAATATCCGTGTACGCAATGACCGAATGAAATGAATGAATTCTGGGAATAAAGACGGTTTCTCCTGCACCGCAACCTGTTAAAATTTGAGCCTCGATTATATTTTGTTGCAACTGGGTTACTTTTAGCCGAGTTCCATTGCAAAGTTGTGGTGGTTTTAAATTTCGGAGCAGAATAATAATCAGAAAGCTTCGAACTGCTAAGCTATCGGGAGTTACACGTGTTATTGTGAGTCAACCATAAAAGATAGATATATGCTGTCTTGGAATATTTTTTATATAATTTTAAGGAGAACATTTCCGTCATAAATAATTTCTGTGTAGCTTTAACCACTAAGGTTGCACACGCGACGGAAGCTTAAAAAATGGAGTAACTTCTCCCGTTTTCCCAACATTTCCCTCTACTGCTCTGCTCAAATTGATTGTAGCGTGATGAAAAGTATACTATAACCAGCTCAGGAGTATGAAAAATAATTGTACCAAGTTTCGTTAAAATCCGTCGAGTAGTTTTTGTTTCTATAACGGTTATACAGACAGACAGACAGACAGACAGACAGACAGACAATAATTTTACTGATTGCATTTTTGGCATCAGTATCGATCCCTAATCACCCCCTGATAGTTATTTTGTAAATATATTTCATGTACAGAATTGACCTCTCTACAGATTTATTATAAGTATAGAAGAAGATAGATATAGATTAGATTACACCCAGACAAAGAACAAATGATCGTTGCTCATCACACAAACATTTGTCCTAGGTGGGAATCGAACCCACGACCTTGCGCATAGCAGTCAGGGTCACTGACCACTATACCAACAGGCCTGTCAATGTCTAGTCTAGTCGAAGCTTGTCTGTTATTGCCTAAGTATTCTTAAATTAGATAACTTCTTACCTTTGCCAAATTTCATTATGTTTTTAAAGTTGCCACACACTGTGCCCGCAACTTCGTTCACGTGGGAAAGTTTTCCCGCATTAATCCCGATCCCGTGGAAATTCCGGAATAAAAACACAATGTGTTATTTCAGGATATCAACTAGCTACTTACCAAATTTCATTCTGATCCGTTCAGTAGTTTTTGCGTGAAAGAGCAACAATCATCACATCCTCACAAACTTTTGCATTTATATTATTAGTCAGAATATACCGTGGATGCATTTCCAATCATTTAAACTCACTTGCACAAACACTCAAATCTTTGGGCCATACAAGAGTGAATAGGTTACTTCTAGGCAAGCGTGCTCCATCTTCGACCACATCATCACTTACCATCAGGAGAGATGGTGGACAAACGCGTGCCTATTAATAAAAAAAACTTTTTTCCGTGCAGGAATCAAATCCCGCGACAGTGAGCATGCCAGCCAATTACTCATCAATTGAGCTAACCGTGTCGTGACCCTGATTCTGTAATCCTACTTAATTTCACTTCTCATTAGGCATTGAAATGCCGACTCTTAAGTCACATTATGGTAATTATAAAACTCCGTAAGCCAATTGATTGAAACTCAATCAAAACATGTTTGTTAAATTTAAAAGTGGGCAAATACTTTTTCCAAATATTTAATTGGACTTACTCAATCGTTGTGGATGTATTAAGATCTTGCGCGTCTGCGTTGTTTCACGCAATAGCCGAAGTATGCAAAGGAGCAAAACAAATTATTCTAGTACGTAATATTATGATAAATTATATTTGTTTTGTAAATTAGTAAAAAACGATACGAAATCGTGACCAGCACGCCCGCTAAGCGATGGTCTGCTGCCTAAAGCCTCCGTTTTAACACTATTACTTACTACTTCACGCCCGGACAGCTTCTAAATCTGTATAAAGCACAGGTCCGTTCCTGCGTGGAGTATTGCAGCCACTTGTTGGATGGCTCTGCACTGGACTCGATCGAGCGCAGAGCTAAAAGGCTTATAGGCGACGAGGTGCTGGTGGACAAGCTTCATAGCCTGGCTCATCGGCGAACCGTTGCTTGCCTGTCGGTCTTCTACAGATTGTACTTCGGGGAGTGTGCGCAGGAGCTCCATGACCTGATCCCTTCATCACCCTTTCACTACCAGTCTACCAGACGTACATCTGGGTACCACCCACACTTTGTTGATATACCGTCTTGTCGTACCAAGCACTTCTCCTCCAAATTTATTGTGCGCACAGCCAAGCTGTGGAAATCTCTGCCAGCTTCTGTGTTTCCTGCCACTTATGACTTATCAGCCTTTAAAGCACGAGTAAATAGACATCTTCTGGGCTCGCTCGTCCCATCGTAGACCTCATCTATCGCTTACCATCAGGCGAGATCGAGGTGAAGAGTGGGCTCATCAGTAATAATAAAATGCTTTAACAAAAGATATGGCAAGGGTTCCGTAATCCTGTGTCAACATGTGTAGATATGGCAAGGGTTCCGTAATCCTGTGTCAACATGTGTAGAACTTATTAGAAATTTCAATAAATTGATACCGCAGACCAAATTCAAATTGAGAAGAACGAAGAGAATTATCGTGTTATGGCGTGGTAGTAAGTAAGTGACGTGGAAAGTTATTGACCTTCGTAGTGCTGTGACACGTTTGTTGTAATCGGTATTCAAGAAACATAATATGAAACCAATAATTTGGTATCAATTCTTTGAGTCATTTATTTTGTGCTGAAACTGTGCATAGAGACTCTATACCAGATTTTGTCTTTAGCCCTTTTGGATAGATTCTGATATAGGATTTCCGTTACACGTTGTATACCATGTCGGTAAGTGTCTGAGATAACCTTTTAAGGAAAGAGCACACAGATAGGATTGGACCTGTTCACACAGTGCAAGCATTTGTCAGGTTGCATATACTCGCACACATTTATACAGTCACAAAAACTTAATAACAACTAATCTAAACTGCCAAGCATTTACTCAATATGTAAGTTTCTCAACAATGTAATTGTAGTAGTTGATATGAAGCCGTCCACATTAAAAAAATCTCATTTAATTCAGAGATTACAGTCCATACTTGTTCGTAACTATTTATGTTAAGACTATCAGAGTAGTCTCATTTATAGTTTTAAGCGTCAATAGCCTCATTCCTCATAGGCTAAGGTGTCGGACTTGTGATCGAGAGGTCACAGGTTCACACCCCGCCCATTACACTTGCCGTAAACCCACTCTAGTCACAAGCTTATTCAGCTTAGTTGGACGGGTTAACAAGATCGCTAGTTTATTGCTTGTTTGTTTCATTGAGTCTCACATTAAATATTATATTTAATTAATATACAAAATAATTTATTGCTCTATCAGTTTACATAAGCGATTAGCGTTTGGAGCTTCGCTTTCAAACTCAACTCAAAATGTTTTATTTTAAATAGGCCGACATGGGCACTTACAAAACGACAGAAAACGTGAACGATTCGAAATTGGTCATTTTCTATGGAGAAGAACCGGCAAGAAACTCCACAGTTACTCTTTTAAAAATATAATTTTTACAATGTATCCATAATACACGTTAATTAGATATGAGAGGACAGTATAGACCAATTAATACAGCACAATGGAATGAAAAAGCTTTAGAATATATTAAATTAAATTGGAAATTAGTCTTAAAGCAAGTAATGCCTGTGTTGTGAACTATTTTGTTGTTGTAATGTGAATTCTACCTACCTATTTCTCTTTAAAAAATTGGCCAAGTGCGAGTCAGACTCGCCCATGACGGTTTCCGTAGTGACTACGCCAAGTAACTTTGTTTGTCATAGTGTTAGTATGAATTACAAAGTTATATTCGCGGTTTTATAAAATATGCTGTATCACAAAACAGCTAAGCCGATCTCATGCAAACCAATTTTGGTTGAAAGTTTACATTAAGATCTACAGCATATATTTTTTTGAAATTTTTCACTCCATTATTATAGAAGTTAGATCAGGGGAGGGGGGATGGGACACATTTTACCACTTTGAATGCGTATATCTTTTAAACGATTAACTTTATGAAAAAGTAGTTTTAGAAACCTTAATATCATTTTTAAATACCTGTCTATAAATACCACACACGCATAGGTTTCATGAAAAAATATTTTAAGTTTCAGTTCCATGTATGGGGAGCCCCCTTTATTTTAAATATTTTTTATTTTTTTTCATAAAATCAGAAAGCGGTTTACAGAATACATCTACCTACCAAGTTTCACATGTATAGTCCTAATAGTTTCGGAATTAAATGGCTGTGACATACGGATGGACGGACAGACAGACAGACAAACAGACAGACGGACAGATATGACGAAACTATAAGGGTTCCGTTTTTTGCCATTCGGCTACGGAACCCTAAAAATGGTGTCGGATAGATATAGTTAAACAACAGAAAAACTTTTCAACAAAAAAAAATACACCTGCTTTAAAAAAAACTGCAATGTTTTTATTTCTCTCTTTTTGACAATGGGACCATCGGGATGCACCAGCTTCCATATAAAAAAGAATCATCAAAATCGGTTCACCCAGTCCAAAGTTCAACATTAAAAAAAATAGTCGAATTGAGAACTTCCTCCTTTTTAGGGTTCCGTAGCCGAATGGCAAAAAAGGGAACCCTTATAGTTTCGTCATGTCGGTCCGTCTGTCTGTCTGTCCGTCCGTCCGTCTGTCCGTCCGTATTCCACAGCCATTTTATTCAGAAACTATTAGAACTATACATGTGAAACTTACCAAGTTTCACATGTAGGTACATATAGTTCTAATAGTAGATGTATTCTGTGAACCACTTTCATATTTTATTAAAAAAAAATATATTTAAAAAATGGGGGGCATATATGGAACTGAAACTGAAAATATTTCCTTTTTTCATGAAACCTATGCGTGTGTGGTATTTATAGACAGGTATTTAAAAATAACATTGAGGTTTCTAAAACCACTTTTTCATAAAGTTAATCGTTTAAAAGATATACGCTTTCAATGTGGTATAATGTGTCTACCCCCTGTTTTTGAGATACAGCATATTTTCTAAAACCTCAAATATAACTTTGTAATTCATACAAACACTATGAAAAACAAAGTTATTGGGCGTAGTTGTAAATAATGTAAATAAGCTAGTTTTAAGAAATTTGTATTTTTTTTTTTTAAGTTATGCATCTTATATTATATTATTATAGTTACTTCGGAACCCTTCATGGGCGAGTCTGACTCGCACTTGGCCAATATTTTTTGAAGTTGGTTGAAAATAGGAAACAATAGGTGGAGGACAGTAACGTGCATGCCTTTGGAGTGCAAAGGAGGCCCACATAGCTATCATCATCACCTGCTTATGCCCGGTTCCTATAAACCAAAAACGAACCGTTTCTATTACGAACAGTTAAAATTTTTACCAGGCGTAACACGAAACCGTTCCTATAAAATACTACTCTTCTGAGCTGAGAGGTAAGGAAAATTAATGTGCTTCTTATCCTTTTGGGTAATCATTTTCTTTATTATACTTTTTGCTTGTTTCAGCTCAGTGTGAAAGTGGATTATTTGGTAAATGGTTACTTGGAGATAGTGCATATCCACTAAAACCATACTTTTTAACACCTTTATTAAACCCTCAAACACAGAGTCAACATCTTTATAATGAAGCCCATATTCGCACAAGGAACTGTATTGAAAGGTACAAATTTATTATAAGGCTTATTTTTGTTAAGGTGATATACATATGTATTTAACTATATTATGCCAAGAATACTAATTGTTTTGGCTTTGTTTTAGATGTTTTCGAGTTTGGAAACGAAGGTTTCCTGTCATAGCCTTGACTTTGCACCTGAGCCTCTTAAGAGCCAATGCAGTGATTATGGCTACAACAGTACTTCTTAACATTTTCCATTTGAGAAGCCTAGGTGACATACCACCAGAAGTTGAAATTCTAGATGCAGATGTACCTACACTGAATTTATAAAGAAAATTATAATCAGACAGGTACTACAGAAAGAGACAATCTAATGACAGAATATTTTAACAAGTGAGTAATCTAGTAGATACTTTATTGAAACAATTTGTTACAAGTCACAGTGCATTCATTTCAATATTTTTGTTCACAGGTTGATATGAAATGTCACTCCTATTACTACCGCCACTACCGGTATGACTTCTGAAGATTTGTTCCATAAAAAAATAAACTACTTTAGACCCTATTTTATTACATGTCCGATGGTATTATAATGTCTATATTTTCTTTTTCATTATTTTTTCCCCAAGTACAAGCTTTTTATTTTTGTGTATGGTTTTAGATTATATCATTATACTACTAACCCATAGATTGAGTTTTTGTATTTTACTAACAATTGGAACATTGTGATAAACTGCTATGAATAATAACATATAGTGTCTATATTTACATGTGTGAGCACCATGTACCTACCTATGAACTAAATAATTTTATCTATCATGTAATAACTTGTAACAATTGTAGTAAAGTAGTTTTATGATGTGTACACTGCCCTCATATGTAAATTATGAACTTATTGAATAAAAATATTGTGTTTTATTTGTATTTTATGTAAATTTTGGTGTACATTAAAGAATATTCTATCTATCTTTTGTTTTTTTTATTTTATTTATTAAATTTTTAAATATTATGTTCTGTTTCCTTTGTGCAACTACTACTAACTAGCTGTTTGTATTGTTTTGTAGTTAATAGATTATTCTAGATACAATAAAATTAAAAACATATTGCCATACTTAATAATTATTTATTTAAATTACAACTACAATTATTTTCCTTATTTGCTAATTCTATTTTAAGTAACTTAATTTCTATTTCTAGTTTTTCTGCCTTCTTCTCATAATCATATTTTGCAGCAAAGTTTAGTGACTGTCGAGTGTCATCCTGGTTTAATCATTCATCCTTTTATTTTTCTTCTGAAAAAGAAAAATTCAATTAGCATTTCATAACGGTGATAAGATTAGTACACATAATTATCGTTAATTGTAACTACATATGTCATGAGTAAACTACCTCTGGTTTTTAGTGAGTTGGACATTGTGGGCAATGCCAAACAACATTTTTCTGTCGATACATTTTCTTTTTTGACCTGAAATTGAGAAATATTGATTAGTAGGCAAATAGAAACAGGTTAGGACTATATACTTATACTAAGGTCAAACAAAACCATTTGTATTACCTATACCTCCACTCATAGTAGGGGTTAAAGTTAAGTCATTACAGGGGGTTTCATTGTCTGTAATGAGACCATCACCATAATTATCAACAACTTCAACCACAATGTTGGAATCACCTACACCATCCCCACCAAATGGAACATCAAACCCACTGCATGTTGATCCTATCAAGGCTTCAACTCTGATTAGGATTTCATCTGGAGGTATATAGTCGGGCTTTCCACCACCAGTCTAAACAAACACAATATTTTAGTATTAAATTAGGTACCACTATGTATGTTCAATTTCAATGTATATTGAGAAAAATCAAATAACATTTAACATGGCTTTAGCCGACAGCAGCAAGACACAACACAACATCCAATTATATGTACCTTTGAACACATCGCAGACGATGTATCACTCATATTGCTAGCTGTGGAAGTTATTTCATAGAAAACAGTAAGTTCTGCGACACATTGCCTGCCGCTATCATCTGCAGACTTGGTACCTTTAAACCTACAGATTAACCTAAAAGAGCTTACAAGTTATAATACCTTAAGATGATTCATTTGTATCTGTTGGGATCGTTTACGCGCTGCCTTTTTTAACTTATCCCACTTGGCTTTTATTGATCTTTCTGCCTGGGGATAGATCCATTTCTGGCATTGAAGGCAGCTGCTATGGAAACCCATGCTTCATCTTTGAGCTTGTTGGTGGTAGCATTGGTCTCCTTGTTGGTAATAATTCTATTAGTTTCGATTAATTCCAACAGACAATGGATTTCCTCCTTACTCATGGCTTTATTTTTCTGTAAAATAAATTACTGGCTTTAGACATACTGTTAGACAATAGTTCGTAAGTATTAATGTGAGTTAAAAAACTTGTATTACGTACAGACGTAGCAGAATCCATTTTATTTCACTTTATGTTGAAATGTTATGTACTTAATAATCAAAAACGCTATAATAATTATTATAATCCTTCACGAAGACTACCAAAAACATCTGTCTGCGATTTGTTTGTAATGTCACACGTTTTGTTTACACCATGCGCGCCAAACATCAAACTTGCATTATTAATGATTTATACTAATTTTAAGCCTAGAAGTCATTGATATACAGTATATCAATGCTAGAAGTCAACATAAATAAAATTATTATTTTAATTGTACAGTAATATGTACAAATATACATATATTATAAGAAAAAAATATGATTTTAAGATTGATGCACGATGTTTTAATAAAACTAAAGGTAGGACCAGGGTTGCCAACCGCAAAAGAAAATCCCTCGTACATATGCAGCTAAAAATCTCGTATTTTGACTTTCAAACCTCGTACATTTAGGTATTATGCAAGCAAAACGTGCTAAAACCAAAATTAAGGCATATTGAACTACTGGATTTAGGACTTTTTACTCGAAATAAACTATTGCAAGTTTCCTACAAAATAAAACATCACTTTGTGTTGTATTTCAAAAAATCTTTATTATTAGGTACTCAATCAAGTAAAATCACAAAAAAACTAAATATGTCTATATTATTATGAAAATTTGCAAGGTTTGTAACTTAGTTTACATCTCCTCTCCACGTATTAGTCAGGAACATCCTCACTGTCATCGTTTTTTCTGCCGTATATTTTATCTATTGTCATGCGGCTATACATTCCTTTTGTGGGTTTCAAAATTGACGCAGTTTCCAGTACGAGTTGAACCTTTTGCACTCTCTGCAGCAAGAAGTGTGCCGTTCACTGTTTCCACAGTTAGCCGGTTTCTTATCTCTGTCTTTATTAAAATGACTTTACTATTGTAAAATAGTGATGCAAAATATTCGTATGGCCATATTATCAAAATCTCGTACATAATTGTACGAGGTTGATAGTGTCCTCGTACCTCGTACGGAAGACCACAAATCTCGTATTTGTACGAGGAACCTCGTACATTTGGCAACCCTGGGTAGGACCGCACTAGGCGGAACTGCACCGCAGCGGAACTGAGCGACACGACGCGTCAAAATATTCTTTATATGAAATTATACGAGACAACACGCACTAAGCGGCAACGGAACTGCACTGCAACCGAACTGCGCGGCAAACTTGCAAAGTTGAGCAACTCTCAGTATATAAAATGTACTCTGTGGAGCAACTGACCAAAAGTGTCGCAACCTGTCGCGACGTGTAGTTCCGCTGCCGCGGAGTGCGGTTTGACAAACTTCATTAACCGACTTCAAAAAAAGGAGATTCTCAATTCATCTTGAACTTTTTTTTTATTATGTATGTTACCTCATAAGTCGGAGACGGCTGGACCGATTAGAAAAATTCTTTTTGCATTTGAAAGGATATACTTTCTAGTTGGTCCCATTGTTACTAAATCAGGATCTGATGATGGGATCCTGGAGAAATCGAGGGAACTCTTCAAATATTATAGGCACACCTATAGAGTTTTGTGTATTTCTTATAGTACCTTGAGCAGTTGCTTTTGAAAAGTACCATTTGGGGAAGTTGAACTGATGATGAAGACCACAGATGGCCATTGAAACTACTCAATAATAAGTATTTCGTGGATTGCGATTCGATTACTTGAGTACGGATGTTAAACACTTTATGCTCGTCACAATACATATGGTGATGTAGAGCTGATGGTCAAGTACCAGGAGAACTCCTCAAAAATTCAAGTCAAGTAAAGTTCAAAAGAACAATGACCATTTTTGACCTGATGATGTATAGTTATGAAATAAATGTTAAAATTCGGCTAACTGGATTGTGTATCAATTACGCTTATCACAATTTTAAAAGAAACGCAGGGAAAAAATATTTTTCATTTTTTCTGTAAGCTTATTTTACGTTTGTGGTACACCTAATACCATGTTTTGAACGCACCTCAATTCACTTTTTCTATAACGTTTCATTTTACGCATTGTTACTGGAATTTATTCATCTCTGTTTCTGAGTTTTATACATTATTTTACGTTTGATTTAATCAATTTGTATTTCTTTTTTAATCTTTATATAATAAAGACTCATCGAAAATAAAATATTAATTAAATTAAATAACCATTTAGTGCATCATTGATGATTGAAATTTGAAACGGATTTTTTTGACATTTGTCAGTTGTCCGATATCGGTGCACTGTGCAGTCTTTTTACGACCCTATTTGTTGTTCCCTGGATCTCGATATCTTCCTGATCTGACGACCTTTGCTTTCCGTAAATACGTCTTCTTGATAATGCCGCCGTCAACAAAAAGTCGACGTATACTTTGCATAAACTGCAACGTCTGCTTAAATACGTTTCGGCGTTATCTCGTTCATGAACTGAACACAAGAGTTATTTCGTTACTTAGCGAGTGGATATCACCAGTAATCGTAAGTATTTATGTTTATTATGTTTAATCTAAAACTATCTATCATATCCTTATCAAAAAACTATCAGCCTGGCGCTTCTAGCTACTGACCGAAAGATGTGTTAAAACTAATACAGTTTTGTATTGATAATTCAAGTTTCGTTTTGAACTATTAATCTTGGCAGTAAACTATTACCTATATCAATTGTAAACAAAAGAAGTTTATATTGATTTTCCTATTTCAGATTACTGAGGATGATTACATTTGTGAGTCTTGTAATGAACTCCTTATGAGAAGAATAAACCAGCAATTAACGACAAGCGGTGATGGTGTTCAAGCTTCAGGGTCATCTCAACCAGGTCAAAGACAAGTGTGCACCCTTTGTGGACGATCAACACTTAATCGTCAGAGCCATTCTATTGTTTTTGACAATCTTTCAGAAGAACAACGATATATAAATAATGTTATACAAACAAGGATTGCACCATGTCCGGTATTTATGTTTCTATATTGTTCATTATGTGTATATTACTTAATATCGTAACTCTGGTGATTTCTCTTTTTGACTATGAAAATCATGTGAAAATGTCTTTTATTAATTTACAATACCTGATATTAACTCAATGTTTTCTTTCATAGATTTCATCATACTGGATGACTTGTAAGCATGCTGCCATACGTTTTGGGCAAGCTGATGAAGCTTGTGGTGTGTCTACTTCTGCCCTATTGGTTGACAAACTAAATATGAATAGAAGGTCTACTGTTTTTCAGAGTATAACAGCCAACCAAGATAATTTATTTATGTTTCCAAGATTAAGTTATAGTGAATTAATACTGTTTGCTCTAGGTATTTACACACATACTGTTTACACTATTACGGGGAATGTATTCAATTTCATGGATCATATTATAGAATAGAAATATGTAGCGACACAAGATTTTTCTCAATACAATCTGAGTGGAAGTGGTGACTTGACATTAATAAAAGGAAAAATTAAGTCCAAGCATATTTCAAGAAAACAATATTATGTCTATATTTTAATAGAAAACAATGTTTCTAGCAGATCTGGTATTATAGTCGAATATTGTTGGAATTGTTTGGTCGGTCGATGAACCTGTGAATGTTGCGCTCACATAATAACATTAGTGTAGTATCTTGGATGGGCTAGCTATCAAGAAAATATCTCTGCTCCAGCAGAATTGCTGAATGATGTAGTTATAAGAGATTTAGAAGAAAATGTGATGATTAATAAACCATTTCACTTTAACATAGTGTATAATTTGGTTTTCCCTTTTTGTTAATCATATGTACTATATATATATTTTGACAATACAAGAGCTAAGTTATACCTACTTTTTAGAGGTATACAAACTATTTATCGTTGTTCTTTACTATGTCTAGTACAAGTTAATTGTGCTGGAGAAACAGAAATTATTATGCACGACACTCGATTTTTGTGCCAATCATCGAGAGTAAGCAGCGACGTAAGTTAGTTTGAAGGAATTCACAAAATAAAAAGATGGTTAGACCATAGCTAAGTAAGTATTTCTATTTTAGATTACAATTCGAAAGTTAATAAGTTAGTTCAAGCGCATTAAATCTTAACGGCAAATCCTAACCTAAAAAGTACCTAACATTAATAATTTTTGGACTTCGTAGCGTTTTAATCGAAAAAATGACTACGTGACATTATTTTCTAAACTTAAAGGTAGTATTTCTTCGATACCTTATAACTATACATCAACTTTTATTGTCAGGTTTTGAAATGTATGGAAAGTGGTCATTCTTCTTTCGGTAGTCGGTGTTCTTTGATTATACACATGTGTATTATCAAAGTCGGTGTTATTGGTTTTGGATTTTCTTGTTTTTCACACCGCCTTCCGAAATTAAAGTTATTTTTGGCTTTGTAGTGTTTTGATATGGAAGTCGGTTCTATTTTTTGCAAAAATTTTTTTTTCAGGCTTCTTAGTGGGTCGGTTTGTAATTTATCTAGTTACAAAAGCCATAATGTCAACAACGTATCACCTTTTACAAAATATTGCTTTTTATTGAAAAAAGTCAAGAAAAAAGCATTGAGGTAATATGATGTAGTACATAGGTACATATTACCTCAATTCTTTTTTATTGCCTGTTTTTGCTCGATCCTTTCCTCTTCCTCGCACAACAAGGAAATAATAATCATATTATCCATTTCATCGTTCATCCTGCTCAGAGGTAGCCGAGCTACTGAATATATTTTTGTAGCGCCGCACGGTGGGCTGAAAAACGGCTTTCATAGACTTAGGCATTTTATTTTGCAAGTGCCAGTTTTTGTGCCGGATATCACTTCTATTTGTTATAACAATATACAAAAATGACACCAGAATTGATTTTGCACAAAAACGAAGGAATTATAATTTTTTTACGAAAATTTTGTATGGAGCTAGTATGAAAAATCGAAATATCTCTGAAACGGCAGCGATAACCGTAATATCCTTATAGGAGGTTTTAGTACTAATTATTTATGATTTTTTGACATACGTTACATAATGGTTGTAGATGCCTTTTTTTTTTTAAATCGTCAAAATATTTTTATTTATTTTTACATATTAAACGTTCCTTTTAGTGTTTAAGTTGAAGAATTCAGAGCTTTAACAACTCTTAACATAAATTAGCATCACCCCTATAGACCTGAAGGACTAGACAGAGGTGTGTAGTATCTTGTTGATCTTGTAAGATTTCCAACAATACCAAATAGTTGAATATCAGTGTCAAAGTGCCCATGCTGTCGCTTCTTTTAGAAAGATAGGGGAATGAAATTGTTAATTGATCATACCCTAAAAGTATGATTACAACATAACCGGACACATAATAATATCGACACAAAAGGAATTTTAAAACCTTGCATACGTTCAAAATACAAAATAACATATTGTGTAGTCATCTAATGAGTCTGATGACAAGTAATTAAGTAATTAGAATGATGGTTGTAGTCTTCTGATTCTAATGAGCCTATTAAGTGATTAAATGATTTGAAATATCTCGCAACAATACCAACTAAGAACTGCATTCACCTTTTTATAATTAGTGAGCTAATGTGATTTGCTAATGTTGATTAGTTCTACTATGAGTTCTACGAAATGTTTTTGACGATTATAAATTTTTATTATCATATCTTTTATAACTTTAATGAGGGTAGTTACCTAATTATTGACTTTATACAATAAAAGGGCTATAATTTTGTTCCATAATTTAGATTGTTCACAACCGTGTAACTGCTAACACTAAAACTATTTGCTTTGCGACTACAAAATCTTAGAATGGAAAGTTTAATCACCAACTTAGATTTGTTTGTTCTTCTAAAAAGTGAGTGTCCTTCATTTAATCATGAAGTATTGTTTAGTGCAATTGTGTCCCGCATAGGCGATAGCCTTTCTGCCGAAGATCAAGTAACTCTCAAAGAATTTTGCCGGAGATTCACGCGAGCTGCTTTAAACAGGTGGCAGAAATCTAAACGATTCTTTGATAAGTTTAGAAATACGTACGGAGAGTGGTTGCAAGCAAATATTGATTGGCCGAGTTGCGTGCAAACTTTAATAAATCAAGAACCAACTGTTGATGAGATACCAAGAGCACGCTCAGTCTCTCCAGAACCTTCGACATCATCGACTGTTGGAACAATGACAAAAAGGTCCCGAAAACCATTCAAAGATCTGGGAAGCAAACAGAAAAAGAGAAGATCTAGTGAGCACATAGGCGAGGATTCCTGTGAATTGGCATATGCAGCTGCAGCACGTTTAAAAGAAGAAGGTTATGAAGATATCGCATCTGTAATCAATTATATGATCAAAAATCCAGAAGCTGCCGTTAAAATCAAGGAAAGCATTAAGAAAACAGTAATATTTACACCAGAGAAAGCACTTGGATTGCTTCTTTCACTTAAGCTTTCAAAGTGGCAATATATTACGTTGCGAGAGACTGCCATTCGGGAAGGTGCTAAGGATATTTACCCATCCTACTATAAACTGCAACAAACTAAGCTTGCATGCTACCCTCCTAATCAATCAGTATCAGTTACGGATTCATCAGCTAGAATTACACTTCAAGCTTTACTTGACATCACGGTGAAGCGGATTCTTCAAAGTCTTTCTGATAATGTGGAAAATAAGCAGTTAAAGCTGATATCGAAGTGGGGATTTGATGGTGCTTCCAATCAAAGCCGATACAAGCAGAAAATGGACGGCGAGCATGATGATTCAAGCATTTTCATGACCTCCTTGGTGCCACTGAAACTGACAGATGGAGATAATACTATATGGACAAACCCGAAACCATGCTCAACTTTTTATTGTCGTCCGGTTCAGTTCACTTTTGTAAAAGAAAGCCATGCAGTTGTCATTGATAACAAAAGAAAAATGGATGAGGAAATTGAGGCCCTTAACCCCACAGAGTGCATTAATAGTAACAGGGTGACTCATAAACTAATGATGACAATGATCGACGCAAAAGTCTGCACGTACCTTTCTGAAGCTAGATCAAATGCATCATGCTACCTGTGCTTAGCAAAACCAACAGAAATGAACCACTTAGATGCTGTAACATCAAAAACTGTGTGTTCTGACATATATGAATTTGGCCTATCATCCCTACATGCCCGTATAAATTGCATGGAATGTCTGTTACACATTGCGTACAGACTTGACTTCAAACAGTGGGCAGCAAGAAGTAATGAGCATAAAGATATGTTACAAAACAGAAAAAAAAAACATTCAAAATAAATTTAAAGAGGAGCTCAATCTGTTAATTGATATAGTAAAACAAGGCTCGGGAACTACCAATGACGGGAATACCGCAAGGAAGTTTTTCGAGTTTCCCAATAAAACTGCAGCTATTACTGGGTTGGATCAAAGCCTGATAAAAAGATTTGCTGTTATTTTGCAAGCAATAACATCTGGTGAGAAGATCGATGTCATCAAATTTAAAGATTTTGCTCGCAAAACAGCAGAAAAGTACGTGGAATTATACGACTGGTACTACATGTCATCAACCGTACATAAACTATTAATACACGGAGCTGACATAATCGAAAAAAATGATATTGTCCCGATTGGGACTCTCTCGGAAGAAGCCTCAGAGTCTCGAAACAAAGATTTTAGGAGGTTCCGGGAACATCATTCGCGGAAAAGAAGCAGGCAAGATTCTAATCAAGATATCCTAAATATGCTTGTTGTTTCTTCGGATCCTTTTCTAAGTGCACAAAGGCCGAAGTTAGATGCCAAAAGGAAGACAACCTTTTTTGCTGAAACTCTCGACCTAATACAGTTTCCGGAAACTGAGTTCGAGTTTGTAGGTATATCCGATCTGGATTCTGACTCGGAATTGGAGTCCGACAACGAAAGTTGTAAAGAAAATTTGTAAAATTTAATTATTTTTCTTTATGTTCTTTTGTTATTTATGTTAGTTTATTGTACCAATATGTTTAGTTAATAATTTCATAAATTATAGTTTCAAATATGTATTTTGTATAATTGAATTTATTAGATATTATTTTTGTTACTTCTGTTTTATTTAAATTACCTATCAATAAAAAGTTTATATACAGTCTTTTTTTTTTCACATATTCTTAATATTTGGGGAAAAAGCATGCTTCCTAACGATGTTCTTAACTTTGACACAGTTCATGGATCGTTTTGAACAGTTTCATATGTTAAAATAAATAATGTTAGTACTATAATCCCCTATAAGGATATTATTATTATTATGTGTCCGGTTATGTTGTAATCATACTTTTAGGGTATGATCAATTAACAATTTCATTCCCCTATCTTTCAAAAAGAAGCGACAGCATGGGCACTTTGACACTGATATTAAACTATTTGGTATTGTTGGAAATCTTACAAGATCAACAAGACACTACACACCTCTGTCTAGTCCTTCAGGTCTATAGGGGTGATGCTATTTTATGATAAGAGTTGTTAAAGCTCTGAATTCTTCAACTTAAACACTAAAAGGAACGTTTAAATATGTAAAAATAAATAAAAATATTTTGACGATTTTTTTTTAAAAAAAGGCATCTACAACCATTATGTAACGTATGTCAAAAAATCATAAATAATTAGTACTATAACCCCCTATAAGGATATTACGGTTATCGCTGCCGTTTTAGAGATATTTCGATTTTTCATACTAGCTCCATACAAAATTTTCGTAAAAAATTTATAATTCCTTCGTTTCTGTGCAGAATCAATTCTGGTGTCATTTTTGTATATTGTTATAACTAATAGAAGTGTTATCCGGCAAAAAAACTCGCACTTGCAAAATAAAATGCCTAAGTCTATGAAAGCCGATTTTCAGCCCACCGTGCGCCGCTGCAGTTCAAGTGCGGCATACCAAAAAACTACGCGTCGAGTCGCTCAGTTCCGCTGCGGTGCAGTTCTGCCTAGTAGAGGTATATTCTAAAAACGAGTCGTACTTATACGGTTTAACTACGGATGCTCGTCGCAGGTAACGCGTTGTGGAACGCAATTTTTGAGGCTCGTACACAATTGTGCACACAATTGTGGAGGCTCGTATATTATAGGAACCGGGCATTAGTCTTCTGTTGAGATTGGCTAACAGTCAAACCAGGATATTGAGCACTAATGTTTAACATGGAGCAACGAGCAACCGCCTATCCGACCTACACATATCCAGTAGCTGTGTAACACGATACCTCGATAGACTGCTGTTGTATTTTCTGACTTCAGACCTGTAACGACTATCAAAGATGTACTAATGACAGTCTGCCCACCTACGGGTAAATGTGTTTTCCGAGAAACCGACCGACCTAGGCAAGCGTTTCTCAACCCGGCTATTATTATTAAGCCACAAGCTCCTTTAATGTAGATGTTTATGTTTAAAACGAAGTCATCAACCTTGTTATTCAACGCTATGACCCGACTATTTATTCTAGTCATAATGGGTACTTAAACACAATGTTCTTATGTCTAATGCTAGAGTAATACACATACTCGACATTTTAAGTTTAATACATACATCATCTTTAAGATTGCGCTCAATGCGAGCTACGAAAGCCATAAACTATAAATAAATAAATTAAATTAAATTCTTTTATTTCAGACAGAATCCATTTGTGTGTACACAAACAACTTATAAAACTAATGTTAGTACATAAGACTACCAGGGCCCTATTTGATAAAGCTGGCAATTCTGACATATGTCAAAAAGTAACAATTCGACAATTGTTCTGTTTAATAAAAGTTACAGGTGACATTTATTGTCATGGTAGAAAATTCATAAATATGTAGAAAAATCGCGACAACCCGACATTTTTCTGTTTAATAAAAATATTGAAGCGACAGGTGACAGTTGACAATTTGTCGTGAAAAACTTGTCAAATCTGCTTTATTAAACAAAAAATTGTCACAACATATTGACATATTTGCAGAAGGGTTAGACAATTCTGACAGGCGCGTTACCCTCTGTATCAAAATCATATTTCGAATTTTAAAGGTGTAAGAAAGTGTTGTTAAAGGTTTATTAGTGATTTATTTATTTATTTATTTATAACAAAATCCACAGCTCTTAAAACAATGTTTTATAGTAACTTATATCTAATCTTACAGCCAATTACGGATTTACAATTTATTCACTACTAACAAACATGTAGATAATATTTTTTTTTAGATTAACATTATTATACAGTATTAAGAAGTCTGCATGGGGAGTATTAAATGAATGTGTCTTGGTGTGTGTGCATGTGTGTGTGTGTGTGTGTGTGTGTGTGTAGGTATGTGGTGTATGATGAATGCCTGTAGTGTACCATACTTAATCTCATACTATTTTACTTCTGTTAGGATCTGATTAGGTAAATCGACATGTCCAGAGGATAAAAGTAGCTTCCTAAACATAACTTTTTTGGAGTTAAATATATCCAGATGGGAGAAGTTTTTGTTAAAAGTCCTTAGTATTCTACTAATAACTAAATTCTGAGCGTAGTTAGTACTGGCATGTGGTACATCGAAAAGCTGAGTGTGCCTAGTCCGTCGTGACGGCGTGCTCAATCTCAAAACTAAGTTACTTAGAGCAGCGCAGTCTATACTTCCACTACAAATATTACTTATAAAGAAACAGCATGTCCAAAATCATACGTCTGTCCTGCAAAGGAAGAATGTTATGATGTTTACATGATAGAAGATAATCTTTTTGTTTAAAGCCAGTGCGGTAGTTAATATACTTTACAAATTTAGATTGTATAGATTCAATCTGCTGCATATAAACCAGGTAATGTGGATTCCAAATGCAGCTGCAGTATTCTAAAATACTGCGTATGAATGCAAAATATAGTATTTTAATGCAATCTATATCGGTAAATAATTTACATATTCGCATAATAAATCCTAGACTTTTGTATGCCTTACCGACGATATGGGACACATGCTCCGAAAACAACAGTTTTGAATCAAAAAATGAAAAAATGGTACATTGAGCAATGAAAGTAGTGATGATGAATACTTGGAATGAACAATTGATGATGAATACTTAATTGAAATGACTGATGAATACGGGCGAAGTATTTGATAAGGGGGCAATTAGAGTTCTAAAGTAATTAATACAACTATTTGAATGAAAAATTTATTTGATTATTATAATGAATGCATGATTGATTATACTTAAAGATTTTCATTTACAGCTCTTTGCAAAATATCGTTAACTTGTCAGCATTAGCAGCACTCAAACGTATTGGTTGAACAATTTGTTCATTTTGCATATTACAAACATCAATAACTCGATTTTTTCTATTCTACCCTCATTTAGCTTCATAAAACAAAACTATTTGCAAATATGTCAAAAGTCGGCATAATTATCATGACAATTCGACAATTGTCACTGACAATTGTCTCCGACAATTGTCAGAAATACTTTGATGTAGTTTTGTGATATATGTCGAGTATAGGGCCAGAAAGACAGAAACAACTATTATTATTGAACACCACAGTGGCATGTAGGCGTATCCAATGTCCCAGTACCTATAGGGCTGTCCCACCTGTCCGCTATAGTGTGCAGGATGCTGTTGGGGCTGACTATGCAAAAGTTTGTTTTGTAATCTTTAATAGGGCTAATGTACCGCTTATTTATTTTCTCCTTCTGTGTCGAATCCATCCAAAGGTTGTCTCTAAAATATCGCTTTTAGCGATAAGACCGCCCATTATATAACCCTTTTTAATTGTTAAGTCCTTATTTGTTTATTATATTATGTTAATAAAGAGTATATTATCTATCTATCCATGTACTACTACTTTAAATTCGTTAAAATAACACTGTTATTATTATTTCCGAAAAATATCTCGTCCAAAACTCCAAAATTAAGCAGATCCAATCAACTTAATTTAAAAAAAAGACTCGCAAAATAGCCACCACAATAGTTTTCTAATAACTCCCCAATGGTAATCTACCATCTCTCCCATCCCCATCCATCCATCTCTCATTAGGTACTTTTTTACTCTTTGTGTACTGTGATAGACTGTCGTCAATTTTTTCTTGCTAGCATAGGAACATCTTTTTATCGCCTATCTTGCTGTGCACCACAGACCTATTCTAGCATAGTTACGTGATCTGACCGCAAAAAATCGGTGGCTAACCGCAAAACGTTTGTGATTAATAGCTTATGATAATATTTAGAGCTATTTACGATATTAGGTGCACTTACAACTCAAATACATTCTTACATACGTATTATATCTATACTTATTATTATAAAGCAAAAAAGTTTATATGTTCATTTGTTTACATGTCCTGGGTGTATTTGGATGAAATTTGGTACGAAAGTAGGTAGAAGCTTGAGGAAGGTTTTGTTATTTTTAGCAGACTGCAAAAGAGAGAAGTTTTATTGTGATAAATTCCAAGGGAGTAAAGACCCGCGCGACTGTTAATTTATTAAAAAATGCGAATTAAATTTAGTCTGTTAGTTATTGTATTGATGGCTATACGGATTTAGATGAAATGTGGCACATGAGGTCATCTGTTCTGGATACTCTTGTTTGTGTGAAAGGGGACGACGCAGGGCGCGTGACAAGCGCAGCGGCTACCCTGAAACTTAATGTCATACCTAATTTTACGACGTTAATCAATCATTTTTTTTATTTTGGACCATAAACTGTCACTTATATCTGATAGCTTATTATCTAGTGTTATTAATGACAGGACTACGAAGGGATCTCTATTCTCTTCTTAAAAGTAAGAACAAGCATTGAGGGTAGAATTCGCATTACCAGCAATCTTGTTAACCCCTCCAACTAAGCTAAATATGCTTGTGTCTGGAGTGGGTTCACAGCAATCGTATAATGGGTGGGGTTCAAAGCCGCGACCTGTCGATCACAAGTCCCACTCAAACCATAAATAAAAATGCTCAGCCATCCCCGGACCGACGCCGACGTCAGTCATTTACTTCTAGCTTTGGGCTTACCGGTGTCTCATTTGTACGGTGTGCACACATTATGGCAGTTGTCCACTGCCGCCGAGTAAACGACAAACTATCGGCGATTTACTCGCTCATGAAACGCACAATGATATACAATTCCAAATGAAATAAAATACTCATTCCGTGTAAACGAAAGAGATGCATATATTAATAGTTGCTCTCTGAATGTACACACTAGTTTTGTCGCTGAGCGACTAGAGCTGTCAAAGATAATACTCGCCCAGCGATCACTTGGCGGTCAGAACTCACGCTGAGAGACCACGCAGATGATAGCTCAGCGACTGAACTATCGTAACTACTCGCTCGCTGCTCACAAACTCGTTTTCAGATGCCAGCTCTACTCGCTACTCGTTCATCGTCGGCGGTGGTACAACTGCCGATCATTTCCTGCAAATAGACCACTCCGGTGAGTGTACGTTCTCATCAATCAAATGGGATTTGCATGCAGTCTGTCTACTAGTTTCTCTACTAATTGACGGCATAATAGAATAGAATAGAATAGAATAGAATAGAATAGAATAGAATAGAATCTTTTTATTTCTACCACAAAATCCATAAATAATGGCAAGCTATTGAAAATAAAAGTTTTGAAGGTTGAAATTGAGCGGAGGGCTATATACTGGTAGACAGAACTTTAATGGTAGGAAAACACATTTGAAAGGTAAACAAAGACAAGCTCCATGTTTTAAAACTGCTTAATATTTGATATGGAAGAACTACTTCATGAAGCAATATGCTTAACTTATTGACGTGAAATAATTTTAACCACAGCGGCTCTTTTGTAAATCTAATCGGATGCAGCCGAATACTAGCGCTAATTTAGTGTGTCTGAGACGTTTGCGCAGTACCAAACTGATGCGTTTCACGAGAAAGGCCTTTTTGCACCAGATTGCGGGTCAGTGATAGGATTCTGAAAACCTCATACAAGATATACTTAACTACTTAATTATTCGTTTTCTTTTTTAACTTGTATTTGTTTTTAATACTAACATTAGTTTTAAGCGTGTATACTTACTAACAGCATGGATTTATGTTGACCGAATTAATAAATAATTAAATTAGTGTTACATGGAGCAACTACGAGTTGCTAGTCTAACGGTTTTCTATCGGTTACATTTCGGGGAGTGTGCGATGGAATTACACAATTTAATTCCGCCGAGTCCGTTCTATCATCGGAATACAAGACAAACGGCGAAGCGCCATCGCTACATGGTGGACATCCCACACATACGCACAAAACATTTCGGGTATACCTTTATTGTGCGTACGGCTAAGAAGTGGAATTCCCTGCCGGAGTCTGTGTTTCCCGATAGCTATAATCTAGGGGTCTTTAAGTCAAGAGTGAATAGGTTACTTTTAGGTAAGCGTGCTCCATCTTCGACCACATCATCACTTACCATCAGGTGAGATAGTGGTCAAACGCGAGCCTATTATCAATAGTAATTAAAAAAAGACTAACCATCTGACCTCCAAAACTCCTTGATAATACCAGAGTCAGATTTTCTGGCATCTTACCACCAGTAAAGATTGTCAAAGATTTAAAAATGGCAGACAGGACCAGCGGCTTAACGCACTGAAAAAATTAAACGTCCGGTTTCAACTGTATAATCCGGGTTATTCACCAACTCGACACAAGAGACCGGACACACGTGTGTCCAGTTGGTGAAACTCAAAATTAGTATTACTTATTATTTCGTCATCTAGACACGCCAAGATTTTTATTCGTGTCCACATAGTGAAACTTAAATTAAATTACTTTTATGTTTTCGCCAACTGGATACATGTTCGCATTTTACCCAAATTCAAGATAAAGTACAGTCAACCACATTAATGTTTTGTGTCACAATCATCATCGGCCACTAAACGTTCATAACTAAACCAACACTAAACGTTTTATTTCAAAACTAGTACTCACGCGGGGCTTAGCTCCCGTGGATTCTATCACAGTACAAACATAACTCTCCTTTTTTGCATTCGCGTAAAAAGTATTTGTAGCCTAGCCTATAACCTTTCTCAAGCTTCAAGCTACTTCCATACCAAATTGCATCCAAATCCACCCAGTACTTTCGAAGATTAACGAGTTCAAGCAAACAAACAAACAAACAAAAAAAAACTTTTCCGCTTTATAATATTAGTATAGATTTGTCTTAAATAAAAGCTAATAAGGTTTTTCAAGTAAAAAAGTGAGGCAGCTTTTTCATGAAATCAAGGCGATTATTAACCTGACTGTACCCTTTTTTTGCAAAAAAACTGGGTGTGTCCAGTTGACGAAAACATAAAACTGATTTAATTTAAGTTTCACTATGTGGACACGCGTAAACATTTGGGCGTGTCCGGATGACGAAATAATAATTGTACTAATTCTGATTTTCACCAACTGGACACACGTGTGTCCGGTATCTTGTGTCCAGTTGGTGAATAACCCTATAATCCTTATAGTTTTAGAATAAAATGGCTGTCACATATGGATGGATAGACAGACAGACATAAGGGTTCCGTTTTGTGCCATTCGGCTACGGAATCCTAAAAATCATACAGGCTATGTTTTATACTCTATTCGGCTTCATTCCCTTTTCAGAAAAAAAACGCCAAAAGGGGCATTTAATCCCCCATAAAGGCAGCAATTTGATTCATTCGCCTTTCATTAAAAGCACACTCAATTTTGTTCTGACCAGCATGACATTAAAACCGCAAGAATTTCGCGGCTAACCGCAAAGTGTTTGTTATGATTTCATTCGAGTGTAGTGGGACTAGATTACGATAATTGAGTCATCGCGTTTTTTGTTAGTTGTGTTTCTTATTGCAGCATAACTTGCTTTGAAATAAAGTTAATTGAACTGATTTTTTGTACGTTGTATTGTGTGTCATGTACCTACTTTAGTGTGTCGTTTTTTTTTATATGTTTTCGTCAGATTCATAAGCTGTTTATTCTAGATTGGGTAGTGGAAAGATGATCTGGTCAGGGCTACGGGAAAACAGGGATCGTGGGAATGTTTTAACGAGATACCGAAGCCCTGGACGTAAGAACAACCGTAGGAACTGAATAGTTTTTAAGTCAGTAAAATTACTTCTGTTCCACCCAAAGCTGGAAGAGTAATTTGATGATAATCCCTCGGGAAAATGCAAGGGCTACGGGAGGGAGCACTCGATTGGTACATGAGGTGACACATAGACGTCTCCTTGTTCATTGTATATATTTTTACCAACGAAAAATACTCAGTTGAGCTTGGCGAGTACTAGAGAAACGTCTCAACTATCTTGCATCCCGCAAGGTTTTATTACATTACTAGCTGACCCGCCACGACTTCGTTCGCGTGGTATTCTACCCCTAACCAACCGATACCACTACCCCTATCCTACCGATAACCTATCCTACCCCTACCCCTATCCTTGAAACCTTTCCTACATTTTTTTTCTTAAGTACCTTCTCCTGACAAAACCAAACACAACAAAAAAGAATCAGCCAAATCGGTCCAGCCGTTTTCGTGTTTTGCGCTTAGCAACACATTTAGCGATTCATTTTTATTATATAGATTCGTCAAATCATTGAGCTCCAAAATTCGAAGTTGAGCTACACGATACCTGGCAAATGCTAGTACTGTCTGGACAGGTCCACACTACAACACATATACACATAACACACTACAACAAATATTATTAATAGATTACCGCACTGTTAGATTACCGCACTGTCTGGCAGTTTGAGTGCTTTATACGGCCTTTATATTTTTATCCAAAAATCATTTGGGTGGGCTGAGAAACTTTGGTATTGTTCGTCAAATCGTTGAAGCTCCTTAAGATATAAGTTGAGCTACGCGATATTTGACAAATGCTTGCACTGTTTGGACGGGCTTTCTCAAATCTGTATGATTCTGTCCTTTAAAGGGCGCCACAGGCATAAACCTACATGGCTCTCATATGATTTGATTACTACACATTGTATGGACTTTAAAGAGAGACGTTGATCTCTGAGTTTGTTTCAGTGTTTCTTCTCAGAGTAGTTAGTTAGGAAACACTGGCCTCATCTAGTTTACATTTTCGAAAAAAAAAATGACGTGTAAAAGTGTTATTTATAACCCATTTGCAAAATAAACATCATTCATTCATTCATTCATTCACTAATCTGTGTTCTTGTTTCCTCAAAAGATCTTTTTTTTTCAGTCGCTATCACTTTATCTATATAGTTCTCATATGATTTGACTTGTGAGGGTTATATCATCACTTTCTTTACCTTTTCCTAACTATGTGATGGTCGTCTTACAGTCTGGCCGGATACAACTGAATGTTAGTGTTTCACCTCGCTTACCTCGTATGCCCAGTAGCTCGCCCTGAGGACACGGTGGGACACACAGTGGAGGTTTGCCCTGCTTGAGCAGAGCTCCACCGTGTCCTCGTAGGGGCGATAGGCGGTGACCCGCTCCCGGTCCTGGTTCAATCCATGGTCCGGAGCGAGGAGGCATGGGAAGCAGTCACCTCTTTCTGCGAAGCAGTTATGCCATCGAAGGGGGTGGCGGAACGCGCGAGGAAGAGGCAGGTCTCAAAGCCCAATATTAACATAACTAATTAATGTAGAAGCTATTAGTGCATCTCTTACTAAGGACACGGCTTAATTAATTACGAATTGATTCTATGTATCTAGAGTACATCAACTGATCAGATTGTAATTACTTAGTCTGTTCATTTCGTGGTTTATTCAGTCACGGATTGATAAGTATTGACTGACATTTAATGCAGTTTAATCAAGTATTCCAAAAGCGCAGAAATTAAAAATGAGTGTACTGCTATGTAAGGAATAAATTATCAACAATGAAAGGGCTCATTGATATTTTACTTTACCCGAAAAAAGAACCAGCTAATTCTGAGTAGTACTCGTGCACAGAGGGTTCAGTACAAGCTTATTTAAATATGCAAATTTGGAACTAACTAAAAAAAAACTAAAAGTAGCAATAGGATCGAGCGGTCGCGGTTTCAAACCCCGCATTTTACACTATTGCTGTGAACTCATTCCAGACACAAGCATATTTAGCTTAGTTGTTGCTGGTAATGGGAACTCTATCCGCATTACGTGTTTTCTTATAAAGAAAATAATCACATAAACTTTTCATCGCGTACACTTACAAGATTAGATTTTTAGGGTTCCGTAGCCAAATAGCAAAAAGCGGAACCTAACGAAATATAACTTTGTAATTCATACAAACACTATGAAAACCAAAGTTATTTTGCGTAGTTACTACGGAACCCTTTATGGGCGAGTCTGACTTACACTTTGTATTAATTTGTTAACATAGGTAGGTACAATTGAAAGAAAAAAAAACAAGCTCTCCATGTTATATCAAAAAAGCTGTACAAATGTCCATACATTTAATGAAATATAATTTTTATATTTATTTAATTACGTATTATGTCTTCAAATATAAACAAAAAGTAAAAAAAAAACATTATGTCAAAAGAAAAGAATAATATTAAGAATATAAGAATAAAAAAAATACGAACATAAGAATAATGTCATTAAAATCATTTAAAGAATTTTTAGATATATTAAAACATTTTTACAGCTGAAGAAACCGATCCTGATTATCTGGTGTAAATTTCAGTTCCTTTACCCGTTCCTGAGAAAAAGGGTTTTATCTGACGGCGGTTGGACAGACAGAAAACAAGGTGAACCTTTGAGGGTTCCGTTTTTTAACGGTCATCATTAGCTTAGCTTAGCTTAGCCTTCTCTCAACCACGTTGGGGCCGAGTCTAACCGGATGCAGCTGAGTACAAATATTTCACATGTAGCACCTGCCTACCTGACCTCCAAAACCTTACAGCTACGCAATATGGAAAGATCCGTGTCAGATTTATTACGATACAGAACCCTAAAAATACTAGGTAAAGGATATTCATTTTCTCATCTTAAATTGTTGTTATTATGTATGTCTTTGTTTCTTTTTTTATATTTATATGTATATATATGTTTTGAGAATGTTATTTATTGTTTTTATATTTTATATAGATAAATAGTACACCGTGGACTACCCGCGTATTTATTTTCTCCTGTGTGAAATACAAAGGTTGTCTGCAAAAGATCGCTTTTAGCGATAAGACCGCACATTGATCACCTTTTTCAGTTGTAAAGTCCTTATTGTGTTACTGTTATGGTGTACAATAAAGAATCTATCTAAGAATTTATACAGATAGAAAAAACGTTTTAGGAATAGTTTCATTGTGCGTACAGCTAAGGTGTGGAATTCTCTGCTGGAGTCTGTTTCCTGATAGCTATAACCTGGTGGTCTTTAAGTCAATAGTGAGTGGTTACTTCTAGGTAAGCGTGCTTCAACTTAGATTACATCATCGCTTAACATCAGGTGCCATACCGTGCATATAAAAAAAAATACGCGGCTTGCGTTTGACCGTCATCTCACCTGATGTTAAGCGATGATGTGGTTGAAGATGAAGCACACTTACCTACAAGTAACCTATAATTCACTCTGGACTTAAAGACTCCCAGGTTATAGCTATCAGGAAACGCAGACTCTGGCAGAGAATTCCACTCCAATTCCTCTATCTACAATTGAAAAAAAATCTTTCGGTATTTAGACAAACATCACACATGCACGATATCCTAATCCTCCAAAAGTAAACAACATTATGTTAAAGACAGAAAGTCGTATTTACCATACGATTTGCGTCCGTTACGTAAGCGTACGTGATGACACTTACGCTATTCTTCCACGCTCGACCAGCATCACCCACATCATACTAATGAGCGCTAAATGTTTGTTTGTGAGTACGTGTGTTATGATGTGAACTAGACAGAGAGAAGAATTTGCAATCTCTACCTTTCTTACTAATGTTATAAATGCGAAAGTGAGTGAGGATATTTGTAACTCTTTCACGCAAAAACTACTGAACGGATCAGAATGAAATTCGGTAAGTAGATAATTGATATTGTTACGCCAGTCGCTTAGTGACGTACGTCGAGAAACTTCGACAGAAATCTAGAACAGTCGAGACACTAACGCCATCTAGCGGCGTATAGCGGTACTGTGTATCTCAAGGAGCTCTGGAATATTCTTAGCAGTATAAACAGTGAGTCGATTTTACAGGAATGTTCTGGAACTCATAGACTGGTATAAATACATAGATCGCAAAGGGGCGCAGAGAGTCAGTCTTATTACGAGGCGAATACGCGATATAATCGAAGCTTTACTAGTGAATTTCAGTGCGATTTAAGTGTTAAGTGACAAGTGTTGTGGTGCGAATAATTGTGTTAGATTTTTATCTTGTGTTTAATTAATTGAAGTGTTAATTTTGGTTTAATTGGCGTTAATTATTTCTATCCCGAACCCCAGCTCGTAACAATATCCTGGAATAACACATAGCCTATTTTTTATTCCGGCATTCCCACGGGATCGAGATCTACGCGGGAAAACCTTCCCTCGTGAACGAAGTCGCACGCAACAATTAGTACAACATAAACCGGTTTCATGTTTTTTTTTGGAGTAAATGAACTTGATGATATTAAGGTTCGGTAAAGTCAACTTCTTTAAGGTGACGATAAAAATGATTTTAATAGGCTTTGGGTTCTCCATTCACCTGCCGGGGTTGCGGGAATGTTTTAACGAGATACCGCGGCCCCGGAACTTAAGGGCAATATTGAAGAAATAGGGTGGGTTTTTAGTCAGTATAAGTCTGACACTCCCTTCCACTCCACCCACAGTGGAAAGAGTCATTCGATGATTTTCCCACCCAGAATAAAAATGTATTAATATTCTATTCCACTTCACTCCAGCCTTTAGGAAACGCATGCTAGGTCGTCTCGCTTAGTCACTACTATTTACAAGTCATAAAGTTTACAATACGCAGCGCTGACACCGCATGAATTGACGTAAAGGTGTTCTCTAAATATGTGTATTTGCGAAAGCCTTTTAATGCACCAACATGGTAAACTAGCATATGCCTGCAGCTGACATACACAAATATTGCATACTAGCTTTGCCCGAGACTTCGTCCGCGCGGAATACTGACATTCGGCAGCATTTTTAATTTTTAGGCTAATGATTTTGAAAACAAAACTCATACATAATTTGAATGTCGTATTTATTAATATCTAATCAAAAGTCTAAAAAATAAGTTTCAAGCTTCTAGCCGTAAAAATGGCGCAATTTCCATACAAACTTTCATCCCCTATTTCAACCCCTTACAGCCCTTTTTTCGCATTAAAAAGTAACCTATGTCCTTTGTCGGGCTTAGACTATGTCCGTACCAAATTTCATTAAAATCGGTTCAGTAGTTTAGGCGTGATTGCGTAACACACAGACAGACAGAGTTACTTTCGCATTTATAATATTAAAGTAAGGATGTCACTCAAGTACACTATAACTTTATTCCTACAAACTTATTACATTACTACCCAACGAGCACATTAGTGGAAATAGCAGCCTATTTTGTTACTTTGGGCTGTAAAATAGCGCTTTAAGGGTTCAAAAAGCCGTACTGTAAACGTCTATCAGTTATAAAAGTTACTTAAGGTGCTATAAGCTGAATCAAATACTACCCTAGCCTTCACAGTAGTCCACGGTAGAACTCATTTACCACTTACACCTTTATATGAGAGTTACGAAGGTCATTCTGCCACTCACAGCTGCATAGTAGTTTCCATTGTAACTTGTATAGGTTATAGTTATAGTAACCACTATTATACTACTATAAGTTTCATTATAGAAATAATAGAAACTCTTATGCATACTATAGTTACAAAAAAATCATCAGTGTAACTAAGGCCTTTAGTAGCAATAGTCATTCCTTGCAGGCTCAATCCATTCGCCATTTTACAGCCACTTTTGTAACTATTATAAAACATTTAATAAAATGGATGCTAAACGAATAAGTACGTAACTAGATCTTATTTATTTATTTATTTATTATATACTTTATTGTACAACTTACAATACACTTAAGGATACAAATAATTAATCTTATAACCTCAAAAACAGGAAAATAGGAGCTTTTTGTGGCTGTGAGTTGCACTAGGGGAACAAAAATCACTGGAAGCGTTAGAAGGGTGAAAATTAGCACTATGATTCTCAAAAGGGAGTTATTAGAGCTCAAACTGCAGGTTATGACTACAGTACAATGACGCCATGATTTTTTAAGAAAACTTATAATTCACTTGCAAAATTGAGTTGATATACATTGGTTTTTCAGTTAAATGTGCATTAAATGTACCGGTAAACAATCGGCCACTTGCGAATAGTAAGTTATCGACACGTAAAAATACGGAAATAAAATTTATTCTGTATAACAAATAAAAAATATCACATATCTTTTGTTAATTATTTAAATATCATAAAAGCGCGTTAAAATTACTCGAAAATTATCTTATATATCTACAGTAAACTGGACAGCGTTTTAAGTATCTTTATATATCTTGCTAATACAGAATACAAACATTTACTTCTTTATGTTTTATTTTCATGATGGCGACGAAAACACTACCAAAATATTACAAACAATGTCAACTGAAGATATACAATAAAGAACTATAATCAATTCATTCGTTCAAAGTAGTTCAAAATCATTCAAAAGTAGCGCTACGAGAGCTTTAGTATAGCGTTAATAAATCGTTATAGCTATTAAGGAACCTTTATGCAACCGTTGTGCAGGTTAAATGGAACTTTAGGTTGCATAAAATGGCGCCCAAATAGCACTAAAGCGGCTGCTTTAAGTCTGCAGTAGACGCTCTAGCGCTTACGTCTATTACCATAAGTAATAATCGGATACGCTCCAAAGCTCTAATGCAGCCCATTTGTGCTAGTTGGGTAGTACTTACGATAATTAAAAACATAACCGCCCTCTTTTGCAGTCGTGTAAAAAGTCTCCAGCCTATAAAGCTGCTTGCATATCACATCCAAACCCACCCAGTACTTTTGAAGATTAGGGCGTTTATAATTTTTTTCTTTTATTACGGATAAGCCCACTTTTGATCTCGATCTCGCTTGATGGTAATCGATAGATGAGGTCTACGAAGGGACGAGCGAGCCCAGAAGACGCCTATTTACTCTTGTTTTAAAGGCTGAACGGTTCTAAGTGGCAGGGAACACAGAAGCCGGCAGAGAGTTCCACAGCATAGCTGTGCGCTCAATAAATGTGGAGGAGAAGCGCTTGGTACGACAAGACGGTATATCAACCAAGTGTGGGTGGTACCCAGCCGTGCGTCTGGTAGTCCGGTAGTGAAAGGGAGATCGAGGGATCAGGTCGTGGAGTTCCAGGCTATGAAGCTTGTCCACTAGCGCACTAGCTCTACCCGCGATTTCGTACGCGTGGTTGTCGATACTTAAAATGCGTTGATTAGATAAGCGCACAGACAATAACCCTGTGTTATCTGCGTTACCTGGCCACTATAAAACTTAAGGATGCAAGGCCCAATAAAGAAAATAAAGATTTATTTGCTGACTGTAACACCGCTTACATTTGTAGTCTGTGTTTTATTTGGACGCTGTTTCCTGATAGCTATAACCTGGGGGTCTTTAAGTCAAGAGTGAATACAAAATATAAATCTATACTTATAATAAATCTGTAGAGAGGTCAATTCTGTACATGAAATATATTTCCAAAATAACTATCAGGGGGTGATTAGGGATCGATACTGATGCCAAAAATGCAATCAGTAAAATTTTTATCTGTCTGTCTGTCTGTCTGTCTGTCTGTCTGTATAACCGTTATAGAAACAAAAACTACTCGACGGATTTTAACGAAAATTGGTACAATTATTTTTCATACTCCTGAGCTGGTTATAGTATACTTTTCATCACGCTACAATCAATAGGAGCAGAGCAGTGAAGGGAAATGTTGGGAAAACGGGAGAAGTTACTCCATTTTTTAAGCTTCCGTCGCGAGTGCAACCTTAATGGTTAAAGCTACACAGAAATCATTTATGACGGAAATGTTCTCCTTAAAATTATATAAAAAATATCCCACGACAGCATATATCTATCTTTTATGGTTGACTCACAATAACACGTATAACTCCCGATAGCTTAGCAGTTCGAAGCTTTGTGATTATTATTCTGCTCCGAAATTTAAAACCACCACAACTTTGCACTGGAACTCGGCTAAAAGTAACCCAGTTGCAACAAAGTATAATCGAGGCTCAAATTTTAACAGGTTGCGGTGCAGGAGAAACCGTCTTTATTCCCAGAATTCCCATAATACCAAATAATTTTCCATTCCAATTTAAAAGAACGCAATTCCCAGTATCGGTGTGTTATGCAATGACAATTAATAAGGCTCAAGGGCAGACTTTTCGTGTTGCTGGAGTAGATCTCGGTGTCAGTTGTTTCTCGCATGGTCAGTTGTACGTCGCTCTTTCCCGGGTTAGCAGTTCTAGAAATCTTTATGTTCACGTGCCGGACGGGTCAACTTTCAACATAGTTTACCCGGAAGCTTTGCGCTAAAGTATTTTCGTTCTATAGGTACTTAAGCCTCATGTGAACGTGATCTAAACAATATTACCAATACATTTTCTTAATAACACACAAGGAGTTACACGCTGACGGAGTCGCGGGCACAGCTATGTCAGCTATTAACGAAAGTTAATCTGTCTGTTACATCAAAATCACTGAACCGTGAGGAAGGACCTAGGCTACTTTTTTTTACGAAAAACGACGGTAACGTGGACCTTCGTCCACGTTTCCGTCGTTTCGCGGGCAACAGCTATCTATACTAATAATATAAGGCTGAAGAGTTTGTTTGTTTGTTTGAACGCGATAATCTCAGGAACTACTGGTTCGAATTGAAAAAATATTTTTAATTAAATAGTCAAATTATATCATTACGCTAAGGTCATTAGGAGCGGAGCGCCAATGAAGAATGCTTCAATATCGGGGTTTAATTTAACGTTAGCCCAAAGTAACTATTCCACGCGGACGAAGTCGCGGGCAAAAGCTAGTATATAAATAAATATTTTACAAAAATAAATGAATCTGAATCTGAATCTGAATAGATAACTTCTAGGTACGCGTGCTTCATCTTCGACCACATCGTCGCTTACCATCAGGTGAGATGGTGGTTAAACGCGAGCTTTTGAGGCTTTGAGGCTTTTTAGGCTTTGTCTACTTATTAATAAAATAATGTTTAAAAAAGGTAAAACTGTGGTAGGAGTTTACGGATTGGTCGAGGTTATGGGAATGTTTTGATAATTTTCCCACCGAAAAAGAAATCTTTTTAATATAAGTATTTTTAATATTAAATTATAATATTAGTATAGATTACAGGACCTGTAATAAAGGTACTGGTAAAACTACAACACCCCACCCCCTCCCCCACAAGCTAAGAGCGATCGCCCGATGGTGGACGTGACTTACAGTTCCGTTACTGATGCCAAAAGTTGCTAATTAAACTTTTTACTATCTATGAAAGACAGTAGTAGAGGGGAATATTTTTGGAAAAGGAGAATTTTGAAACAAGCTTTTAGTGTAGTTAAAATTATCAGATGTGATGGTTCTGATGTCCATTACAACTGGGATTTTAAAACCACGTATATGCTTAAATAGTAACAATAATCTGGGGGTCATTAAGTGAAGAGTGAATAGGTTACTTTTTAAATTGTTGGTAGGTTCGCGTTAGACCACCATCTCACCTGATGTTAAGCGATGATGTGGTCGAAGATGAAGCAAGCTTACCTAGTTACAGAAGTTAAAGTAGATAGGTGCACACTGATTTAAGTATATAATATAAATAAAATGTATCTTAATTTATAATTCATTCGTCAACTTTGAGATAACTCAAATCCAAATCGAAATAATGTAAATAAATTAAATAATACAGGTAAACTCATCATAAAAAATGCTATTTTTTACTTTTTTCGTCTTAGCTTACACTATAAAGTTCATTGGGAAAACTAGACTAGCTTTTAGCACAAACTAATGGACACAGGATTCTTCCTAGCCTAAGGGTCTGCGACCAAATTTCTGTGATAAATCATTACAACCTAATAAATAATATTATTTTATAAAAAATATTACATTGTGGCAGTTTTGAAAGACCTCGTCTCCTGAACTAGTTGGAGGCCTGTATTTAAGGAAAGAAAAGAAACAAAGATAGAAAGATAATACATTTATTAGACCCAATTTAGGGCATACAAAAAATACAAGAAATAAAATAAAACTTGTTTTATAAAAAAATAGTATTTTGTGTACCTCGCGGCTGCGCCAAATAGGAATTATCAGTCATGATCATGATGAAAAGTATCCTTTTGTAAGGTCTGTGTGTCACTGATGTCTAATACATAGACATTTAATGTAGGTTAAGCTTCAAAAATCGCAAAATATTCAGGTTAATTATGATATGCGACGAAAAAATGTGACAATAACGTAAAAAAAAACAGTTAATTTGCCTCAAAACAAACACGAGTTCTCACTGTCCGTGTCATCTATCGCGTTGCGCAAGAGTTCGTGTAGGCACTCATCTGTGGTGAAACTAGCTACTCTGTATACAAGTCAGCTAATTTAGATCGAAGTCAAAGTGAAGTACTTGTGCCGTCAATAGTGGGTCTGTTGACATAATTAATATTACGTATACTTTAGGTTAAGGTATACATATATCTACGGGTCTTTGTAACCTGATAATAAATGATTAAATAAAAATAATTCCTCTGCTTACGATTCTGTGAGAACTTATACAACGTGTAACGGAATATCTATCTAAAGGGGCTGAAGACAACATCTGGTATGGATTCTCTATGCACAGTTTCAGCTCAAAATAAGTGACTCAAAGAATTGATACCAAATTATCGGCTTCATATGTTTCTTGAATACCAATCATAACAAACGTGTCACAGCACTATGAGGGTCGATAACTTTCCACGTCACTTGCCAATAACACGGTGATTCTCTTCGTTCTTCTTAATTTGAAAATTCTGCCTCTGGTATCAATGTATTGAAATTTCTATTATACTGTAATAGAGCAATTCCGTAAAAAATTGAACGTAAGAAAAAAGTACTGTCACAAAAGTTTACAAACAGTTTACAAGACTATCTTATACTCAATTGAATGCAATTTTTTTTTTATGTACAGTGTAGATCATTAACTTTAAAAATATATATATATAATGAAGTCAATTGTTGTTAATTTAACTGGTTAAAAATTTAAAATAAGAAGCAAAGAAGTACATTTTAGCGTGTCACACCTCCTGTCGCTAACTTTAACTAACCGAAGTTCATGTTTTTTTTATACATACTTCAGCGTTTTTTGGGAGCTATTATTGAATATTGATTTTTCTTAATTATAGCATTAATTTTACTCATAAATCTTATTATATTACAACAAAAATTCATGAAATATTATAATCAAATTAGCACCGAGGTGGACATTCCACTTTAGTCACTACTGTTTTATTTGCTTTCAGTTTTAAAATACTACCAAAGCAAGTTATTTTATTTCATTTTATTATCATGGTAACATTATTGTAGTAGATCAGCCATTTATTTGTACCCATCGTGCAGTTGTGACGCAGTAATCGGTGACGAAAGCCATGTAGTTAACACGTAGTCGATTAAGAAGTCCACTATAGTCACAGCAATAACATGATACCGGTAAGTTCTTAAACCATTATTTTATTTGCGAATTATGCCTAATGTATGTGTGTATGTCGTGAAATAATGATTTCCTCTAAAAGAACAAAGAACATTGAGTGTTGTTGTCATTATTATTAGTAAGCGGAATTCGTCACGTCCATTTAGTGTCGTGACATATTAGTGGAACAATAATTATGACGAAATGGACACATAAGGCTAAGTTTACGTGGTGCATGTTTTACCAACAATAACTAAGATGGAGTTATGCGTTTCTGTTAAATTATATGAATCATAATAGATGGTCTATCTTTTGACTACCTTAGTTAACGTTTACTATCGTTTTATTTACGGAACAGATTGGCTTACATTATTGTAGGTATAACTCCAAAAACCATAAGCATTTAATTTAATAAATAATAGTCAATTATGATTTTTTTATTTGTATATTTCCCTTTCAGAGTTACTTTGCGAATTTATTAATAAAATGCTTTGATGATGGACTTCAATGGTCTTGGGAAAAACCCCATTTTATTTTGGCAAAAAAGTGTTTTGTATGCAAACACACAGTTGCTGCTGAAGATTCACGATTGATACATTTCTCTTTAGCCATGAATAGACAAGATATTCAGTTTTTATTGAAATCGCCATACATTTGGTGTATTTCTTGCAACTCTTGTCTTTGAGACAAGAGTTTTTTGTCTGAGAGGTATGCGGAGACTAACGGGCTCCAGGTATAATGCCATCAAACGAACAAAAAAAGATATTGCGTTCGATTAGAATGTCTAAGACTGTTCTCCAAAAAAGAGGATCACAGGCACTGGTATCAAATTGTTTAGGGCTAAAAGGTGGCATTAGATGTGTGAACACAACATAAAGTAATAAAAAAAGCTCATGCTGAGAAGTATTATATAATATGAAGAATTTCTTAAGTTGATTTTAAATGAAAAATGTTTTGATTTTGTTTATTTGTTAATGTTTGATTTTTTTATTAATATTTTTGATTATTAAACTTGTTATGAACATCGCTTATGTTTCAATTTAGTAACGATAACATTTCCTACGAAGTCACTGTCACAGTTTTATATTCCAAGTTTTAGGCTGTAAAGTGGAATTTATTACTAGTATTAGTTTATTGTGGGATGAAATATAATAGAATATGATGCTCATTTTTATTTAAAATAGTTTGAATCATTTTCAAGGAGCCAAATTAACTACAAAGTTAAAAATATAAGTCGCACTGACCTAAAACGTGACGAAAATATTTTAATATGTGATTTAAAGCTAGAAATATATTTCAAATAGGGTAAACGAAATTGATTTCAAAAAGAGTATATGTATTTTAGCTAAACATTGTTAAGAATTTGTAAAAGATTAATCACATTGTTGATAAAATATTACGTTAGTGGTCGTTACTAAATGGACAGTGCTTGTCATAGATCATTTTTAAAAGTCCGTTTTTTTTAAACTGTATACTATTTAGTTATAAATTATAAATTTTTCTTAAACTTTGATAAATGCTGCATCGATTCATAAAGAAAACTAAAAAAGAAAATGTTAAAATTGTCCATTTTGTCCCCTTCGTAACGGTACAATTTTTCACGGAATGGCTCAATAATGTATAATGGCGCAGTGGTACTGAGGCTGCCTTACGTTCTTAGGGTCCCGGGTTCGAATCCCGGTAGGAGCAAATGTTTGTGTGATGAGCATGGACCTTTGTTTCCGAGTCATGGATGTTTATATGTATAATAAGTATGTATTTACAAACAAAAAAAAAGTATCTATGTAGTATATCAACTATCTGGTGTTCACGACACAAGCCTCGTTGCTTAGTGTGGCACTAGATGGCGCTGTGTGTAATGTCCAGCGATATTTATTTATTTATTTATTTATGTAGACATAGGATTATAAAACCCTTGCCATATCGTTTATTATCATCCAAAGAAACCGTGCACTTGGTATGTAGGGGAAGTATGTACAAAATGACATATAGTTTTGTTTTTGTATCATTACTTTTTATTGGTAGTTCACAGCACATCCATAGCTTACAACAATCAGCTTTGGTCCTTAAATGATCGAAACTCATAATCGTTTTTAGCATAAAATCGACACAAAAAAAGACAAAAAATATTTAATTGAGATCAATCATAATCCATTTTGTCCATATGCTTCGGACAAAATGACATATTGCTAATGGACAAAATGACATACATATAATAGCTACAAAACTAATGTCATAATTCGCAAATGAAACGCTTAGTTCTTCTTGAAACATCAGCGGAAGAAGCGTGAGCCCAAAGCGAGAATTGTAAGTACCGCAACCAGCCTTCTCCGGGTTTAGATCTTGAATAAAGGTCGTTACAGTAAATGCAAACACAGCCCTCTTCATCGTCATGAGAAATATTAGGAAAATCTTCTTCCTCATCATTTTTTCAAATATATTTTTAGTGGCTTTGCGTTTTTTTCTTTGTTGCCCCGAGCTTTGGGCTCCAAAGTTTTATTAGTGCCGAAAACATGCCTGCGAAGAGTTGTTTGAGGAACACCAATTTTTTTTTGAGGCCTATGACCAGCCCGTTTTCTTATCTCGAACTGTCTCGATGGCTTTTTTCATTGACTCCATACCCCCAGATTGCCGATAAGCCATTCGTTAAAAATTGCGTGTCATTTTGGTATCTGAAAAAGTTACCTACCTATAACAGAAAAGCTATGGACAAAATGACATACCTATGCCATTTTGTCCGTTACATATGTATGTCGTTTTGTCCGTAGAGCATTTTAAAACAATAACATACGTAAATAAATTTACAAAGAACTCTTTTTCCAAAAATTTGTTGCTTAATTTGAAGATAAGTGTATGAGGAATGAAGCAAATTCCACATAAATAGATACAATAGCAAAAAACTTGCCATTTGAATAAAAACTTTATCAGTATGAAAAAAACTCGTAACGTGTGAATACCTGTCATCAGCCATGACACCAAGACGAATGAAATGAATGCGTTCAAAATTTAACAGATTATAGAGTGCTGTTACAGCCTCGTGGTGCCACTGTCAATTTCGGGTTAAAGTCCGCCAAAATCAAAATAACCCGCCTATGTCGTGTTGTACATATATGTCATTTTGTACGTATTTCCCCTATATATGTTTAAATTACACGTTGTATAAAATCACGAGATAGTCATCGCCATAGTGATTTTCTTTTTTCGGTTCGGCAAATTATGTTAAAAAAAGAAATGTAAATTATAGGAAAAAATGCTAATTAGGTGTGGTTAATTTTGGTGTATAATAAAGTATATTCTAGCTATGTATCCCTCTTAGAGCATTTTTATTTTCCTTTTCTTACGTTTCTATTCTATTAAATACTTTTTCGCGTATTCTTTATTGTTTTGATAATTACTGTAAACTAGTTAAGACTAGTAATTTGGCTCTTAATTCCAATTTTATACAACGTGTAACGAAAACCCCATATCTATCCAAAAGGACTGAAGACAACATTTGGTATGGAGTCTCTATGCAAAGTTTCAGGTCAAAATAAGTGACTCACAGAATTGACCCAAATTATTGGTTTCATATGTTTCTTGAATACCAGTAATAACAAACGTGTCACAACACTATGAGGGTCATCACTTTCCACGTCACTTGCCAATAAAATGACAATTCTCTTCGTTCTTCTTAATTTGAAAAATTCGGTCTCTGATATCAATGTATTGAAATTTCTAATAAGCTCCCAAGGATCTTCTACCTAGGTACAAGTTCCTTGTAAGCTCCACACATGTAGACATAGGATTACAAAACCCTTGCCATATCTTTTGTTATCATCCAAAGAAGCTGTGCACTTGGTATGTATATACCCTTTAAATTACACGTTGTATATGTATGAGGAAAAATCATGGTTGGTGCAGTTATTGAGCGATTAACTGCTGTGCTGTTTGTTGCGGTTTCGATTACCGGAACAAATGTTTATAATGGTCTACAAGAAGTCGCTACGGATCTGAATGTTTGTAAAATGCCTAGAGTGGGCCAATATCTAAAAAAAGACAACAAACTCCTACTATTCTACTATTTGGGTTGATGCACATATATGGCAAGCGTTAAAATACAATACGTAATAAATAGAGCCATCGGGCGCCCCCGAGAGATCACCTCAATGCACGGCCCGGCCATCGAACCCGTGACCTTTGCAAAGAAAGTCGCTTTATGTAACCAATGCGAACCGCAGGCACAGATCTTGCTTTACACATTATTTCTTAGTTATTTATGCGCTATAACTCGTTAAATACTCGACAGATTTGCATGCGGTTTTCTAGGAAAAAGATGCAATTTTTTAATCTATGGGCTGGTTTTAGTGTCATCGACATGGGTGCAGCCGTTCGAGAGATGTGGGTGTATTTTTGAAAGCGCGCATTTTAATTTATGCATTGCATCGGGCGAGGCTTTGTTCGTGGCAATAAGTTTTTCATTATAATATATTTGCATGTTTGTCTGTGTTATTTAATGACATAAGAGTGTCCGACTTTGAGGAATGTTATTGTTGTGTAAGAGCTCTGTTATCTTGGTGTTATTCTTGATTTATCTAGAAAGCATTAATTTACTCTATGACAATATTCTTTATTTTGAAATGGCTGTGATCGCAATTTTATCCGCGTGGGAGGTTCTTTCTGCGTAAATCCCGATGCCATGGGAATATCGGGATGAAAAGTGGCTTATATGTTCCCATATCGTATATCATAAATCGGTTTCGCCATTCCAAAGACTGACACACAGACCATATTTTTGTATACAAAAGTTTGTGTTTAGGTATTGACTATTGTGAAATGTAACTAAATGTCAAACTAATTTATTTTGAAATGACAGACGTACATTTCAATTGTATTGATATGTATGTAGGTATACGACGTGTAATTTAAAGGGTATATACATACCAAGTGCATGGCTTCTTTGGATGATAACAAACGATATGGCAAGGGTTTTGTAATCCTAAGTCTACGTGTGTAGAACTTATTACAAATTCCAGTACACAATACCAGAGACCGAATTTTTCAAATTAAGAAGAACGAAAAGAATTATCGTGTTATTGGCAAGTTACGTGGAAAGTTATTGACCCTCGTAGTGCTGTGACATGTTTGTTATGACTGGTATTCAAGAAATATATGAAACCAATAATATGGTATCAATTCTTTGAGTCAGTTATTTTGTGCTGAAACTGTTCATAGAGACTCCATAACAGAGGTTGTCTTCAGCCCTTTTGGATAGATATGGGGTTTCCTTTACACGTTGTATATGTATGTATGATGTATAAAATAGACGTACCTATAGATAGGTACCTACTTTCCTGATTCGGCCAGATATACTTATCTTACGCATTGTAAGTGATGTAATTTTATGGACCAGCATGAAGGTTCTAGTGATTTAAGATAATAAAAAATAATCTTAATGGTAATCTACATTTCAACGTAGCCATAATCACAATGTTGAAAGAATATCGCTACAGTCTAAACATTTTTTTGGTGGTCAAACTCGAGTCTATAATTCAATAAAAAAATATATATTAATTTAAGGACTCATATTTTTTCCAATTTTTGTTTTAAATAATTTTAGTTTATAGTGATTTTAAAATAATATCTAATAATAATTTTTATGTTTTAATAATAATTATTAATTTAATTGCTTATCCAGCCGCACATACTGCTAATATTTTCATTCTGAATAATATGCGAAATAATATGGGCTGCAATATTGTTTACACACTGAACCCAACGAGCACATTAGTGGAAATTGCAGCCTATTTTGTTACTTTCGGCTGTAGAATAGCGCTTTAAGGGTTCAAAAAGCAGTTCAAAGTTGCATATCTGCATCCGTAAACGTCTATAGCTATAAAAGTTACTTAAGGCGCTATAAGCTGAATCAAATACCACCCTAGCCTTCACAGTAGTCCACGGTAGAACTCATTTACCACTTACACCTTTATATGAGAGTTACGAAGGTCATTCTGCCACTCACAGCTGTACAGTGGTTTCCATTGTAACTTTTATAGGTTATAGTTATAGTAACCACTATTATACTACTAGAAGTTCCATTATAGAAATAATAGAAACTCTTATGCATACTATAGTTACAAAAAAATCATCATTGTAACTAAGGCCTTTAGTAGCAATAGTCATTCCTTGCAGGCTCAATCTATTCGCCATTTTACAGCCGCTTTTGTAACTATTATAAAACATTTAAAAACACTAAACACTAAACAATAAAAATGGATGCTAAACGAATAAGTACGTAACTACATCTTATAACCTCAAAAACAAGAAAATAGGAGCTATTTGTGGCTGTGAGTTGCACTAGGGTAACAAAAATCACTGGAAGCGTTAGAAGGGTGAAAATTAGCGCTATGATTCTCAAATGGGAGTTATTAGAGCTCAAACTGCAGGTTATGACTACATTACAATGACGCCATGATTTTTTAAGAAAACTTATAATTCACTTGCAAAATTGAGTTGATATACATTGGTTTTTCAGTTAAATGTGCATTAAATGTACCGGTAAACAATCGGCCACTTGCAAATAGTAAGTTATCGACACGTAAAAATACGGAAATAAAATGTATTCTGTATAACAAATAAAAAATATCACATATCTTTTGTTATTTTTTTAAATATCATAAAAGCGCGTTAAAATTACCCGAGAATTATCTTATATATCTACAGTAAACTGGACAGCGTTTTAAGTATCTTTATATATCTTGCTAATACAGAATACAAACTTTTACTTCTTTTTGTTTTATTTTCATGATGGCGACGAAAACACTTTACCAAAATATTACAAATAATGTCAACTGAAGATATAGAATAAAGAACTATAATCAATTCATTCGTTCAAAGTAGTTCAAAATCATTCAAAAGTAGCGCTATGAGAGCTTTAGTATAGCGTTAATAAATCGTTATAGCTATTAAGGAACCTTTATGCAACCTTAGTGCAGGTTAAATGGAACTTTAGGTTGCATAAAATGGCGCCCAAATAGCGCTAAAGCGCCTGCTTTAAGTCTGTAGTAGACGCTCTAGCGCTTACGTCTATTACCATAAGTAATAATCGGATACGCTCTAAAGCCCTAATGCAGCCCATTTGTGCTAGTTGGGAATGATTTATTCTTGCACACTTACTTTATATTGTAGCTGTCTATTGTCCCTTAAATCAACAAAACAACAAAAAAACTCCACGGTAATCAATCAAGCAGTTTTCGAGTTATGGCGCATTACACAAACAAACATAGTAAGTCAAAATAACAGTGAGTAGCATTAATCACGCAAGGTCGTCGAGACTTGTCCGGTTTATAATAATTTCTCATGCTAAATAGTTTCGAGATTTTTTAACAAGAGAGAAGTGCATCTGCAATTTGCGAACACGTTTCGTGACAGAGATTTTGATTTATAGTACTGATATGTTTATGTGTATTTGTTTGCATCACTTTCTGGTGAAGAAATCTGTGTCTAGCTCGCTTTGATTACTATAAGAGTCCTTTATGTTTTGGGTTGGCATCCGTCCGGGATTTCCCGGATTTGTCCTAGTTTGGAGAGCGTCCGGGGGCTTCCGGGGGGATTTTCCCTATAAACGTCCAGGTAAAACCCGGACAAACATTGGTCTTACGAGTACTCCTTTTCATTTAATCAACGTAAAATAAACAATGAGATAAAATACCAGAGGAAAATAATAATACAGAACGATCTGTATTATTATTTTCCTCTGGTATTTCATCTCATTGTTTATTTTACGTTGATTAAATGACAAGGAAGAGACTCTTATTAAAAAAGTTCTAAAGCTCTACAATGTTATCACTTTAACAGTAAATAAAAACTATAATTAAACATAGTTGTTTATATTTTCAAGTTCTAAAATGTATTTTTCTACGGTGCCCGGGGAAAAACTGTGATTTAACCCAAATGTCCGGGGTTTATAAGTCTTTATCTGGGGCCGACAACTTTGGTGATGGCAACCCTATTTATGTTAATTTTTATTAGCAGATGCTTGGGGCTTCGCTCCCGTGGACTTTATTAGGATAAAAATATAACCTATTGTTTCAATATCTCCTCAACCTTCAAGCTACTTCTATTTCAAATGTCATCCAAATCCACACCGTACTTTCGAAGTTTAGCGTGTAACAAACAAACAAGCATACTTTGCAGAAATTAAGATAAAAAAATAGCGGTCAGTGAATCAACATCTACACTAGCACCATGGGAGGGCGAAACACATGTCAAGTATTAATTTCGGTTGCATGTGGTCTTGCTTATCTGCATTATTTAACGGCTTGACATGTTTTCCGAGGCTTGGGGGACTGTCGTTATTTTACGATGATCAATTGATCACACATCCAACGGTCGAGCTTGGCCTAAAATCAATCCACGCGACTGTTTTTATTGAGTCACGAATTTCTTTTTTACCCGACTGCAAAGGATGTTTTTCACGCGTATCTTGTATGTATGTATGTATGTAATATTCTTTATTACCTCATATCTCCAGAACCGCTGAACAGATTCACATAATTGAGGTATCGTTAGATTCGTCTTAGCAGCCCAAGTGTTCTTAGATAGGTGACATTTGAAAAAATCTAACATGGCGGCTGTGCGAAGCCATTACACATAATGAAAAATTTTTTTTTTTCGAGTACTGCAATATGGGTATCAAATTAAAGGGCTTAACACAAGGGTTTCAAAAAGGTATATCATGTTTATCATTAGTGTAATACTAGCAAAAATAATACATAGCGAAAGTTTAAAAATATGGACTTAGCTCTTTCACTTTCTGAATCCGGTGGGGTGCCATTGTGACACGACCGGGAAAACTATAAAAATGTTAATTAATATTCTAACTAAAAAGTTGAAAAAAAATGTTATTTAAAAAATCTAAAAGACCCGACTGCTCATCTGAAATGCCAGAAACAAGCACATTTTTATTTTAAAAAGTGACAAGCAGGCGGGACCCAGTTGAACATAATATATATTTTTAAATTGAATGGGGCCCGCCTGTTTGTCACTTTTTAAAATAAAAATGTGCTTGTTTCTGGCATTTCAGATAAGCAGTCGGGTTTTTTAGATTTTTAAATAACTTTTTTTTTGTAGGTGTTACCTATTCACTCTTAACGTAAAAATCTTTAGGTTATGTAGCTATCAGGAAACAGACTCTGGCAGGGAACTCATCGTTTTGAGAGTAATGGTGACGATAAACAATTCTGCATCATAATACGCTGCCTGAGTTCATACCCACGATACGATGTGCGTCACAACAATTAATATACGCGTTTCATAAAGTCAAAAAAATCTCTACTTCAACTTTAACTCTTGTTAAGGGGCCTTTGTGGAGGAGCCACCACAATTTTGCCAATATCACATGTAGAATGATAGACCATCAAACGCAGGAGGGGAGACAAAACAAAAATCTCTCCCATATTTAAAGTGTCAGATATGCCACCAAAAATATTCAATTTTAATCAAAACACGATCAATCCGTCTTGGGGCGGATTTCTCGGACGTTGTTCGTGACGTAGTGTAATTCCACAATTTACAACAATGTTTTTTTTACTGGTTGTGTGTTCTAATTGATTTATTATTAATTATTATTTATGACACTGTAAATCTGTATCCACAATATTTATTAGTTTTTGCGTAATCTCAATTCAAAGTTGTACTCGGTCAATAAAGAGTTCCATTACGTCACGAAAATAAGTTGTTGTCAAATAAAAGCTAGCCAGTAATATTTTTTGCAGCATTTATTAATTGAACACTTATAATATTCATTCTTACAAAAAGTAATCACTTAACGATAAATCCACTCAATTCCATATAATTCGGTCCTTAAATAACTTTACGTCACTTTTGCGTACTTATCGCTTCACAAAAATGTCTTTTTTTTTGGTACATTCATATAGCACGTTGATACATTTAGGAAAAACTTAAATATAAATCTGTTATTTTTCATTAAATATAATTTTTCTTACATTGAATAAAGAGTTGTAAGGATTATTCAAGCGAAATAGCACAACAAAAAAGAGGACACATGACGTAAATGGAATGTGACGTGACGTATAAGAACTATTAGGCTCAGTCTCCATGGCATCATAAAAAAGGACAATATAGATGTATTTTATGTATTAAATTAAGGTTGAAAGCCATTTAATATACATAATTAGAAATATTATGTTTTGATGTAACAATTAAATTCTCAAAAACAGAAAAGGTAAATTCTCAAAGATGACTCAAATTGTTTAGGTACTTATTAAAATAATACTAATGGCTTATAAACTCTAAGGAACTCTTTCCCGTTAGTACCCCTGGTGGTTCAATTTGGTGATATTAGCGGGAATAAACTTACAAGACAACAAAAAGTAACACTGTTAAGTACGTCGTACGGCATTTCATACAAACTTTCAAGCCCTTATTTTTCGAAATGACTGAACCGATTTTAATGACAGTTTATACGCATAAGCAGGATACATAAATCTTACATCTTACAAAAAATTACACCAGTGTGTAAAGTTATTGCATTTTTTGAAGCACCGAAGTGCATCGACTGTGTCTCATTACTGTACTTACAGTCAAAGTTTTCAGAAAAATCACATAAAATGACAATTTCTTCATCAGTAAGTTTTGTCACACCCTCTCTGAATTGGCGGTGTTGCTCACCCCAGTTATAAAATGCGTTTTAAATGGTTTTAATTAATTCTCGAATTCCATAATTAGTTCAGTCAAATTTCCTTTCATTTGTTGCTTCGTTGTCTTTTTAGTAAAGTGCTCTTGGCCAGCTTTTTCATATTTGTGATCCGCTCTAACCCATTTGTTCCAAGTTAACTCGCCCTGTACTTTTTCCCTGTTGTATTGAATATGGAGACTTTCACACTCTTTGCACGTGTTGTACATGCATTGCATCGATTTAGTGTCGCACGCAACATCTTTCAACAACTCACTGATACTTTTGTAATGTATGACTCTCTTTAATTTTAAAGCGAAAATCATTAATTCTATGTTTTATACACATGCATGTGTCTCTGCTTGTAGAACTTGGAGAGAGTACGTAGAATGGCTTGTATCTGATGAATGTTGCGTAACTATACTTTCCGCCTTCAGCCCTATAATTTTGATAAAGATTTAGCAAAGTGTCAACCAGGTATCTGATTTGCATTTTCGTTTTATTTTTGGTTCTGGTTTCTTTCTTTCCAGAAGTACTTTTACTAATATCATCTCTGTTAAAAAATATATCTATTTCTGATTTTATCTTTTTATTTATCGGTCTCTTCACATTCTTGCTAATGGTTCTTAACCTTATTTGTCCCTTTAAACCTAAAAGTTTGCGATCTGTGTCTTTTTCTGTCTTTTCTCCTATCTTTATAGCTAACTTTTTAATGAGTTGCTTGTCAGCGGGTATTTTACAGTCAAAATATGCTTCACGTATTGATCCAACAATTCTTGGCGTGCTTCAAGCTTGTCCCTTTCAGCATGTAATTTCATGATTTCTTGTTCATATTTCTTTTGTGCTCTGTAAAACTTCTTTGTAATATTATTGTGTGTCGTTTTGTATTTATCTATAGTCTTCATTGCTGTTTTGTACATTTTAGATAAATTGTTGTGTTTAAATTGAAAAGAACGAGAAACTCTGTTGCTCATATCAGACAGTTGCTGTTGCTGGCTTTGGCAGACATAGTTTTCGTTTTTCTTTGTCTTTTTTTTTTGTTCCCTCCACTTTTTTCTTCTTTAATTTTTTCTTCATCAGTTTGTTGATTTATCTATTTTTGTACTTTTTTCAATCCTTGCAATTCTTTTTTTATGGTTTTCGTATTTTTCTGGGTTTTGTTTAAGTTTTTCCCTATATCGTTTCGCTCTTTCCGCAGCCGTCAACGCCATTTTGAAAGTCTAAATAAATAAATAATACAATTAAGAATTAACAGTTAAAATGCGAACCGAAATCATGAAATCCTATTAAATCTTGGGGGTCTAGAAAAAGTGCCATTCTATTATAGAAAACGTTAATAAATAACCAACCAAAAATTCTAATTCCATTAGTCAACCATATATACGCTGCCTATGAATTCCATTACGTCACATTTCGGAATCCCTTATACAACACGTTACGTAATGGATGTGACGTATATCTACCGGCCGTGAATCAAATGATATTTATGTGAAAATGATAAAAAAGCTAACAACCTACAGTTACTTATTATAAACAATGATAAATTGTTAAATAAAGACCCAAAAAGAAAACAACGTTAAACACTTACATACCTTCAAAAGCACCCGTTTGTATTGGAGTGAAGATTTTCGACGCGTGACGGACCACCACTTCGAATGAGATTTTTTAAGTTATACTGGCTGTCAAATTGAAGTTTGACGGTTGTTTGTGGTATGATAATGTGGCCATGTTTTAGCATTAATCCTAATACGGTAGTCTTTTTACTCAAACTCAAGAAAAGTGTCGTTACGTATTGTGGAATTTCCGCACGACCGTATTTCAAAGACGGCAAATATTTTACTTTATTTAATGTTTTTCAATCTAAACGTCTTGAAATAAAGCTAAATTTCACATCTTAAACATATGCCCTTTTCAAAAAATGTTTAACCCGAAACAAATCAGGGACAACGTAAATAATAATTTAAATTTGAAACATTGAACTGGGCGCGGACACTTGAAATTTTCCATTTTTTTATTTCTGTTTTGTCGAATTTGTTAAAAATGCATAATAATTACTATCGTATAAGAATACTTTAGTGAGAATAAGGTTTGCTTTATTGCTCTATTTAAAAAAAAACATGTTGTGAAGTAAGTTCTACTGATAAACTGAGTCAGAAGTCGTAGGACACAGTTATTTTTGGCGAACAACGTCCGAGAAATCCGCCTCTTGACGACAATCTTTCACGTTTGACATCTTAAAATAATTCTCAAGCATATGACACAGAAAACAAATGCTTGTTGCCAAATAAATGGTCATCCATAACCGTCAGCCATTTACTGTGTATTTTGCAAATAAATCGATTACACTGTGCTTAATCTCGTTTTTAATCGATTAGAAATCTTCTCTTGGGCACTCGTCATTCTCTTCCTATATTCCCACAATTATCTCGGAGACATAGATTAATAGGTAATTAATGCAGACATGACACTAATTTAGGAATAGCATTAATTTATTTTCTTACTCCGAGTTTCAAATAATAATAATATTCTAATTCAGGAGGTAGTGATCGATGGGCAATTCAATCATATCAATAAATTACTACGATAAAGTAGCGGTATTGAGGACTTCATGGCTAAAACAATATTTAAGGCCAATTTTCGAGGTTAAGCAATACTTACCAAGGTCGGTTTTTGGTTGGGCGCCATAGAAACCTGTTAAGCTCTTTAGTCAAGGCTGTCGTTCAAGTACATCTTTGACTTAGGAGCTGTTAAACGTCAGAATATCTAACAACAGTCTTGCCAAGCAGTATCATATTACCCATATAGGTCCTGGGCTGTGTGGAATAGAATAAAATATTTGTTTATTTCATTAGTTAGGCCAATTGGCCAGATGAGCAGCCATCAATGACCACTCGAATGGACCGATCTCTCAGGAAATCTTCAATCCAAACGCAAAGTTGGGTGGGTAAACCGAAAGAAGGTAGCTTAGCAATAAGGCTATCGTGTCAGAGGCCTTAGAGATGTCAAGAGAGACAGCAAGTGCTTCCCCGTGCTTCTCGATGGCCTCACTCCAGATATGAATAGCATACGCTAGAAGATCCCCAGTAGACCGGTTTTTTCGAAAGCCGTATTGTCGGTCACTGAGGATGTCGTTGGCTTTTAGGTATGCCACGAGCTTACTATTGAGTACACGCTCCATACTCTTACAGAGGAGAGGACGTGACTGAAATAGGTCTGTAGTTGGCCGAGTCAGCACGACTGCCCTTTTTGGGCACAGGCTGCACGTTAGCCAGCTTCCATGCTTTCGGCACCTTTCCAGTCTCAAGCGAAAGGCGAAACGAGCGCGTCAAAATTAGAGACAGTTCAGGCGCACAAGTTCTAACAACAATTGCTGGTATCCCGTCGGGGCCACTAACTTTGTTCACGTCAAGATTACGCAGCACTCTACGGACGTCCTTCTGATGGATGCGAATGTCCGACATACACGTCCCGCATCCAATAGGAGCAACAGGAGGGGTGAGCGCCACTACTATCTAGACGTGAAGACTCCGCAAAAAGAGCGGCAAACAAGTTAGCTTTTTCCTCAGCGGAGTGGGCCAGAGACCCGTCAGGTTTTAGCAGTGGTGGTAGTGAGGGGTGACAGAAGTTCGATTCGACCGACTTTGCCAGGGACCAAAAAGCTTTGCTGCCAGCAGGGTATGAAGCAAGTTTGTTCCCGATTCGGCTAACGTGGTCAAACCGAGCCCTCCGCAAAACCTTTTTACAGAACTTGGCAGCCCTGTTGAAAGCTCTCTTCTTCTTAATCACGTCATTTGCTTTGCAGTTTCGAGCATCGACCCATGCTAGGTACGCCGCGTGTTAAAGCGCTACAGCGCGATCACATTCGGCGCCAAACCAAGCTTTCGATCTAGCTTTGCCGGACATTGTTAGGTCATAGAACGGAATGTAGTACTTCATTCTCAGTCGCAAAACATCCGCCACGGCGGCTGCGCACGACGATGAATCATTTGAAAAGAAGCAAGTAGGCTGCCAAAGATAACATGCAAAGAAAGATCGCATGCCATCCCAATACGCTGACTTGTATCGCCATACCCGCCGTGTGCCATTAAGGCTGGGATCGGGCGGGTAGTAGACGGATACAGACTTCACCAGACAGTGGTCGGAACCTAACGGTGAAGATGTCGTTACCGAGTAGCGGTCTGAATCTGTAGTCAGCAGAAGGTCCAAGCAATTGGCTGTGTGTGACTCAACATCCAGCACTCTCGTTGCTCCCTGGACCAGCTGAGTGAGATTTAATGCAAGCGCAAGATTGTGCATCTCTCGCCCAGCATTACCCGTGCACTGGTACGGGAAGAGCCACTCCTGGTGATGGGCATTAAAGTCCCCCAGTAACACGAACTGAGCTGAAGGGCACCGCTGCTGGGCCGCATCTGCCGCCTCACTGATGTACTGTGTGAGCCTGGTTGTCTCCTGATCTCCACTGTGCGAGCGGTAGACACAGGCATAAATAATTTTGTCCATGCCCGTGTCCACCAGAGCCCAAAGCGTCGAGAACCTGGAGTCCTCAAGGTTACGGAGACGCCGATAGCAGATGTCGTCGCGGGCGTACATGCATACACCCGCACGTGGTTTGAAATTGTGCTCCAAGGTGAACCCTGGGTATGAAAGATACGACACGTCTGACGGACTTCTGATCTGCGTCTCCGAAAGAAACAAAAGTGCAGGTTTTTCAGTCTCGAGGAGGTGGTGGACTGCAACGAGATTTGACCCTGGATATTGCTGAGGTGCACTTTGAGAGAGAGGGATTGCAGCCGCGAGTACGTCTTCGAGTACGTCTAGTATTGCACGAAACACAAATCAAACTAAACGGAGGGAAAGCATGGCCGGGGGCGCAGCGGGAATCGTAGGTACGATGCATCCGCGCAAATCTAACCCGTGAGCGTAATGGTAAAGAACAGTAAGTCCCACATACAATCATTTAACATTTATCTATATTTATTGTTTAAATAGTGAACAATATTAAGTAACCATACGATCATTTACTTTTTCACGTCTAGGGACTTAATGTTATTTATAATTTTACATCTCCGAAATTAGCGGCTCTAGGAATTTATGGCTTTTACCATTTGATCAATTGGGGTATTCTGAATAAGTATCATTTAAAATATAAAAATGTCAAAAAATGGACTTAAGGTCATTTAGCTTTCACCTACAGAATTAATATTAGACTCCGTCATACTATTTGAAGCCTAGAAAAATTGGATATCATCTTATATTATTTTGACTTTTCTCAACATTATATCAATAAAAACCAAACTAGAAACCAATATTCCCTAGTAAACTTATCCATTCACTTTTCTTATTAATCTGGAATCTTGGGAAATCTAAAATGAAAAAATGCATGTCACACAGAAGAAAAAATATCAGAACTTTCTCCTTTTTTTAAAGTCGGTTAATGTAGATAGGTATTTTATGACAACTATCTGAATTGAATAAAAAAAAATAATTTTAATTTTATAATCATCGAAATCGTATTCAGCCGTTATAGGTATAAACGTTAAAATACAAAAGGAAAGACAGAGATAAAAGAATTAGAATTTCTTCATGTAAGAAAAAGATATTTCCAAAAGACATCAACGCGCGTCACAATTTTGTCCTTGACCACCCAAACCACCACTTTAAATAGACCTCTGCGGTAGCTTATAATCCCCGCCCGCTCACTATGTTTGGCAAGCCAATCCCTTGGGAGAAGCGAGCAAAATACTTAGGTGTGATCCTCGACCAGTTCCTTAACTTCAATGAGCACATAAAGAAGGTTCGCTCGCGAGCCGCTTTCGCTCTCGGTAGGCTCCACTCCTTGCTGAATAAACACAGTTAGCTCTCCCTTAGGTGTAAAATCCGAATTTACACGACGTGTATACGTCCTATCATGACGTACGCCTGTCCGGTGTTTGCCCAAGCCAGTCCGGCCCAGATCCATAGGATGCAGGTCCTTCAGAACCGTTTTCTCCGAAAGGCCACGGGTGCGCCCTGGTTCTTGAGGAACGAGGATCTCCAAGTAGACCTCAAACTCCCGACCACAAAGCAAGTGTTGAAACGCATGTCAGTGCGTTACTTCACCTCTGCTGATACCCACACTGACCCCCTGATCGTATCGGCCGCCCGATACAGACCCTCCCAAATTTCTCGGGTTCGTCGCCCGCGTCACGTCCTAGACGAGCCCGACGACCCCACCACCATCCGACAAGAGAGCAGTAGGGAAACTAGCACTCTTAGAAAACACACACACAAAACGCGTTCCGTATTTCGGCCTCGCCGACGAGGCCCATCGCGACGTCCGCGTACTTGTAATGGAAATCCTCCCCGACCTTTGCCAAACGAGCCAGCCCGCGATGCTGAGCCAGTAGCAATAAATACTCCCGTAAATAATAATATGACCCAGCCTGTCCCTTTGCTGCCCTCCCCAAATGACCCCGCTATGCCGAGGCCCGTACTCCACAGGGAGTGCCCTTAGCGTGCGGTCATTAGCTTGTAAGTATATTTTAGTTTGTAAGCCCTGGCTGGGGGCCTTTAATTTATTAGAGGTCACCACAGGACAGACCAGTTAAGTAGACGCACAGCCTTAGTGAGCTGATCTACGAGTGGCCCTACCTAAAAAAAAAAAAAAGCTTATAATCTGATTTAATGATAAATAATTTTCATATTATTTCATTACTGATGAATAGTCATGTCATTTGGTATCTAAATGTCTGGGAATGTTTTCCACACCACTTCAACGCGCATGAAAGCATTATAATGCGTTATAAATTGGATACAAAAATTTAAAATTTAAAAGAGCAAAAACTCTCATAGTTTTCGTGCGTCGGGGCAACGTATGCGCGATCAAGTGGTTTTCTAATCTTTGTAGGTATTTTTATATTACTTTTTACCCGACTGCAAGAGATGATTAAGATTTTTCTATGATGAACTCCACGGGAGTGAAGGCCCACCCGACTGCTAGTGTGATAAAGATAATTAGGCTTATTATCAAAGACTAGGTGGTTATATACTGGAATGGAATGGACTCTAATCCACCTCACCGGCCAAATGCGGGTTGGTGGATCCTTACGTTATATTGCGTAGTAGCAGTCGTGCGCTTCGCTCCCGTGGACTCTCTCGATGAAAACATAACCCTCTTTCTTTTGAAGTCAAGTAAAAAGTAGCTTATAACCGTCCTCAAGCTTCAATCTACTTCTATACTAAATTTCATGCAAATCCACACAGAACTTTCGAAGATTCGCGTTTAAACAAATAAACTTTTCCACAGTGTTGATTATTATAACCTATAGGCTAATTAGGTCATTATGTAAGAGATGTCACGGATGGGAGGCGAGATAGCTTAGACAATGAAAATGGAATGCGTTCATTGTAACTGTGAGTGGACCACCGTTATACTGTTGACAGACTGCACATAATTATAAACAAAATTAGAATGACTGTCCGTGGTTTCAAAATAATTTCTTTACTTAAGTCCTTTTTAGGGTTCCGTAGCCGAATGGCAAAAAACGGAACCCTTATAGTTTTATATGTCTGTCCGTCTGTCTATCTGGCTGTCCGTCCGTCCATATGTCACAGCCATTTTATTCCGAAACTATTAAGACTATACATGTGAAACTTAGTACGTAGATGTATTCTGGGAACCGCTTTCCGATTTTAAGAAAAAAATTAAAAAATATTTAAAATAAAGGGGGGTCCCCATACATGGAACTGAAACTGAAAAGATTTTTTTTCATGAAACCTATGCGTGTGTGGTATCAATACACAGGCCTTTAAAAATGATATAAGGGTTTCTAAAATCACTTTTTCATAAAGTCAATCGTTTAAAAGACATAAGCTTCCAAAGTGGTAAAATGTGTGGGTGTCCCTTTAACTTCTATAATAATGGAAAAATAAATCTAAAAAAAATACATGTCTATAGATCTGAATGTAAACTTTCAACTAAAATTGGTTTGAACGAAATCGGGTCAGCAGTTTTTGAGATACAGCATATTTTCTAAAACCGCAAATATAACTTTGTAATTCATACATACACTATGAAAAACAAAGTTATTTAGCGTAGTTGCAAAAATGTAAATAAGCTAGTTTAAAAAAAAAATTAAGGTATTTTTTATTCGTCAAATAAACATACATATTATATTATTATAGTTACTACGGAACCCTTCATGGGCGAGTCTGACTCGCACTTGGCCAATTTTTATCTGTTATCTGTGTCTGTTTGTCCTTCTATATGTCCGGGCTAAATCAATTTTAAATTTTTAATCAGTTTCATTGTAATATACAAAAGGTATTTGTTTATCCCGGAAATCCCAGGGATTTTCAGCGAGACTTCAGAACTTCCAAAAAGATTTTTTTTTTCCAAAAAGGATTCATCTCATTGACCTTTTTTTGTTAACATGAATAATTTACTTTAGTTAAGAAAGAAAATATACACTTAAATAAAAACCCGACACTATGTATACCTAAAAATAATCTAAGATATAGCGTCCAGATATTCGTGTGCATCCCTGTCCACTGGTAATGTGCCCAAAAGACTGGCTGCATTGCCACGTTGTATGGCAATGCTTATCCTTTGTCCAAGGGAAAAGCCAGCTCTTGGACCACACGAATTGTCGACTAGGCGTCTGGAAAGACGCCTTGACCGTTTTTATTTTTCGGTGAGAACATCGAATGACTTCTCCTGCTGTGGGTGGAGCGGAAGGGAGTGTCAGACTTCTACTGACTAAAAACCCACCCTATTTTAGTTTATGAAAGAGGACAATTTCCTTCATTTTTGAGATGACAATGTTGTAGTTTTGACATGTTGTTGTAATATATGGTATTATTTTGAATAATTGTAATTTGCAAACTGACATTTTTTGATGACATATTCATAATATGATTGACTAATTTCTTTAAAAAATACTAACTTCTTTGACATTGAAATAATGAAATAATGATGTTTATTTTGCAAATGGGTTATAAATAATACTTTTACACGTCATTTTTTTTTCGTAAATGTAAACTAGATGAGGCCAGTGTTTCCTAACTGACTACTCTGAGAAGAAACACTGAAACAAACTCAAAGGTCAACGTCTCTTTTAAAGTCCATACAATGTGTAGTAATCAAATCATATGAGAGCCATGTAGGTTTATGCCTGTGGCACCCTTTAAAGGACAGAATCATTCAATTATATAACAATATAATCATTGAATTGTAATAAGAGATAATCTTTGATGAATAATCATAATTTAATAAGTGCATACATAATCTATCTATTGTGTAACTTTGATGAATATTGGCACGGTTTATGCACCATCTCTTCGTAATTTGTACCCCACGATATGCGCTGAACATATTAGAACTTTCTGTATCACTTATTATCTTGCATGCAATGTATCATGTACACCATTTTTAAACAAATAAATAAATCTTATCTTATTCCTTTCAGTTGCCCTTGTGGTCCGGGGCGGTATGTCGTTAGCACATTCCCGCAACCCCGGAGGCAATGGTCCTTTCGGGCCACATGTCATTGACCTAAAGTATCAAACTTGTTATGGAAAGCGTAGATTTGTTAAATCACATGTCGGCCGGAAATTCTTAACGATATCATTTCTGCTCATTGCAGTAGATAATCTTTGGCGCACGCATGGGAACCCGACATACTTGAACTTACTTTCGATTGTCAATTTCCGTACAATGATGGGAAACTGTAACTGCCATCCTCTAACCATTGTGGGTTTAAGTGCAGTGATTTGCTGAGAGCTTTGTGAGAAAAAAGAACCCAGTTTTTGGAGAAATATTATGAATGGGACTGGCTCGTCTGTCAAGATGTTAGACGCGTCACTGTTGACTATTCAAATGGCAATCCCAGTAAATACGTAATTGATTCAATGGTTACTTTGCCAAAAAATTTACCTCTCACCCATACGCAGAAAACGTTTAGGGAATAATTTCATTGTGACTACAGTGAAGGAGTGGAATTCCCTGCCGGAGTCTGTGCTTCTTGATAGCTATAACCTGGGGGTCTATAAGAGTGAATAGGTTATTTCTAGGTAAGTGTGCTTCATTTTCTACCACATCATCGTCAAGTAAGATGGTCTATCAACGATAAAAACAATCACAAACCTATATATTTTGTTTTAACACAGTATTAATTTTTTTAAGAAATACGTGGCTCCACCATTCGTAATTTCATTTTCAATTTTAGAAAACATGTAAATTAACTTGCTCATAAATCTGTATTATACAAGTATCAGTAGACTATGCAAATATTTGTTCCGGAAGGGGAATCGAACCCATAGCTCGTAGCATGACAGCTACTTTAATTTAGATTGACAATAGGAAACAAACATATTTCGCGGTATGCTTGATTTGTATAAACAAATTGTGTAAATTTTTGTTATGTATGTATCTAAAGTGCGGTCTTCATTATTTGCGAATGTTTTCTATCTGAAATACAATAAAGCAAAAAGAAAAACATGAGATTATTGAAAGAAAACTAGCCAACGACTTACTTACACACCACAGAAGTTTGAACACGCTTTTATTAGGTTGAGCTGTAACAAATTATGTAATAAAATCTAAAAATCTGGATTACACGCTCTTCTAATTGTTGTATCATCATGAAACTTGGCAATTATATGTAGATTAGATGACAATAGAATATTATGGTACCCTGGTTTAATCATGGAATTGGAAGGTGGCTGATGGAACCTTGGACTGCCTACTAATAAACATATCGAGTTTGGACTCAAACATTAGCCTTAAAAGATAAATTAATTAATAGTTTAAAAAACTAAAAATATTTAGTTTTTTAAACTATTAATCAATTTATGTTGTATTTTATTAATCAGCGCACAAAACATAGTATTAATCGTGTGGTCCAAATAAAGAACTAAAAACTAGAGAATAACTACAAAATAACACGGATGTTTTTTTTTTAATCTGGATGAGCCCGCTCGATCTCGCCTCGTAAGCAATAGATAAGGTCTACGATCTAACGAGCGAGCCCAGAAGATACCTGTTCACACTTGCGTTAAAGGCTGACGGGTCATATGTGGCAGGGAACACAGAAGCCGGCAGAGAGTTCCACACCTTGGCTGGGCGCACAATAAATGTGGGGGAGAAGAGCTTGATAATGTTAAAATGGTCTCCCATCACAGACTGATCTCGGGAAGTAATGCTTAACTTTGCAGATGGACCTTTGAGCATTGAACTTTGAGCTTGATCTGCCAAATATATCGCAAAAAATATTAAATGAGAACACGATGCAGTGCGTTGACATAGAAGTAAAGCTTTTTTGCCACAAAAGAAATTGTGACAATTTTGTTTTGTAGGTTCTTTATTAATTAATATATCCATAAGATTCTGAAATGACAAATTTACATAAGCATACATACGAACCTAAATCATAAAAATGTCTCGAAATTGGATTCAGGAAACCAAGTATTGTAATCATAATAATGATTAATAAAGTTACTAGGTATACCAACAGTATTATCCCACGGGTGGTTTTAAATTAACAATTCAAATAATGTTATTCACATGTTTCCTCTTATTAATAGTTTGTAATTTGTAATTAAAATGCATTCTGAATATCAAACATTTCCGCGGTATGTTAACATCTTTTGGATAAAACAACTTACGAGTAGTTATTTGAAACCTCAAAATATTTTTACTTATGATCAACTTATAAAATTCATATCTTTTTCAAGGGACAGTCTTCAGGGTTAAGCAATGCTTGCTGAGGTAGGCCAGTAGATGGGCGAACATTTTAAAATATCAAGATCACTCTGTGTATCGTTTCTGTCTCAGCACGTCAATTTGTTGCTGTCATTTGTTCATCCAAAGCAGAATCAGCAGCCGAACAAATCTGTGCCAAGCATTGATATACTGGGTTTTTAGTATATCAATGGTGCCAAGGGGAATCGTGTAATTTGGTTGTGGAAGTCAGATAAACAGGCGCTCCTTGTAAAACGGTAGTATAGATACCGGCACGGATCCTGAGCGCTCGGCAGTAGGGTAGGGATCGCTTTGCGCATCGTACACTAAGGCAAAATACAATGAAATACCCAAAATTTGCTTCTGCGCAGGTTGAGCGCTGACCTTCCCTTCCGGATCTTGAACTCAGCTGCATCCAGTTTCAGTTTTTAAAGTTAATGCAGTTTTAAAGCCCCGTGAATGTATTTTTACAAACATCCAAACCTGGAACGTCTATGTGCAGCATTTGTTCCGGGATGTGGAATCCGCGAATAGAATCTGCTACATGTAGTGCAAAAGCCAATACCTCAACAACTGCACCACATTATTGTTAACACAAACACGTTCTTCTGTGAACGCAACTACAGGGTGGGCCATGAATTAGTTAACATTTAAATGTAACTTACCGCGCAAACTATTGCCGCGCGGGGCGCGGGCGCGGGCGGGGGCACTAGCTCGCTTCTTGGAAATTTAGTCGCAATCTCTCGTTAGAGAGTATTATTTTCTTTGGTCGCAATGGATCGCTTCACGGGGCCGCAACGCGCTTACTGCGTGAAACAGTTTTATTTAAACAACTTTTCGCTCATTACTGTGAGACGCTTATTTCGCGTTGAATATGGTTTACACGACTTAAGTCAGTGTCCAAGTGCTCCTTTAATAAAGAAATGGGTGAAGAAGTTCGAAGAGACGGGATCTACACTAAATGTGAAACAAACCGGCGGCCCGCGGACTTCTCGGAGCGAAGAGAACGTGCAGCAAGTTTCCGCTTCTGTTCGACGTGATCCAGATTTATCGACACGCAAACGTTCGGCTGAATTAGGATTATCCCGCACATCATTACGCCGTATTTTGAAATTAGATTTGAAATTACATCCATATAAGATCCAGCTAGTGCAAGAACTAAACCCTAATGATTTAAATTTGCGTAAGTCATATGCCGAAACAATGTTAACTCGATTCAGTAATTTTCACAACATCTTATTCTCTGACGAAGCCCATTTCCACCTAAATGGACATGTAAACAAACAGAATTGCAGGTATTGGAGCAGCGAAAATCCTAAAGCTAAACATGAGAGGCCACTTCACTCTCCTAAGGTAACTGTATGGGCTGCAATTTCAGCAAAAGGAATCATCGGACCTTACTTTTTTGAAGATTCTCGAGGCCGTTCAGTTACTTTTAATTCTGCCGAGTATGTGAAAATGTTACGGGAGTTCTTAGCACCGATGCTACTGGAATTTGCTGGCTATAATCGTAACACATGGTTTCAACAAGATGGAGCCACGTGTCACACATCGAACGAGTCCTTGTCGGTGATCAAAGACATGTTTCCGGAAAAGCTGATATCCAGACGGGGTGACATCCCATGGCCACCCAGAAGTCCAGATCTATCACCAGCAGACTTCTTTTTATGGGGTTATTTAAAGAGTCGTGTCTACATTGATAAACCGAATACACTGCGTCAACTTAAAGAAAAAATCATCGAAGAGATGTCGGCGATCTCGCGGTCTCTTTGCAGAAGAGTATTCGAAAACTTTAGGACTCGCTTAGATGAGTGCAAAAACCGAAACGGTGGTCATTTAGACGAAATAATTTTTAAAAAATGAATTACAACTAATTAGCTTTTTCGTAAATAAACGATTTCTAAAATATGTTAAATGTTTTTTTTTATACGATTTTTTCAAATGTTAACTAATTCATGGCCCACCCTGTATCTTCCCACACGGCGGAAACAGTGAGAGTTAAAGGAAACAAGTAATTAAGATAATATCGACGCTATTTAGACACCTTTTACTCTTACATTTACTTAAAAGAAAACGGTTCGTTTCCTCTCCCTCCCACAGGTTAATTAAGAGGCTAATTTCGGTCAATTTTGTACAGTTGCCCATCGACAGGCAAAAAATAGTTGACTTACCAGACGTAGACAAGTGTTTTAGTAACAAACTGTTTGACGGATCTCATTTTCGAAGAAGTACGGCCCGATGACGCCGCCAGCAGCCTATACAGACAGTGGGTCGAAAGTGACGGCTCTTCTGCCCCATTGTCGCGAACAAAAGCAATGTTTTCCGCAGAATAAACTGGGCAAACATACACATTAATTCTCGTAACCATACGAAAATTTCGAAAATCACACTATAAGGTCATAACCGTTTACGCGCGCACTACGCTCTACTCGCAGTCATGGCTGCGTGAGCGTGCCCACAAATTATATTAAAAATACCTAAATGCAAGCGAGTCAACTTCAGGCTTCTTCAGCAACGCAGTCGAAGCTTTTATGGTACTATACCATAAAAACTGCTACGCAAATAGAAGCCAACCAAAATATGTTTAGAAATTATTCATTTGATTACGGACGTTTGTTTAACTAAAAAGTTTGTACAGTGCTTCAGAGAAGTTCGTTTCGTCAACAATAAGAACTCAAATAACTCTTAAAATAAATTGTAAAGAAAACCATGTTTTGCAAGTGATATTATGGGTAGGCAATATCGTTAGATTTTTACGGGCTTTAGAAATCGAGGACAAAGGGTTGACGTCAATAGAACTTCTCAGTATTAATAAGAACGGCTTCTTCTTCTTAGCGTGTTGGTGGCAAATGATTAGATGGAGTCTGCACAGATCTGGGCAAGAAGTTTGGCACATTCGGAAGCTTCCATTAAGTCCCGTAGTGAGATTGTTCAAGGACAAGAAATTAAGTGCGCCACGGTTTGTGAAGGAACAAAATAACGGCTATGAGATTTGAATGTCAACTTACAAAAACCTACCAAACTCATACAACTTTACACCTATAAAACTTTTTTTTTTCTGGTTGAGAAAATAATTTAATGACTCCTCTCACTGTGGACGGAGCGGAAGGGAGTATCAGATTTCTATTGACTAAAACCACTGACTAAAACCCACCACACGGAGTATTTAAAACAAGTTACAGCTAATGACCTCACGTGCACGGACTAATTACGGTAAAAGCACTATATTGTTTGAGAGAGTACGACTATGCAATGGTCTGCCGGAGGATTTGAAGCGAATTAATAATGTCAATATCTTCAAAAATAAACTTAAGAAGTACCTATGTTCGCACGATGTAACTTAACGCCTCTAACATCCCAAGAGTGAACGCTTCTAAATTATTATTATTCAAATATATGCAATATTTTGTGTTTCAATCTTTTTAAACGCAAGTCAAGTCATGTAATGTTTTTACTTGGATAAGGGTTAAACATTGCTTATATATTTCGCAGTTTAACTGCGAAATATATTACTACCAAAGCACCAATTTTTAACCGACTTCAAAAAAAGTAGGAGGTTCTCAGTTCGTCTTGAACTTTTTTCTTTGTTACCTCATAACTCGAAGACTTTCTAGTTGGTTGCATTGTCATCATGTTAGGATCTGATCATGGAGATATCGAGGGAACTCTTCAAATATTATAGGCACACCTATAGCGTTTTGGGTATTTCTTATAGTACCTTGTGCAGTAGTACTCTCGAAAAGCTACCATTTGGGGAAGTGGAAATGATGATGAAGACCACAGATGGCCACCGAAACTACTCAATAATAAGTAGATATTTCATGGATTGCAAATTGTAATTCGATTACCTGAATATGGATGTTATTCACTTTATTCACAATGCATATGGTGAAGTAGAGCTGATGGTGAAGTACCAAGAGAACTCCACAAAAATTTACGGCTTTGCATCCGGAAAAGCAATATATTGTGATAAGTGGTTGACATTTTAGCTTTTGCAACTAAATAAATTACAAACCGATCCACTAAAAAGCGTGAAACAAAAAAAAAATTAGCAAACAATAAAACCGACTTCCATATCAAAACACTACTAAGCCAAAAATAACTTTAATTTCAGAAGGCGGTGTAAAAATAAATAAAATACATAATCAATAACACCTGCTAACAAAATTAAAGTCAGCTTTGTATGAGCGGAGGTAAAGTGAAAGAGGGGAACTAAATATCTTTAGACTTACTTATTTGATTAAAAAAAAACAAACTCTCAAAGTATAAGTAATATATCGTTTCATCCTCTCTATATTAAATCCTGGAACACGGTTTAAAAGCTGTTTGAATTACTATTACGATTTTCTGTTGGTCACATAATAAGTTCATATAAAGCCTGCAATACATGTTGGCCGAGCGTTGTCGAGTGAAGGCCAATACCAACATGTAGACAGTATATTTGCCTTGTCTTGCTATCGCTCGGTGTCACACTTGACAGTCAACATTCCGCTTCCGACGCTCGCCCGCGACGGTCGTACCGCTCCGCGCTCTCGATCGTTCTGTGTCTGTGTCATCGCTTCGTCGCGCTCGCCGTGACGTCATTCGTAGTCGCCGACTACGACGCCTGGTCCGGATCCGCCTTTTTCGAGGTGGTGAAGGATTTCCTGTTTCTCTAACAGAGTATCGTCAAAAACAAATTGGTTTGGCCCCTTCAGGGTAAAACCACAGTTTCGTGGTCCTTGGTGGAAACCTCACGGTGTCAACAAAACCAAGGGGGTGCTGACCCGACGCACCCGCTGATCCCCTTCAGGGTGAAGCAGTCAATTGGAGTCGAGTGCTAGGTTTTGGCCTTGGGGGATCTCCTAGTCAAACCTAGTTACTGAGTTTCCTTTTCAGCTACTCACCTAGTGTCGGTTGGGTGTGTCTACCCCTTCGCACTAGACCCAATAGGGCCCGGTTCGCACAATAAGACTGGCGACCGGTTACAAGCTTAGGGCTCACCATTAGGTACTCACCTCCCAGTCTCTACCCGACTGGGAGGGTTACACATCCCCGGACCCATCCATCCGGGGAGTTAGGCCAGTTAGGCTTTAAATAGGCCCCCCGCGGGAGAGAAATCTCCAAAATTTCCTCATTAAAATTTTGATCCATTCGCCAATCATGGCGAACTCCAATATTTTGGAGATATTGTTAGAGATCCTTAGGGAAAACCCTGCTATTTCCGCCAAATATGGCGGAAAAATCCAGCGTGAAATCGCTAATAGTCCTCCGGCTACCGAAGCCAACGTCGCTGATTTTAGTGATGCGCTTGACAGCCCATTATCTCCCCCGCTTGCCGATCAAGGCATCCCAGTTGGTCAATTCACGGAAGTGTTTATTAACTCCGATCCCATTGTTCATCAAACAACGAACGACTTCCAGGTAGATAGCCCTCTATTGCCCCCGCCCGCCGACAAAGTCGTGCCGATCGCCCGATTCCCGAAATCACCCATTGTTTCCGGCCCACCTTCTAATCCCATTGTTCATAAAACAATGGACGCCGCGCAGGTGTGCGCTGCACCTGAATTCCGTGAAATGGACATCACCGAACCTATGTCCAATAACAACTCCGACAATGATTTGTCATCATGCCCCTCATCCTCGGAAGACGACTTTCAAGTCGTCACCGGCGGCAAGAGGAAGAAAGGGAAAACCTCCCAGGCCAGCAAGGCCAAAAAGACCACCGCGTCACCCCCGTCCCCAACTCAAACGCCCGTACGACCCGCTAGCCCCGTCCCAACGACCTCCACTCGCGCGCAGGATAGTCGTCCCCCCAGCCCGATAGCCCAAACTTCCTCAACCCAAAGGAAGCAACGCCCTCCGCCCCCCTTTTACATCCAGGACAAGGGGAAATGGACTGATGTGTCTAAGATGTGTGTTGATCGAAAGATCAACTACACAAACGCCCGTGCCTGCCAAAATGGCATTAAAGTCACCGTCCCTACGTCGAACGACTATAGGGAATTATATCGCGCCCTCCGTGAAAGGAATATTTCCTTTCACACTTTCTCCTTCCCCGAGGACACGCCCACTCGTGTTATTATTAAACGTGTCCCTAAAGAAATCCTAGTACAGGATATTAAAGACGACCTTGCCGATCAAGGTATACCAGTGATCGCCGTCCATCGCTTACATAAAGCGAGAGGCGGTGAGTTGTACGACATGGTTCTTGTCATTTGTGAACCAACCGAAGGTCATCACCCAATATTTAAGATTAAGTCTATTTGCTCCCTATCCGGTATCTCAATAGAAAAGCCCTACAAAACCGCAACAGTGGGACAATGCCACCGTTGCCAACTGTATGGCCATGCGCAGAGCAACTGCTATGCGACTCCCAGATGCGTCAAGTGTCTGGGCGAGCATAGCACTGCGGACTGCCCACGGCCTAAAGACCGAACCCTCTGTTCGGAACCACCCAGCTGCGTTCTCTGCGGCCAGACCGGTCACCCGGCAAACTACCGCGGCTGTCCCAAAGCCCCCAAACTCGCTCCTAAATTAGCGAAGCGCGCCAACGCCCGCCAACAGAGAGAGGCACCTTCTTCTCAAATTCCCCAACGTCTCGCTCCTCAGAGACCGTCCCCGTGGAACATGCTAAACCACGAAAAAGCCTTTCCCTCCTTGGCCCCTGCCAAACCTTTGCAGGCACTGATGGATATACCCATCGCAGCGCAGATCCTGCCTATAGCCGTGGCTACAGAGCCCACAGCCAGTCACAAGCCCGCGCCTCAAACCACTGCTGCTCCTGCAGTCAAACAACCACCCATTCCCTCACCCGTCGCGCACGGCGAGGCTTGCGCCCAGACTATACTGCGCCATTATAGGTTATTTATGACCCGCCAAGCCAGATCTCTCCGCGATGCCCTTCTGGCTGCCGAACAGCAGAATAACGGCAAAATTACGACGGCAATGTACAGCCAAATATTCAGCACACACAGTGATGTGGTGCTAGGTCTCGACCAGATGGATGCGATGGACTGATCCAATGGATTCCCAACGCACAAACCACACTAGGCCTCGATCCCTCAAATTAGGTTTTTTCAACGCCAATGGCATTTTCAACCAACGCGCCGAAATAACTAAATTCCTCCGCGACCACCAATTAGACGTCCTCCTTATACAGGAGACCCTTTTGAAACCCCACCGCGCTGATCCCAAAATTGCGAATTACCGTCTAGTTCACAATGACAGAACACGTTGCCACGGCGGCGGTACCCTTATTTATTATAGAAAGGAGTTATACTGCATCCCTCTGACCCCACCCGCGCCTCTCTCTCACCTAGAGTACTCTGCCTGTCGACTAGGCATGACTGGTCATCCTCCGATAACCATCATCTCTGCCTACCATCCCCCACCATCGGTCGCGTCTCTTGCTTCAGACGATCCTATCGCGCTCACCAGCGATCTCACGACTCTCTTCGGCCTGAGTGACTCCGTCTTACTAGCGGGCGATCTCAACGCCAAACACCCCGCTTGGAACAGCAACACGACAAATGCCAGAGGCAGAATCGTGTATAACCTAGGCGCGACCCTAAACTACGACGTCATCGCTCCGATGACTCCCACCCACTACCCACACGACCCCAACCATAACCCCGATGTCCTCGATGTGGCGCTCCTAAAGAATGTAAACCTCCGTTTACACTCCATAGAAGCGCTTCACGAGCTCAACTCGGATCACCGTCCCGTTATCCTACACCTAGGTTCCCGCTCGGGTAACCATGATCCTACCCAACCTCCTCCGACCCAATTGATCACTGACTGGAGGAAAGTAAGTGAAAAACTGAAATCCACCACGTCGCCTCAATTGGACACCATTCCTGACCACATAGTCTCAGTCGCTGACACGACGGCGGCGATCGACTCGCTTACAAATCACGTACAATCCGTCCTGAACGATTGTTCAAGGGAAGTTCCTGTAGTGGAAGACCACCGCTGGAAACTCCCGGACGATGTACGGAATCTGATAACCGAGAAGAACGCAGCCATCCGTGCGTACAGCGCTTTTCCCTGCGCCGCAAACAAAGCTCACATGCGCAACTTACAGCGTGCTGTAAGGAAACGCATTACCGAGCAGCGTAATGCGAGCTGGGACAAGATGCTGAGCGAACTTGAGCCCACCCATCTTGCCTTCTGGCAGCTTCAGAGGAAGTTACGATCCACTAAAGAGGCCACAATGCCTCCTCTCATTCGTCCCGATAAGAGTGTCGCCTTCGATAACTCTGAAAAAGCAGAATGCCTAGCCGACAGCCTAGAGTCCCAGTGTTCTCCCAGCTCTCAACCAGTAGACCAAGCCCACCTCGATATGGTGAACGCCGAAGTCGAACGTAGAACTTCCCTTCCGCCCGTCGAAGATCCCGATAATCCACTGGCCCCCATCACTCCTGATGAGGTCCAGGATATCATTAAAAGTCTCCAACCGCGAAAAGCCCCTGGCTCCGACGGCATCACCAATAGGGTTTTCAAACTTTTCCCCACCCAGCTTATAGTGCTAATGACTGCCATCTTCAATGGTGCATTGAGCAATAATATGTTCCCCGCAACCTGGAAACAGGCCACCGTCATAGGTATTCCCAAACCAGGCAAGCCCAAGTCTGACCCGTCTAGCTACCGTCCCATTAGCTTACTCAACGTCCTTGGTAAAATCTATGAAAGGCTTATATATAAGCGGCTCAAAGATTTTGCCGAAGCAAAGAGTCTTATACCCAATGAGCAGTTTGGATTTAGAACCGAACACTCATGTATCCAACAAGTCCACCGCATCATAGAACACGTCAGCGCCGGCTTCCAACGGGGCGCAATAACGGGAGCCTTATTCTTCGACATAGCGAAAGCGTTCGACAAAGTCTGGCACAATGGCTTAATCTATAAGCTATACCAACTCGGCGTGCCTGACCGTCTCGTGCTCATCCTACGGGACTTTTTATCGAATCGCACCTTTCGTTACCGAATTGAGGGGGAGCTTTCCTCCCCCCATCCCATTCGCGCAGGAGTTCCTCAAGGCTCCGTACTATCCCCCCTCGTTTTCACGCTATTCACTAGCGATATCCCCAAGCACAAAAATACTCAGCTAGCCCTATTTGCCGACGATACGGCTATCTATTATACCGGTCTTAAACCCGATGCCATCGCTCGCACTCTCCAAACTTCCGCAAACACTCTGGCCAAGTGGTTCCGGAAATGGAGAATCGAAGTCAATCCAGACAAAAGCCAGGCAGTCCTCTTTTCTAAGCCGCGGATAAACCCACCCTCCCCCCGTCCGATTACCATGTACGGCAAGCCGATCCCCTGGGAAAAGCAAGCCAAATACTTAGGCGTGGTCCTCGATAAACACCTTTCCTTCGCTGAGCACATAAAGCAGGCACGTTCGCGTGCCGCTTTCGCTCTAGGTAGGCTCCACTTCATTCTTAGCTCCCGCAGCAAGTTATCACTCAAGTGCAAGCTGCGTATTTTCACCGCGGTCATCCGTCCCATCATGACCTACGCCTGCGTTGTTTTCGCACACGCAAAGCCCTACCTCCTCCACAAGATGCAGACCCTTCAAAACCGATTCCTCCGTAGAGTCACGGGAGCCCCCTTTTATGTTCGAAATGAGCTTCTTCACGTAGACCTCAAGATGCCCACCATCCAGCAGTTCATGAAACGTATCTCCAAGCGTTTCTTTGATACTGCAATCCAACATAGGAATCCCCTTATCGTATCGGCCGCCCAATACGAACCCTCGCGTATCTCTAAGATTCGCCGACCAAGGCATACCCTTGTTACTCCCGATGACGCAATCACCCTGCTCCAAGAGAGCCGTAGGGAAACAAGTACAGTGGCACACAAAAACAAAAACCGACCGTCCTTCCGTCCTCGCCGCCGAGGCCCACCGCGACGTCCCCGTAATAGTCCGCCCCGACCCTTGCCAGAGCCAGCCCGCGACGCTGAGCCAGTAGCTTTAAATTCCCTTATTAATAATAAAAATGATATGATCCAGCCTGTCCCTAGCTGCCCCCCTCCCACTGCGACGCCCTAAGCCGAGGTCCGTACCCCATAGGGGGTGCCCTTAGCGTGTAGTCGCCTAGTTTGTAAGTTTTCTAATAAGCCCTGGCTGGAGGCTTTAATTAATTTATTAATTAAGGCAACCACAGGCAAGCCCGGTTAAGCAGCCGACAACCTCAGAGGTTGACCTGCGAGATGCCACACACAAAAAAAAAAAAAAAAAAATCGCTCGGTGTCACTTGCCTAGTTGGCCGAGTGGAGGCCAGCGCCAACGTGTATAGAGCTCATTTGGTGCAACTTGTTTTCGCTCGCCGTTGCTCGTGATCACTTGCCTCACTTCGGATCGGTGTCGGTTTTTGGTCACAAATCAAAGGCGCTCGCCTGCGCTCGGCCAACGTGTGGGCAGCTCTACAGACCCTCTTCTACATTGGTCGTCTGCATTGGCGTTCAACGAACTTGTCAAACGTGTGGACATTATTTCTTGCCTCGTACCTATTTGCAAACGCTCGCGTTGGCCTACGCTCGGCCAACATGTATTGCAGGCTTATAATAATATTAAGCGACAATAGGTGCTAGAGTCAGACATGTTACCAAGAGGTCGTGCGTTCGAACTCTACCCATTACACTATTGCCGTTAACCCACTCCAGACACAAACATAGTTCTGGACTTGAAAAGCATATGGTCAGATCTATTAAAAGTGAGGTTTTCAGTAGAGCAAGAATAAAATTCGAAAATATTTTTGCCAATATTTAATATTTACCAACACACTGGAACAATTTTATGAATTGTATTTATTGTTAACAATTATACCTTTTATTTTGTAACAATGCGAAAAATCTTAATGTTAAAATACTATGGTAAATAGCATTTATTTTAATTTTTTGCTCTAATCAGACTTTATGCCTGAAATAAATGTTTCATTAATAATACTTATCGCAATTATAATATCATACGTCTGTATGCTAGCAATTTTTTATGATTGAACTGTAATTTTATATTGAAACACGACATTATATGGCTTAAACCTCGAAACAATGGTTAGCGTCTGATGTCCGTTTAATCCGGCTAGGACTTACAAATAAATAATTTCAGAACATTTAAGAGAAAGTTGCGGGATTATTTTCTTAACAAATAGTGGAAGCAGAGAATTCATAACCCCCTTTCTATGACTTTTTATTAATATTTAAATAATATATTTTAGGTATGTGTTATGATAAATATGTATGTAAGTTTATTCTAGTTCTATATGTATATATACACTTGTAATAAAACTTTTTCTTTGAATATGTTATCTACTTAGTTTATTTTTTTTATGCACCTGCCATGTTATTTTTATTTCATTTCATTTATTTTCAAGTAACAAAACTCAATTGGTTAGTAACAAAATTCCTTAATCGTATGTTACTACTCAATTTAAATTACAAGGTTGCGACAAGGTCAACACCGACGTGGAGAGCTTGCAGCAGAAATGCATGAACACACAGTCGAGCCTGCGCGTCACACTGCTGGTAAAAAGTGATTTTGGGTGGATCTTTAGATACGACCATATGCATCTAAGGTCCAGAGTTGCTTAGTTGGAGTGGTATATAAAATTAATGTGAATTATGCGCACAATGCTAGTTGTACGAAATTCCAACTAATTCGTTACTGCAGATTAGTACATAATTGACGTGACTGATGAACTGACAGACGGTCAGACTTGTAATATAAAATTCGTGTTCTGTTGTAATTTAATGTTACTCAAAGTAAAATGATAAGTATAAATCATTCAATATATTACAAAAACACACACATTTATGTCGTAACTATGTTGTAAGTTTTAGAAACTAAGGAATCAATCACGAATATCGTTTCTAATTGATGTGTTAAAAATAACACGGCATACAAGTTGGCCACGGATTTACGCCATATTAAATTTATAGTTAGTTTTTAGGGTTCCGTAGTCAACAAGGAACCCTTATAGTTTCGCCATGTCCGTCTGTCTGTCCATCTGTCCGCGGTATAGTTCAAAAACTATTGGTACTAGAAAGTTGTACTTTGGCATGAGTATACACGTTAATGACGCCGAAAAAGTGGTAAAATAAAATTTTGAAAAAAAAAAACAATTATTTAGGGTAGGTACTTCCCATACATGTAAAGTGGGATGATAATTATTTCTTTTCGTTCTTCCCATAGTGTGGGATATCGTTGGATAGGTCTTTCAAAAAGATTAGGGGTTTAGTAAGACCGTTTTTTGATTAAGTAAACCGTTCGTGACTTATCAAGCTTTAAAGTACCAATTTTCGTTAGAGTCAAGTGTCCCCCCCCTCTATCAAGTAAACGTTTGTAGTTAGAAATTCAAATGTCACGGCAGTAGTACTTATATATAACGAAATTTAAAGGAAAACTATCACACATAATTGGGCTTTACAAGTTTACGAGTAATAGTCTTTTTTCATGAAACCTATACGCGTGTGGTATTCATAGAAAGGTCTTTAAAAATGACATCAAGGTTTCTAAAACCACTTTTTCATAAAGTCAATGGTTTAAAAGATATACGCTTCTAAAGTGGTAAACTGTATCCCCCCCCTTCTAACTTCTATAATAATGGAGGGAAAAATCTAAAACAAAATATATGCTGTAGATCTTAATGCAAACTTTCAACGAAAATTGGTTTGAACGAGATCGGATCAACAGTTTTTGAGATATACCTAGCATATTTTCTAAAACTGCAAATATAACTTTGTAATTCATACAAACACTATGAAAAACAAAGTTATTCGAATTTGGGCAATTTTTTTAAAATCGGGCTTACATAGGAACTATGTACTGCTGGAATACAGGCCTTCTCTCTATGAAAAGAAATAGGCCGTAAGCCACCACGCGCGGGTCCAGTGCGGTTTGTAGGAGGTGATATCCACCAAAACGCAACTGTCTTCGGAATTTTGGTCCTAGAACATGCAAATTTCCTCGTGATGTTTTCCATTACCGATTTGAGATCTGTGGTGATGATATAGATTACACAAATGTGAATAGGAGGCCGAACGCGAGCGAAGGAGAGGCATCTCTCTTCCTCACGCCCCATCCGCCGCGGGAGAGCCCCGGGCGTCGCGGATCGCGTGCAGATCTCCGGCCACCATAGGCGCAGGCTTGCGGACGGCGAGCAGGGGTAGCTCACCGTCTGGTAAGGCCAGGCCCTGATCAGCGGCGCGTTATGTTCCACGCGCGTCTCTAAGAGCTGTCAGCAATATTGACGGGGTCCCATAGGGCCATTGCCTGCCGGGGTTGCGGGAATTTCTAACGAGATACCGTGGCCCCGGAACTTAAGGGCAGCTGAAGGAACAGGGTGGGTTTTTAGTCAGTAGAAGTGTGACGCTCCCTTCCGCTCCACGCAGAGCGGGAGAAGTTATTCGATGATTTTCCCACCCAGAGCAAAAAAAGTCTCATATAGTTACTAACTAAGTAATAAAAATAAATAAAAAAATTCGTCAATCCTTTCTACCTAAACACCTACAACCGGAAGTTCAGGGACGCGCCAATGCCGCCCTCGAGATGTTCGGAGGTGGGGCATCCGAAATAAATTAAAGTTTGCACCACATAAAACTTGTGCAATGGTGATAACAAGGAAACTAAAGTACGACGTCCCACTTCTGAGCATGGGCGGGGTTGACATTGGCATGTCTAAGGAAATTAAAATACTAAGGCTTACCATTGACCACCAGCTCACCTTCAACACCCACGCCGCAAATGTGTGCAGGAAAGCCACAAACATGTACAAAAGTCTGTCCAGAGCGGCCAAAGTGAGCTGGGTTCTACACCCGGAGGTCATACGAAGCATCTACACGGCAGTGGTGGAGCCGGTGGTGATGTACGCGGCAAGCGCTTGGGCGCCGGCAACCAAAAAGATAGGAGTGCAGAAAATGCTGAACACGGTACAACGAGGATTCGCACAAATACTCTGCAAGTCCTACCGCACCGTTTCGCTGAACGCATCTCTGGTGCTGGCTGGGATACTCCCACTCGACCTCCGCATACAAGAAGCAGCCGCTCTGTATGAGGCAAAGAGGGGAGTGCCCCACCCGGCTCTTGCGGGTAGGGAGGTGGAGCGTGTGGTGGCACCTCATCCGGCGAAACATATGGCCATGGAGTTCGTGAGTCTGGATGACCAGTTGCTTGCGGACAACCACAACAACCCAGCAGTACGGTTTTATACGGACGGCAGCAGGATCGCGGGCAGAGTCGGAGCTGCGTTGTCAATGTGGGACGGTAGCACCGAGATTAAGTCCGTGAAACTGAGCTTGCCGCCGTTCTGCACAGTCTACCAGGCGGAACTCCTGGCCATATGCGTAGCCACTAGGGAAATCCTCAAGCGCAAAGAGGGAACCTTTGGAATCTATAGTGACTCAATGGCAGCACTACAAACAGTCACAAATCAAGGTTCTCTCCATACCCTAGCAGTGGAAGCAAGAGCAAACGTGTGCGTGGCTTTATCCCAGAGCAAAGATGTATCCTTGTTCTAGGGAAAAGCCCACGCCGGGTTGGAGGGCAACGAACGCGCAGACCACCTAGCAAAAGAGGCTGCACTCAAATTAAAAAAGAAGCCGGATTATGAACGCTGCCCGGTCTCATTCGTCAAGCGGCAGATCCGTATGGGGTCGCTCGACGAATGGAACAGGAGATATAAAAACAGCGAAACTGCCTCAACAAAAATGTTCCTCCCGGACGCTATAGATGCCTTCAAAATTGTCAGCAAAGTGAAGCCAACAGGCGTGGTCACACAGATCTTGACGGGGCATGGTGGGGTCTCCGAATATCTGCACCGCTTCATATGTAAGGAGAACCCATCCAGATACTCCGGAATCGGTCCCTCACATCCTGCTGGAATGTCCGGCATTTTGCACGGAGCGTTTGGACGCGGAAATAAGGCTGGATACAGAAATTACCAGGAGTAATATACCAAAAATAATGAGTGATGGAAAACTCCGTAAAATCCTATTGCAGTACGGTATAGATATAACCACAAAAGTAATACAAAGAAATAAGGAAACATAAAGCTATGCTTTTAATATATAATATTAGTATATACAGACAAAGCATAGACCAAACAAGTGGAAACACGAATGTATAAACATAAGATAAATACATATTAAGTACAGAAATTAAACATCTAAATTAGACTAGTTTTTTGTGTCAAAAAGTTAGCTAGTAATAACAGAAGTGTAAATTAAAAATATAGGTATTAGTGTCGTATAAAAGAAATAGGTTTTTTATTTATTTAAAATAGGTTCGCGTTTGACCACCATCTCACCTGATGGTAAGTGATGATGTGGTCGAAGATGGAGCACGCTTACCTAAAAGTAACCTATTCACTCTTGACTTAAAGACTCCTAGGTTATAGCTATTGGGAAACACAGACTCCGGCAGGGAATTCCACTCCTTAGCCGTACGCACAATTAAGGTATTCCCAAAACGTTTTGTGCGTATGGGTGGGATGTCCACCATGTAACGATGGCGCTTCACCGTTTGTCTCGTAGTCCGATGATGGAACGGGCTTGGTGAAATTAGATTGCGTAATTCTTTCGCACACTCCCCGAAATGTAACCGATAGAAAACCGATAGACTTGCAACTCGTCGTCGATGTTCAAGGCTCTGGAGCTTTGATTCGACCAGTGCATCGTTGCCAATGAGTCTCTTGGCCCGCTTCTCGATAGACTCAAGCGCGTCCAGTTGGTATTTAGCAGATACATCCCAAAGATGAGAGCAGTACTCCATACATGACCGAACCTGGCTTGATAGAGATTGAGCAACTGTTCGGGTGTGAAGAAATACGTAAATATAAGCACTATTCCTAAATAGATTGACCTTTTACCCTACCATAAAAGAAAGAGGTATATAGAGAAATAATAGGAAACGAAAGAAAATTTGTATTAGATAAGGTCTCCGTCACACGATAGAGGATATATTGAAAATGAAAAAAAAAAAAAAAAACACCTGCAACCTAATATTATAAATACGAAAGTAAATGTGTCTGCCCGTGACACTTCACGTCTCAAAAAAAAAACTTTTTATCAAATAATAGTACTGACTTCCATATAAAAACACTACAAAGGTAAAAATTACTTTAATTTCGGTAGTCGGTGTCATGTTTTGTATTTTCTTTTTTTTTTTGACACCGCCTTCCGAAATTTTCCATATGCATTGCGACGAGCATAAAGTGCTTAACATCTATATTCAAGTAATCTAATCGCAATCCACGAAATACTTATTATTGAGTAGTTTCGGTGGCCATCTGGGGGTCATCATCAGTTCCACTTCCTCAAATGGTGCTTTTCTAGAGCAACTGCACAAGGTACTATAAGAAATACCCAAAAAGCTTTAGGAGTGCCTATAATATTTGAAGAGTTCCCTCGATTTCCCCATGTTTCAACAGATCATCACCATCATCAGATCCAAACGTGACAACAATGGGACCAACTAGAAAGTATACCCTTTCAAACAAAAAATAATTTTCCAAATCGGTCCGGCCATCTGCGAGTTATGAGGTAACATACATAAAAAAAAACCGGTCAAGTGCGTGTCGGGCCACGCGCAGTGTAGGGTTCCGTAGTTTTTATAACAGTCAAGTGCGTGTCGTAATCGCTGACTAATCGTTTCGTACCATGCTCTAACTAAAAGCCAAACATGACTACCTAACTAATTTGATTTCCTATACAAATCCTCACCTGATCCGACAATTTTCCACGAAAAGATTTAATTTTTTTTAGAGATTGGTATAAAACTTGTCATAGCCGGTGTTTTGAATTTAAATACGGACACAGAGCTACACTACTCAATCGTCACAAGAAACTAGCACGATACAACTGGCGCTTAGCGCCATCTATCGACATTTCTGTAGAGTTGTTCGAAATTTTCGAGTCAAATACAATTGATCGACTATTACTCGTAAACTTGTAAAGCCCACTTATGTGTGATAGTTTTCCTTTAAATTTCGTTATATTAAGGTACTACTGCCGTGACATATGAATTTCTAACTACAACCGTTTAGTTGATAGAGGGGGAGGACACTAGACTCTAACGAAAATTGGTACTTTAAAGCTTGATAAGTCACGAACGGTTTACTTAATCAAAAAATGGTCTTACCAAACCCCTAATATTTTTGAAAGACCTATCCAACGATATCCCACACTATGGGAAGAATGAAAAAAAATAATTATCATCCCACTTTACATGTATGGGAGGTACCCTAAATAATTGTTTTTTTCAAAATTTTATTTTACCACTTTTTCTGCGTCATTAATGTGTATACTCATGCCAAAGTACAACTTTCTAGTACCAATAGTTTTTGAGCTAAACCGCGGACAGACGGACAGACAGACGGATATGGCGAAACTATAAGGGTTCCTTGTTGACTACGGAACCCTAAAAAGTTCAAAACGAATTGAGAATCTAATTAGGGTTCCGTAGCCGAATTGCAAAAAACGGAACCCTTATAGTTTCGATATGTCTGTCCGTCTGTCTGTCTGTCTGTCCGTCCGTATGTCACAGCCATTTTATTCCGAAACTATTAGGACTAACTAACTATTAAAACTTGGTTAGGTAGATGTATTCTGTGAACCGCTTTCCGATTTTAAGAGAAAATTAAAAAAAATATTTAAAATAAAGGGGCACCCCATACTTGGAACTGAAACTGAAAATATTTTTTTTTTCATGAAACCTATACGTATGTGGTATCTATAGACAGGTCTTTAAAAATGACATTAAGGTTTCTAATGACTTTTTCATATAGTTAATCGTTTAAAAGTTATACGCTTCCAAAGTGGTAAAATGTGTCCCCCCTCTCTAACTTCTATAATAATGAAGTGAAAAATCTAAAAATGCCATATGTTGTAGATCTTAATGTAAACTTTCAACCAAAATTGGTTTGAACGAGATCGAGTTGGCAGTTTTTGAGATACAGTATATTTTCTAAAACCGCAAATATAACTTTGTAATTCATACAAATACTATGAAAAACACAGTTATTTGGCGTAGTTGTAAAAATTGTAAATAAGCTAGTTTTAAGAAATTTGTAAGGGGTTTTGTTTTTTTTTTTCTCAAATAAATATATTAAGTATATTATATTTATTATAGTTACTACGGAACCCTTCATGGGCGAGTCCGACTCGCACTTGGGCTAAAATTGACAAACTGACGAATCCACAAACTTACCGGTATTCCAATATTGTACTCAATATCACGTAACATTGGAATGCAATCAACAAAAAAATACCTAACGCCCCTCCATTACCAAACATTAGTTAAACGACCATTGCTGTGTTGGCTCTAACAACATGTAAAGAAATGGTAAGTAAGCCAGCAATGTATATTAATAATAGGCGTAAGATTTCTGTATATAAGCAGATATCGAAATAATACTAGTAGTGAAAGCTTTGTGTTGAATCGATTTGAATTATTTTATGGTTACCAACCATAAAATAATTCTTGGAGCTATTAATAGATTGCTATAAAACCGAAATGCTTTTGGTATAATGTTTTCATCATATTTTAAGATTCATAGTATTTGGGTTTCTAGGTTCTTGTTTAGGCGATTATTTTATTACCATGATACGTAATATTATTGCATAAAGGAGACATGGCATTCCTTAGTTTTTTAACCCTGTTTTTTGTCTCATTACTTAAATCTGTCAAACAATATTGTGGGTCATTCAGGGTCATTCGACCTGATAAATGAGCATTTAAATAGGACGTCCCTAGAAATCATTACAAAACAAAGCTTAGCTAAGCTCATTACAAAAAGCAAAAGCACACACAGGAAAGCGATTGTCTCACTGACGAGTATCTTTCAAAAACATAAAAACCTCGATTTCTCTCCTTTATTCTCCTACTCTCATTAATTTTATTTTCACATTTTTCCCAGCTTTTTTATATTTTTCTACCTATATGTAGTTTCATCTTCTGTGTCATATTTACTTACTTATCAAACCTAATGCTCAAGCAAACACGCACACGTCTACACACACGCACATATACACACAGACATATACACACTCTCACACATATACTCATTGTTAGTAATTAGTTCTTAAAAACTAAATTCTCTTTAATTAAATAGTAAAGAGAATTTAGATTTATGTTTCAACTATTTTTAATTGGTTTCTGTTTAAAAATTATAGAATTATTTATATCCGGTAACATATTTATTATGTATTTGGCTGACTGACACAGTACACTTGAGCCAGGTTATTGCTGTATATTTTGTATTATATAATTCACAACTACCTCTTAAGATACAGGATAACTCCTAGTTTAAGAGGTAGAAATAAAATGTATTGTTGTAAATTATCTGTGTAAATAAACGTCTTATTATTATATCTGAAGAGGCAGGATGGCTGGAGGCCCTTCACCAGAACTCATTTTCTTCTAATTATGTGGGTAGGTGGGCGCGGAAATAAGAATAAAATGCTTCGGATCACAATCGACGAATTTTAATCACTATTCACAGGAATCACAATGTAATAAGGTAATTAGCGATTACTACTACACGAAATCAACTTAATTAAATCTTGAAACAGCGTGATGGTGAAGATTCTGAGCGATTCGTCACAAGCGTGGTGCGTGGGCGCCGTCTCGTTCAAAAGTGAGTTAAAGATAGCCGTCCGCACTACCATCGACAATGACGCTTCGCTAGGTTGACATTGACAGTCCCGTCAACCTGACGTTTGACGTAAACGCCATCATATCCATCCAAAAATTGTCTGCAAATTTTATTTATTTATGATCACTTTAAGCGATATGACCGCCCATTTTTAGACCATTGCCTTTGATGACAATACACATTTGCGGTTTCGTTTGCAGGAGACATTATCGGCACAATTAAATCGCAAACCATTTAGCCGATAATTAATTCGAAAAAGCTTCAAAGTAGGTAGGTACTTATGCCGTGTATTGCATTACGAATATTTAGATGTAATTATGGAAGCTCTATCGATATGGCAGCGGAATTGTGCGGGTTTCATCCCTGTGATCAAAGCAATAAGCCATTACGTTAGTTAATTAAATGCTTTTGGTAAAATAGGAATTTAACTGCCGCGCTGGTCAAGACGTTGAAAGTGCGACTGCAGTGCATGAGGTCTCCGGTTAACTGCTATTAGGTTTTTCTGTAAGAAATTTCTCAGTAGTAGACCGGAGTTTGAAAGTAGGCCGTGTGATATAGCCCGTGCCTCGGAAAGCACGTTGTGTCGTCATTGCTCCCGGCTGTCATCTGTCATCAAAAATACCTATTAGTTTTGATTTTACAGGCATTTAAACTTACGATAAATATCGAGTTCCGTCCACCCACAGCCGTCGTAGGTGACGCACCAGCCGTCGTGGATGACGCCGCAGCTCTCGTGGGTGACGCCCCAGCCCTCCAGCCATCGTAGGCGTGGGCTTGTGGACGGAGAGCAGGTGTAGCTCACCGTCTGGTAAGGATCAACCCGAAGTGCACGAGTGAGTGCGAGTGAGTAACAACTTAGAAAGGTGTTAAAAGGAGAATAAACAATACAGTATAAATTGATTTATTTATTATCCACTTTACATCTATCATTACAGGGTAACCTAATGCGATAGTGTACCTATTCTAGTATTACAACTATTATTTTTTTTTAGAACAAATTACAAATAAAGCACGCCTAGTCAATTCACCCAGTGAACAACAGAATAAGTCCAAATCGGTCGCAATGAGGTTAAATAAATAATAATACCTATAAGGTATATTGTCCTGTACCTGTGTTTTATATATTGTTTGTGACTCTGGTACACGTTCTTATACGATATCAGAATGTCATGGACTCATTATCAACGATGCACTAGTCGAGTCAAAGCGCCAGAACCTTGAACATCGTCGACGAGTTGACAACAGAGTTGAGTTGTTGTCGCAACTTGTCGACGGCGGAGCGTGCAATTGAATTGGACGAACTAATATCACCAAGCCCGCCCCTCATCGGACACAAGACAAAAGACGAACCAACAAAAGGCAAAGTTGCTTGACCTTGAAGATTAACAAGTGTTTATAAATAAATGTTAAGAAATAAACAATAGAAAACTCTAGTTGAGGTAAATATCTCCAGTTTCACCGTAGCTAGTAGTAACCTAAGCATATTTTTGTTTTATGCTTTAACTTTATTTTTCAAAGAAAATGAGCTTCACATATTTTCTTCCCGATAACAATGTTATAATGAGAAATTACAAAAAAGGCTGGAGGTTAGTAAACAATACTATCACAAATAGAAGTTAATTGGCTTGTGGATGATATAATGTTATTATAGTGAATGTCACACATATACAGTATGTTCGCGATCTTATCTAAGTATACTTATGTACTAATATCTCTAATATACTAGTGGAAAAGTTTGTTTAAATAGAATAGAATATTATCTACTTGCAAGAATACGAGTACAGTAAGTAGGTATATATTAAAGACTCCATCATAGTCTACCAGGTAACCTAGGGTATAATCAAGAGTGAATAGGTTACTTTTAGGCAAGCGTGCTCCATCTTCGACCACATCATCGCTTACCATCAGGTGAGATGGTGGTCAAACGCGAGCCTATTCTGAATAACAAAAAAAAGGTAAAGATTAAATTTGGTTCAAAATTTTGCTTGTATAAACGCGCTAATCTTCGGAAGTACAGAGTGGATTTGGATGAAATTTGAATAAGAAGTAGATTGAAGATTAAGGAAAGTTATAGGCTATTTATTCAACTGAAAAAAGGAAGGTTATGTTGTTATCGTATAAAGTCCACGGGAGCGAAGCCAGGCGCGACTACTAGTATGATATATAGTTCAAAACTAAATGCTGGGAATCCTACGATACTTCAGACCGGAACAACTTTTATATAAAACCTTTCTTGTATGGAGTATTGCAGTCACTTGTGAGATTACCCCTAATTTATAGCTATCAGGAAACACAGACTCTGGCGGGAATTCCACACCTTAGCCGTACGCACAATGAAAGTATACCCAAAACATATTATATAATTATTATTAAAACTGCGCTTGCCCAATCTCTTCTTCTCCCTATCCTTGACTATGCTGATCCAAGTTATCAGGATCTAACTGAAGTGCAGCTTATCTAGCTGAGCTAGCTAGCTTGAGCGACTTCAAAATTTTTGTATCAGATTCATATTTGGTTTGCGCAAATTTGATAATTTTTCTGAGTTTCGCATTAAACTCAAGTGACTGCCTATCCGCCTTCACTGGAATGCACATATTTTATTAATACTCTACAGTAATCTTTTCAATCCAAAGACTCCCTTTTATCTCAAAGAACGTTTTAAGTTCCTTCATGACACACATGTTAGAGATTTGAGATCATCGGAGAATTTGAGACTTTTGATGCCTACACATTCCACAAAATTTTACGACCAGTCGTTTACGGTGCAGGCTATTCGGTTGTGGAATAGATTGCCGGTGTCAGTAAGACAAGCTCAGTCACTCGCTGTTTTTAAAAGCTCGGTTGCCGATCATTTTCTTTCATACTTATGATTATTCCTTTGTTTTTCTCCACACGATGTTAAAGAACACCAAACAAAATATATAAATATATAATGATATTTATATATTTTGTGTACTTATGTTAAGTTTGGATGAGTATTTGTACAGTTAGTACACTAACACACGCCTTTACCATTTTGATTAAAGCTCGTAAAGTCCTTTCAAAAGTTGTCTGGAAGATAGCTCTCAGCGATAAGACCGCCATTGTAACCAAATTTTTTTGTGTGATTCAATTATTGATGTACAATAAAGTATATTCTATCTATCTATATAAGTTGGGTTTTGAAAGCATTTAAGGAATGCAAAACTACACATCCATATCCATACTAATATTATAAATGCGAAAATGTCATTCTCTGTGTACATCTGTTTCGCTTTCACGACTAAATCACAGCACCGAAATAGTTCAAAAACATAGACCTCTTTTTTTTTTCAAATACCAAGTGTGTCCAAATAGGGGATGAAAGTTTGTACGAGAAATGTAATCTAATCCGCTCAACCAATTTTAATGAATTTATTTTATTCCATCCAATTATCGCGGGTGAAAACGCGGGGCACAGCTGCTAGTCTCTTCTTACACGTGAGGGCAAGTTGTTATATAGTTGTGCTCTTTCAAAATTACGTATATTTGCCATGATTAAGTCCTTGTTTTGAAATATTACATTCACTGATAGGCTGACAACTGGCACAATGTCCACATCCTCACAACTCGTATAGTTTCCACCCAGGAAGTGCCTCCACCTGTCTCCAAGCCACATTATCAGGCATCAGGTGATGTATGACGATGCCAGTTTCACACATACTCAGGTAACCTTTCCTCTCGGGTCAGCGTTACATCTAAGGGAAGCCTCACACTTGTCGGAAGCGAGAGGTCGCGTGACGCAACTCTATGATCGTATCGCCAGTACAGGTACTCACATAACTGTTATAGCTACATTTCTATTAATTTTTTTCTTTTTTAATATTGTTTACTCCTTTGTCCTTACACGGCACCAAATTAAAAGCTTATTCTAGCCGTGAAGGGGCCTGGTGACCTGTGTAACACAGGTTTTTTTCCAAAAACCTATTTCAGGCACCAGTCTCTCACAAAGAATACATACATTAATTATTTTATAAGGCGACTTTGTGGAGAGAGAATAAATGATTTATTGATTGATTTATTAATTGTTAAAACATTAGAACTTAGAGAAATGTTAGATAGGTACTGTGTTGATTCTTAAACTCAAACTCAAAATATTTTAGTTCACATAGGCCTACTTGGGCATTTACAAAACGTCAGAATTTTGTACACGGTTCGAAATTGGTCGTTTTCTATGGAGAAGAACCGGCAAGAAACTCCACAGTTAGTCTTTTTGATTCGATTCTTTGTGCTAGTTTTCATTAAAATAATAATATAATAACATTCGTGATTTTAATATATTATTTATATAATAAATAGATTTTATTATATAACTTCTTACGGCTAAATTTCAAATTCGATGTTTGGTATCTCAATGATGGAAACCTGGGAGGCGATGTAGACACAGTTTGAAATGATCTACAGTTTTTAAGAAATCTACACCATTCCATAGGATTGGATCTCAACCTTTCGAAGTGTGAGCTATTAATATCCGACAGTACTGACAGACAACTGATACTTTCAAAATTCAACGCAATAGCCCCAGAAATCCAAATTGTTGATAAAAGTTCTCTTCGTCTCTTCTTGCGTCCCCAATTTTTGAGAATTCCTGTCCCGATTTTGTCGAGGAAAAAATAGAAAATTTTAATGACATTTCGGACAGATCACACCAAATTAACATGCAGTCGCCTATCACCTTTAATTCGTTACTGTTATTTTGGACCTAAATTAACGTACTTTCTTCGTGCTTCGCATCTTTGGCATCGTCCTCACCTTTTGGAAAAAATGGACCAAATTATTCGGCATACTCAGACAGCAATATTAAATGTGACTATGGACGACCGAACTTGGGCACAAGCTACTCTTCCCATTCGTATGCGAGGTCTCTGCGTCCGCAAAAGTTCTAGTATCAGTCTAAATCCTTAGCCCACGGCAATGAGAAATTAATCAGGAATATCCTAGCTCCTTCACTGTTTGATTTCAATGTGCCGTGCTTCATCGAGGCTATGGACACCTGGAGACTCGCTTGCCAGAATCTAAATCCACCCGACAACCCATCAACTCAGAGGCGATGGGATGAGCCGCTCTGCTGTGGAATTTCTTGCCGGTTCTTCTCCATAGAAAACGACCAATTTCGAACCGTGCCCTTGAGTTTGAGTCTGCAAAGCAGTTCAGAGCGACCTTATTGCCACATCTGCTTCGGCTGCAGAGCGTGCGCGCCTGCTGGCTGTGAGTGAATGGGAGTCGGGTCTCCGGCTTCATGCACTACCATCGTCGACATATGCACCATGTTCGATGATACTTTCCGCCTCGCTGCTTCCCTTCGATCAGGTGTTCCCTGTTGTTCTGCTCATCACTGCCTCTGTGGCAAAGTTGTCAACAGCCTCGGTCATAGCACGGCACGCGAGTATTAACCACATTATCCGACTAGCTCTTGTCACCGTCGGCGTTCCGGCTGTATTAGAACTCAATGGCCTAGCACGCGACGATGGCAAAAGGCCGGACGGCTTGTCTTTATTTCCATGGAAGATGGGCCTTTAGTGTGGGACGCAACTTGTGTCGATACTCTTGCACTATCCCATTTTCCTAGCTCATCTTGCTGTGCTGGCGCTGTCGCTACAGCCGCTGAAAACCTCAAGCAATTCAAAAACTTTGCGTGACCCAGAGGCTGGCTTTTACCTTGGAGAGCGGTTAAGCATTGTCATACAGCGTAGCAATATCACCAGTCTTTTGGGCACATTACCAGTGGACAGCGATGCGAACGAATTCCTGGACTACATATTTAAGTTTCTTTTCAACCGACGACAAAAAGAGGAGGTTATCAATTCGACCGGTATATTTTTTTTTAATGAATGGTCATCGATTACTCGAAGACGGCTAAACCGATTTGGAAAATTCTTTTTTTGATTGAAAGGGTATACTTTGAAATTGGTCACATTTTCATAAACGTCAGGATCTGATGATGGGATCCTGGAGAAATCGAGGGAACTCTTCAAATATTATAGGCATATTATAGGCACACCTATGACGTTTTGGGTATTTATTATAGTAACTTGTGCAGTTGCTCTCAAAAAGTACCATTTGAGGAAGTGGAACTGATGATGAAGACCACAGATGGCCGCCGAAACTACTCAATAATAAGTATTTCGTGGATTGCGATTCGATTACTTGAATATGGATGTTAAACACTTTATGCTCGTCACGACAATCACGTGAAGTAGAGCTGATGGTGAAGTACCAGGAGAACTCCTCAACAATTAACGGCCCAGCATTGGGAAAAACAATATTTTGTAAAAGGTTATAAGTAGTTGACATTTATGCTCTTGTTACTGGGTAAATTAAAAATAGACCAACTAAAAAGAGTGAAATAAAAACTTTTTACCAAAAAATTAAACCGACTCCCAAAAAACACTGCAAAGTTAAAAATAACTTTAATTTCGGAAGTCGGTGCCAAAAACGAAAATACAAAACTAAAGACACCAACTACCGAAATTAAAGTTATTTTTCACTTTGCAGTGTTTTTTGGGAGCCGGTTTAATTTTTTTAGATGTATATAATAATATTATGTAGCTTTTTAGGGTTTTCATTTAAGTGTATATTCCATCATTGATTAGGTAAATAAAATTGTCTGAAATATAACATTCGTTGCCCAATGGTCGAAATTCGACCATAATTTAAATTATTTCAATTTTCTATTTATGGTTGATAAGTTGATAACCACCATCTCAACTATGGTAAGCGATTTTGTCATCGAAGATGAAGCACGCTTGCCTAGAATCAACCTATACACTCTTGGTTTAAATACTCTAAGTTATAGAAAGAAAGAAAAAGTATTTATTGTCAACAGACAAACGACATGCAATCAATATTAAAATCCATACCAATATTATGAATGCGAAAGTAACTCTGTCTGTCTGTATGTTACATTTTTCACGCCTAAACCGCTAAACCGATTTAGATAAAATTTGGCATGGGAATAGTTTAGGAACTTGGAAAGGACATAGAATAGTTTTTATCCCGGAATTCCTAAGGGATCGGGAATTACGCGGGAAAACCTCCCACGCGAACGAAGTCGCGGGCAAAAACTAGTCTTATTATAATTCCTTAAGAATAGTATTATTAATTGCTACTTATATTACGTTAGTAGGGAAGGACATAAAGCTTATCAGGAAATACAAACAAATGCATAAATATAAGAGCAGAAAAGAGAAAATTATGTTAAATACTAGTTTCTGCTCTACAGTTTCACCCGCGTCTTTATTTGAAGCGACAATAACCTAAAGGCTCAGGTGTTGGCATTGTGATCAAGAGGTCGCAGGTTCGAACCCCACCCATTACACTATTACCGTGAACCCACTCCAGACACAAGCACATTTAGCTTCGTTGAAGGGGTAAACCAGATTACTAGTAATGTGATTTCTACCCACATAACTTATTCCCTTTTAAAAAATTGGCCAAGTGCGAGTCCGACTCGCCCATGGACGGTTCCGTAGTAACTACGCCAAATAATTTAGTTTTTCATAGTGTTTGTATGAATTACAAAGTTATATTTGCGGTTTTAGAAAATATGCTGTATCTCAAAAACTGCTGACCCGGTCTTGTTCAAACCAGTTTTTGTTAAAAGTTTACATTAAAATCTACATTACATTTTTTAAAATCTTTGACTCTATTATTATAGAAGTTAGAGGGGGGGGGGGGGGGGCACATTTTACCACTTCGGTAGCGTATATCTTTTAAATGATTAACTTTATGAAAAAGTGGTTCTACAAACCTCAATGTCATTTTTTAAGACCTGTCTATAGATACCACACACGCATAGGATTCATGAAAAAAAAAATTCGGTTGCAGATCCATGTATGGGGAGCCCCTTTATTTTTATTTATTTTTCTTAAAATCGGAAAGCGGTTCACAGAATACATCTACCCACCAAGTTTCACATGTATAGTCCTAACAGTTTCGGAATAAAATGGCTGTGACATACGGACGTACGGACAGATAGACAAGCATGACGAAACTATAAAGGTTCCGTTTTTTGCCATTCGGCTACGGAAGCCTAAAAACATATTGAGAAATTACATACCTACTTACAACGTCTGATGATTCTTCATTGTCAAAAATAATTATAATTATCGACCATTGATTTAAAAATGTGCTGGCGGGCATAATTACGGCACGTAATTATTTTAAGCTTACTGAGCGATAATGACAACGTCGAGAGAATTTTTGGATATAGTTTTGGTTGGCTCCATAATGGTGGTCAAATAATAAAAAATAAAGCCAAAGCAAAAGTTGCAAGCATTGGGACATACTGGCAGTCTACTGAGGAAAGTGAGAGGGGAAGAGAGGAGAGGTGGGATTTAACCATTTTATAATCAACTGCCCAACAGTCCTACTAATAAGAGATATGCGAAAGTTTGTGAGGATGTATGTATGTTTGTTGCTCTTTCACGCAAAAACTACTGAACGGATCAAATGAAATTTGGTGAGTAGATAATTTTTTAATTCCCACGGGATTGGGATAAATCTCCCACGCGAACGAAGTCGCAGGCAAAAGCTAATTAATTATAAAATGGTGGAATTGACCTTCACAACCCAATACCTTGTTAACATGATAACCCCTGGCTAGACTAATGTCAGATTAAAAAACACTACTTAGAAATTCCTTACCGATAAAAACTTTTTATCAAAAAATTAAACCGACTCCCAAAAACACTGCAAAGTGAAAAATAACTTTAATTTCGGTAGTCGGTGTCTTTAGTTTTGTATTTTCGTTTTTGGCACCGACTTCCGAAATTAAAGTTATTTTTCACTTTGCAGTGCTTTTGGGAGTCGGTTTAATTTTTTGGTAAAACGTTTTTATTTCACTCTTTTTAGTTGGTCGATTTTTAATTTACCTAGTTAAAAGAGCCTAAATGTCAACTGCTTATAACCTTTTACAAAATATTGCTTTTCCTAATGCTGGGCCGTTAATTTTTGAGGAGTTCTCCTGGTACTTCATCATCAGCTCTACATCACGATATGCATTGTGACGAGCATATAGTGCTTAACATCCATATTCAAGTAATCGAATCGCAATCCACTCAATACTTATTATTGAGTAGTTTCGGCGGCCATCTGTGGTCTTTATCATCAGTTCCACTTCCTCAAATGGTACTTTTTGAGAGCAACTGCACAAGTTACTATAATAAATACCCAAAACGTCATAGGTGTGCCTATAATATGCCTATAATATTTGAAGAGTTCCCTCGATTTCTCCAGGATCCCATCATCAGATCCTGACTTTGGTGATAATGGTACCAATTTCGAAGTATACCCATTCGAACAAAAAAAGAATTTTCCAAATCGGTTCAGCCGTCTTCGAGTACTCGATGACCACAAATTAAAAAAAAGAAGAAAAAAAAAATACGCTTCGAATTGATAACCTCCTCTTTTGGTCGTCGGTTGAAAAACCCAATAGAACTTTTTGTCTGACAAAGAATCAATCTAGAGATCTCATACTCTGCACAGAGACTCCATACCAGATGTTGTCTTCGGCCCTTTTGGATAGATATGGGGTTTCCGTTACACGTTGTATAGTTACTTCATTACTACTGTATCTACATGCAATAACTTTATTAAAGAAATAAGTAGTATATAATTGGCTAGTGGTTGAACAATAACAGCCTCATTGGTGGATCTTCGTGGTAAAGCAATGTTTGCTGACGTTGGTATTTGGGTGGGTGACAATCTTAATCAATCGAGATTTCTTCGTGCTTAGGGAAGCACGCTAAGGCAATGTTTGTACATCTTTGACAGTCGTAACGGGACATCAGAAACTAGAAAATATGACACTGGTTTTGCCCATAGTGTTAGAGAAGCCTAATCCAACATATGTAGTTCGAAAAAGGTTAAGCAGGTGATGAGTATTTTATAGGCTTATTGTGTACGATGGCAAACGAAGTAAGATAAAAAATTAAAAAGTATAAAAAAAATTGGCCAAGGGCGAGTCAGACTCGCCCATGAAGGGTTTCGTAGTAACTACGCCAAATAACTTTGCTTTTCATAGTATTTGTATGAATTACAAAGTTATATTTGTGGTTTTAGAAAATATGCTATATCTCAAAAACTGCTTACCTGATCTCGTTTAATATTTTTATTGAAAGTTTACATTAAGATCAACAGCATATATTTTTTTAGATTTTTGCCTCTATTATTATAGAAGTTAGAGGGGGACACATATTTTATCATTTTGGAAGCATATATCTTTTAAACGATTAACTTTACGTAAAAGTGGTTTAAGAAACCTCAGTGTCATTTTTAAAGACCTGTCTATAGATACTACACACGCATAGGTTTCATGAAAAAATAAATTTTCATTTTCAGTTCCATGTATCAGGAGACCCCTTTATTTTAAATATGTTTTTATTATTTTCTTAAAATCAGAAAGCGGTTCACAGAATACATCTACATACATACCAAGTTTCACATGTATAGACCTAATAGTTTCGGAATAAAATGGCTGTGACATACGGACGAACGGACAGACAGACAGACATGACGAAACTATAAGGTTTCCGTTTTTGCCATTCGGCTACGGAACCCTAAAAACAAGCTTTTAATTTTTATAATTTTATGTTCAAATGGGTCCCGCGCCCGCCAGGTTGAAGACGAATCGATATCGAAATCGGTTCTACCTAACACAAAAACGGGCGAACATATATGCCTACGAGTCAAACATATAACACCCTTTTTGGCCCGCAGTCGGGTAAAAACCAAACACTTGCGTTAGTAGCTGTACATCTGTAATCCTAACGCCGTCGATGAGGAGAAATTGTGCGAATGTCGTGAATGGAATCAATATTACATGCCGTTGGAGGTGAGTGGAGCGAGCGATAAGCGGAGCGAGCGGCAAGCGGAGCAAGCGACGAGAGCGAGCGATAGCAGCGTGGAGTAATGGGAACACGTGGCACTCCCCAGGCTCTCTACTTGATACGTATGACAGTGTGTATGAGAAAAAATATCACAACTTTTTTTTTTAAAGTTTCGTACCTCACACGGATAAATAGAAACCTTAAAGAATCGTATGGTTGTCTGTCTGTCTGTCAAGACCCTTTATATCAGGAGCGGGTGTATTCCCGTTGTCCCCGTAGTCCGTGTCCCCGTTAAAGGGGACAAAAGGAATTTAATAAAATAGTTAAAATTACTTCTCGTTGTCCCCGTACGCTGTCCCCGTTAATTTCTTCAAATGATGCCCGTTGTCCCCGTTGAGTTAAAATTAGAAGTGAGAGTGCCTTAATAGAGATAATATTGTACCTATACAAATGAAATGGAACTAAGGACTACATATAAAATTAAAAAAACACATAATATCTAAGCAATAGCTACACATGTGATTGCGACACAAGTATTTATAATTTACAAATCTATTAAAAATAATAATTAAATAAATGATAATATATAGATGTTGATTATTACTAATTCTGTAATCTAAATAAATGTGATATTATTAATAAGTATAACATCAAAGTTCTGTTTGTAGTCAATTTTATTTTAATTGTGTTTTTTTCATTATGTTTAAGCTTTAAGTTCAAATGTTCAATCCTATTTTTGTTTTTATTATCTAAATTATTTTTATGCAATGTTAATTCTGTGACGTTATAGTTAAATAGGTATATTAATGGGGTATGTTTTTGTAAGTATAAAATTTAAATACTTTGTGTTTCATTCCACCCTTTCATTTAAAACTAAATCAATATAAATAAGGTATTTTGTAAATAAATAAAAATTTAAAGGGGACAACGACACGTGAAATCTTAACTGTCCGTTGTCCCCGTTGATAACGGGGACAACGGGAAGTAATTTCAATTATTTTATTAAATTCCCTTTGTCCCCTTTAACGGGGACACGGACTACGGGGACAACGGGAATACACCCAGGAGCGCATGGAGATATCGAGTTGATTTTTTTAAATTGATAAATGTTTCGCGTTTGACCACTATCTCACCTGATGGTAAGTGATGATGTGATCGAAGATGGAGCACGCTTACCTAAGTAACCTATTCACTCTGGACTTAAAGACTCCTAGGTTGTAGCTGTCGGGAAACAGACTCCGGCAGAGAATTCCACTCCTTAGCCGTACGCACAATGAAGGTATTCCCAAAATGTTTTGTGCGTATGGGTGGGATGTCCACCATGTAACGATGGCGCTTCGCCGTTTGTCTCGTAGTCCGATGATGGAACGGGGCTTGGCGGAATTAGATTGTGTAATTCCATCGCACACTCCCCGAAATGTAACCGATAGAAAACCGATAGACTTGCAACTCGTTGTCGGGGTTCAAGGCTCTGGAGCTTTGACTCGACCAGTGCATCGTTGCCAATGAGTCTCTTGGCCCGCTTCTCGATAGACTCAAGCGCGTCCAGTTGGTATTTCGCAGATCCATCCCAAAGATGAGACCAGTATTCCATACACGACCGAACCTGGGCTTGATACAAATTGAGCAGCTGTTCCGGTGTGAAGTACTGTCTCTCCTTGGCTAGGATTCCCAACATTTTTGATGCTAACTGAGCCTTAGCCTCGATATACGGGCCATAATTGAGTGTGGAAGTTAAAGTCACCCCAAGAAGTTCAATATGATCGGTTATCGGCACGATTACACCACGGAAAGTAGGAGCCGGTTCGAATTGGCTCCTTTTTGCGGAGAAGAGACACGCCTGGGTCTTAGCTGCATTAAACTTGACCAGATTGGCATCGCCCCATTCGGAGACAGCCTTCAAGGTCAAGTTCAAGCGCCCAACCATTTCCTCACGGAGAGACTGGATCTGTGACCCGCCAGCTCGCGCGCTGGACACATATCTCTCAGAAACTATGCTGTCGTCTGCATACCCAAAGGTACCGCGCATTAGCAGATCGTTAATGTGCAGCAAGAATAAAGTTGCTGAGAGAACAGACCCCTGAGGGACCCCGGCATTCATTGCCAATTGGCCAGACGAGCAGCCATCAATGACCACTCGAATGGACCGATCCCTCAGGAAGTCTTCAATCCAAACGCCAAGTTGAGTAGGTAAACCGAAAGAAGGAAGCTTAGCAATAAGGCTATCGTGCCAGATCTTGTCAAAAGCCTTGGAGATGTAAAGGGAAACAGCAAGTGCTTCCCCTTGCTTCTCAATGGCCTCACTCCAGATATGAATGGCATACGCTAGAAGATCCCCAGTTGAACGGTTTTTGCGAAAGCCGTATTGCCGGCCACTGAGGATGTCGTTGGCTTCTAGGTATGCCAGAAGCTTACTATTAAGTACACGCTCCATACTCTTACAGAGTATGGACGTGACTGAAATAGGCCTGTAGTTGGCCGGGTTAGCACGACTGCACTTTTTGGGTACAGGCTGTACGTTAGCCAGATTCCATGCTTTCGGCACCTTACCAGTCTCTAGTGAAAGGCGAAAAAGGCGTGTCAAGATTGGAGACAATTCAGGCGCACAAGTTCTAAGAACAATTGCTGGTATCCCGTCGGGGCCACTAGCTTTGTTACGCAGCACTCTACGGACGTCCTTCTGATGGATGCGACATTGAAACCATATACTCAGGTCCACAGTCCCTTGAACTTGTGAAAAAATCAAACTTCTAAATTAATGTAACAAATAGATACGGCCGCCTGTAGCGTTAAAGATGCATATTTCCACACCCTCAAGGGTATCAAAATTGATAGGATACTACCCGTTGTCCAAGAACTATGTTATTTGGCAAGTCACTTCGGTTTAGAGTACAAATTCAAGAACAAATATGAAACATGTACATTTGTGATTAAATTATAAATTTAGTCTTGTAGGGGGTCGAAATAAAAAATTGGCCAAGTGCGAGTCAGACTCACCCTTGAAGGGTTCCGTAGTAAATATAATAAATATTATTTAATATATTTATTTGAAGAAAAAAACTTAAAAATTTCTTAAAACTAGTTTATTTACAATTTTTACAACTACGCCAAATAACTTTGTTTTTCATAGTGTTTGTATGAATTACGAAGTTATATTTGCAGTTTTAGAAAATATGCTGTATCTCAAAAACTGCAGACCCGATCTCGTTCAAACTAATTTTGATTAAAAGATTACATTAAGATCTATAGCATTTATTTTTTTTAGATTTTTCACTTCATAATTATAGAAGTTAGAGGGGGGGACACATTTTACCAATTTAGAAGCGTATATCTTTTAAACGATTAACTTTATGAAAAAGTGGTTTTTAGAAACCTCAATGTCATTTTGAAGACCTGTCTATAGATACCACACACGCATAGGTTTCATGAAAAAATATATTTTCAGTTTCAGTTCTATGTATGGGGAGCCCCCTTTATTTTATATATTTTTTATGTTTTTTCATATAATCGGAAAGCGGTTCACAGAATACATCTACCTACCAAGTTTCACATGTACAGACAGACAGACAGACAAACACACAGACGAACAGACATGTTGAAACTATAAGGGTTCCGTTTTTTGCCATTTGGCTACGGAACCCTAAAAAGAATCTACTAGTTCAAGTGAGATATCATAATATAAAAGAGCTTGATGTGTATATTCCAAAACATATTTTATTTATATAAAAAAGTGCCGTAGCCCCGATACAAACAAGCCCGTCTCTAACTATTTTTGTTTTTGTTTTTGGGAAACCATCAAATGACTCCTCCCATTATGGGTATCGCGGAGGGAAATGTCAGAATTCTACTGACTGAAAACTCACCCTGCTCCTTCAGCAAGCAAGCAATGCCCCCCCAGCAGCATTGATGACCCCATCAATGCTGCTGACTTCTCATTGAGGCGCGCGTGGAATACGGCGCTTTAGTCCTTACAGATTGCCGATTTAACCCTGCTCGTCTTCCACAGGCATACGTCTACGGTGGCCGCGATCCACAACGGCCGGGTCTTCTCCCGTGGTGACTGGGGCGTGAGGAAGATGGCCTTCGCTAGCATGACTGCTTCGCAGATGGTGGCGATTGCATCCTATTCCCCCTCGCCCCACCATGACCTAAACCAGGGCCGGGTGCAAGAGGTCGCCGCCACCGATCATCTCCAAGAGGACACGGCGTTGCTCCGCCGAAGAGTGGGTTTAAGCTTAAGTTCATGAAAGTAAAAGTAAAAAAAAAAGTAAAAAAGTCTTTATTTTGGAAACATAGTTGACTACATTACAAAGAAAACGATGATAGCTACAAAAGTTTACAACTGTGTCGCAGCTATCAGCGCCCATACAAAAAAAAGAAGACAATTGTTCCAGACTAAAACTACAAGTAATTAAAAAAAAAAATACAAAAATTCAAAATAAAAAAAAATAAAAAAATTACTATGACTATAATGTATGTGTCTGTGTATATGTATGTGTGTAGATGAGTATGAGGGAGTAGAGTGTAAGTGAGTATGTTTGGTCATTGTGTGAAATGTAGGGAATGTATGTGAGTGAGAGTTTGGGTGTGTGTGTCAGTGTTTGTGCTATTTAAGTATCCACAATTTTTTCAGTTTCATCATATGACAGTGATTTCAGCCAATCATTCAGCTTCCTCCTCAAAAGGGTACGGGGTACATGATAAATATTTAGTATTTTATTTATTTTGTTGTAAAGTAGGAGCTGATATACCTGAAGTGTCTTCTCGCTACCGCTGTTCCACGTGGTACAGTTTTGCAAACTCTGTCAGCGAGGCGTTTTGCAGTGCTATAATTTGGATCGTAGTTTATCTGCCTGTGTTTTCTTAGTATAGTCTGTAGTACGAATATTATATAAAACAAGTAATATAATTATGTTATTTTTATTCAATACAAATAATAGATTATTTTTTATATAAAACCGAATTCAAAAAAATTACTTTGTTTGTGTAACTGTCTGAACACACAGCCTGAATTATTTTGAGTGTACAGCGATAATGTGACTGAAATTTACATAGATTTAATTATTTTTGGGTAAAAATATACCAATTAAAAGTTATGGAATTCGATTCTGAACTAACTAATTTTAGGACGTGCATTGTGTTACATGCGTCATTTTAAATTCAGTTTGCATATAGTATTCGTTTGAATACACTCTGCCCGACCCGGGAAGCGAACCCAAGCCTCGTATATATCGAACCTCGTAGCTCAAACGCTCAGCAGTTGCGCAAGGAGGGTTATCCACAATCCGCTATATCTTACAATTTGTACAAAAAATGTATTCCGTGATGTGTACTTACGCAATACATTCAAGATTCTAAGCCGAGTTTACGCAATCGCCGGGCAGCTCTCATTATAAGTACGTGATGAGTACGGGTTTGGCACACAACGGTAGATCAGCATAGTTGATCAACAGTGGGTCTTATACTAATGTGACGTAATAGCGAGATTCTTAAAAAAGAAATCTGGAATTTTCTACCCAGTTTAATTCCTTGAATGCATTCTAACGTCCTATTTTAGATTGAGAATCAATTTTATTTTATTTATTTAGGTTGGTAAATTTGTTTTAGGGTTCCGTAGTCGACAAAAAACCCTTACAGTTTTGCCATGTCCGTCTGACCGCGGGTTAGTTCAGAAACTATAGGTGCTAGAACGCTGACAGGCATGGTAATATACAACGTGTAACTTAAAGGGCATATACATACGAAATCCACGGCTTCTTTGGATGATAAGGATAACACACGATATGGCAAGGGTTTTGTATTCCTATGACTACATGTATGGAATTTATTACAAAAAATACATTTAGGTCAGAGACCGATTTTTTAAAATTAAGAAGAACGAAGAGAATGATCATGTTATTGGCAAGTGATATGGACAGTTATTGACCCTCGTAGTGCTGTGACACGTTTGTTATGATTGGTATTCAAGAAACCTATGAAACCGATAATTTGGTATCAATTATTTTGAGTCACTTATTTTGAGCTGAAACTGTGCACAGAGACTCCATACCAGATGTTGTAATCATCCTTTTGGATAGATATGGGGTTTCACGTTGTATATTAATCACGCCGACAAAGTGGTAAAATATAATCATGAAAAATCATTCTTTTATCTTAGTACCTCCTCCACGTAAAGGGGGTTATTTTTTTTTTGTAAATCTCGTCTACCTCAGTGCTAAGTTCAGATCTAATTTGGTTTTACAAATTTACGAGTAATACTTGACTAACTGTATTCTACACGCTTTCGGACAAATTCCATTGAACAATATTGAAATCAAATTCTTATTTGAATAAAACAGAGTAGTTTGTTTTTGTTAGAGCATGGTACGGAACTCTAGGTCAGCTAATCCGACTTACACTTGGCGTTGTAGGAACCCTTCACTGCGCGTGGACTGATACACACTTGGCCCGTTTTTATTAACATGATTATAGTTTATCGACGCAGTGCAATACAACGCCATTACTTTGTGTAAAAGAGTTTTAAGTCTTATTTACAAACATAATCAATACTTCCATCTTAATATGACTGTATATTAAGATTAAAGTCAATCAATCAATGTATTTATTTCATAAGGTTGTTACAGTTTGTTACATAATATAATTTACAATTAAATGAGGACCAATTATAAATAAGTAACAATTATAAGTGGCTCCGGTGGCCTAGCTAGGTTACGTAGTAACCTGTATTAAGGTCCACCAGTCCCCAATTCCCACAATGAACAATATTATAGAGACTGCATTTTACTTAAATACTTATGATGTCTACATTTCTATTTTAATGTATTTATTTATGATTCTTTTTAACCTGACAATATATAGGTTTATTTTTATTTAATTGGTATCAGTCGCGCAGGGCTTAAATCCCGTCCACGATAAAACATAACCCTACTCTTTTGCAGTCGGGTAATAACCTTCCTCAAGACTCTTGGTACTGCCATATCAAATTCCATCCAAATCCACCCAGTGCTTTCGAAGATTAGCGCGTTTTATTAAACAAAAACACTTTTCCGCTTATAATATGAGTATACATATAAAGAATAGATTAATTAAGGATCTAATTAAGGAGCCTGGTGATCTTACTTAAGTTACCTAGCTAGTTAAGTTGCCTAGCTTACCTAGTTCAAGCACTACTCTCCCACAAATTATTTTTAAAACGTTAATGTACTTTCGGTGGAAAATAATATAAAAAGGTAAAAAAGTATCGTGTAAAGAAACGCAGCTTCTTAAAATCACAGTCAAATAATATGTGGTTCAGATTAATTTATAAATTTAAAAACATTAAAATCCACTTAAATACCTCTTTACTTCCATTTTGCCAAAAAAATTAAGAATATAACAAAAAAAAATTGGTGGGTAACAATCATTCCGTAAACACCCGCGGTTCTGACGTACATGTTTAATTCCCCGTTTCAAACCTTAAATAATGGAATACGAAACAGGCTTTTACACAGAAGTATATTCAATTTCTAGCGGTCTTAGTAAATTTAAACAATGTTTGATTACATAGCACTTAGTCGAGAAGTGGTACACAGTATTTTCCGACACCCTATTTTCGAAACAATCGTTTTCAACTGGAAAAATGTTTTGCAAAATGTACTTAGCCACTCACGGGAATTAAAGTATACTACATAGTAAAACTACCTGGTTTTGCTCAACTGATTTAGTATCAAAGGTTGAATTTTTAAATATCTATACCTACTAAAGGGTGTCTCAGCGCCGATTTTAAGGAGAGCAGTAGCGTTCGGTAGTTGATTAGTGCGGATTTTTTTAGTCGCTATGTCGCAGTGGTCTGGCGCGCACCGCGCTTACGCAGTGGAGGCGTATTTTTACCTGACTGCAAAAAAGGATTGTTTTTCGCGCGTATCTTGTATGTATGTATGTAATATTCTTTATTACCTCATATCTCCAGAACCGCTGAACGGATTCACATAATTGAGGTATCGTTAGATTCGTCTTAGTAGCCCAAGTGTTCTTAAATAGGTGATATTTGAAAAAATCAAACATGGCGGCTGTGCGAAGCCATTATACATAATGAAAAAAAAATTTAATTCGAATACTGCAATGTGGGTATCTTAACACAAGGATTTCAAAAAGGTATATCATGTTTATCATTAGTGTAATACTAGCAAAAATAATACAAAGAGAAAGTTTGGAAATATGGACTTAGCTGTTTCACTTTCTGAATCCGGTGGGGTGCCAATGTGACACGACCGGAAAAAGTATAAAAATGTTAATTAATATTCATTTAAAAAGTTGAAAAAAATATATATTTACAAAATCTAAAACCGACTGCTCAACTGAAATGCAAGAAACAAGCACATTTTTACTTGAAAAAGTGACAAGCAGGCGGGACACATCCCATTAAAAAAAAATGTGGAGGAGAAGCGCTTGGTACGACAAGACGGTATATCAACCAAGTGTGGGTGGTATCCACTCGGATCCATAGGATGCAAGTCATTCAGAACCGTTTTCTCCGAAAGGCCACGGGCGCGCCCTGGTTCTTGAGGAATGAGGATCTCCACGTAGACCTCAAACTCCCGACCATAAAGCAAGTGTTGAAACGCATGTCAGTGCGTTACTTCACCTCTGCTGATACCCACACTAACCCCCTGATCGTATCGGCCGCCCGATACAGACCCTCCAAGATTTCTCGGGTTCGTCGCCCGCGTAACGTCCTAGACGAGCCTGACGACCCCACCACCATCCGACAAGAGAGCAGTAGGGAAACCACCCAAGCAGCAAAACCTTGTCCTAAATCAGCTCATTGAACGTTTTTCAAAGAACTAATTGATGTTGCTGAGCGGTTCTATAAAAGACCAAAGAACGTTTACACAACCCGGATTGGGCGCAGTTATATCGTTAATCGGTGATATAACAGATCTATAGCAGCTTTGGCGTACCATTTTTGACCTGTAAGATTGATATTACAGTGAGAGATGTCACCAAACGGTGATTTAGTAGCCACTGCAACGCTGTTATTGTTCTTTTATGTTTTAAAGAAGTGATTGTGGATCTTTTACATTACCATATCACAACAAATCGTTCAATCTTTCGTTCATTCTCATACTGTTAGTGTTATTAAAGTGATTGTGTGCTAGACTTATATTACTAATTTCAACAAATCGTGCTGAGTAAAATTACAGTATCAAAATATTTATTATGGCGTCTATCCAGTAGCAAAATGCGCTAGTAGTAGCAACTCGGGCATTGAAATAGTGTTACGATTATAATTTTATTGACAAATTAGGCATAGTTTAGTATCTAATTTTTAATGCCCCTCCCAAATTAATAAGTTTTATCTAAATTAAAATAAATTAATCGTAGATTAGTTCTATAATTTTCTATTATAGAGTAAAAAGTGTAACATTGGCGATTACAGGCCTTCTATAGTACTATGATCAAAGTAGTGACCGCCATTATGGTTAAATAAATTAGGGTTCCTTTGAATTGCCGCTGCAAAGTTATGTCGCACTTTTATGCGGCTTCGCGTCGTCTTGGCCAAAGGTTGAGACAAATAAGAAAGAAAAATTGTTTTAAATAATGTTAGAAGTAGATTTCATGACATATTTTTAACTTACCGGTGATATGAAATGTTATAATTTTTTTTTATTGTGCTTTTTGTCGTTGTTCATGCAACCCTTCACGGCACAACTTGGTATTTGTGCTTGTAAAAGTTACGACCGCTCCCGAAGATAGCCGATCGCGTTCTAGTTCACTTCGATAAAGGGAAGATCATTTTGGGACCAAGTTCCAGGCGTCATTGTAACATGCGGTCCGCCCAGTCCTTACGCAGTAATATACATATATGTCAATGGCCGCGACACAGCAGCAGTACCTGTGTCGCGGTGAAGCAAAAGCAATCCTTCAAATTTATTTTGTTAATTAATAAATAAAATAAATTTGGAGTTTAATTTACTTTATTTTCTCAGCGACAGAGCCTCCGTGACTATATTGCGGTCCACATTGCTCGGAAATGGACTACACTTTAAAAATTAAGTGACGTTTAAGTACCTACTGAATTCATAGTACATATAAGCACAGTCTAAAGATCATCATATAATTTTGTTGTTTGCAGAACCCGCAGTATTAAAATGAAAATGCTAACTCTTGTTTAAATCACATTAGTTATTTAATAGTGTTTGTTTGCTTCCTTTATGTATCATTATGATGTTATAGAAGAGAGATAAACTCTAATAAAAAATTACAGTGTATTATAGGTATCTAAAACTCTGTTACAAAATAATTCTGCTCTAAACAAGTGTCTTTGTAACCAGTATAAAAAGGTAAATATACAGGGTTTTAAAAACTCTTATAGCGTAAATTTCTCACATAAGGAGTAACACAAAACTCAGTTATATCACCAAATTGCTGTATTTTTGAGCAGTCGTGACTACTAAAACACTTTGTACTATAGCAGATACTTAAAAACCCACCTTATTACCAAATCGCCGTATTGCCATATTTCAATAACCGTTAATGCACCAGGCCTATAACGGTAATTATATAAGTTTTACAGAACAAATTAGATACAAAAGGGCACCGATCAACAAATATATAGAACAAAGTAGTTTTATACATGTTTTCTTTAAGCCTTATATAGTATATGTCTATAACAGTTGTACAAAATGGTAATGTAAATGTTTACATCATTAGCTTATAGAACGTTTTCGCTGTATAAGCTTATAGAGCAAAAAAGTATAGTCAAACGCCTTTATTCAACATGCTGTCACCATAAACACCGTTATATAACACTTACAAAACTTTTTTGCGAAATAAACTTTGGTTATAGTACAATTTTGCTGCTTGGGCAGCACTCTTAGAAAATACAAATACAAAACGCGTTCCGTATTCCGGCCTCGCCGACGAGGCCCATCGCGACGTCCGCGTACTTGTAATGGAAATCCTCCCCGACCTTTGCCAAACGAGCCAGCCCGCGATGCTGAGCCAGTAGCAATAAATACTCCCTTAAATACGACCCAGCCTGTCCCTTTGCTGCTCTCCCAAAATGACCCCGCTATGCCGAGGCCCGTACTCCGCAGGGAGTGCCCTTAGCGTGCGGTCATTAGTTTGTAAGTATATTTTAGTTTGTAAGCCCTGGCTGGGGGCCTTTAATTTATTAGAGGTCACCACTGGACAGACCGGTTAAGTAGACGCACAGCCTTACTGAGCTGATCTACGAGTAGCCCTACCTAAAAAAAAAAAAAAAAAGGTATCCAGTCGTGCATCTAGTAGACCGGTACTGAATGGGATATGGAGGAATCAGGTCATGGAGTTCCTGCGCACACTCCCCGAAGTACAATCTGTAGAAAACCGACAGGCAAGCAACGTTTCTCCGATGAGCCAGGCTATGAAGCTTGCCTGATATAGCCTCGTCGCCTATAAGCCTTTTTAGCCTTGCGCTCGATCGAGTCCAGTGCAGTGCAGATCTCATTTTTATATCGTACAATTATTTATGACGTTGTGTTAATAGACTAATCCTCTCTCTGCGTTATGTGCTATAGTGAAAGAGTGTAGTTATGATCATATGCTTTGCACTTATGTATATGTTATTATGGTTTGTTTTTATTTATTTAACCGATATTATTGCTACGTATTTTTTCTAGACTGTGTTATTTTTGTATTTGTAACAGTTGTTTTATAGGAACATTTTACTCACAACTTATATTGTTTAAATGAATGAACTGAAATAAATGAATTGAAGGATGTGGTCAAAATTTTGTGTGATATAATGATAGTTGCGAAATGGCTTAGCAAGGAGCCGTATAAAACAGTCCTATAAATTATATTATCAGACAACAGTTATTAATGGGTTGTTATAATTCTATGATATGACTATAGTTTTTAAACTGACATGATCACTAAAATTAAAATCGGAGAGGGGTCAAGAGCCTAATGGCTAAGACGTCGGATTTGTGAACGAGAAGTCGCGGGTTGTATATATGTTGTATAGTGAATAGGGCACCCCACCCTAATGGGTGGGGTGCCCTATGCACTATGGCCGTGAATCCACTCTAGATCATTACTAATATTATAAATGCGAAAGTAACTCTGTCTGTGTGTGTGTTACGCAATCACGCCTAAACTACTGAACTGATTTAAATGAAATTTAGCACGGACATAGTCTAGAGCCTGAGAAAGGACATAGGCTTCTTTTTAATGCGAAACAGGGGCTATAAGGGGTTGAAATAGAGGATGAAAGTTTGTGTGGAAATTACGACATTTTTAAAGCTAGAAGCTTGAAAATAATTTTTTAGACTTTTCATTAGAAAAATGTACTTAAATAAGCTGTTAGCAGTAAAATATTGTAAATAGCTTATTTATGTATGAGTTTTATTTTCAAAATAATTAGTCGGAAAAATTAAAAATGCTGCCGAAAGTCAATATTCCGCGCGGACGAAGTCGCGGGCACAGCTAGTACAAATATATTTAGCTTGGCAAGTTAGGAAAAGAAGAAACAGCAATTGTATATTATTGAGACACCAATGATGTTGATTCCTCAATTCCTGCCTGACACGTATGGTACAAATTGCAGCAAAGCCATAGCAGCAACAATTTTTTTCAAATATGGTAAATGGCATCCAGTGGCATTGCAATTGCAGTTACATACAGACAAATATCTCATCATTGAATAGGTATACGTTACCTAAAGGAATAAAAATTGGCCAAGTGAGAGTCAGACTCGCCCATGAAGGGTTCCGAAGGAACTATAATAATATAATATAATATGTATATTTATTTGACAAAAAAAACCTTACACGGTTCGTAAAACTAGCTTATTTACATTTTTTACAACTAAGCCAAATAACTTTGTTTTTCATAGTGTTTGTATGAATTACAAAGTTATATTTGCGGTTTTAGAAAATATGCTGTATCTCAAAAACTGTTGACTTGATCTCGTTCAAACCAATTTGGTTGAAAGTTTACAATAAGATCTACAGACATATAATTTTTTAGATTTTTCACTCCATTATTATAGAAGTTAGAGGGGGGACACACACATTTTACCACTTTGGAAGCGTATCTGGGGGCACGGCAGTGCCACCGCCAAGTCGAGCAAAAAGCGGCACGGCCGTACCATACTTTTCTCGCAGCAATTCAGGCCATTTTCGACCCCGTATAACTTCGTTGTGGATAAAACTAGAAGCCTGAATTTTCAGTAACTAAGCAGGCATTGTATAAACACGGTATATTTTAAATTTAATTGAATTTGAACCAGTAGTTTAAGAATTATAACGAGTCAAAGTTCCTTAATTTTGTCACTCACTGACTGACCAATCATCAAAAGTCTAAGGCACTTCTAACAGACATAGAAGCTTCAAATTTAGAATAAAATTAGTGTTTAATGTACGAATTAAGGAAAAACTATAAATATATGGGATTACAAAGTTAATTTTACAGTTAATTAATCAGTGTACATGTATATAATTATGTATTATATAATGAAATAATAGGTGTAGATAGGTATCTGGGTCTAGGCTAGGGTCGAACTTGTGATCGAGAGGTTGCAGGTTCGAAACCCACTCATTACACTATTGCTGTGAACCCACTCCAGACACAAGCATATTTAGCTTAGTTGGAGGGGTTAACAAGATTGCTAGTAATGTGAATTCTACTCACATTGCTAATAATCTTTATATTTAAAAAAATATGTTCAAAGGTAACTTGTAAAATGGTCAACGGAATAGAAAAGCCAGAGAGAGGGCTTTAAGAAAATTTATTGCTGGTATACAAGAAGTAGAAGGTACCGGAAAGGAAAAAAAGTAGGACTATCTACAAAAAGAAATGAGATCCCATGAAAAACAATACTTGTCAAAAAACCAAGTCTCGCAACTCAGTTCTTCTACCGTAAAACGTTGTGAGATCCATGTAATACCAAGTCGGTTATTCGATTATTCAGTCCCTACTTAAGGGACCTTCTGTTTTAAGTTGTTACGTAATTATCCAACCTAACAACATCTTACAGTGACCATATAATATTAAAAGTCTTTAACGTTTTAAATAAATAGATTGGCTTGGCAATCGCATAAACAATCTAATTTATATATGTATACGTATTACTTGTGAGATATATTGTGTTTTCATGCGATGGCCGAGTCAATCTATTTATTTAAAACGTTAAAGATTTTTAATATTGATATGGTCACTGTAACATGTTGTTATGTTGGATAATTACGTAACAACTTAAGACAGAAGGTCCCTTAAGTAGGGACTGAATAATCGAATAACTGACTTGGTATTACATGGATCTCACAACTTTTTACGGTAGAAGAACTGAGTTGCGAGACTTGGTTTTTTGACAAGTATTGTTTTTCATGGGATATCTTTTAAACGATTAACTTTATGAAAAGTCATTTTAGAAACCTTAATGTCATTTTTAAAGACCTGTCTATAGATACCACACACGTATAGGTTTCATGAAAAAAATATTTTCGGTTTCAGTTCCATGTGGGGGTGTTCAGTTTCATGGAACTTATTTTTTATCTTAAAATCGGAAAGTTAAAATAAATATTAAAAACAGAATAAAAATAAATAAAATCAAAAATTTAAAAATATTTAAAATAAAGGGGGGCTCCTTTATTTTAAATATTTTTTAATCTTTTGTTTTCAGTTCCATGTATGGGGAGCCCCATTTATTTTAAATTTTTTTAAATTTTTTTTCTTAAAATCGTAAAGCGGTTCACGGAATACATCTCCCAAGTCCCATCAACCAAGTTTCACATGTAAATAGCTGTGACATACGGACGGACGGACAGACAGACAGACAGACAGACACACAGCGGACGGACATGACGAAACTATAAGGGTTCTGTTTTTTGCTATTTGGCTACGGAACCCTATATATAATAAAATTTATTTGGCCCAGATGTAGAGGCACACAATGAAATAAAAAAAAAAAAACAAAAAAACTAAAACTAAAAAAAAATTAAATACAACTAAGGGCGCCTTCAAATTAGCCGCGCGGCAGCAGCGCGGCTAATTTGAAGGCGCACTAAAACAACATTTAATTAAATAAAAACCGCGTTGCGTGTGCCTCACGGCTGTACCAAATAGGCCCAGTTCAGCAAGATGCCAGACAACTGTAAATTGCCTGACGCTGGTTTTCAACTGGACCTTATGTAGTGAGGACGTGCTACAAAAGTAAATCAGTTTTAAAGTGACTTAAGTGTGTGTGTGTGTGTGTATGTAAGCGTGAGTGTAGGCGTGTGCGAATGTGAGTGAAATACGAAGGATAAAACAAACATTTTGCAAAAAATAGAACCGACTTCTATAAAAAAAAAAGTTCAAGACGAATTGTAAACCTCCTTTTTTTGAAGTCGGTTAATAAAAACACTACAAAGGCAAAAATAACTTTAATTTCGGTAGTCGGTGTCATTTGTTTTGTATTTTCTTTTTTTGACACCGCATTTTAGCTATTTTTTGAAAAAAAAAAATTTTTTTCACTTATTTTAGTGGGTCGGTTTGTAATTTATCTAGTTACAAAAGCCAAAATGTCAACTACTTATCACCTTTTACAAAATATTGCTTTTCCCGGTACAGAGCCGTTAACTTTTGAGGAGTTCTCCTGGTACATCACCATCAGCTCTACTTCACCATATGCATTGTGACGAGCATAAACTGCTTAACATCTATGTTCAAGTAATCTAATCGCAATTCACGAAATACTTATTATTGAGTAGTTTCGGTGGCCATCTGGGGTCTTCATAATCAGTTCCACTTACTCAAATGGTGCTTTTCGAGAGTAACTGCACAAGGTACTATAAGAAATACCCAAAACGCTATAGGTGTGCCTATAATATTTGAAGATTTCCCTCGATTTCTCCATGATCCCATCACCAGATCCAAACATGACGACAATGGGACCAACTAGAAGGTATTGCCTTTCAAACAAAAAAAGAATTTTCGAAATCGGTCCAGCCATCTGCGAGTAATGAGGTAACATACATTAAAAAAAAGTTCAAGACGTATTGAGAAAATCCTCCTTTTTTGGAATTCGGTTAATTAAACAAATACGGGAAGCAAATAGTACTTATTATATATATTTGTTAGTAGATAAATGGTGAAAAATAACGACTGTTTGTATAGAAAGATAATAAGATGGAACAGTTGCCCGAGACATCTCATACAAGCGATATATTCTGGTCTGCCATGTCTAGCTTTCGTTGTGCGTCTATGAGGTACTGTCGTAGGCGTCTTCTAAAAGTGTCGATAGTGTTAATCGCTCGAATGGGAGGCGGTATGTTATTCTATATTTTAGAAGCCGCATAACGAAAGCTACCTCTGAAAGCTGCTGTAGCATGTGAATGTGTAGTACTTACGTTATAACGTCATTATTGGTTTAGAATTTCACAATATGCTGATATTAAGCTATTTTTATACAATACTTTGTTTACGTTTCTGCACAGAGTACATTTTTGTCATTAGTGACAGGACTATTTTCTTTTTAAAAACCTGGTGATAAATTACATTTATTTCTCTTTTCATTCTAGAACCTCATTCAAGAAAGATGACGGAGGAGAATGAGTCGACACCTAGAGCTGAAACAGACCAGGAGTATGCAAAGAAAATGGATAAGTGCCATCGGAGTGAAATGGTCATCTCTTAATATACGATCCGTGGCCCGGACCTCCTGATATCCTGACATCCTCCGAGTTCTCCACCATCACCACCGACTGCTACATCGACGGAGCCTGATTTTCCCCCGTCCCACTACTACGGCCGGAGGGAACGAAGACTAGGCGAGACGTTCTTCGAGCTCAACTGCCGAAGGAAAACTGAGGCCATCCGACTGAAGGCCAGCCGACCTGCAGCCACCTCTTCGTTTTACTATAATAATCCGCTCCGTTTAACATCAACTCGCAATCTCCGTCATCTCTAGTGCTGTTAGGGTTCCGTGTCTCCAGCAATTTTTTTATAATTATTTGTTTTATAAATCCTGTTCATCTTTTTTTTCACTTTGATTTCTTTCCCTGGTTATATTCCCTATTAAAACGTGCTTCTTCCTAATTAGTTATTGCAACCTTACATTTCCCTCTCTACCCAGGGAAATTGTAACGTTACACACCATGATTCACTCTGAACCCTAGGGTAATCCGAAGTAAAAAGTATAATATTGCCCTAAAAGTGAATTTCTCATCAAAATTTATTGACTCCTTCCAGAGATAAGCGCAGACAAACAGACATAAAAATTAAAAAATTGTATGTGTTTTTACCTACTTCAAAAAGGAGAAGGTACCATGTTCGGCTGTGTGTATTTTTTATGGATGTTATGCCAAGCCCGGAAGGGTGGGAATGGCATTCATTCCCACCCTTCAGGAGCACGCGCAACTTGATCAAAGCTATATGAAGAAAGAAGAAGAAGAATAAAGAAAATTAGGGATACTAATACTAGTATAGAAACCTATATGACCACTCTCTCAGCCCAAAACGAAGAATTAAAGAAAAACATTGAAGATCTAGAAAAAAAGTCAAGGTGTGACGAAGAATATAATTATAATCTTACTGGAAGATAAAATAGAATTTTAATGACCTAGAAGTAAACTTAGCACATCTCAATTTTAATCCTGACTTTCTCGTTCTTAGCGAATGTAGGCTGACCTCTAATAAAAATGTTCCTGAAATGAATAATTACTCATCGGCTCAGACTACAAAACACCTAAACAAAGCTGACGGAGTATCTGTCTATGTAAACAATAAGCATAAGTATCAAAATAAAGAAATAAAATTAATTCACGCTTCTTGCCTACAAGTTTATACAGGGTGGCCCGTTTACAGTGGTCAAAAGATATTTTTCAGCTTGAGAACATCATAAGTGGTAATTTAAAACATACTTTAGTTAAGCGAAAACTTATGGTTTAGAAATTATGTTTTTTTTTTATATTACCTGAAATTTCAATATTTTTGACACAAAACCATTCTGTTATGGAAAGTACTGGACCGAATCGAATAAAATTTGGTATTAGCATAGTGTAATAATCTACCTATCGCGCTATAGGCTCATCTAGTGTAAATAACTAGACAAGATTATTAAAAAAAAATCATAATTTCGAAACCATAAGTGTTCGCTTAACTAAAGTATGTTTTAAACGATCACTTATGATGCTCTCAAGCTGGAAAAATCTTTGGACCACTGTAAACGGGCCATCCTGTATTAAACCAGGCCTCAAGTCATTGGTATCTATAGATCTCCATCAAAAAAAAATGCTAATGATTTCATAAACTCACTTAATCTCCACCTAGCCACTATTACAAATAAAAATAAAATAAAAATTGGTGATATACATATCAACTTAATACACAGAGAACAAGAGCAAACGAGCGCTCTAACAGGCTTAATTATTTAAATATATTAGCGGCGCACGGCCTGCTCCCTGGATACTCACTTCCCATTAGAGGTCATAGCTGTTTAGACAATTACATTGTTAAGCTTAAGCCTAATACTGCCGTGCTAACGAAGAGTACAATAACTCGATTTTGGACGATTTTGAGTTATATATATATTCGGAATCAGCGAATCGAGATCTATTAATCTCTCTAAGTAACTTTTTATAGTTCCTTCAGGAAACCGATTTTTCAGTAAGCAAGAATACAATAACTAAAACTTCATTACAATTGCACTAACCATAAATACAACTATCATTCTTGTGGTGACATCAGGTTTGAACTACGCTTAAATTACTAGTCATAAGTACAATAACTGTTAGTTGTTCCACTTATGTTATGTAGGACTCAGAATTTTAATATTTTGCTTGCTAGTCATAAATACAATATCTTTGAGTTATTTTGCTTATTATTAGTATAACTAAACTATTTACTGAGATAATACTGAGACTTATTGCGTTTATTATTAGTAAGACTATGGAACGCGGGGCTCAGCGGCGATGATACAGGGTGCAAAGGTGTCAATCGGATCAATAAACCGGTCAACTGGGGATCTTCTAGCTTATGCCATTCATATCTGGAGTGAGGCCATTGAGAAGCAAGGGGAAGCACTTGCTGTTTCCCTTGACATCTCCAAGACTTTTGACAGGGTCTGGCACGATAGCCTTATTGCTAAGCTTCCTGTTTTCGGTTTACCCACTCAACTTTGCGTTTGGATTGAAGACTTCCTGAGGGATCGGTCCATTCGAGTGGTCATTGATGGCTGCTCGTCTGGCCAATTGGCAATTAATGCCGGGGTCCCTCAGGGGTTTGTTCTCTCAGCAACTTTATTCTTGCTGCACATTAACGATCTGCTAATGCCCGGTACCTTTGGGTATGCAGACGACAGCACAGTTTCTGAGAGATATGTGTCCAGCGCGCGAGCTGGTGGGTCACAGATCGAGTCTCTCCGTGAGGACATGGTTGGGCGCTTGAACTTGACCTTGAAGGCTGTCTCCGCAGCTAAGACCCAGGCGTGTCTCTTCTTCGCAAAAAGGAGCCAATTTGAACCGGCTCCTACTTTCCATGGTGTAACCGTGCCAATAACCGATCATATTGAGCTTCTTGGGGTGACTTTAACTTCCACACTCAATTTTGGCCCGTTTATCGAGGCTAAGGCTCAGTTAGCATCCAAAAAGTTGGGATTCCTATCCAAGGTGAGACGGTACTTCACACCGGAACAGCTGCTCAATTTGTATCAAGCCTAGGTTCGGTCGTGTATGGAATACTGCTCTCATCTTTGGGATGGATCTGCGAAATACCAACTGGACGCGCTTGAGTCTATCGAGAAGTGGGCTAAGAGACTCATTGGCACCGTATGCACTGGTCGAGTCAAAGCTCCAGAGCCTTGAACACCGATGATGAGTTGCAAGTCTATCGGTTTTCTATCAGTTACATTTCGGGGAGTGTGCGACGGAATTACATAATCTAATTCCGCCAAGCCCGTTCCATCATCGGACTACGAGACAATCGGCGAAGCGCCATCGTTACATGGTGGACATCCCACTCATACGCACAAAACGTTTTGGGAATACCTTCATTGTGCGTACGGCTAAGAAGTGGAATTCCCTGCCGGAGTCTGTGTTTCCCGACAGCTACAACCTAGGAGTCTTTAAGTCAAGTGTGAATAGGTTACTTTTAGGTAAGCGTGCTCCATCTTCGATCACATCATCTCTTACCATCAGGTGAGATAGTGGTCAAACGCGAACCTATTTTCAATAAAAAAAAGCGTAACACGACAGTTTTGCCAGTTGCGTCGCTACCACCGAGCCAGGCCCAAGTCCATAGAGTACTACTACGGATACCCAAGTCGCTTTTGTGTTTGCGGCGGACGTGATTTATGCAGTAAGTAAGCTTTCCTTTGACATCGTTTTATTATGAAGACAAAAAGTGCACTGCATATTAGGGTGACTGCTTAAAATTGTTTGTTATCATGAGTAAAATCACTTGTTTCAGTATCAGTCACTAATAAGGTGACTGATACTGAAACAAGTGATTGTACTCATGATAACAAACAATTTTCCGAAAGAACCATATAGTAAGACAAAATGGCGTCACGTGCCTAACAGTTAATAGTCTACGGAGCTTATTATTTTAAGATTTTACAAGTGATCTCTGATTATCTAGTTTAAATGTTAATGAAAAACTTTATGAAAAATTTTTTGGACAAGTAATGTTATTTGTTATGTTAAAAGTTTATATGATAATAACTCTTATTACGTTCGGCCTCTGGGCGCGATTTATAGTCTGATTTTATCTTTATATTTATAGGTAAAAAATACCTATTAAATATTATCCAAGAATATTGCTATGATTAACTTTAAGTAGTTAAGTGTCTAAAAACCAAGTTTAATTAAGTTTAATTACAAGAAGTAATACTGTTGTTTTTAAAAAACTTTAGAAAAAGTTTCTTAGTTAAACAGACTTATATTATGAATATTTTTGGTTTGATTTTAAACACATTAAACGTAAAATGGTGTTTTATTTCATTGGGATTACCAACTGTTACATAGATGTTTCTAACGATTAATGCAATAACTATTTCAGTTATTGTATTTATCAGTAGAAATTATCGAAATTATTTATGTAAGTGTTTACTTAGATCTGCAACGAGTAGGTTTGCTAAAGATAAATATAGTAAGGGGAGGTATATTGGTGATATAAGTAGTTTGGTGACATTTTTTAAACAGAATACCACACAGTTCCCTATGCAAGCACATACAAGAAACAGTGCTAGCCAGCTGCTACGAGTGTTAGGAAGATAGATATATGTTTCGCGCTTCGCTATCTTGTTCCTGTGTTGCGTAAACAAACTTTTTTGACAAAGATGCATCAATGGCGCCATTTGTTAGTGAATGTCGGCTGCGTTTACGTATTTATGTTAAAATCAATTGGTAAAATTGGTGTTTAGTGCTAAAACTTATTAAAATCATTCATTATACTAGTTATTATTTAAAAAAGCTGTAGTGACGTCGTGATTCAGTCAAAGGAAGTTTTTATTCCTTAAATTGTGACCGTTGTTTCTTAGTGCTTTTGCTAAAATTTTGAGTACGTTTTTGAGAGGTTAACTTGAGACCTATTTTGCGCTTGTAGTAAAAATTTGCTAGAGAAGTCTAGTATAGAGTTCGAAGGGTATTATTTTGAGCAATCCGTAAACGTGTTTTGTTTTGAATTTGCGCTAATTTTTTTTAACACCAAATTACCTGTACAATTTTTTTAATATCACAAAATAGTCTACTTGTTTTTTTACCTCTACATTGGCAATGGAAAATGAAAAGAAATATAGAAAATATAACCAGCAGCAACTTCGAAGAGCCGTCAGTTTTTTATAACTTCTATACCTTCTGAACGTCCTATCTAAAAGTTGCGAAAGATAACCAAGTTCATCTATTTACTTTCCCAGCTCTTGACTTAGGTCTACTCTCCAAATCGTAGTAACCTCCATTCCATTATGAATCCAGCATTCACAAACGCCTACTAAAAAAAGGTTGAGAATGCTTTTAAAAAAACAGGCATATGTCCTTTTAACGGAAATGTTATTTCAAAGGAAGCATTACGACCTTCACCTTTAACTGACACAGCTCCTGTTGCAGCTCCTGCTACAGCTCCTGCTGCAGCTCCTACTACAGATCTTGTTTCTGCAGCTTCAGCTTTGACTAACACAGCATTTGAAAGTAATTCTTCAGGTCCTATACTCACAGTCGAGGACATTTTAAAAACACCTAAGTAAAGCTTTAAAACGCCCAGAGAAGTCAATAAAAAGAGATTCTAGCGCTAAATGCTTAACACCAACAAATATAGAACAAGAAAACCTTCAGCCTCAAGCCTCAACATTGACAAAATCTGCCCAAAAAGCAAAATAAAGTAAAATTCAAGAGATAGAAGATGACTGGGAGTGTGGATTATGTGAGGTCTTGTACTCTTCTGAAATAAAAAAAAGGAATGGAGCCAAATGGATCCAGTGCTCTTATTGTTTGACGCCTTATCACGAGATCTGCACATCTATTGAAGATACTGATCCCGAGATACAATTATATTATAGATGTGATCGTTGCTTAGAATAAAATTTATTAAAGGGCCAAACATTTTTTATTTTAAGTTCAAAATAACGTGATTAAAGAGACAATTTCCATTCTATCACCAATTTGCCTACCTACTATCACCAATCTACCGGACCGTATCGCCAACATACCTTAGATTTCTTGTGCATTTGTTCTCAAAATTATTTGATTTTTGTTACGTAAACTATTCTCAGTATTAACTTCAGATAATAAATATTGTCATAAAGGAAAAGTGAATTTTTACATAATTACCAAATTATGTTAAAAAAATATTTTTCATTTTTATCACCAATACAAGGTGTATTGGTGATAAAAATGAAAAATCCTTCCTTACCCTATAAAATAAGTATTGTAGTTATGTATTTAGTGATGATAGGTTAATCATTTTAACATTCCTAATTATAAGCATTATATCCACGATTTCAGGCCAAAAGCTTTACATTGTTCACATAATATGTATTTGAATCCATTCTTTATTCATTTTCCTTTCATTTGGTACAAGTTTCATTTAGATGCACTAGTTCATGAGATACAAGAAAAATTAAGTTCAAAGTTTGAGCCCGTTTTACTCGAAAGCAGCAAAAGTTATTTGACTCTTCGTCGAGTTATTGTACTCTTCGTTAGCACGGCAGAATAAAAGCCTGCATTCATGGGGATTATCGACACAACTATCATTGACCACTACGATTTTCTTAAAACTCTGTTTTGACCAAAGTGCATGAAGCAACTAAGGCCGTGCGCGCACTGCCTTGCGGTGGCCGCAATTCCGGTAGTTCTACCGCACCGGGTAGACTGACCGCAGTGCGCGCACTTCTATGACACTCCATACTTCACAAATTTTGAGTTTCCAAAACGCAACGCAGTGCGCGCACGGCCTAAAACAAAAACCACTCTGAACGGTAAATAAAGGTATTGGTATTGGTATACCGTCTTTATAATCATCCCAGTAAAAAATAGATTGCTTAAACCTTGGTTGACCATAGGCTTGTTGCGCTGCATACAGAATCGAAACAATATGCAGGCAAAGTTAAAACTAGACCCACACAATGAGGTATTTAAAATCACATTTAGGAGATACCGGAATTATTGCAATTGCATAATTAAAAAACAAAAACAAAAATAAGACCTCTAGCAACTAGACAAGACACACAACGACCCAAAAAAAATATGGCAAATTATTAATAAAATAACTCATCGAAAACCACCCGAATCCCAAATTGCGAATTACTGGAGTCTGCCACATCTCCTAAGGAGTCAGTTAACATAATAAACAAATACTTCTCCATTATAGGCAAGACACTAGCAGAAGATATATTATAAAACAGTCTCCATTAAAAGCTATCGACGACTCTGTCATAACTTCAAAATACTCGAATCCACCGGTCTCGTCCTTTGCACTAATAATCGAATCTTAGAAGTTAAACTAGTATGTGCGTGTTGCGCGAGGTGCAAGCACCTCGCGTGCTTGTGGTGGTGGATTGTTCACTTTTAAAACCCCTAAATGTAGTAAAATGTCAAACATAACCCTAACAGTTACACTTCACCCACTCAACCTTCGTTACGCTACGGAGGTCGCCGGCTCGCTTCGCTCGCCACCTCCCCCCTTCACTCCACTCGGTCTCACAGGTTCGCTTCACTCAGGCCCTACGTACCGCCGGACAGGTTTCGACGCCTACTATAATATTTGTTCAAGCAACTAATGGCTATCTCTAACCGTTATGAAGTTACAGCCTTTTCAATTTTAGGGGAGGTTGGGGAGGGGAGGGCATGGCATAAAAAAATTGAAGGCCCGTTTATAGACAGTTTTTCAGTAGTAAAAATCAAAATGGGGGGGGGGGGGGTGATGGGGGGAGATGGGGGGGGTTGCACAATTATTTTGAAAAAAGCATTGTCTCTCTAAATGAATCTGAAAAAAAAATGTTCCAAGTCTCTTAATTTCCGAGATCCGCCTAAAGGGGGTGAGAAGGGGGGCAAGGGGGGCGACTTTGAAAAATGGTTTTTACTTTACCGAGCCTCCTCTATACGAATCCATAAAAAAAAATACGGGTCTCGTAGTTTCCGAGATACGATAGGGAGGGGAGAGAAGGGGGGTGAAAAGGGGAGGTTTGGCACTTTTTTGTAGGTTTGAGAGTTACTTGTTTACGAATCTGTTAAAATATACCCACCTCCCCATCCACCATCTGGGAGAACAATTATGTCAATGAGTGAGTGAGTGAGTCAGTCAGTCAGTCAGTGGTAATTTAGCTTTATATAGTATAAAGTTAAATATGAGCAATGATGATGATGACTGACTGATTGAGCTGAAAATTTACATGAACTTGGATGTCAGTGCAATGACGTTATGCTGAATGCAATATGGCGGACATCCCAAGAAGGCGGACACTCCAACATGGCGGACCAATTTTGTTTTGATAACTCTTGAATATGGGTATCCAATGATAAGTTTTACTTTTTTACGAATAATAAAAGCTGTATTTTTACAACAAATATAAGCATATTATATCTAAATGAGGTAAAACATTTGTTTGTCGGTTTGTATATAGGGGGTAATCTCCGAAAGTAACCTCAAACTCAAAATATTTTAATAAACATAGCCCTTCTTGAATACTTATAAAACGTTAAAAGCTGGTGCACAGTTCGAAATGGGTCGTTTCCTATGGAGAAGAACCAGCAAAGAACTCCACGGTTACTCTTTTCATCGATAAATGATACATTCCTAAAAATGTTTCATGTGTAGTAAAGTGCATTACCTGTGTTAGTGAATTCTAATTCACGCAGACAAAGTGCAAGTGTATATTTATATTTTGATAATGGCGCCTCTAATTCCTGCCCATGATCTGTAGAGCAAAGCACTAAGTCAATATTATCGTTACCAGCTACATTTTGTTTATAATAAAATCACGAGTATTCGGACCTCAAAGCAAAATGTGCATTCAATGTTTACTTGAGGACATCATTACATGTTTATGTTGATTCTTGTTTGAAGGCACATAACGTAATAGATTGGACAGTCCATGTTTGAACAACATCATTTACCTACTCTAACATTTTCAATTTTGGCTTTGAAAGTTTACTAATATTATAAATGTGAAATATATCCTTTTTTTGTTGTTCTGGGTGGGGAAATCATCGAATGACTTCTTCCGCTCTGGGTTAAGTGGAAAGTTGTGTCGGACTTCTACTGACTAAATACCCACCCTGTACCTTCGACTGCCCTAAAGTTCCGGGGCTGCGGTATCTCGATAGAACTTTCCCGCAAAACCCGGCAGGCAATGGCCCTATGAGGCCCCGTCACTGGTGTTGACAGCTCTTTGAGGCGCGCGTGGAACACGACGCGCCGCCGCACAGTGGGCCCATACTGAAAATTAGTGGACTTAGGCATCAAAGTTCCAATATCGATGCGATTTTTTTTTATGTTACGTGTTATGATATTCCTGATAACTTTTATTCTTATAAAATTTCTTTTTAAGTTGATAGTTTGTCTGAAAAAAAATTAATTAGATTTTTTTGTATGGAGCGAATCACGTTTAATTTTTTTTCTTCAATTGTGAAAATATGTTGGGTGTGTGGCTTGAGTATATGACAGCTAGGGTCATCTTCTATCCACGAAAAAAAAATCAGCGCCGGCCATCCGCGGCGAAGCGAGTAATCATTCGGTAAAAAAAATGTTTTGTAACATTTTTTTACCATTTAAAATAATTCAAAGTATATTTATATTACTTGTTATGATATTCCTGATAACTTTTATTCTTAAAATTTCTTTTTAAGTTGATAGTTTGTCTGAAAAAAAATTAATTAGATTTTTTTGTATGGAGCGAAATCACGTTTAATTTTTTTCTTCAATTGTGCTAATATGTTCAGTGTGTGGCATGAGTATATGACAGCTAAGGTCATTCTCTATCCACGAAAAAAAAATCAGCGCCGGCCATCCGCGGCAGCGCGAGTAATCATTCGGTAAAAAAAAATATTTCTAAGATTTTTTTGCCATTTAAAATAAATTCACAGTATATTTATATTACTTCTTATGATATCCCTGATAACTTTTATTCTTATAAAATTTCTTTTTAAGTTGATAGTTTGTCCGAAAAAAAATTAATTCGATTTTTTTGGTATGGAACAAATCACGTTTAATTTTTTTTTCTTCGATTGTGCTGATATGTTGGGTGTGTGGCTTGAGTATATGACAGCTAGGGTCATCTTCTATCCACGAAAAAAAATCAGCGCCGGCCATCCGCGGCAGCGCGAGTAATAATTCGGTAAAAAAAATGTTTGTAAGATTTTTTTTGCCATTTAAAATAAATTCAAAGTATATTTATATTACTTGTTATGATATTCCTGATAACTTTTACTCTTAAAATTTCTTTTTAAGTTGATAGTTTGTCTGAAAAAAAATTAATTAGATTTTTTTGTATGGAGCGAAATCACGTTTAATTTTTTTTCTTCAATTGTGCTAATATGTTGGGTGTGTGGCTTGAGTATATGACAGCTAGGGTCATCTTCTATCCACGAAAAATAAATCAGCGCCGGCCATCCGCGGCAGCGCGAGTAATCATTCGGTAAAAAAAAATTGTTTTGTAAGATTTTTTTGCCATTTAAAATAAATTCAAAGTATATTTATATTACTTGCTATGATATTCCTGATAACTTTTATTCTTAAAATTTCTTTTTAAGTTGATAGTTTGTCTGAAAAAAAATTAATTAGATTTTTTTGTATGGAGTGAAATCACGTTTATTTTTTTTTCTTCAACTGTGCTAATATGTTGAGTGTGTGGCGTGAGTATATGACAGCTAAGATCATTCTCTATCCACGAAAAAAAAATCAGCGCCGGCCATCCGCGGCAGCGCGAGTAATCATTCGGTAAAGAAAAATGTTTTGTAAGATTTTTTTTGGAGTTTTTATAGTTAAATATATAGTTTTAATAGCGCATAGGTACTTATAACTAGTAATTCTGGTAGAGATTTTGTTATTATTGGATTTTATCGGTAGAGGTGCATTGTGATTGATGACTCATTTGTTTGTGCGCTCGGCTAAGCGCATAACTAATGAGTCATCCCCAAAAAATGAGATTGATGAGATTATTCCCAAAAAAGCCCTTTTTTGGGAATAATCTAGAGCCGGATCACATTATTTCTTGTTCCAGAAGTGCTAGTGGGTCCGGCAAATTTTCAAACTCTGCTATGAGGTATTCTTCTTCCTCCATAATCTCACTGTCACAGGGAGGCTCAGTAGTCTTTAACAACTGAATTGCTTCAAGCAACAACTCATTATGAACCCGTTTCGTTATTTTAGGCCTTATGTAGGATATGTGGGGATCAGAGCTTATTAGAAGTCCATGGAGGATGTCTTCGTTTGTTACTATTCTCCCCGTTTTCCGAGTGTGCCTCTCCCTGACGTTTCTGAAGTCCTTATTACAAGCTTTCGAAGCTTCTTCAGATAAGGTACCTAAAACGAATAAGTACATACATTTTAATTTCAAAACCCAATCGAGTCAAATAATACGAGTCTGTGTTTCCCGACAGCTACAACCTAGGAGTCTTTAAGTCCAGAGTGAATAGGTTACTTTTAGGTAAGCGTCCTCCATCTTCGATCACATCATCACTTACCATCAGGTGAGATAGTGGTCAAACGCGAACCTATTTACAATTTAAAAAAAATACATCAAACTATATTTATTTTTTACTTACCGATTGGCAAAACACCAAAGTGGTTACAGATGTCTGCACCGCGCATTAGAAGTTTATGTACACTAACTGGCATGTAGTACCACGAATAGTGTTGCACGTACACATCAGCTGTTTCACTACAGTATCTTCTAAATTTTTCACAGTCAACGTTTTTGCCTGATGATATGGCTTATAGAATAACGGAAAATCTGAAAATCAGATTTTCGTCAATTCCCGTTATTCTGGATGATCTGTTGTAATCTTGGAAAAAAACGCCTCGCAGTATTCCCGTTATTTGTAGTTCCAAAACCCTTAAATGGGAAAACAATACTGCAATATACAATACATAGAGATATAATACACAAACAACATAAAAAGAGCGAAAATTAAATACTGTGTGAACTATATTTGACTATATCAATCAGCATTCCAGTTTGCTCACGAAACTCTTGTTGCGTGATATTTTTAGCTTGTTTCAAAGCCTTATATTCGCCTCGAGCAGTCCATCGTTGAAAATCCAGATTATAAGATATATGGAGAAGACATTCCATACACCGAATCTTCATATGCAGTGAATAAATTCCTTGTTTGTAAATTTCTTCACGAAGTGGTTTGGAAGTCAAAGCACCTAAATTATTCATTTCACTCGGTTTTGCCAAGCAAATGGGACACGTTGCATATAATGGTACTTCAGCAATAATATTGGCCACTTTTCCATCAATCATGGTCATATGCAATTCATGTGATACAATAATATTTCCACACTGTGTAGATATTCGTTCATTATTTTGTTTTTTCATCTCAGACTCTTCAGACTTTATAAAATCAGCTGTCTCCGAAGTGAAAGTGAACTTCACTGGTCGACAGTACAGAGATAAGCAAGGTGTGGAGTTCTCCCAAACTATATTTTTGTTCCCAGATGATAGGCTAGTAGACACTAGCCGAAGAGGGATGATGCTTATCATGACTACTGACGAATCATCGAACTCTGTAGCTGTGTTGGACGTTTTCTGTTTATAATTATTCTGCGACGAAGAACCATCAAGTCCCCATTTCCAGGTCAACTTGAGTTCTTCATTTTGAGGCCTATCAACAGAATTCATATCTAGTAAAATCCACTCCAGAGTGTGGTCCAATAGCGCTTGCAATTTAATCTGAGCTCCTTTTTCGGTAATCTCCATACTCTCTTGTGGTGGGTAACATCTTTTCTTGGCATTTACAAGCTTTGGATAAGATGGAAAGGCAACACAGTTTTCTTCTTTCAGAAATTGTCGAAGAGCTAAGTACTTCCATTTCAAGAGCGCAACTGATGTATAAAGAGCTAAACATTTATCTTCAGAGACAGTACTTAAAGCTCTGCTTTTTGAACAGTCGCTCGTCTACTTCGGGTAGCGCATCTGGATTACTGGAAAGGTATTCGACTACTTTTGCCAGATTTGTTTTGCCGTTGTCTTTCAATTTTGTTATGTACCAGTTCTGCAACTGTTCCTCGGAATTTTCTTCTACTATGGAATTAGAACGTCTTTTTTGCTTATTACTTAACTCTTCGAACGGTTTTCTGTGCTCTTTTTCTGTAGATGTTCCCGCTTCCGTAGTACATACTGCAAGAGTAGGAACATGGGAATCTATATGCACAGGCTCAGATAAGGCTGCGTCTGAAAAGCCCATCTCACTTTTCAGGTCAACACCGGCACAAACAGGCCAGTTGATGTTTTTTTCCAACCACTTGCGATTACTTACACGATTCATAAAAGTTTTTTGATTTCTACTTGACTCTATCCACTTTTTATATATATTTACACAAAAATGTCGACAGAACTCCTTGATTCGGTTCTTGTCTTCTTCAGAAACTTCGGTAGTCAAGACAGAAATTATACTTTCATATAGAAACATATGATTTTTCAGATCACCGGCACTTCTTAATTTCACAAGAAAAATCTAGGTTGGTACAAAATCCAGCCATAGTTCTAATGTACATATAAAAATAAAAGTATTTCGCTGTGGTTACAAATAAGTGACAAGAGCAAAACTAGATGGAGTTAATGACTGTCTTTATATTTATAGTCAGTGTTAATTACTCAAGTAGTGGACATAACAGTGAGTGACAATTATTCAGCCAATCAGAGACGAGCATTTTTCGATGACTCATTAGTTATGCGCTTAGCCGAGCGCACAAACAAATGAGTCATCAATCACAATGCACCTCTACCGATAAAATCCAATAATAACTAAATCTCTTACAGAATTACTAGTTATAAGTACCTATGCGCTATTAAAACTATATATTTAACTATAAAAACTCCAAAAAAAAATCTTACAAAACATTTTTTTTACCGAATGATTACTCGCGCCGCTGCGGATGACCGGCGCTGATTTTTTTTTCGTGGATAGAAGATGACCCTAGCTGTCATATACTCAAGCCACACACCCAACATATTTTCACAATTGAAGAAAAAAAATTAAACGTGATTCGCTCCATACAAAAAAATCTAATTTTTTTTTTTTCAGACAAACTATCAACTTAAAAAGAAATTTTATAAGAATAAAAGTTATCAGGAATATCATAACACGTAACATAAAAAAAAATCGCATCGATATTAGAACTTTGATGCCTAAGTCCACTAATTTTCAGTATGGGCCCACTGTGCGCTGACCCGAGCCTGCTCCTTACCGGACCTCCACACCAGAGCGATACCGAATTTGACTAAACATGTCGACCCAAAACACATAAATAAAATGAAAGTTAAAACAGCCACCCAAGTGCTAAGTGCACGAACGGCTGCAATGCTTAATTATACTGATGCTCTTCGTAAGTAGGTATAATTTTAATTTAAAAATATCCAAACTTTAGAGGGATGTCACTGAAGCAATAAATAATAATAAAAAAATCAAATCATTTGACTTCGAGTATCACTGACTCATAACAGAAATAATACACTCATACATAACATTACTAATTAAATAAATAAATAGCAAATGAAATAAATGGCAGTAATATTTATTTAAAACTAATTATAATAATTATGTTTATCTTAATGTATTTTACTGTGTGTACATAAATAATAAAATAAATAAATAAATAAATAAATATTTCAGATAAGCGGCTCGACACTCCTATAGAGACAATGGAGACTACAGCAGTAGTGGTGACATTTTTTGACGAACTATTTGATAGTGTCAATGGATCGCCAGGTCAACCAAGGGGCTAACTTAGATGCACAGTGAAACCAAATTCCCCTCATCAAGAATTTTGGCAAAAAGCAATTAAATCCTTAAACAATATTAAATATATTGACACCAATAGTAAATTAGCTAGGCAGACTGCAAAGCCGAGACGTGCGTCCTCCATGCCTTGAAGGGTGGATTACTACATTGCAGAGTTTTTTGGGTCTGTCCAAATTATTATTTACAGTCTTTGGGGTGAAATACTTTTATCCCAGGTTAATAAATCAAGATCCTCTTGAGAATTTCTTTGGTCGCATAAGAGCGATGAATTATCGCAACGTGAATCCCGACGGAAATAGTTTTATGTACGCCTTCAAGTCGTTAGTAATATCTGACATATTGAGCCCACACTCAAAATTTTCAAATTGTGAAGAAGATAACGGCGACGCATTAGTTGATTTAAACTATCTTTTTACCTGCTGTAATGCAAAAGATAATGACGAAAATATTTCCCCTAATTTAATTTTAAATGCGCCGTCGTCTTCAAAGGGTCCGACAGAGTCAGAGGGAATTCTAATTCAAAATGTATTAACAGAAAAAGTAAGGGTCCAAACATCGGCGTATACTGCGGGGTACATATGCAGGAAAATAACAAAAAATAAAATTTTTATTCATGCACAAAAACTTATGCGATAAAAGAAATCCAGGGGATCCATGAATTTATACTACATAGGTAATAAAGAAGATCAAAAAAATAATAATTTGGCTTACCCAATTGGGAAACTTCTGTGGCTGTACAGAGAAAATTTTCAATGTATTCACAATTTTTTAAATGAAAATGGTTACAAAACTAATGTAAAAACAAAATTAAAACGACTGAGTGCCAAACGCGACATGTCTTGGTTGGGCTGCAAAAAACATAATAGACATGTAATTAAATATTACATATCTCTTATAATTCGCCTGCAATGCCACAATTGGTGCAATATAATAAATCAAATTTTAAGTGGAAAAATAGAAGAGAAATATGTTCTGAAAATGCAAAACATGCAACAGTTAGCTTTAAGAAAATATAAAACCTATAGGCAAAAAAAGCAAAGTAATAAATGACTACAAAATGTATGATAATTTGTTTTATTTATTTATTTACCTAATAGAATTAATGATAAAAAACCTAAACCCTAGCAAATTTTGTCGAGATCGGGTACAACACTACACTGCACTAAAAATGATCGATAACAGCCATAATGAATATCTATTGAAAGCACTACAAAATTTTGTATGTGTGTGTCATGTCGCGTTTTATGTCACATGAAGCGATAACAGCGCCATAACTGATAGTGTAGGAACTAAGCAAATTGGACTGTCACATCTGTAGCTTGCTACATAGTATTAATCTGTGGCTAGTGTGTTCCGAACAGGCATGAGGCAAGCATGACAGACGTTTGTGGTTCTTGTCCTTTGGATTCTATATGCATGGCTGACTTTGATATGCCTCGAGAAAGGCCATGGTTTCATCGTTTGACCAATTAATAGTAAATACGCGATCATATAAAGCGCAGCGTAAAAATTCTCGTAAAAGCTCGTAAGCGACACTAAACGCACCCCAACATGTAACTACGTCACAAGCACTTGCCGCAAGCTTCCTTTGATCTGTGTTAAAAAACCGACACTAGTCCGAATCGGCGACAAGCTCATGTAAGCCAAGCCAAACGCCCCGTTTACACGCTTGTGTTTGTGGACACTTGCCGAGACTTGCCAAGCGTGTAAACGTAGCTTTACACGTCATGGTATGGCCCCTGGTCTAGTTTTTTAAAGTTATGTTGATTTTAAACAAAAATGTTCCTTTAAATTTTCCTTTCATTGAATTGAAACACTATCGAACCGAGATATTACAAACTTTATTGTAAGGCTTCTCAACTGGCTGGTTTTATAATAAATAATTAACTATGTACCTACTGTTAAAACACATTTGACAATCACGCCTCAACGAGCAGTCCCATTGCCTGTCGGGGTTGCGGAAATGTTGTAAATAGATACCGTGGCCCGGGATCGCAAAGGCAGCTGAGAAACAGGGTGGGGTTCTGGTCAGTGGAAGTTCGACACCCAAAGTGGGAAGAGACATTTGATTAGATTGTCCAAACTATTCTTTATTTTTCGTTTTCCCCACCAAATAAAAAAGTACCAACAAGTACTCAAGACTTCCAAACATATTCCAGACTAGCTTCCGCCCGCGACTTCGTCCGCGTGGAAAAAAAATCCCCTGATTTTGAAACATTCTTCATAAGTGCTCCGCTCCTATTGGTCTTAGCCTTCCTCGATAAATGGGCTATCTAACACTGAAAGAATTTTTCAAATCAGAACCGTAGTTCTTGATATTAGCGCGTTCAAGCAAACAAACAAACTTTTCAGCTTTATAATATTAGTATAGATAAGACCAGAATGTAGCGATTATTGAGTCTTGTTTTAATGAATATTGAAATGATAATTATGGAGTTTTTGTTGAAATATGGATTTCAAGCAGATACCCACCCCTTCTATTTTTATTAATAGATCTATATCACTTTTTCCGTCTAAACCAGACATATACACTATATGGACGCGTATAATGTCTCTTATAACCATCTTATAACCGAAAACAAATGACATAACATCCAATCTTTTTAAAATGGGCGGTTTATTTAAATCTGAAAAAAGTCAATCAATCAATCATTTATTTTGTCAAACATAGGGTTACAGATAGTCAGTGTTGAAAATATGCGCACTATGTTTTGCCAATATATATGGCGTACAAAATCAAGTCATACAATAAAAATAATGCAATACAATTTAGGAACTTTTTCAAAATTATTGAATTAAACTTAATATGTCAATAATCAATAATATGAAGTCTAGATTTAGTAAAACGGCCCCTAGTATACCTATATCCTTTAATCTAGCTAGGACTTCAAAAACAAAAGTATTACTGTTAGGTTATTTCCTTAATAACCACATAGTCAATAAGCTTAAAATCTTTTCATGACTGTACCTACAAACCTTTTCTCAAAATAATGTTTTTTTTTATTACATATAACCTTAAATATGTTTAATAATACAAAAAAAAACTCGTTGTACCAGACCGTTACTTACGTAGGTTAACTTCATCACAAAATTCTGCATTCTATAAAATACAGCTTCGTATAGTTTAATAATTATTTTTCCAATCGCCAAACGCCATAAAGAAAATAACTAAAAACCAAGCAAGTGTTTCAAAGAAATTTCATTACGAGGAAAACTAACGCGCCTGAAAATAAGAAAAATGCTTGAATTTTTAATCAGTATCGCAAGGAAAATTGGATACAACGTTTTGAAATTGTTAGAAATATAGGTTAAACGTTTACTTGGTACAAGACGCAAAATACAAAATTAAAAAAAAAAAAACAACAAAATAGTTTATAACAAGAAAAACAAGAGAGAAAAAACACGGTTTAGTCAAGTGTCCTCACCCGCTACCAACTAAGTGGTGGTTGGTAGGAATTCATAGTTACAACGAAGTTGAAAAGAAAACTATCAGACCCAATCAGACCTATGTTGGCTCCACAAATATACGAGTATTAATCGACTAACTGTATTCTACTCGCTTTCGCACAAATTAGAGATGAAATAAGAATTTAGAGAATGGTACTAACTCTCGGTCAGCTAATCCGACTCACACTTGGCTTACGGAACTACGGAACCCTACGCTGCGCGTGGCCCTATACACACTTGGCTTACGGAACTACGGAACCCTACGCTGCGCGTGGCCCTATACACACTTGGCTGGTATTTAGGGTTCCTTTTTTGCCATTTGGCTACGGAACCCTATATAGTTTCGTCATATCCGTCTGTCTGCCTGTGTCTGTCTGTCTGTCCGTCCGTATGTCACAGCCATTTTATTCCGAAACTATTAAGACTATACACATGAAATTTAGTAGGTAGATGTATTCTGTGAACCGCTTTCCGATTTTAAGAAAATAATTAATAAATATTTATAATAAAGGGGGGGGCTCCGCATACATGGAACTGACTCTGAAAATATTTTTTTTCATGAAACCTATGCGTGTGTGGTATCTATAGACAGGTATTTAAAAATGACATTGAGGTTTCTAAATCCACTTTTTCATAAAGTTAATCGTTTAAAAGATATACGCTTCCAAAGTGGTAAAATGTGTGTGTGTGTGTGTCCCCTCTAACTTCTATAATAATGGAGGGAAAAATCATAATAAAAATATATGCTGTAGATCTTAATGTAAACTTTCAACAAAAATTGGTTTGAACGAGATCGGTCAGCAGTTTTTAAGATAGCATATTTTCTAAAACCGCAAATGTAACTTTGTAATTCATACAATTTGTATGAAAAACAAAGTTTTTTGCCGTAGTTACTGCGGAACCCTTCATGGGCGAGTCTGACTCGCCCTTGGCCATTGTTTTTAATAATTTAAATACAAAATATGTATAGTTATCAGATTTTTTAAGCTTGTACGATATGACGATGCTACTTGGAAAATTTTATAGTTCTAGGTCAACTTATAAATTTTGATTCTCGTGACAATGGCGAAATAATCGTGGTTTGCGGCTGTATTTGTTTTTTTAAGTTAATTAAGAATTTTGATTTTTTTTTCAGAGTTTCAAGGTACTTGATCTGAGTGTATGGTTTTAATTTCAACTCGATATCTCCACGGGTTTCCGAAATAAGAGGTCTTGGCAGACAAATGGACAACGAAGTTAAACTATAAGACTTCCGCTTTTTTCCTTTTGAGGTACGGAACCCTGAAAAACATAAAAGAATAAAGGGCAGGAACGATTTATCGGAGTGCATGATGTTATTAAATAATGATGATTATTTTTCAAATAGGTTATGAATGACACTTTTACACGCATTTTTTTTCATAAATATAAACTATATGAGGCCTGTGTTTCCTAACTGACTGTCCTGAGACCCAAGCCCTTCGCAGCTGCCGTAGACACCTCACCGCACTGAACAAACCACTTTAGATAGGTTTTTATGTTTGTTCATAAGTATCTAAACATATTTGATGAAGGACACCCAAATATTAGGGAAGTTACCTATCTAAATCACGAAGCCCAAATTACAATAATTTCAGACAATTAAAGTACAAAAGAATCTCACGAGCTAAATTGCACTAGAAATAGATCTTTATCTATTTGATTTCCATTATCCGTATTCTAAGTTGGTAGGAAGGTAGCACATGATTACTGCATACTATTTAAAAGATTTCTTTTTTTTATTATTGAAAGTAGGTTCGCGTTTGATCACTATCTCACCTGATGGTAAGTGATGATGTGATCGAAGATGGAGCACGCTTACCTAAAAGTAACCTATTCACTCTGGACTCTTAGGTTGTAGCTGTCGGGAAACACAGACTCCGGCAGGGAATTCCACTCCTTAGCCGTACCCACAATGAAGGTATTCCCAAAACGTTTTGTGCGTATGGGTGGGATGTCCACCATGTAACGATGGCGCTTCGCCGTTTGTCTCGTAGTCCGATGATGGAACGGGCTTGGCGGAATTAGATTGTGTAATTCCATCGCACACTCCCCGAAATGTAACCGATAGAAAACCGATAGACTTGCAACTCGTCGTCGATGTTCAAGGCTCTGGAGCTTTGACTCGACTTTGTCTCCGGAGATTGCTATATTACTTACATTTTAGCAATGTTAAGTTAGAGGTATTTATTTTTAAGGACCTTACAGACTGACAGACTGGTCATTTCCGTATTTTTATATTATAATACGATTTGTAGGTAAGTTATTTGTTCGAATCCAGGCAGGCAAACCACTTTGTATCCTTACGGGGTTGCGGGAATGTACTAACGAGATACCGCGGCTGCGGAACGCAAGGGAGCTGGGTGGGTTTTTAGTCAGTAGAAATCTAACACTGCCTTCCGGCCTACCCACAACGGGAGGAGTTAATAAAATAATTTAGATATTGAAATGTATGGTTGTTGGGAAACCTAACAAAGCATTTGTAGGTGGACTTAGCTTATATTGAAATCACCCATTGCAGGTCAATATTAGTATTGTTTCACCCTCCTACTCCCCTCCCCCAATTCTGGGAACACAAACGCAACATACTATTTGTATTGTCTGACAGTGAGTAACTAACTATTGTCTCCTCTCACATACGTACGCTAACAAAAGCGATACCAACAGTAGATTTAAAATTAATTGAATCGTTGAATCCTGTAGAAAAAATGAACTTGTAGGTATATTAAAACAAAACTACTGCCATCCAACCATTATAAGATTGTATGGGCTTCAAAAGAGACGGACCCCTGAGTTTGTTTCGGTGTTACTTCTCAGGGTAGTCAGTTAGGAAACACTGGCCTCATCTAATTTAATTTACGAAAAAAAAAATACGTGTAAAAGTGTTGGTAATTAATAACCAATTTGCAAAACAAAGATCTTTTGTCATTTATTTTTTACTGTGACTTTTGTAAAATTGTCTTTTCCAACGAATTGCTGAAATATTCTGTGTCAAGTTTGTATTATGTATGAGCTCGCTCGTGACGGGGATCTCGGGTGATGGTAAGCGTTAGATGAGGTCTACGATGCAACGAGAGCGATAGAGAAATTCAACGTTCTTATTCAATTCAATTCAATTTATTTATTTATCAGATATCAAGATCCATAATAATTAGTAACAATGAATACTTATAATCTATGTTAGTAGGTAAATACTAAAAATCTAAAAAGTCTTAACTTACTTCACAGCGCCAACCACAATTTGAACCCAGAGCGAGTGTATGGGACACTGAAATATGGTAGATATTATCTTCAGGATGTCATTGCTGCTGCCTCGTACTTTGCCTAACAGAGACGACACGCGCTTGCGTCTTATAGCGAGAAGTCATCTGTACGTGCTTCAGCAAACATTGCGGACGTACTGCAGAAACTCGGCAACTGCAATAACATCCTGAAGACCAGGGCCGGATTAACCATTAGGCGGAGTAGGCAACTGCCTAGGGGCCCCGCATCAACTAGGGGCCCAGGCCTAGCGCACGCACCAAGAAAACATGTTTCTTCGAACGAGAATTTGTTGTGCGTGTGAACTTAGGGACCTCACTGCAAAATACAAATCGTTAAATTAAGTAGTAGAATTAAAATAATTTTAGAACAAATCTGGGAAAAAGTAAACAAATATATTAAAAACCACAGCCCTTAATGTGAGTTTCCTTAGTTCACACACGATTAGGTCAGTCAAAGTAAGAAAAAGAGGCCCCGAGAATGCCATTGCCTTAGGGCCTCTGATAGGGTTAATCCGGCTCTGCTGAAGACATTATTGTATTGTACCCGCAGAGCGCTGTATGTCTTCTGTGTATAATTAACACACAGGCTGCTTCATATACATTATAGACTACGATGAAAGTATTTTCCCAAAATGACGACCGATGACGAATTAGTCTACAATAGTTTAGTGGTCGTCCGGCAGCGAGATGGACACACGACATTGTTTCCATCGCGTGGATACCCTGGATGAGACTGCCACTGTGTGAATGATGATGAAGATTTTCAACAAACAGTGGATATAATTTTTATAGTTTATTTATTTATCTTACTTCAAAACAAAAGATTACATAAATCAAAATTATGCACTGAACCCCACATTAGGATACCCTGTGTAATGAGGTCCAGCCTCCTTCGTCACATTTTACTCTAATTATGTTGGACATATACAGTTCATTATTACAGTTTTTTTTGTAGGTTATTGTGTGTGTGCATATATGTTGAAGAGTGTGCGTGTGTAAGGGAGTGAAATGTTTTGTGTAAAAGAGTAGTTCATTATGGATAAATTGTGTGCCAGTGTTTTGTGAAAAACACAAAATCGTCGTGACATGCACGAAAGAGATAGCTGGATAAACGGGATGCATTTCGTTCCAATACAAAGAGGACCCAAGAACTTTATATTTATATAAACACCGGCCAAGTGCCTGTCAGGCCACGCGCATTGTAGGGTTCTGTAGTTTACTACAACGCCAAGTGCGATTCGAATAAGTTGACCGAGAGTTCCATAACATGGCCGAACCGTTTGAAGCGTCAATAGCCCAACTAAGGTGTCGTACACTATTGCTGTGAACTCACTCCAGACACGAGAATAATTTAGGCTTAGTTGGAGGGGTTAACAAGATTGCTACTAATGTGAATTCTACAAAAAATTGGTCAAGTGCTGGTCAGACTCGCCCATGAAGGGTTCCGTAGTAACTACGCCAAATATCTTTGTTTTTCATAGTATTTGTATGAATTACAAAGTTATATTTGTGGTTTTAGAAAATATGCTATATCTCAAAAGCTGCTGACCCGTTCTCGTCCAAACTATTTTTCGTTGAAAGTTTACATTAATATATACAGCATATATTTTTTTAGATTTTTCCCTCATTATAGAAGTTAGAAGGGGACACACATTTTACCACTTTGGAAGCGTTCCGTTTAGAAGGCGTTCTTTGACAACGGTAAATTAACACTCGTATCGTTACGTAATTGGAGCCCATATTGTTTTCCATTAATATCTGACCGCGGGCGATGTCGGGTTGGATAACTAGTTTACTTTGTAACTTTCGCTCTTACTTTGGATGGTATCAGCGGAATGCGACTACGGAGATTGGTAATGAACTTTGCTAAGGAATTTTTTGTTTATAAGAGTTATTTTTACTGATAAATAGGATCGTTTTTAACACGCTTTTATTAGGTCGACCTGTATGTAACTAAGTAATGGAATCTAAGGTAACTAATTTAACCATCTTCCAAGGGTCGTAGCGTAATAAAAATTGGCAGCTGTATGTAGATCATAGCTGTTTTGAATTTCTTAGAAAAGTCTTGTCATGAACCTTTACCTCGATTAGGTTTCAAGGTCTAATGATGAATAGGCACTGGCATTCCGTGATGGAATATCGTATCATAGTCGTGTTTGCACTTGTGAGAAAGGCCACGTAATGGATTTTGAACACGCTCTTTTTTGTTTTTATGTGCATTTATAAAAGCGTGTTTTTCTAGTGTTTTTAAACTAATAATTTATTTACCAACATCTCAGTTGTGTGATGATGTGGTCGAAGATGAAACACGCTTGCCTGGAAGTAACCTATTCACTCTTGAGTACTGACTTCCAGGTTATAGCTATCAGGAAACATAGACCCCAAACCAGGTCCCAAACCCTGTATAGACTTAATCTCTCACTAAGGTCTATTATCTTGTTAGATACTTAGAACCAACATTGTACCTACCGTTTTGAAAAATATACAATTTTTATGATATCATCAATTTTGATCGCTTAATTTTGTTAAGTGCTTTATTACGTGTGAGCGTCAAGAGCCTCAACAAGTATTGATTTCTCTTTATGAACACAAATTATCATAATAATCAACCTATTCTATTATTATATGAGCCTGTAGTATCCCATTGTTGGGCTAATGCCTCTCTCCTTTACTGCCAGCGGTCGCGTTTCTGCGCCTATTCTATAAAACAACATAATAAACCTGGAAAACTAATCAATTCCCAACATTATTTTACTACGAGTATGTGTGCGACATGGCTTTTCATATGAAAAACTGAAGATGTGGTGGCCTGATGCTGTGCAAGTAAGCGCGTGTGACACACAATCCATCCATCATCTATTGGATTTGAGCAAGACCACTGCGCTCAGAATGTTGTATTCTGACAAAATCAGCTCTCCTTTGGTGTAAAATTGTCAAAAGCTTATCATCTAAAAATTCTTTGACACAATATTAACATTTACTCATCTGTTGGTAAGAGATTATGTAGTCTAAACTTACCTTATTCACTCTTGACTTAAATACTCCCAGGTTATAGCTATCAGGAAACACAGAATCTGGTAGAGTATTCCAATCTAAAGCTGTACGCACAAGTAAAGTATTCTCAAAACATGTGCTTATGGGTGGGATGTCCACCATGTAACGATGGCGCATCGCCATTTAGTTTAGTTGGTTGAAAATAACACTCAAACGTGTCATTTTTTTTAGTAACTTTTTAAATTGTGATCGAGAGGTCACTGTGTCAAACCCTATCAGTTACACTATTATCGTAAATCCACTCCAGATACAACTTATCATCAGATTGTCGTTTCTTTTGTTGAAGAAAATATTTTATTAAAGTCAGATAACTACATTATGCGAAAAAATAACAAAGAATCTAATTAAACTTAATAACATTTAAATTTACCATTCTTATTTATGTTTATTATAACTTAAAATTTAAAACGAGCATAGATACATAAACTAATTAAACCATAGCTTTCCTTTGTTAACCGATTGCGGCAAAGCCGAAAGGGAGGTTTCAATTTCGCAGTAGTCAAATAAACCCAATGCACCAAAATCAGATAGTGAGATGTTACAAGTCTTCCTTTTAAGGTTGAACAAGCTTTAAAACATTGACATTACCATGATCTTTTTAGTTCAGCAGACAAACTGACATTACAAATACTGTGCCCATATGGTCTATGCCCATATCTGCGACAATAAACCGAGACCATCTTGTCTCACAATGGATTACGTAATGCATTACGAAAGGGTAGTGAGTTCGAATCTCGCGCAAAACAATACTTTGGATGAGCTTAATTATAGGGGCTTGTGCAACGTGTGAACTTTATTATTAAGTATATTTTAAAAGGTTTAAGTTATTCGCTTTATGTAATGTTTTGTTTGCCTGATCTCACGTGGTGGTGACGACGATAATATAAACAAAATATGGGTGTTTCTTTCTATAAAATACCACCACAGATATAAACCTACATTGTTCATTACTGAAGTCTAATGTTGTCGCTTCTCAAGTTTATTTTAATATTAGCCCTTTTTGTGAATGGGAGAACACTGTAGATTCTTAGATTTGTTCTACAGTTTTTTATTTGTAATTCCATTGTGCTGTATTAATTGGTCTATACTGTCCTCTCATACCTAATTAACCTGTATTATGGATACATTGTAAAAATGATATTTTAATTTGAAAAGAGTAACTGTGGTGTTTCTTGCCGGTTCTTCTCCATATAAAAAAATGCTATTTTTTGCTAAAAAATTTTTATTCACGCTTTTTAGTGGGTTGGTTTGTAATTTATCTAGTTACAAAAGCCATAATGTTAACAACTTATCACCTTTTACAAAATATTGCTTTTCCCTGTGCATAGCCGTTAATTTTTGAGGAGTTCTCCTGGTATTTGACCATCAGCTCTACATCACCATATGTATTGTGACGAGCATAAAGTGTTTAACATCCGTACTCAAGTAATCGAATCGCAATCCACGAAATACTTATTATTTAGGAGTTTCATTGGCCATCTGTGGTCTTCATCATCAGTTCAACTTTCCCAAATGGTACTTTTCGGAAGCAACTGCTCAAGGTACTATAAGAAATACCCAAAACGCTATAGGTGTGCCTATAATATTTGAAGAGTTCCCTCGATTTCTCCAGGATCCCAACATCAGATCCTGATGTTGTAACAATGGGACCAACTAGAAAGTATACCCATTCAAACGCAAAAAGAATTTTTCAAATCGGTTCAGCCGTCTCCGAGTTATAAGGTAACATACATAAAAAAATAGTTCAAGTTTTTTGAAGTCGGTTAAAAACGACTAATTTCGAACCATGCACTAATTGCTGACGTTTTATAAGTGCCCATGTCTCACTCAAACTCAAACTCAAAATGTTTTATCTCACACAGGCATGTGAAATAAAACATTTTGACTTTGAGTTTGGTTTTCATAATAAGATTTGATTGGTACGGATTGTATGGTCTTAAAAAAGACGTTAACTTCTGAGTTTGTTTCGCTGTTTCTTCTTAGGGTAGTCAGCTAGGAAATACTAGCCTCATCTAGTTTAAATTAAATTAATTTAATTAATTAAATTGTTTATTACTTTTAATTTATCATTTAAGTAAATCAGTCCTGTGATATCTTAGAACACTACAGATTTAAACGGCTCCCTTGGACTTTCTTACGCGTACGGCTAAGATGTAGAATTCCCTGCCGGAGTCTGTGTTTCCCGATAGCTATAACCTAGGAGTCTTTAAGATAAGAATGAATAGGTTACTTTTAGGTAAGCGTGCTCCATCTTCGACCACATCATCACTTACCATCAGGTGAGATGGTGGTCAAACGCGAACCTATATTCACTAAAATATAAAAAAGATAAAAATATAACTCTCCTTTCTTTTGCAATCGGGTAAAATGTAGCCTATAAGTTTTCCCAAGAGTCAATCTACTTCCATAAAAAATGACATCCAAATCCACCCAGTACTTTTGAAGATTGGCGCGTTTAAACTAACAAACAAACTTTTCTGCTTTATAATCTATATTTCGTCGCCTTGGTGGTGAAAAGAGCTAATGCCAGCTCTTCACGTTGGCCAACATAGTGGCGAATGTAGTGGGCTGGTTTTCAAAATTTTTGTACAGATACAAAAATGAAACAAAAAGGAATACCGTTACAAAAACGAACAACGTCACAAAAAATAACAAAAAGGAAATATTAGGGCTATTTCACAGACGACAATTATTAAAACAACAAAATTGTATTTTAATAATTTATTAGTTCATTTATTAGATCAGTCTGCTGACTTACAGCCATAAATTGTCTATTTCTTAACACTTTTTAAATAATCTATTGGAATGTCTAGCCGAATCAGTCTGTCTTACCAAATAATAATAATCAAAATTAAAATGTTGTGGAGAAATCTAAAGTTGAAAATTGATAACTATCTATTGCATTTTTTATATTCCAGGTTCGTCTCTTAAGAGAGCTGGTAGACATTTTTGGGTAGGTGTTTGAGGCACGCTTAAAAGGTGTACAATACTTCTCCAATAATACCCGAACTCAAAATTTTTAAAGTAAAATAGGTCTCGTCTTTCCTCAAGTAATAATTTAGTATTTAGTATTAATTTATTATTTATATATTTTTATTGTCTTTCATATTTAATAACGTTTTTCAACACATTTGCGAGAAAACGCATAATTGGTAGTGAAGCAAACTTTTGATATCAGTCGAAAAGTCATATATACCTTGCCGTTTCTAATATACTAATATGGAAATGGCGCGATTTTACAGGTGACGCCACGAAAGACTAATTTTCTAAAATGCATCTTTTGTCTCATTTCGTTTTTAGTATTAAAGTGAGAAAAACATATTTAGCGAAAGCCCTTCCAAGGAGGTTCGATCATTTAGCTTATTTATTCGCGTAATGTGAAAATCCTTGATGGAATTCTTATATATCTTTTTTAATAAAAAATACCGTAAAGGATACGCACTGCGCTATACATCGGAGCATAGGCTTAAACATGTACTTAGATGAGAGTACCTATTTTACCGCACGTTTCATTGTATGGTGCTATTTTTTACTTTCGAACAATGTAAATAGACTCCATAAATGCATTATTTGAGCATATGTGTTGAAAATTATATTACCAAACTAAACACTATAAATTTAACCTTTAAAGTCGACGTTGTACGTTGTCCTGATACCTTTGGGCTATTATTTTTTAGATTTTTAAATTAATATTTTTTTATATATTATTAAAAATATATGTTAATAAAATTAATAAATTAAGCATTATCCGTCAAATCATATAAGCATAATAATTCTGTATGAAATCGGCTTTGCTTCATTTTTGTTCCATCATTTTTGTTACGCATCAAGAAAACGTAACAAATCATTAGAAAAATGAAATCAATCATGAGTTGAATAATAACCTCAAACATTTGGAGGTTAGAAATAATACTATTGGAACAATCCAGCTTCTTTTTAGTAGTTGGTCAAAATTATTCTTTAAATTTACGCAAAATTTATAAGAGATAGCTTTACCGTTGTTTTTATAACTGATCAACCAAAATGAAAGATTTATTGTTGAAAAAACACTGCACAGGAACAAACACACTTTTCTTGTTGGTGGCACCCGCTGACAGATAGTTGTAGTGGTGGACAGACGTTCCGTTGTCATCTGATTGGACGGTTTTAAATGGAAAATCTTGTCAGTTGAAAATCTCACATACCTATCTACCAATATTCGTGTTACAACAAAGAATAATAAAAATGAATGAAAAGGAAGACACATATTGAAACAATGTTATTATTATTATGCATTGGGTTATTTATTTATATTTTACACATTGAAATCATAATTAGAGTCCTAAAGATATTGTGTAACAAGAACTGTAAATATGTGAGTAGTTTTTTCTTCATGCTTTTTTTTGTAACGCTCTTTTGCTTGGAGACACTGGGTTGCTGTATGAAAATATTATGAGATTGAAGAACTAAACATCATTTTTAATTAACTACTTATTATTATGATCTGAAATGTTGATACCTATCTGAAAGTAATGTTTCTCAAGGATAATAATACTAGTTTGATCACTTCAATGCAGTTTTTTGGATGATATTCGAGTAGACGTTTTCACACAACAAAATGTACAAAAATTTTGAAAATCACCCAGTGGCCAATGCCTATTCATCTTGTGTGCACACTTTTAACAAGTGTGATTTAGCTCTTTTCATCACCAAGGCGACGATATTATGTAGCGAAATACCACTCACTGATTTATCCCGAAATCTCAGAAACTACAAGTAGTAAGGCTCTCAAATTTTGCATGGGGGTTCCTTTTAGTATGTAGATGCTCACTAAGACGGGATTTTGCGAAATTTCCACGGGATCGGGATTTACACTAGAAAAACTTCTCACGCGAACGAAGACGCGAGCAACTGCTAGTATTAGTATAGATTTGTAAAATGATTAAATACAAAAAACTGCTCTATCAATATTTATGTTACAGTTCACTAAAATTAACAATTCATTTTTACACTAACAATGAACAGTTCAGTTAAAAACGCAGTTGAACTAGTATTTGTTCTAATAAAATATTTATTTACTCCACGGTTAAAGGCATCACAGACAATGAAAATGTTTTATATTATAGCTGCCTCCACAAAATCGTTGACAATGGACGTTTTTTCCGCGTAAATCTCAATCTCGTACGAAATTCGGTATAAAAAGCAGCATATACAGTATGTTAGATTAAACGAGGGACATATTCAAACCTACAATAGTGTATGCTTACATGATACTAATAAAATATGAACAAAAAACAAACACTGATAAATATCAGACAGAACCATACTAAAAGTCCTCGGGGGGACTCCCGCGGGGGCGGAGTTTACACACTAGCTTCCTTTTTTTGGCAGGATCGGGCCGTGTTTTGCCACGTGATTACTTTAGGTACTGTTTACAAGTTCATTCACCTCTTGCACCTCAGTGTACATGATAAATGTATTATATTGGGCAATTACGTCAAAAATTTAATTTATAGTTTTTTCACATATTTGGGACGAGAATCGAATACTGAATACCCTCCCTCAATAAGTCAATCGTTTAACCTACACTGTATGTTGTGTGAAAATTCCACTAAATCGGTTCAGCCGTTCCAGGCATTAGCCCGGACAAACGAGACTGACAACAGAGAGATTTATAGAAGATTACTAAGAGCGTATTATATGTGCCTGCTACTCGTGGTGTTATCTGGGGGCACGGCAGTGCCCCCGCCAAGTCGAGCAAAAAGCGGCACGGCCGTACCATACTTTTCTCGAAGCAGTCCAGGCCATTTTCGACCCCGCATAACTTCGTTCTGGATAAAGCTAGAAGCCTGAATTTTCAGCAACCAAGCAGGCATTGTATAGACACTGTATATTTCAAATTTCATTGAATTTGAACCAGTAGTTTAAAAATTATAACGAGTCAAAGTTTCTTAATTTTGTCACTCACTGACTGACTGACCGATCATCAAAAGTCTAAGGCACTTCTAGCAGACATAGAAGCTTCAAATTTAGAATACAATTAGTGTTTAGTGTGGGAATCAAGGAAAAACTAAAATATTTTACAATTTTTTTTTTTAAATGATAATAGGCTTGCGTTTGCCCACCATCTCACCTGATGGTAAGTGATGATGTGGTCGAAGATGAAGCACGCTTGCCTAGAAGCAGAACTACCTACAAAAAGAAATGAGATCCCATAAAAACAATACTTGTCAAAAAACCAAGTCTCGCAACTCAATTCTTTTACCGTAAAAAGTTGTGAGATCCATGTAATACCAAGTCGGTTTTAATTTATTCAGTCCCTACTTAAGGGACCTTCTGTCTTAAGTTGTTACGTAACTATCTAACCTAACAACATCTTATAGTGACCATACCAATATTAATTTTTTTAACGTTTTAAATAAATAGATTGACTTGGCAATCTCCAATGGACTAAAGACTCGCCCATGAAGGGTTACGTAGTAACTACCCCAAATAACTTTGTTTTTCATAGTACTTGTATGAATTACAAAGTTATATTTGCAGTTTTAAAATATACTGTATCTCAAAAACTGCTGACCCGATCTCGTTCAAACCAATTATCGTTGAAAATTTACATTAATAATATCTACAGCATATATTGTTTTAGATTTTCCCTCCATTATTATAGATGTTAGAGGGGGGGGGGGGGGGGGCATTTTACCACTTTGGAAGCATAAATCTTTTAAACGATTAACTTTATGAAAAAGTGGTTTTAGAGACCTCAATGTCATTTTTAAAGACCTTTCTATAGATACCACACCCGCATAGGCTTCATGAAAAAAAAATGCCAGTTTCAGTTCCATGTTCCCTTAATCCTTACTAATATTATAAATGCGAAAGTAACTCTGTCTGTCTATGTGTTATGCAATCACACCTAAACTACTGAACCGATTTTAATGAAATTTGGTACTGACATAGTCTAGAGCCTGAGAAAGAACATAGGCTGCTGCTTTTTAATGCAAAAAAAGGGCTGTAAGGGGTTGAAATAGGGGATGAAAGTTTGTATGGAAATTACGTCATTTTTAAAGCTAGAAGCTTGAAACTTATTTTTTAGACTTTTGATTAGATATTAATCAATACGACATTCAAATTATGTATGAGTCTTATTTTCAAAATAATTAGCCTAAAAATTTAAAAATGCTGCCGCAAATAACTATTCCGCGCGGACGAAGTCGTGGGCACAGGTAGTTATTAATATTTCTTAATTTTTTTCTCGAAATCGGAAAGCAGTTCACAGAATACATCTGCATACGAAATTCCATGTGTATACTCTTAATAGTTTTGGAATAAAATGGCTGTGACATACGGACGGACAGACAGACAGACATGACGAATCTATAAGTGTTCAAGACTGCAATTGGCCAGTGCAACGGTAACTGGACGGTCTGAACTTGTCCACGGTACGTGGAGCTATAAACGTTGCTTACAATAAACAAGGTTACACAATAATCTACAAACGAAATCGAAACGGAATCGAACAATAAGGGTTCCGTTTTTTGCCATTTGGCTACGGAACCCTAAAAATCGAAGGCATGTAATGTCCACCTACACGCATTGGTCCCGCGTGCTGGATTACAGCCCATTCTCTGTCACAGAAAGGAGGCCTGTCTCCAAGTGATACCGTATAGGCTTCTTCTTCTTTGTAAACGATGCTAAAACATTGCGGGCTGAGGTCCCGTAAGCTTGGTTGTCAATAATTTTCTATCAAACTAAGGAGTGAAATAAACTGAGTGTACGACTAAACGCCGACAGACTGAACACCGCCAAGACTATTTCGACGGGACTCTTCCCTGATAGGACACTTCGCCGACAGGACACTTCGCCGACAGGATGGTTTGCTGACAGGACACTTTGCCGACAGGACACTTCGCCCACAGGGCTCATGAGTGACACAACTTATCATCAATAATCAGATACTTACTTTGGACATCGACTATGCTTTTCTTGTAATTATACAATGGGGTCTAGGGGTCTTCAAGTCAAGAGTGAATAGGTTACTTCTAGATAAGCGTTCTCCATCTTCGACCACATCATTACTTACCATCAGGTGAGATGGTGGTCAAACGCGAGCCTATTATCAATAAAAAAAACTTATGATTATTCCTTTGTTTTTCTCCACACGATGTTAAAGAACACATTATATATTTATTTAAATTATGTGTATTTTTGTTAGTTTTCCGTTTTCATGAATATTTGTACAGTAGTACACTAATATAGCCCTCCCCATTTTAATTAAAGGTCGTAAAGTCCTTCCAAAGGTTGTCTGGAAGATATCGCTCTCAGCGATAAGACCACCATTGTAACCAATTTTTTTACAAGATTGCTATTTAAGTGTGATTCAATTATTGGTATACAATAAAGTATATTCTATCTATCTTATTAGAATATTTCCACAACCCCGGCAGGCAATCAGCCTATCAGAACCCGTCATTGGTGTTGACTGCTGACTCGTTGAAGCACGCGAGGAACACACTGCGCCGTCAACTTGATGAAAATACAATGTAGGTACTTTAATGTTCTGACTAATTAATTATTAATGATAAAACACTACCACATCCCTTACATTTTGATTTAGGCAAAAAACAATTGGTCTGATGTACAATGTGAATTACAGCGTACATGATATAGTAATGAAATTAATCGTTTACTAGCTGACCCGCCACGACTTGGTTCGCGTGGCAACCTACCCCTACCAAACCTATACCACTACCCCTATTCTACCGATACCCTACCCATACCTTACTCTACCCCTACCAATACCCTACCCCTACCCTACCCCTACCCTACCCCTACCCTACCCCTACCCTACCCCTACCCTACCCCTACCGTACCGTACCGTACCCGAAAGGTCTCAAGGGTAGGCCCTTGGGACCTTTCCTACTTTTTTTTTCATAAGAACCTTCTGGCATAACCAAACACAACAAAAAAAGAATCAGCCAAATCGGTCCAGCCGTTTTCGTGTTTTGCGCTTAGCAACACATGTAGGGATTCATTTTTAGGGTTCCGTAGCCGAATGGCAAAAAACGGAACCCTTATAGTTTCGATATGTCTGTCCGTCTGTCTGTCTGTCTGTCCGTCCGTCCGTATGTCACAGCCATTTTATTCCGAAACTATTAAAACTATACATGTGAAACTTAGTAAGTAGATGTATTCTGTTAACCGCTTTCCGATTTTAAGAAAAAAAATAAAAAATATTTAAAATAAATGGGGTGAAATCTATGCTTGTGTAGTATCTATAGACAGATCTTTAAATATGATATAAGGGTTTCTAAAACCACTTTTTCATAAAATTAATCGTTTAAAAGATATAAGCTTCCAAAGTGGTAAAATGGGTGTCCCCCCCTTTCTAACTTCTATAATAATGGAGTGAAAAATCTAAGAAAAATATATGTCTATAGAACTTAATGTAAACTTTCAACCAAAATTAGTTTGAACGAAATCGGGTCAGCAGTTTTTGAGATACAGCATATTTTCTAAAACCGCAAATATAACTTTGTAACTCATACAAACACTATGAAAAACAAAGTTATTTAGCGTAGTTGTAAAAATGTAAATAAGCTAGTCTTAAGAAATTTTAAAGGTTTTTTTTTATTCGTCAAATAAATATACTTACATAATATCTTATATTATTATAGTTACTACGGAACCCTTCATGGGCGAGTCTGACTCGCACTTGGCCAATTTTTTATTATATAGATGTGCTTAAACTTTTATTTTAAATATGGCTTCTGACTACACGGAACGACTGTGAAAGATATACAAATAACAAATGGGACTAACGGGTTAACGTGCTTCCACGAAGATTGCACGAACGAATCTCGATACGTTAAAATGGTATAAAACCCGTATACCGACCTCGGCGAGAGATTGATCAAAATCTAAAAAGTCTAATATGTTTTATTTCTCATTTACATATTATACATGTTTGTACAGTTGGTGGCGTCTCCTTTTAAGTATAAACAACGTGTAATTTAAAGAGTATATACATACCAAGTGCACAGCTTCTTTGGATGATAACAAACGATATGGCAAAGGTTTTGTAATCCTATGTCTACATGTGTGGAGCATATTAGAAATTTCAATACATTGATACCAGAGATCGAATTTTTCAAATTAAGAAGAACGAAGAGAATTATCGTTTTATTGGCAAGTCACGTGGAAAGTGATGACCCTCATAGTGATGTGACACGTTTGTTATTACTGGTATTCAAGAAACATATGAAGCCAATAATTTGGGGTCCATTCTGTGAGTCATTTATTTTGAGCTGAAACTGTGCATAGAGACTCCATACCAGATGTTGTCTTCAGCCCCGTTGGATAGATATGGGGTTTCCGTTACACGTTGTATATGCCTATGCCAGGAGGCGCCGCTCTTTTATAACTCACATTAAACAAAAGTGTAACCTTAAAGTAAAAGTATATAAAAAAATAATAATAAGTAAACTAATAATATTATTGTCTAGATTTTATTTTTCATTGGCCTATGCGTGTATGTATCTATGTGTTTGGGTGTGTGTGCGTTTGTGTGTACGTGTATGTATGTGTGTGTTAATGTACATATGAGTATGCGTGTGTGGAATGTTTTATATGGAAACAGTTTATGTAAATGGATGGAATGGTTAGAGAAAGATTACCTTACATTTAATAGAAGATCCTCTACTTCATCGTAGCATAACTTGTGTATCCAGTTAAACAGCAAAGATTTGCATTCTCTAAAAGGTTTATTATATATATCTAATTCTTTATTTATTATACTATATAAAGCTAAATTACCACTGACTGACTGACTGACTGACTGACTCACTCATTGACATAATTGTTCTCCCAGATGGTGGATGGGGAGGTGGGTATATTTTGACAGATTCGTAAACAAGTAACTCTCAAACCTACGGGAAAAGTGCCAAACCTCCCCTTTTCACCCCCCTTCTCCCCCCTCCCTATCGTATCTCGGAAACTACGAGACCCGTATTTTTTGTTTTTTACGGATTCGTATAGAGGAGGCTCGGTAAAGTAAAAACCATTTTTCAAAGTCCCCCCCCCCGTACCCCCTTCTCCCCCCCTTTAGGCGGATCTCGGAATCTAAGAGACTCGGAACATTTTTTTTTCAGATTCATTTAGAGGGGCAATGCTTTAGTCGAAATACTTGAGCAACCCCTCCCCCATCACCCACCCCCCCTCTTTTTTTTTTTTTTTTTTTCACAAGCACGCGAGGTGCTTGCACCTCGCGCAACACGCAAATACTTGATTTAGAGGGGCAATGCTTTAGCTTTTTTCACAAGCACGCGAGGTGCTTGCACCTCGCGCAACACGCAAATACTAGTATAATATATAAAGCTAAATTACCACTCACTCACTCACTGACTGACTCATTGACATAATTGTTCTCCCAGATGGTGGATGGGGAGGTGGGTATATTTTGACAGATTCGTAAACAAGTAACTCTCAAACCTACGGGAAAAGTGCCTAACCTCCCCTTTTCCCCCCCCCCTATCGTATCTCGGAAACTACGAGACCCGTATTTTTTTTTTTTACGGATTCGTGTAGAGGAGGCTCGGTAAAGTAAAAACCATTTTTCTAAATCCCCCCCCCCACCCCCCTTCTCCCCCCTCTAGGCGGATCTCGGAATCTAAGAGACTTGGAACATTTTTTTTTTCAGATTCATTTAGAGGGGCAATGCTTTAGTCGAAATAATTGTGCAATCACCCCCCCCCTTTTTTTTTTTTTTTTTTTCACAAGCACGCGAGGTGCTTGCACCTCGCGCAACACGCAAATACTAGTTTTATTATATAAGTAAGACGAGCGTTTTTCGTACTGAATATTTGAAAATTTTGTTTTTACACAAGTCTTGCATGCTACGTCATGTTTCCTTTTTCTAGTTTATATTATTTGGGTCTAAAGGTAGGGTTTTATGCTTGTTTAATACTATGTGTATAATATATATATGTATATTGATAGAGCAGTCAACTGCTCTCTCAATCTCTCTCTGTGGTCGACCCTTCATGACTGAAGATTGCGATCACGAATCTTCACCCAGCGATTTGTAAGGCTTTTCCATTTGTTACGGTCAGAGCCCAATCGGACCACTTCCTCGAACTTATGGGAGCTGCTCTGCTTCAGTTGGTCTAACCATCTTAACGGGAATCTTCCTCCGGACCTCTTGCCCTAAACGTTGCTACTATTTTTCCCGAGAGTCACCATCGAAAAAGTCACGGAAAAGAAAGCTCTACCAATAAATATAGCTATTTTTGTAAACCTTCCCGATCGCTTACACCGCTTGCATTCATATCTAGCCATATTTATGATTAGGTGTGTTACAAGTCAGACGGACGGCTGCACCCTCCGATCGATCGTGTGTCAAATTAGGGTTCGTTTTGAGCTGAAAAAACGAGTAACATTTTGTTGTGGTGAAATTTCTCGTCAATGATGTCCATTTTTAGGGTTTCGTAGCCGAATGGCAAAACGGAACCGTTATAGATTCGTGAATTATTAATCCTCACAGAGACGACTTATCGTAACGTTTTACCGTTAAATGATAAATAATCTTTATTTTGCAAATTGTTTATTTAATAACACTTTTACACGTTATTTTTTCGTAAATATTAACTAGATGAGGACGGTGTTTCCTAACTGACTACCCTGAGAACAAACACCGAAACAAACTCAGGGGTCCGTCTCTTTTAAAGTCCATACAATCTATGTATACTGGTTTAATTATATGGGAACCTTGTAGGTTTCAGTCTGAGGTGATCTTTTGAAGTAAAATGCTCGCAGATTTGAGTGGGCCTGTCCATATAGTGCAAGCATTTGCCAATTGACGTATAGCTCAACTTAAGTTAGAACAAGGAGCTTAACGATTTGACGAACAATACCAAGGTAAGGATGTTTGGGTAGGCCGCAAAAAGCACTGAAACTGCCAGACAATCATGTTTAATTTGAATAAAATAACCTACGTAGTTCACATATTCACAAACGTTTATGAGGATTATGTAGATTAGTCTGAAATGTCCTTTTGAGGAAAGAACCACACAGATTTGAGTAGACCCGTCCTGTCAGTGCAAGCCTTTGTCAGTTAGTCTGTAAGCTCAACTTTGGACTACTCAATCAATCAATCAAATATATTTATTAGGAATAAAAATATTACATTTATAATGAAGCTCTGTTTCTTGAACTAGGCATAGCCTGTAGCTCAGGAACACAGTGACTTCTCAAGTCTTATATTCTAGTTCTTATGTTACAAAAATTATTTAACCTCTCAAGGACCGCCATTATTTACGTCAACCATCCGTCAAGCACCGCGGGCGGGCTCTTATCGTATGCCAGCGGGGCTCAACTAATACTTGTTTACTGGCACGTTTTTGTGCCGCTGGGTCTCTAGAGGTTAATGTTAAATTAAAAAAAAATAGTTGAAAAAATATTTAAAAAAAAGGTAAGTAAGTAATCATAAGTAAAGTATACATTTTTTTAGGATGTATGGGAACAAACTATGTAATTATTATGATGTCAATATGTGAGTTTAGGTATGTTTGAGTGTGTGTGTATGGATCAGAATGTGTGTGTGTGTACATATGAGTGTGAGTGTGTGGTTTGGGAATAATGAATGAACAGGTTCTCGGTTTGGACATAGTCTAATTCTGCCAGCCATTGCAGGACTACTACACTACTAAGGAGCTCAACGACCTGACGAACAATGCCAAAGACGGGATAAGATTAAGTTAAGGTTAAGGGTTAAGATAAGTCATCATCAACATCTGCTTAGCCTAATCTGTACTAAGTCGGGCTCGGCTTGCAGTCTAACCGGATGCAGCTGAGTATCTTATGGAGCGACTTCCTGTCTCACATCCACAACCCAACATCTTAACGTGCTTTTCGAAACACGAGTGTATCACACAACCAAATTGCAGGCTACCACTACTAAGCAATTTTAATAACACTTTTTGAGGCCACTCGACCAAAAAGGCAGGTTATTTTATCATACAAAATCAAATATAAAAAAAAAAAATCTTATTAATTCGTGTTCGGTCTTAAAATACGAAATCAAATATTTAAAAAAATAAATATCTTGTTAAATCGCGTTCGGTCTTAAATTACAAAATCAAATATTAAAAACTAAAAATCTTGTTAATTCGCGGTCGGTCTTAAATTACAAAATCAAATAATTAATAATAAAAATCTTGTTAATTCGCATTCGAATTAAAATGTTTTACTGAGTAGGTAAGTTACACTGGCAGGAGTGTAATACATATAAGCACTAATGTACGCCATCTATTTTAGAGCTTCGGTCAGTGAAAAATGCAAAGCCACACGTCTGGGTAAGCTAACATTTTCAGTTCTAAATATGGTCGTGAAAACAGAGATCAGATTTTTTTGATTTAAACAGTATAACTGAAAACTTATGGGTTTATTCGTATTTTGTGCTAAGAGTTGGTTTTTAATTCATAAATCTTACTATTTCTTTTTTATTGTTGAAATGCTTGCGTTTGACCAACATCTCACCTGATGTTAAGCGAGGATGTGTTCGAAGATGAAGCACGCTTGCCTAGAAGTAACCTATTCACTCTTGACGTAAAGACTCCCAGGTTATAGCTATTATTGTGTCTGATAATATTCCTTATATTAAGCCAAAAGATTTTTCTATAAATATATCAATTACGCACTACACAGTGCTGCAATTACATATTTTTTTAACTTTTAAGTCAATCTTGTTGTGAAATTTCTTTTTAAGTTTAGTAAAAAAAAAATTAAATCTTATGAAGTCAACTAACTTTCAATTAAGGGAAGGAGCGAGACAACCCGACACAAGTGTTATTAAATACTTACTGGGGCTGTTTCATTCATATTTGTGAATGTAATTTATTATGTTTGACACCTAATAAAAAAATATTATTATAGATGGATGAATGTGTGTTTTTGTGCGGTTAATATGTTTTGTTCCAAAATGTAAGGGGGAAAACAACAATTTAATTTTCATTAGCTTTCCTTTTACTTCGCTCGCTTTAGAGTCGATACTACCCTTATTTTCCGGGTGTTTAAAATTATTTTAAACAGTGCTATGAGTATCAGTCTGCTGTATCTTACTTGTTTCTTACTAATAAATATTATCAACACGAAATTTTGAGAGGATGAATGGACGTTTGTTACTCTATAACGCAAAAAATACTCAACGAATCTCAATGAAATTTGGTAAGTAGATAGTTAACATCTTTAAATAACACATAAGCTACTTTTTATCCCGGAATTCCCACAGAATCAGCATTTACGCGGGAAAATACCTCCCACCCGAACGAAGTTGCGGGCAAAAGATAGTTTTTAATAAATATAAATAAATAGACTTGTTAGTTCGATGTGGATACACTTATAGTCGGCGTCCAAGCAGCAGACTCGTCGGCTAAGTTTATTACCGACCCGACTTTAATAAAATTGTCAACATGTTAAAGGTTCAATATGTTAAAGGGTGCCTACAGCTCGCTGGGGCTAACACGATGCGGTAACAAAGCTATCGTTAGATTACTCTAGTCAGTCCGGTACTTTTCATACGTGAATTGATTAATTAGACGGAGTTATTACCGTGTTTGTTATTAAATGTTTATTTCTCTTAAGCCTTTCTAGTGTAGAGATACTAGAGGATTATGAGACTTCATCCAAAAATAATATGAAGAAATAGATTGTAATTCATTAAATGAATCAACCATGTATACTTATAGATTGATTGATTTAATTAATTTTACTTTTGTTTTTAATCTTTTTAATTAATAGTGATTGAATTTTAATGATAAATTGATCTAAATATCGAAAGACGAAGCTTTGATGACCTGGAGAGAAGGATTAGACAGAAGTCGTGATGTGGCGATGAGCCATCCTTACATGGTGGTTATCCCAACCATACGCTTAAAACGTCTTGAGAATACTTTCATTGTGCGTACGTGTAAGTGGAATTCAAGTGAAATTATGGTTAAACGCGAGTCAATGATCAGTAAAACTGTTGGACCGTGTATTTTACTATGTGAATTGTTTCTCGGAATCCTGCAGTCCAGCATAAACTACTTCCATTTTGTAAAATGATTAAAGTCAAACATTTGTTTATGAGTTGAGTAGGTATATGCGCACAGGCTTCCAAATCCCCTCAGATACATAATAATAATAATAATATTCCACAACTTTTCACACAACGCCATCTAGTCCCAAACTAAGCAGAGCTTGTGGTATGGGTACTAGACAACTGATAAACATACATATATATTTCTAAATACATACATATTATAGATAAATTACACCCAGACAAAGAACAAATGACCGTGCTCATCACACAAACATTTGTCCTAGGTGGGAATCGAACCCACGACCTTGCGCACAGCAGTCAGGGCCACTGACCACTATACCAACGGGCCTGTCATGAAAGCCTGCAGCGTTTTAGTTTACGGTGCAAACAAGAGTTATATTAAAAAACGACCACCAAATTTTATTCACCGATCGCATTCCGTCAAACAAAACGCTTTTATTGACTTTTGCTTTGAAAGCCGTTTTTTTTTTCGGGGGTAAATATCAAATGTTTCCCCCACTGTGGGTGGAGCGGAAGTTGATTAAAAAATTGGCCAATTGCGAGTCAGACTCGCCCATGATGGGTTATATTGTAACTACGCAAAATAACTTTGTTTTTCATAGTGTTTGTATGAAATACAAAGTTAAATTTGCGGTTTTATAAAATTTACTATATCTAAAAAAATATATAAAAATCAGCTAGCGGTTCACAGCACTACAACATCTTCCCACCAAGTTTCACATGTATTAACGGTTTCGGAATAAAATAGCTGTGACATACGGACGGAGAGACAGATATGACGAAACTATAAGGGTTCCGTTTTTGCCACTCGGCTACGAATTCCTAGGAATGGCTTTGGAAACCTCTATTCTTAGTGTTATTTTTTTATGTTTGTAATTTTCCATTGTTGGTTGTTGTGTGTGTTTATCACCGAATAAATGGTTTTCAATTTCAATTTCTATATATTTTTCAAAGACGTGTCTATAAACACCACAAACGTATAGGTTTAATGAAAACAAAATATTTTTAGTTTCAGTTTCATGTTGTTCCAGCTTCCCTTAATTTTATATATTTTTTATTTTTGTGCAAAAATCAAAAAGTGATTCACAGAATACATCTACCTACACCAAGTTTTATTTGTGTATTCCTAATAGTTTGTGAATAAAATGGCTTTGACTTACGGACGGACAGACAGACAGACAGACAGATATATCTATTAGGGTTCCGTTTTTTGCCACTCGGCTAGGGAACCCTAAAAAAAATTCACCTTGTTCCTTTAGCTGCCCTTTACTTTTCAAGATCGTGGTATCTCTTCAGAAATATTCCGGCTACCCTGGAAGCTAGAATATCCTCCAGGCTTTGCTCTATTCTGTCATAGGTTGTCTGGAAGATATCGCTATAAGCAATAAGATCGCATCAATCGCGAAATATTGTCCCAAGTCGGTCCCTCAGTGCTGAGGATCTTAGCTACGACGGAAACGTTGCGACAGGCTCTCCATCTACTACGGTCTTCAGCTTGATGGAGAGCCTGGAACATTGGCATCTGCGGTACTTCGTACACCTATCGCGTTATGTCGGCTACTTCTCGGTCCTTTGCCATCTACAGGGCCGGTAATTATGAGCTTTTTCAAATTATCTGTACTTCAGCGTGCTATATGGCCAGTGCTGCAGTATTCTGTGGAGCCATGTTATTGAGAGTCGCTGTTGTGTCTTGCTCGAGCTCCTGTAAGATCGAGATGTTAGTGCGACGCGCTGTCCAGGGAATACGTAGCATTCTTCGTTTACTTACAATTGTTATTTCAAATTTCAAACGTTATCTATCTATCCAAACCTACAATATATTAATAAAGTTGTTCGTCCGGGTACGACACAGCAAATATTTTGCGATACTTTGATACTTCTCAGACAAAATAAACACGTTGTAAAGCGCCTGTTGCGTATTTCGCTCGACCTGTAATATAACTTAACCTGTCTGCTCGCAACTTTTGCTAGGCGTTACGACGGAATGTGTGTGAGGGGATAGTTACAATTATGATGGTCGATGCCACCCTTGCGTACTATCTTGGGGTAACTGAATTGGGTACATTTATACTTTTATAGCTGTTTATGTGTCATAAAAATGTGATTGAATGAATTGATGTGAACACACAGGTGAGGTGTGATTCCCGACGATAATCAGAGCTTAGTACCTATCTATATCAATATTATAGAAGTAAAATTTGTTTGTAAGTTTCTATGTAGCGGGTAATCTCCGGAACGAATGACCCAATTCTAAAAAAATCGTTTGTAGAAAAGTACAATATTTGTAAGTGCCATAGGATATAAATTAAGTCGACATCCAGAGGCTAGTATTTTATTTATTCCCTGATTCCTAATCTATGATTGAGCGATTGACTATTGCGCTGTGAGTCACGGGTTCGATTTCCGCACTGGAATAAATGTTTGTATAGCCTAGAAATAGTTGTAACACTTTTGGATGTTTGTAAAAATTACAAGTCAATACATAGTGTGAAGAAAGGAGCAACAAGACTTCGTAGTTTTTTTATATTTAATTATGTCTACTTTACCTAAGACTTTTGTGTCAAGAACATCAAACCTCAACATTCTTCTACTAATTGTGTATCAAGTATTCTAAACAGAACCAGATTTTCGTTAGAACTGAGCGTAGTTTGCGTCGAAGTGTTCAATTAAATAGTGAAAAATCTCCTTCAATTTATATAGAAAAATATTTTTCTTAGAATTGACGTGCTCTAAGAAAAATTATACTTTTCTATATATTCAAAATGAATTCCTAGAATAGTGATTTTTCAGTAAATGATACCCATTATTTTGTAAATTAAGCGTTGTAAAATACAACTTATGGAAATTTCTTGTTAGTTCTGTTGTGTTATAAGCACCATCAAATGAATAACGTATTTTGTATTGTAGGTAAGTATTTTGTACACTCTCAACAGAATAATCGTACAAACTCAAATGTTTACTGAAATAATGCCTTGTTACATTATTTTCCTCCTATGTACCACTGTATACAACGTGCAACAGAATAAACGCAATTCCTGAAAGTAGTCGGTTCAGAATCGGCTTCTGAATCGAAATCGCCATAAAAAATAGGTGTTAAAATTTGACGGAAAAATCTTTCATTTTACCTACTTAAAATGTACACACAGTATCATGACAAATTAATACAATCCTTAATTCAAGTAAATGCGCTCGTGTGCATGTCGGCCACTAACATTGCATGAGTGTATGCGTCTGCGTAAGGATATTGTATGACGCACATATGTTTTGCGTTTAGTAAGGATAACTATTTTATAAAAAATGTCTATGTTTGGTTTCAGTTTATTTAGTTACGGATGTTGTTTTAGACTTATATTCTAATTGGAGTGTCTGAGGTATTGCGCTTAATCTGTTGCACTTTGTATATATCATAATTATCTTCTCTCTTTTACCAATTATGTCGCGGTCGGCTGCACGTCCTAACGGGCAGATAAGTTTTACTAGTATTTTACATGGAAGACTGTCTATCTAATGTAAACAGCCCAGTAAGTGGATTACACGACACTCCATGGCAAGACTGGAATCAGATTTTCTGCCTTCTAACTAACCGTAGCGAAAGATTTTATTTTTTGTTGATAAAATAGACGCGCGTTTGACCACCATCTCACCCGATGGTAAGTGACGATGTGGTCGCAGATGGAGCACGCTTGCCTAGAAGTAATCTATTCACTCTTGACTTAAAGACCCCCCTTGTTATAACGATCAGGAAACACAGACTCCGGCAGGGAATTCCACTCCATAGCCGTACGCACAATGAGAGTATTCCCAAAACGTTTTGTGCGTATGTGTGGGATGTCCACACACATGTAACGATGGCGCATGTACGAATGACGTGCTTTCCAAGGGATGGAGTTGGAGGTATTTCGGTACGTTCCGATGGTCTGATCTGGATGGTGGAAGTGTGTTGATTAACCTTGAAGTTTGTGCTGTGTGGTTATTATTATTTAGCCACGAGCTCCTTATTGTACATACCAAATAAAACGTGTTACGAAAACCTCATTTCTATTCAAAAGAGCTGAAGACATCTAGTATGCAGTTTCAGCTCAAAATAAGTGACTCAAAGCCTTAAGAATAAATAAGAATAAGAATACCTAAATTTATTTTTCATTATTACAATAATGTGCTTAATTCTATACTACAATTATATAATTTGTAACTGTATGACGATTTCTTATATTTATCGGCGGTACCTGGGAACCTTGGGTACCTGAATTGCGGTACTTATGATACATTATTTATCAATAGTGTGGACATTTTATATTCTGATATAATTAGTTCTAAACCATGGAAAATTAACAATAAAATAGAAATTGATACCAAAGTATCGGTTTCATATGTTTCTTGAATACCAATCATAACAAACGTGTCACAGCACTACGAGGGTCAATAACTTTCCATGTCACTTGCCAAAAACATGATAATTCTCTTCGTTCTTCTTAATTTGAAAAATTCTGTCTCTGGTACATTGATGTATTGTAATTTCTAATAGGTTCCACATATGATTGTAAAACCCTTGCCATATCGTTTGTTATCATCCAAAGAAACCGTGCCTATGTACATTTATATACCCTTTAATTTAAATGTTGTAGATAAATAAAGTGTACAAAACAAAAATTCTAAGAACACTGATGTCAACATGGTTAAAGCTTCGTTTCTTTAATGAATACATGACAAGGAACGCATTAAGGATTGAAAGAGTTACTTAAAACCTTGAAAGCCGTGTATTTTCAAAACCATAATGCGATGTAATTGAATACTTCTAGTATAAGGCCGTGCGCGCACTGCGTTGCGTTTTGGAAACGCAAAATCTGTGAAGTATGGAGTGTCATAGAAGTGCACCCACTGCGGTGGAATAAACGCGTGAGGTAGAGTCACCGGTGGCCCCGGTCATTCTACCGGTGCGGTAGAACCACAGAAATCAAAAATACAGAGAAGTGGTAAGGGGGCGTATCGGTGTCCGCGCGACATGGCCACAGGGCTCATGTCACAGGCAAGTGGCCGTCTCCGCGAACTAGTGCGCTTTCGACGGCGATCGTGATAACATATATGAATGCCGAGTTGTTCTGTGGTATCTTGTAAAAACCGAAGCCAAAATCAAATCTATGTGAATCATGGAATCACTTACCATATGTAAGTACAAGTATTTTACAATATTTGTCTTTAAAATCATGAAAAACAATAAATCGTAAAATATTTCTTGGTTTTACTATGTTATTTTTGTTTTCAAATATCAGAGCGACTGTACTCCTTTTGCTATAAATACATTGCTCCTTAACCACTACCTGAGTTCGTCACTAAGTAACTGGACAAGCAATGTAAACATAACATACGAAACTGTATTACGCGGATTCATCGCGTAGTGAGGCCGCCACTTCTTGCGACGAATTAGTGATGTGCTTGTGCAGATCCACTAACGTAGGCTATCGACAGCAATGTCGATTGACAAATGAAATATTGCTATTATAGTTTTGGGGTTTTTCAACCGATGACATAAAAAAGAGGAGGTTATCAATTCGACGCGTATATTATTATTATTTTTTTATGTATGATCACCGATTACTCAGAGACTGCTGAACCGATTTGAAAATTGCTTTCTTGTTTGAAAGGGTATACTTTGAAATTGGTCCCATTGTCACCAAGTCAGGATCTGATGATGGGATCCTGGAGAAATCGAGGGAACTCTTCAAATATTATAGGCACACCTATAGTGATTTGAGTATTTTTTATAGTAACTTGTGTAGTTACATTCGAAAAGCACCATTTTGAAGTAGACCTGATGATGAAGACCACCGATGGCCACTGGAACTACTCAATATATAAGTAGGAATAATAAGTAGTTCATGTGTTCCGCTTCGATTACTTGAATGTGGTTATTAAGCACAATATGCTCGTCAAAATGCATATGGTGAAGTGAAGCTGATGGTGAACTACCAGGAGAACTCCTCAACAAATAACAGCCCAACATTGGGAAAAGCAATATTTTGTAAATGAATATAAGTAGTTGACATTTAGGCTCTTGTAACTAGGTAAATTAAAAATCGACCAACTAAAAAGAGTGAAATAAAAACTTTTTACCAAAAAATTAAACCGACTCCCAAAAAACACTGCAAAGTGAAAAATAACTTTAATTTCGGAAGTTGGTGCCAAAAACGAAAATACAAAACTAAAGACACCGACTACCGAAATTAAAGTTATTTTTCACTTTGCAGTGTTTTTTGGGTGTCTGTTTAATTTTTTGGTAAAAAGTTTTTTATAACATACGGAAACCTCTAAGAAAATATGTTTAACTTTTATTTTACATGAGATGACAGAAATAAAAATACGTTGAAAAGTCAAGTGTACAAAAAAGTAAAAAAAAAATAAACAATTTATTTTACGCCCGCAGCATGCGTAAGGAGTTCCGACGTCGCTACAATGGTTTATTTTTCAATCTGTCAACCGTTTTAGCCCGGTTGGAAGATCGATGTAAATAATGTTTTATTACTTATTTTGATTTTTTTACAGAGTAGTAGAGAAATGCGTAACCAATATTCGTAAAGTAAGATACTTTAATTTTAGGTTAATAATCGGTGGTGTTTTTCGGTTTAGAATTATCGTACACCTTATCCTCATGCTGTTTCTTTATTTTTTATGGTTTTTGTATTTTGCTTCCATTGAAGCTTTGAATGCGTTATAATAATCGGCATGGTTCAGATAATATATTTGTGAATTGAGCTTAAAATAAGTCAATATATTCATGCTATTTATTTGTTATGCATGGATGTGTGTTTGTTTTCATATATTTAACAATTTCTCTACTAACTAGGATTTTTCTTATAACAAAAACCTATTATAACCTACTAAACTATTACCTGCGGTTACCCCGCAGGTAATAGTTGCGTAACACACTTACAGTGGGAATCGGTTTCATTATGCTAAATCAACAACACTCACTGCGGTATTTACGTTGTTGAGCAGACCAATATTTCGAACATATGAAGCAATGGATTAGCAATATACGTCAAAATCATTCAGATCTTGATTTATAGTGTGTTACGTAATTATTGCGATGCTTATTATATGGTGACGTTTAGAAGTAGCTTAGGATGTATGTAAATGATAAATAAGTGCTTTTCGTACTTTTCAGCTTCCCAAAAGGACATAAAAAAGGAATGGATTGATGCCACAGGCATGCCACCTAACTGGTACCCTACAAAAAATAGCACCATATGCTCGGTTCACTTCAACGCAGAAATGTTCTAGTCTCTAAAGAAAATTCGCAGGCTTTTTGAATGGACAATTCCAAAATTAAGAGTACAACTGATATTTGCAGAAGTGTGTTAAATTTTATTTTATTACTGAAAGCTATTCTCATGATTTAGGGTATTCATAAAATCAGTCATTCAACTTTTCAGGATTCTATACAACCTATACGGCTGGTATGTTCCTATCAAGAGCGTAATGTAAGTTAACATCGACTTCTATTTGACCTATCACTATGATAATTAAATATTAAGATTTAAGTCGAAAGCGCCAGGGTAGCCCTTAATACTTAGTAGGTAGTACTTAATAATAATTATGTAATGTTATGTTCTTTATAATATGTTTATTGTTATTGTAATATTTTCTGGACATGCCATTTTTTATTTGGTTCATTTTCAGGTGCCCAAAAAAAATTGTACAATAATAAATGGAAGAATCGATAACTTTCCGATTTAGTCAATCACTAGCGTATATGTAAAATAAATTGCTTTTGCACAGCACAACGATAGCGACCGATGTTTTTGTGTGGGTAAATTCTACGGTGCATGGTAAATACACGCTGTGTTTGACGGAATAAGGTTTATTATTGATTGTATAGTACGTTCTGATTTAAGAAATGCGGGTGTGTGCGCGAGTGCGTATCTATTGATTTTATTAAACTGCATGTGTAGTTGTTGCCCCGCCCAGCGCCTAACTGGAGACACACGGTTCCGATATAATTTCGTCTGTTGACCAAATCTACTTATTTATTTTATCTATGGGTAGAACTACCGCAATTGCGGCCACCGCAACGCAGTGCGCGCACGGTTTAAAGATATTATAAAAGAAAATCTTTAAAGCAATTTTGTTTATTTAGAAAGGAGATTGCCACGGAGCAGGTCCCTTTTGTGGTATCTTGTGCCTGATTTTAATAATAACCCAAAAATATGATTAATTTTTTGGGGTTCAGGGTATTTTTCGCGCGTATCTTGTTTATAAAATTTCTTTCACTCTGGGAATAAAGTTAAAGTTAATTAATAGTTAAACATTACGTTGACATCCGTTTAATTCAATGTAGTCTGTGGTTTGATTAGTATACAAAAAAAAGTTGCCAGGTATCAAAGAATTAAATAACTAATGCCATCTTTTAATCAATTTCGTAATCGATGTCACTAAACAATTATTTTTAATTAAGTATATAACCTATAGGCAGTTTACATCTCAATTGATCTCAACATTTGACAACTTCAACGCTACTGTGTTAGTACATATTTTGTTTTACGATGATGAGGTAGAATGATGTCATCCCTGTCCTTTTTATACGTATTATTGTACCATATATATGTATATAAAATCTGAAATCTACGACAATAGGTGTACGCCAAATATCACAGAATTTATGTAAAGTATTCTTGATGACGAACACTATTGGATAAATAAACACTGCTCATAGTCGATGCGAGTAAAACGATGACAATAATAGGTTGCATAAATTCATAATAGGCCTGCATTGATAAATAATAAATGTTCACAAAAGCAATAGACACAAAAATAATAGCCAAATTTATTTAGAAAACTACTTATTAACAAAGTAGTTTTTATCGATTCAACTATAACGAATTATTAATAGATTATGAAAAAAAAAATGATCTGGATACATTTACCTGCGCATGTCACAGACTCGCAGACTTTCTGTGGTTCGACGTGCGTGATTGGTTTGTTTAGATACGTTAATTAATATAGTTAATTATGAAAGTCCAGTGCTGAAAATGTTAACTAATTATACATTTTTTATCGTATCTAAACGGCGATTCTACACCATCTATGAGTACCTATCTACTTTTTATAGTACTGCTATTATATTTGCATAAAGTAATAGAGACATAATCCCATCCCCATAGTGATGTATAGTAGATAAGTAGTAGAAGTAGGTACTTAATCTAAATAGAATTAGGAGGAAATGTCAATGTCAATTTCTAATTATAACCTAGATTTTTACAACAGAAAAACAATTATATCTCTTGAACCAGGGTGAACAAATGAAAAATGGTTTCTGATTAAGAAAATACAGTTTTTACTATTATTTAAAATAAAAATCTTCAGGGCACAACAATTTTCTACTGGGACCCAGCTGTCCATACAAATCGGGAAATCTCCTTTAGTACCCAACACTATCGCCTAATTTTTTTTTTTTATTTTTTTTATTTTGATAATAGTGTCCGAGCTGGGGTTCAAGATAGAAATAATTAACGCCAATTAGGCCAAAATCTACACTTTAATTAGTTAGTTAATACGCGCAAAATAAAAATTAACACAGTTATTCACACTACAATACTTGTTACTTAACACTTAAATCGCACTGAAATTCACTTGTAAAGCTTCGAATTTATCGCCTCGTAACTAAGACTAAGACTGACTGATGTATGTGTTCTAGAACATTCTTGTACAATCGACTCACTGCCAATACTGCCAAGAATGTTCCAGAAGCTACTCGATATACTTAGTACTGCTACTCGCCGCCAGGTGGCGTTAGTGTCTCGAAAGTTCTAGAAGTCGTAGTTTCTCGACGTACTTAGCTAAGCAACTGGCGTTAACAATAGGCTCGCGTTTGATCACCATCTATAATGTTCCAAGTACTAGAACTCTGGCCTCCTTTCTATGACAGGGTATTAGGCCGTAATCCACCACAAGAGCCTAATGCAGGTTAGTGGATGCCGTATATTTGGATGGATTCAGTACATGATTCTGTAAAATTTCAACGCAGGGTTTGAAATTTTTCGTCGGCTTTTTCTAAATTTTTGAGGTTTCTTTTTACTGAAAACTGAATAAAATCGTTGTTTCTATAGATAGAAAATTGAATAAATAATAATAATTAAAATTCACTTGTTTTACTTAAAATAGCAATGTAAATAAAACTCGAAAGGGCTACCGATCAGCTGTTTTACTAGAGTTCATTTGCGGGGTCAACACAGCTGATCAGGTAGCCCTTTGGAGTTTTTATTCACATAGCTGTTTTAAGTGAAACAAGTGAATTTAACTTTTTCCAAATAATTTCAATGCACGGGGTTTAGTATCGTGCCAATCTGACTAAAGATGTAAGTAATAAAATTTGTCATAATTAACTGAACAGCATCTCTGTTCGGTTTGGAAAAGGATGAGCGCTCACGGCCAGCAAAATGAGGGGATTTTTTTATAGTAGGTCTTCATTACTCAGAAAAGTGGCACAACAACACTTATACATTAAAAAATATAAGCATTTAATGCACGTTTGATGATACATTTCCAGGTTATCATCGATTGATGATTTATTGATTTTCGATACAGAAGAGAAAGGGAAACATTAATAGCCAAACTAAGTATTGACGTTTTTGAATTAGATGTATTTCAAACGATTTTATCCAAGCCTTACAGAAAAGATGCTATGGAAATTTATAAATTTGTCTGTGAACTATAGAGAAATTAATATCTCCTAGCTCTTATCTCTTTTTAGGGCACGATGAAGCTGGCTTGGTCATGTTTGATTAAAAACGAAATCAATAAATATTAAAAAAAAAACGATTGATGAGGAAAAAATAGATATACTAACTGCTGTATTGAAAACCATCAATAACGTATCTAAGTCCAGTCCTGATGTAATCATCCGCTATGCTTCCAACGTCCACGCCACGACACCACGTTAAAACGAGTGTTCGCTCAAGAGAGAGAGAGACATCTTTATTTGTAATTTATTTATTTAATTAAATTACGACGTCATATGCTCGAAGCGACGAAACTTAAAATTGATGCCCATATTAGTCCACCCCAGTGACGTAGTTTATTATATTATTGGTCCACCCCGCGTGTTTTGCCCGAGGCGTTTTGCCCAGAGAAGCATTGCCCGGAATAGTGTTAAATAAAAACAAAGCTGGTGTGCATTTATCGACTTTTGCACTACTACGGTGCGGTAATTCGAATGAAACCATTAAAAGCATATTTTGGCAAACCAGCTAAATGCACACAAAGACATTCAACATACTTACATGTTAATTTCAAAATCGTTGGTATTGCTTGCATCTTAATAAATATTTAAGGTAAACATAGTATTTAATATAGTCTCAATACAATAATAATTAACATTAATATAGAATGAAATAACAATGTAATAAGACACATGAATTAACTTAAATTAAATTACAATCCAATAACTGGGTCATACACTAGCTAGATTAGGGTTATATCTAGATATTCGTAACATTAAATATATACGCTAAAATTCATATAACTTTCAATATTCATTCATATTAAAGGTTCGCTAATACATACACATCGTCACCGTGTCACCGAGTATCCTAAAATTCTATTTATTTCATTAGTCAATAGGTATCAATCGCTGTTTAAGGCACTGCAACGGAAATATCGAGGAACCTATCATTTGCCTAATATCCCGGTAACCTAATATATGATATTTCCGTATTCTAATCTATACTAATATTATAAAGAGGTAAAATTTGTAAGTTTGTATGTATGGGGTAATCTCTGAAACTACCGAACCGATTTTGAAAATTCTTTCGCTTATATGTAGCTGCATTATCCCTGAGTGCTATAGGCTATAAATTATCTCTATCATATTAGCCGAGCTATTATAAACTTTGTCAAGCAAGTCGGGGACGGGATCCCGTGGAATATTTTCGATTTCTACGCGGACGAAGTCGCAGGCAGAAGCTAGTATGAATATAATGATATGATACATGGTGGACATGCCACCTATACGCACTGTCTGTGTCTGTGTCACAACCTGTGTTTCCTGATCGCTATAACCTGGGGGTCTTTAAGACAAGAGTGAATAGGTTAATTTTAGGTAAGCGTGCTCCATCTTCGACATCATCGTCATTTACCATCAGGTGAGATGGCGGTCAAACGCGAGCCTATTATCAATAAAAAAAATAAGTACTTGTATTATAATACGTATACCAAAAATGAATATATTCGTTACAATAAGTCAGTCAAGTTAATGGCTGACAAAAATAAACAAAGGCAGCCGTTCAAATATTCAACTGTGTTCCCATCTATTTTAACATTTTTCCTACCTTCCTTTGTGAAGCAGAAAATACAAAATGGTTGACACTAGGCACCATGCATGTGTTTCACACTTTTCTTTTGTTAGTGACTTTAATTTTTATTTCATTATGTATTCCATGCGCGGCCATTACGGACTGATTAATTAACGTTGTGCTCTTCAAAAGCCAGTGTATTATTACCTCTTCATTAGGGAGACTGCGTGGTTTATTTTTATTTATTGACGGTTAGTTACAGCTTCTGTAAACAGGGTGCCTCAGTGGGAAATTTATATAATTTCAACACAATGGATAGTTACAACCTTTTCAACCTACGACAAAAAGAGGAGGTTATCAATTCGACGCGTATTTTTTTTTTCTTTTTTTTTTTAATGTGTGGTCATCGAGTATTCGAAGACGGCTGAACCGATTTGGAAATTTTTTTTTTTGTTCGAATGGGTATACTTCGAAATTGGTACCATTATCACCAAAGTCAGGATCTGATGATGGGATCCTGGAGAAATCGAGGGAACTCTTCAAATATTATAGGCACACCTATGGCGTTTTGGGTATTTCTTATAGTAACTTGTGCAGTTGCTCTCAAAAAGTACCATTTGGGGAAGTGAAACTGATGATGAAGACCACAGATGGCCGCCGAAACTACTCAATAATAAGTATTGAGTGGATTGCGATTCTATTACTTGAATATGGATGTTAAGCACTTTATGTTCGTCACAATGCATATGGTGATGTAGAGCTGATGGTGAAGTACCAGGAGAACTCCTCAACAATTAACGGCCCAGCATTGGGAAAAGCAATATTTTGTAAAAGGTTATAAGTAGTTGACATTTAGGCTCTTAAATCTAGGTAAATTAAAAATCATCCAACTAAAAAGAGTGAAATAAAAACTTTTTAACAAAAAATTAAACCGACTCCCAAAAAACACTGCAAAGTTAAAAATAACTTTAATTTCGGAAGTCGGTGCCAAAAACGAAAAAACAAAACTAAAGACACCGACTACCGAAATCAAAGTTATTTTTAACTTTGCAGTGTTTTTTGGGAGTCGGTTAAATTTTTTGTTAAAAAGTTTTTTAATATTAATAAATAAAGCATAGTCAACTTCAACTTCAACTATTGTTAAATGACTCTTTTGTAAAGCAAAGTCAACATAATTTAAAATAAAAATTAAATGTCACAATTAAAATTAAAAAATCAATTTGAAATAAAAATTATCACTAATATCCTCGCCTCGCCTCCTAGCCTCGGAGTCATTTGTTTTTTTTTTGTCATTACTTCATCAGCATCATCATACATGGCATACAATAAAGTCGCCCTCCAACTCTGTCTGTTTCTACGCTTTCTTCTTTTAAACAACGTAACGGATTTTGATGCAGTTTTCACTGTTAGTTATACAATTTATTCCCAAAATTTTATATAAATACAAAACATTCTAATTAAGTATTTTTATAATTGAGAAAAATCCATACATTGTTATGAAGCCGTAAAAAAAAACGATTTTTGAGCGCTTACATTGCAGGCGCTGGCTAACCCGTATGAGATACATCAAAATAATATACCACGGAAATGTATATCATAAAAAGGCCTACAAAAAATTTGCAATAACATATATAAGGGTGAATTGCCCAAGCAAAAAAATACACGTCAAACCTGAGCACGGTAGTGCAATGTGCTGATTTTTAATTTTGTATATTTTTTCTCAACAACGTAAGTACTTCTCTACCTTGGCAAAAAAATCATTGATTTCTACCCACTAATATACCAAAAAAAAATTACAAAGTGTTATTTTATCATCACGGTGGCCTGTCCTGGACCCAATTCCGCTCATAAAATACCTTCCCCTGCAAATTCATTTGTAATATGGATTTAAATCGATTTTGTTATCATTAAATTATAATATATTCGATCAAATAAAACTGTTTTTGTTTGTTTATCTTTTTCTCATGGATTTGACAGGCAGTCAACTTTTGTCTTGAAAAAGTTATCATTTCAGAGGACAGTAAGTTTTAGTAGAATAGCCATGTCAACATTGCGGTGTTACGTCCTTCTCACCTTTTCTCACTTCGGATCAGTCAAGCTCTCGGCGCGAACGCATCGGTCCCAACGTCTTGCGGTTTCCCGCAAATAAAGTAAGTTTATCATTTCAGTAATATGGGGACCAAAATAGTTTCATTTCGGTGGCTCCGAAATGATAAAACCATAAAGTTTTAGAGATCCTTGTGTCAAATACAAAGTCATAGTTTTGTAATGTACTTTTACCTAGAGTGTAGATTAGATTATTCGGGTGTATTTGTTGTGTAATATTTGTGTTTAAGATATAAAAGATATATACATATATCTATGTAGTTAGTACATATACATACTTTAGATACACATTTGTTCGGCTCAACGATAATGTGATTATAAAAAATATCATCGACGACATGTTGCAAGTCCATCGGTGACAAATGGCGAAGCGCCATCGTTACATGGTGGACATCCCACCCATATGCATAAAACGTTTTGGGAATACCTTCATTGTGCGTACGGCTAAGGAGTGGAATTCCCTGCCGGAGTCTGTGTTTTCCGATAGCTATAACCTAGGAGCCTTTAAATCAAGAGTGAATAGGATACTTTCAGGTAAGCGTGCTCCATCTTCGACCACATCATTACTTACCGTCAGGTGAGATGGTGGTCAAACGCGAACATATTTATAATACAAAAAAAAATAAATATAAAAATATTTATTTATGGTTAGGTACCAGCATTTACGATAAAGTTTTCCAACATTTTCACACAACAACAACCAGAAAAATTACTAAAGGTTATAAAGTAAAGAAACAATTCATTCATATCATAATAAACATTACATTACATTAATATCAATGATATATGTAATACTAACTAATATCTGTATATTAATGATGATATTAAAATAACTGTGTACTGTCCTGTCTCAGTGTTTATCTAAAATTTGTGGAAGTCAAACCTAACAAACTACGGAACCCTGGCTGCCCGGCACGGTTGTTCTTAGATGTATCATTTCAGTGGATTTATTTCATTCCGATGCACAGTCTATCATATCGGTGGTAATTTTTATCATTTCGGTAGACACTTTTCATTTCAGTGGACTCTTAAAAATTCATCCTTAACTATTTATGTAAGTTTTGATGAAATTTGATGTCCACTCACGCACAATGTTATAAAATAGGCTAAAGATTTATTTGTCACTAAAAATATGTAAATATTTTTAGTGACAAATAAAATTGGTTATATTAATACATTGGTTTAATTAATACATTGGAATAAAAACTACCACTGAAATGACACATAAAAATCTCTTGTTGAAATTCACCCATAATATCTATCTCCTAAGGTTGACTCACAGCAACCATTTTATCATTAAATAATTACCTAATTAATAATTATTTCTTTATTTGCAAAAGCTTATTTCTCCTAATCGGTATTAACACTTATCAAAATTAGTACCTAGAGATATTCGTTACAATTCTTCAAAGGACCTAGTGTGAAGCCGGACCTGGTCGCTAGTTAAACATATAATAATAGTTAATGTACCGACGCAATCAAACCTATTTGCAAATATGGTCAGGACAGTTTTGAAGGTGCCCCGGAGCCTGCACCCTAGAGATCTACACAGCTTGCAATTCGTTATAGAAGCAATAAACGAACGTCGGCAAACATACCCGATGCGCTGCCCCGGGCCTCTATTGGGGCCTCAAGATTTTGAGGCCCGGGGCAGTTCAGTAAACCATGACTTTACTGAACACGGAGACCATTGTAGGTATCTACTGCTTCTGGGTATGACTCTCACAGGAGGTCAGTGTACATGGACGTACAAAACGCTCTGAAAAGAATTATTTTGACGGCCCTTGAGGAACGAAGAAACCTTACGTACGACTTACGAGTCGCGTCGTGAGGTCGTGGGATTGAACTCAGACAGGCTTTGTGTAATTAGCATCAGCACCAGTGCTCCAATAACGGTGAAAGAGAACAGTATGTTGGTGCGAGCCCATAACGTTGTCACTTCTCGGACACTTTACCATGAGATAGTTCGTTACATTAGTGGGCATCCCACCCATGCGCACGAAACGTTTTGGGAACACTTTCATTGTGCGTACAGCTAAGGAGTGGAATTCCCTGCAGGAGTATATATTTCCTGATAGCTATAACCTAATAGTTTTTATGTCAAGAGTGAAGCGTTCTAGGCAAGCGTGCTTCATCTTCCACCACATCGTCGCTTACCATCAAATGAGATAGTGATCGCACGCGATACTATGGTCAATAAAAAATACCAATTGGGCCTAGTGTAGGTTGCTGGATAGTTGTTACAAACACTTCAGGACAAATTATATAAAATTATTTGCGTAATGTAATTATGTTTTTCAGTGAAATATTACTGTGAAAACTGTGGGATCAATTTAAATTTTAAACTTCCCTGTAATGAAATGAAATGAAATAAAATGAAATAAAATGAAATGAAATGAAATGATATGAAATGAAATGAAATGAAATGAAAAGAAATGAAATGAAATATTTATTTTGTAAATTGGTTATAAACACAGAAATCAAAAATTTTATTTTATCTATGGTTATAAATAACACTTTTACACGTCATGTTTTTTTGCGTGTTAAGTTTAGCTAGATGAGGCCGGTATTTCCTAACTGACTACTCTGAGACGAAACACCGAAACCAACTCAGAGGTCATAGTCTCTTTTAAAGTCCAGACAATTTGTATTTGTATATGAGAAGCATGTAGGTTCATGTCTGTGGTATTCTTTTGAGGAAATAACCACGCAAATTTGAGCGGACCTGTCCAGACAGTGCAAGCATTTGTCAGTTATCGTGTAGCTCAACTTAGAACTTAAGGAGCTCAACAATTTGACAAAAAATACCAACGGATGTATAAAATGATTATATAGGGAAGGATATTTATGTAAAACAAGGAATTACGGATAGAGTTATTTTAAATTATATTATTATTGTTTGTAATTTATCAACGTTTATTTGCAAAATGAACTTGAATTACTATTAGTAAATGTATCTATTAATATAATAAAATGAAGATAAATGTATTATTAATTACAATTCAAAATGAACCTTATGGTAATTACCTGTATTATCTGTGATCGTACAGTCTAATATGACGTGTAGAGGAGAGATACTTATATGACTACACTACTTTGGTGGACTATTCATAACTGAAACTAATTTTGCACATTTATTTATTTATTTACAGGGCGGACTTAAGGCCGGCTTGTCCCGAGCACCGTAGGTATTCGACGCTTACCCCAGCCCCCGCAACGAATAGCAAAACGTAACAACTTACGACGCGCAGAGACGCGCGCGCCAAGCGCACCGCTCATGAGTTCACGAACTCAAGTAGGTACGAAGATGCGTCACAGAATAGAGCAATTCAGTAGATCAACTTGAATTGATTAGTTTATGTTTATTTTGTTTTGTTTTAATAGTAAGTATTTTCAAGTTTATAGATAGAATAGGTACGTATTGTATAAACTTGAACCTAATTGGTAATAATTAAAAATAAGTATATTTATTTATTTTTGTGAATAAGGTGTATAAAAAATCTGACTGACACGTAGATCATGAATACGGGTATGATTCAAAATTACACGCCGCGCGCTATTCGATTTTCCCAAAGGGTGCGAAATCTTTATGGCACAGTATAAAAAATCAAGTATTAGGTAGGCACACTTACATTAGGAGAATTGTATTACAATTCAATTGTTATATTGAAAGAGGGCTTAGACGTATTCTGTGTGAAATATTATGTTTAAAAAATAATAAATATAAATATTTTTCAATTAAATAGTTATACCAATAAAAGCAACACACAAACACTTTTTGGAACGTATTTATTTTACGCGGCTTCTAAACTGGCAGAAATTGTAACGCAAAAGTGTTAATACTTACGACTGTCTTCTGACGAGAGAGACGACGAGGGTCAACCGCACACTTTTTTTTCTCTAAAAACTACAATCATTTATGCACAACTGGCTAATGCCGTGATTCGACTTCAACTTCAACTCTTGCGGCTTTTGTGGAGGACCCACCACAATTTCATAAACGCTGGAGGTTGTTTGGTAAAGTATTTTGGATGATGAAAAGTATTAAAATTGAAGTAAAAAAAAAACAAAATTATTTTGTACGCAAACATGACATGACAGCTTTTGCAATGTCAAATGTGTTATCACTCATTGTGTTACCAGTTTACCAGTGGCAAGAGAAAATTATAAATATGGCATAGAAATGTTAAAACGATAATACAGTACGCTACATCTTTATTTTATTTATCTCAATGAACCTACATAGATCATAAACAAATCGAGTAAATACAAGAGGGATAAGGCATTTAATGGAGACCAATCTCCATTAAATGCCTTATCCCTCTTGTATTTACTCGATTGTATTTACTAGAAAACTCTTAAAAAAGTAGACATACACAAAGATGTGAAACTTTTTCTGATTAATCATTTTCATGAAAAAGAAATGTAAGCACTTTTCTCAAGACCATCTATGCTCGTTGTTGGTCTTGTTTACTGGTTGCATAACGGTGAACAGGAGACGACTAGGCTCTTCGACCACCTTACGGAGGCAGCTGCAGGAGCTGAAATGGCCCAGCACAAATATCCGATGGCAAAGCTTGTTTTTCTAAGAGATTTTAATGCCCACCATAAAGAATGGTTGTTCCCGTACCAACAAACAGAGCACGCTGGTAGAGGCCCGCAGGTTTTTTTATCGCTAGATCTCGACCAGATGGTTCACCAAGCAACCTGCATTCCAGAAGTCGACGGCCACACGCCCAATGACTTGGACCTAGTGGTGAAAACGGTATCTACCTTTTCTCCTCCAGATACATGCCCCAGGGTCATATGGCGATTATGGAAGTATGGGTTTGCAGACTCCGAAACTGCGAAGTGAAACTCGAACCGTTTTACCGTCCTTCGCTGCCTCCTAGTTATGATAAAACTGAATGGAACACTGGCTCACACCGCACAAGAAAAAGCAAATTTAAATGCCTCCGTCTTTGTGGTAAGTTTACGTCTCGACATGGCGTCTAACTTACCACCTAAAATACCTCACTTTGGCTCCGTAATGCTGGAAAATGCATTTCATGTTAAGGTAGTCCGCAAAGCCCTTTCCAGTCAAGATGTGAACAAAGCCAGTGAACCGGAAGGAATACCTGCTCGAGTCTTAAAGAGTTGTACCCCGGACTTGTTTCCTGTATCGCGTACTCGCCTGTATCGTGTACTCGCCTGTATCGCGTTCTATTAAAACCGGAGTGGTGCCAGTGTCCTGGAAGCCAGGTAATGTGCAACCAGTATTCAAAAAAGTAGCCGTGCCGTACAGACGATACAGGCATCGCATAGTCCCGTTGACTCTTTGGCTTACACAGTACACTGCAAACCTAACTTTGCCAGCCAAGCAGAGTCAAGATGCAAACCGAGATCTTTAATTGAAAATGATAGGAAGGAGTGAACTAGTTGCCACTCTAATGATCATACGTGAGCTTCTGATCACAATGGCCTGACACTTTGAGGGGCTTACAGTCACCCCAAATCAATCAGACCAGTTTTGTAGCATCTAAATCTCGGTTTACATCTCCTATAGCGTCTGACAAACTTTCCACCCGCGTAGATGCATACAACTGCAGATCATCAGCATAAAGTTGATACGAACACCGAAGACAGAGAGTTATAAAGTTTACCGAAAATAATAAATGGTATTTTCGTAGGAAATGGTTATGGTCATATTTCTACACTATGGCACGAGTGTGCTGCGTGTAATAAATATTGTTGACTTGTGACAACCCTGGCCGTTGCGATACTGTCTAGAGCTAGACGTTGTCGGCATTTTCCACAAGATCAAAGGCGTCGACCTACTGTATGATCTTTATACTGTGGTCATAGCGACGAATGATCGACTGTACCATTTATCCATTATTACATTTACGAAAATAAAACCTAATACAGTCGAATACGATCAGTTATTTCAACCGTGGTTACTAACGTTCTATTAGCGCGTTTAGTAAAGAATCGGATTGATAACCGTCAGTATTCTGGATCAAACCCAGGCTCTGATCCCATCTTTTTGTGATTTCTTTTTTATTGAAAGTACTTTTATATTATATTTAGATATTTTTGGAAATATTTTTTTGAATAAAATAAGAAACATTTTCATTTTTTTATAGGAGAAAGAAAGTCAACAATGTTTTTGTTTTACACACATGTTTGCGGTTTGTAAATCTATTCTGCGTAGGTACTTATCTACTTAGTAAAGTAAAATATTAATTTGTATAATTATAGGTACCTATAATAATATTGTCCAAGTTTCCTTTGAGTCTGACGTTTGAAAAGAGCATCGTAACATTTGCGCACGTGGCGGCTTTATGTGTTTTGACATAGGGTTCAAATTCAATTGTTTCACACACTTTTTGCGGTTGGCAAATCTATTCCGCGTGAAAAATAAACTATTATAGCTTTTGCGCGCGTGGCGTGTTTATTTACACATAGTCACATAATTATATTATTTTGTGGTTTCGAAATCTATTCCGCGTAGCTAAGTAGGTACCTCAGAATACAGAAAGAACCTAGTTAGTAAAGAAAAATATTTATATAGGTCTAAATATTTATATATTGTCAAAGCCTTCTTACTTTTTTTGTTTATTCAGCCTTCGTAGAGCCAGCGATGACCACTTCTTTTTGTTAATTTTGTCCATTAGTTTCACTGACCAAAATTATAACTAAAGTACCTAATAAAAGCAATTTATATTACAACTATTTAAAACTAAACGATAGGAATTATTATTTTATAATGTTTTTTTGGCTCGACCGGAACCAAACTTAGCGGGGGTGGCAGGTTCGCTAAAAATTGGCATACGTCCTAGGGATGGTACGTATTTACGCGACCAGGTATTTACACCAGGTATTTACTTCCAAGTACGTACACCAGGTACCGATCCGAAATACTTGCAAGACTTCAAAGTATTTTATACGGCTACTCGGAGTCGGACTCGCTCCGGTGGGGGCTTGACGATCGCCCGACTATGCGATTATGCTCCTTATCTGTAAGAGACTACGTAACAATTTCGTATGCAAGTCTATTCTAGTATATGGATTGTCTTTGCAAGTATTTATATGTAAACGCGATTGTGCTTCTTATTTATAAGAACTCACGGGTCAATTTCCTATGCAAGTATTTTTTCATTCAACAGGGCTTGGATTGAGTAAAAGTAGAAACGTTCGTCTCTATGCAGGTATTTATTTGTAAACGCGATTGTGCTCCTTATTCTTAGGAAGTCACGGTTCAATTTCCTATACAGATAGAAAATACTTTCAATTTCGTATGCAAGTCTATTCTAGTATACGGTTTGTCTTTGCAAGTATTTATATGTAAACGCGATTGTGCTTCTTATTTATAAGAAATCACGGGTCAATTTCCTATGCAAGTATTTTTTCTTCCAACAGGGCTTGGATTGATGTGAAAATACTTGCGTAGGAAATTGATTCGTTTTGCTTCAGCAAAAAGGAGCATAATCGTATCAGAAAAAAAAATACTTGCAAGGTTCAAAGTATTTTTCATTTGCAAATGCGATTGTGTAGTATTTTTCTAAATATTCCAAAGTTGTCTGAGTACATAAACCGAAATCTGTGTAGGTGTGTGCATCAGGGAACTTTTTCTTTTCTTTTGAGTAGTTTGCGGCGCCATTCACCCTAATGACTATTAATAAAAGACACATTATTGCGTGAACGAAAGTATTTTAGAAAATATTTTGTTATGTTTACGTTTTTTATTTTTCTTTCGTCAGTTGTCGTTTGAGTGAGTGCATAGATGATACATATAAATACTGAGAAGTGAGTGCGAGCTTGTTATGCAATTTACCAACTGACCGTGACTTTCTTATTTCGCGAGTTTATTGAATTTAAACTATTAACAGTTAGTGTGTAAATAAACAAAACTGCTTTTTTATGTGTACGTGACTTTGTTTATTAGTTAGGAATGTAAATATTTAAATAGGTAAAAGACGATTTTTGAACGTAGTTGAATGTAGTTAAGTGTTTTCTTTTAAAATTGATAAGACTTACTAGTTGTAAATAAAAATACAGTTACAAACCATGGCTCCTAAGAAAAGTTTGGCTAAAATAAAGCTGAATGTAAAATGTGCAAAGCATTAATATCATACAAATCGGAAGTGTCAAACCTTATGCCTTATGCTTGCATGTGCAAAGAAAACATATTTCCGTGAATTTTAAGTGAGTGAATTATTAATTTCTGTAAATTAAGTAGGAAGGAAAGATTTCATCTACAAAAGCCGTACTAGATTGTGGCATGGTACGACCGGACTAGTAGACTGAAATCCGAAGTGGCTCAAAATACTTTCTAGTATTTTAATACCTGGTTTCCAACCCTGGTATTTTTACAGACTCGTACTTGCAAGCCCTGGTATTGATATTTGCAAGTATATCTCATCTCTAATACGTCCGACCTCCAACACGTTCCGCTCGGGACTAAAGGACGCGCGGCGCGTGGCCGCGCGCATCAAAATAATAGAAAAACACTTATTTTTGAAATTAGTGGTATAAATATTTCCAAATTTCACATTATGACGACAGACATATATGACATTTTTTACGACCTTTATTATGGTATAAGTTTTATTATTCAAAGCTTAATAAAACTCAAATAAAATAAGAATAAGACCGTAATTTAGACTTGTCTTTGCGATTTAATTAGATGCAGTGAAATGCAAGTAATCGTGTATCGGATGACCGAAATAGAAAGATCAAAGTATGAATTATGTAATATGTTTTTTTCAAAATTTAAATCCGTGTTATCTACGAATAAGACACAATTGAAAACGACGTTTTTTCGAATAACCTCGCCTTAATGCCGTAGGCATTCTCTACCAGGCAACCATGAGTGGTGAAGAGATAGTGTGGGAGGTGCAATATGTATGTGAAAAGTAAGATTAGAACAAAAATATAATAATAGTAATAACACAAAAACCCTAGTACTTATCATAAAAAATAGAAATCTACATAAATAATATATATGAATAAATACATACAAATATATATATACTTAAGAAGCAAATGAAAACTCAATGTGGAAATTCTGCTTATTGGTGTAGAAAATAGATCCGCAATTTCTTTTTAAATGCATAGCGACTGTCAGCCGGCCTGATCTCGATAGAAAGTGCATTCCAGAGGAGAATCGACTGGATATGAAAAGAAAAATCCTATCATATCTGCATAGCCTTTTCCTAGATATTCCAGCTCTTTAAGGTAAAACCAACGCTTGCGAAGATCGGTATGTGGATAAATAGATAGATAAAATATACTTTATTGTACAGCAAAATTTAAACACACCTACCCCCAATATAGTTAGTAAAAACTTAGATAGATGATGCAGCGGTCAGCTTCGAGTCTAACCAAATACAGATCAGTTAGTGTTTCACATACTGCAGCTACCTACCTGACCTGCAGAACCTATTCGCTAGGTAACACGATGTTCCTTGGCAGGACTGGTGACAGATTCTGATGCTGCTAAATACCCGTAACAACTATCAAAGATGTACTAATGACATTTGGTACCAGCGGCCGTAAATTGGCAAGAGTCGTTAGATGCGCAGAAGTCGTTTTTAGGTGTCGTTAGATGTCCAGCGGGACGCGGGGTATGAGGTGGTGCCGTTCCGAGCGCACGATTGGTGTGTCAGTCGACCCCTGCCTCCCGCACCCCTTTCGTTCCCGATTACACTTTCAAGCACGAAAGTTATACCTTTTGCTTTTGTTCAGTTTTTGCTACGAGTTACTGTGTTAAATTTAGGTTCTGTTACGAGTTGTTGTTATTTATTTATTATTTTATTATATAGCGTTATATATATTATATACCGTTTTCGCAGACATGCCAGAAAAATATAGGTAAGGTGATGTGTACTGTTTTATGGAAAAAGAAGCTCTAACTGAAAAAAAGTCTGTAAACTGATTGTGACGACGAGAGCACTTAATTTTTAATAATATTTTCTTTTAAATGCATATATATTTTCACAACTTCCTCTCCTTTTTTTAACTTTCTTCTTAACCTACATGATTAAAAATAAATGATGGCAATAGCCATAGAATAATGACAAGCAATAAAAGTGACTAGGTACTTTTTTGTTCCACGAAGTGCACGATGCGCGAACTTACCCCCACTACGCTAAAACCTTGCTAACTTACGTGCCGGGGACTCTACGGAGAACTTTGGGCATCACCCATGTCCAGAACGACGTAAGAGGCGGGACGTAAGAGTCCCTCTTACGTAACGTCCTACACTAGCTAGGTCATGTCGTAAATGAAGACCTAAATGATGTATCGGACACAGAGAGGAAACGCAGCGGGTTGTCGATTCGTTGTAATATGCTAGCACGCAGATTTGGCCGATGTTCTATAACAGTAAAGACGACGCGTTTTCCGGCATACTGTCAGACACTTTATATATGTTGTTTCAATTAATCAATCAATCATTTATTTTTGTTTGTGAACTAAGTAAAAAAGTGGCCAAGTGCAAGTCAGATTCGCCCATGAAGGGTTCCGTATTAACTAAAATAATATAATATAATATAAGGTTGGGGAAAAAGTCTTTCGCATTATAGTATGTATGAACTTGTAATAAAATCTCTTTGGCTATACTATTTGTATCTGGCTGGTTTTGGTATTATTAAAAGTTTAAATTTTAAAGAACATAATTCCAAATTCAAATTGGGAAAATGTGTGATTTTCATTTGTTTTTCGTACTGTCAAGATGAGTGAATCTAATGAAGAAATTCGATACATTTTAAAATTTTACTACAAAAAAGGCAAAAATGCAACGCAAGCCGCGAAAAAAATTTGCGATGTTTATGAACCTAGTGCAGTATCTGTGAGAGTAGCACAAATTAGGTTTAAGCGTTGTCAATCCGGAAATTTTGATGTCAAAGATGCACGTCGCTCTGGTCGCCCTATTACGGATAAAATGGATGCCATTTTTTAAAAAGTGGAGCAAGTTATATCAGTAGTTACGACGTATCTGAAGAACTGGGAATTGACCACAAAACAATTTTGGCGCATTTGAAAAAAACTGTGTACACAAAAAAGCTCGATATTTGGGTACCTCACGAGCTCACTGAAAGAAACCTAATGAACCGTGTACTCATTTGTGATTCTTTATTACGACGTAATGAAACCGAACCATTTTTGAAGAAGCTGATAACTGGTGATGAACAGTGGATCATGTACGACAAGAACGTGTGAAAAAGGTCTTGGTCAAAGGCCGGTCAGGCTTCACAGACTGTGGCGAAACCCGGGTTAACTCGCAACAAGGTGATGCTGTGTATGTGGTGGGATTGGAAGGGCATTATTCATTATGAGCTGTTACCACCAGGCAGGACCATCGATTCTGAACTCTAATGCGAACAACTGATGAGATTAAAGCAAGAAGTTGAGAGAAAGCGGCCGGAATTAATCAACAGAAGAGGTATGGTTTTTCATCATGATAATGCTAGACCTCACACATCTTTAGCCACTCAGCAAAAATTAAGAGAGTTTAGCTGGGAGGTGTTAATGCATCCGCCGTATAGTCCTGACCTTGCACCTTCAGATTTCCACCTGTTTCTGTCTCTTCAGAATTCTTTACGCAGTGTCAGGTTAACATCACGAGACGACTGCCAAAACCACTTGTCGCGGTATTTTGATCAGAAGTCCCAAAATTTATATATCAATGGGATCATGTCCCTACCTACAAGATGGCAAGAAGTTATCGAACAAAATGGTACCTACGTACTTTAGTTAAATGTAAATAAACTATATTAAAATATGTTTTGAATTTTCTTAAAAAATGCGAAGAAACTTTTTCCTCAACCTATTATGTATATTTATTTGACAAAAAAACCTTACAAATTTCTTAATACTAGATTTTTACAACTACGCCAAATAACTTTGTTTTTCATAGTATTTGTATGAATTACAAAGTTTTATTTGCGATTTTAGAAAATATGCTGTATCACAAAAACTGCTGACCCGATCTTGTTCAAACTAATTTTCGTTGAAAGTTTACATTACGATCTACAGCATATATTTTTTAGATTTTTGTTCCATTATTACAGAAGTGGGAGGGGGACGACGACGACGACACATTTTACCACTTTGGAAGTGTATATCTTTTGAACGATTGATTTTTGAAGCGCCCCTTAATTTTAAATACAGTGGAATTCGTCGCTAAACCCGAATAACGCGCTTATAACGACTAACCGGTTTAAGCGACGATTATATTTACTCATGTTTGGTTTCATAGTTAGGTACCTACTAAGAAAGTATAACCGTTTAGTGCGACTCCGGTTTAAGCGACCAACTGCTTACAGCGACCATTTTTAACTGACTTAAAAAAAAAAAATTAACAAAAAATAGAACCGACTTCCATATCAAAACACTACAAAGCTAAAAATAACTTTAATTTCGGTAGTCGGTGTTATTGGTTTTGGATTTTCTGTTTTTTTCACACCGCCTTCCGAAATTAAAGTTATTTTTAGCTTTGTAGTGTTTTGATATGGAAGTCGGTTCTATTTTTTGTTGTAAAAATTTTTTTCACGCTTTTTAGTGGGTCGGTTTGTAATTTATCTAGTTACAAAAGCCATAATGTCAACAACTTATCACCTTTTACAAAATGTTTCTTTTCCCGATGCATAGCTGTTAATTTTTGAGGAGTTCTCCTGGTACTTGACCATCAGCTCTACATCACCATACTCGTATGTATTCTGACGAGCATAAAGTGTTTAACATCCGTACTCAAGTAATCGAATCGCAATCCACGAAATACTTATTATTGAGTAGTTTCAGTGGCCATCTGTGGTCTTCATCATCAGTTCAACTTCCCCAAATGGTTCTTTTCAAAAGCAACTGCTCAAGGTACTATAAAAAATACCCAAAACGCTATAGGTGTGCCTATAATAATTGAAGATTTTCCTCGATTTCTCCAGGATCCCATCATCAGATCCTGATTTCGTAACAATGGGACTAACTAGAAAGTATACCCTTTCGAACAAAAAAAAAATTTTCCAAATCGGTCCAGCCATCTCCGAGTTATGAGGTAACATACATAAAAAAAAAAGTTCAAGACGAATTGTAAACCTCCTTTTTTTTCAAGTCGGTTAAAAAGAAGGTTTACAATTCGTCTTAAACTTTTTTTTTTATGTTTGTTACCTCATAACTCGGAGATGGCTGGACCGATTTGGAAAATTCTTTTTTTGTTTGAAAGGGTATACTTTCCAGTTGGTCCCATTTGCATCACGTTTGGATCTGATGATGGGATCATGGAGAAATCGAGGGCACTCTTCAAATATTATAGAACACCTATAGCGTTTTGGGTATTTCTTATTGTACCTTGTGCAGTTGCTCTCGAAAAGCACCATTTGAGGAAGTGGAACTGATGATGGCCACCGAAACTACTCAGTATTAAGTATTTCGTTGATAGCGATTAGATTATTTGAATATGGATGTTAAGCACTTTATGCTCGTCACAATGCATAATTGCATATGGTGAAGTAGAGCTGATGGTGATGTACCAGGAGAACTCCTCAAAAATTAACGGCTCTGCACCGGGAAAAGCAATATTTTATAAAAGGTGATAGTTGACATTTTACCACTAAAAAGCGTGAAAAAAAAAACTTTTTAGCAAAAAATAGAACCGACTTCCATATAAAAACACTACAAAGGCAAAAATAACTTTCATTTCGGAAGGCGGTGTCAAAAACGAAAATATATACAAAACTAAAGACACCGCCTTCCGAAATTAAAGTTATTTTTGCCTTTGTAGTGTTTTTATATGGAAGTCGGTTCTATTTTTTGCAAAAAGTTTTTTTTTTTATGATAATACGTCCGGTTAAAACGACTCGTAATGTTTAGTTTACACAACCTACGCACCAATAGCTCGGCACAACTCGGCGCCCGCCCCGCGTGCTTCTCTTCTGCTTATTGGCGCGCGTAAATCACAGTTAGTATTTGTTGCCTGTTATGACAAGTTCTTGAAGCTCGAGTAAGTGGGTTCAGTGAAGCGAAAATGTTTTACAGTTGAAGAAAAAAGTGCAATATTACACCGATTGGAAGCCGGTGAATCAAATGCAACTCTTGCAAAGGAGTTTGGCGTATCTCATTCTACAATATCGACAATAAAAAATAATAAAGATAAGATTGAGCCGCTGTTTAATGCCAATGTTTTGAAATGCAAACGTGTAAGGACTTCTACTCATGAGCAGGTGGATAAGGCATTGTTACAGTGGTTCAAACTACAGCGCGACCGGGTAATACCCGTTAATGGATCTCTGTTACAAGAGAAAGCAAACTTTTTTGCTACACAGTTAGACAAAATTAGGCAAAATTTCACATGTTCTATGAGTTGGATAAACCGTTTTAAAGTAAGACACAACATCGTCAGTGATAAGATTGCTGGCGAGTCGTTATCAGTTCAACAAGGTGATGTAGTCGATTGGTTAGAAAAGATTTGGCCTAATCTACGCGCAATTTAGAGTTGATGAAATTTTTAATGCCGATGAGACCGGGCTGTTTTGAACCGACTTCAAAAAAAGAATTCTCCAAATAGGTCCAGCGATCTTCGAGTTATGAGGTAAAATACATAAAAAAATTGGAAAATAAAGTTGAAGACGAACTGAGAACCTCCTCCTTTTTTTTGAAGTCGGTTAAAAAGGAGGAGGTCCTCGGTTCGTCTTGAACTTTCTTTTATGTATGTTATCTCATAACTCGGAGACGGCTGAACCGATTTGAAAAATTCTTTTTGCGTTTGAATGGGTATACTTTCTAGTTGGTCCCATTGTTACGAAATCAGGATCTGATGATGGACCGATTTGGAAATATTTTTTTTCGTTTGAATCTAATTGGTTCCATTGTTATGAAATCAGGATCTGATGATGGAATCCTGGAGAAATCGAGGGAACTCTTCAAATATTATAGGCACACCTATAGCGTTTTGGGTATTTCTTATAGTACCTTGAGCAGTTGCTTCCTAAAAGTACCATTTGGGGAAGTTGAACTGATGACGAAGACCACAGATGGCCACTGAAACTCCTCAATAATAAGTATTTCGTGGATTGCGATTCGATTACTTGAGTACGGATGTTAAACACTTTATGCTCGTCACAATACATATGGTGATGTAGAGCTGATGGTCAAGTACCAGGAGAACTCCTCAAAAATTAACGGCTATGCATCGGGAAAAGCAATATTTTGTAAAAGGTGGATAAGTTGTTGACATTATGGCTTTTGTAACTAGATAAATTACAAACCGACCCACTAAAAAGCGTGAAAAAATTTTTTTTTGCAAAAAATGGAACCGACTTCCATATCAAAACACTACAAAACCAAAAATAACTTTAATTTCGGAAGGCGGTGTGAAATAAAAAAGAAAATCCAAAACCAATAACACCGACTTTTATCTTTTTGTATTGCAGTACATTATGTACCTGTGTTTGTTATTTGGACTGTTTAAGAACCATTAAAATAAAGCATAATTTGATTCCTACAAAATGTTTATTTATCTGAATAGGATATTCAAACTTTCCCATTTATAATATGTATACAACGTGTAATTTAAAGGGTGTACACATACCAAGTGCACGGCAGTTTTGGATGATAACAAATGATATGACAAGGGTTTGGTAATCCTATGTCTTCATGTGTGGAACTAATTAGAAATTTCAATACATTGATACCAGAGACTGAATTTTTCAAATTAAGAAGATTGAAGAGAATTATCGTGTTATTGGCAAGTGACGTGGAAGGTTATAGACCCTCGTAGTGCTGTGACACGTTTGTTATGATTGATATTCAAGAAACATATGAAGCCGATAATTTCGTATCATTTCGTTGAGTCACTTATTTTGTGCTGAAACTGGGCATAGAGACTCCATACCAGATGTTGTCTTCAGCCCTTTTGGATTGATATGGGGTTTCCGTTACACGTTGTATATTAATATATATTCGTAAGTTAAGAACATATGTATGTATGTACTTAAGAAATAATCCTGCCGTTTAGTACGTCATCCGGTTAGTATCGCCGGTCCCTTAAAGGTATCCGGATTCCAATCTCTTTTTTTAGTTTTTTCTTGAAATCGGAAAGCGATTCACAGAATACATCTACCTACCAAGTTTCATGTGCTTAGTCCTAATAGTTTCGGAATAAAATGGCTGTGACATACGGACCGACGAACGGACAGACAGACAGACATGATGAAACTATAAGGCCTCCGTTTTTTGCCATTCGGCTACGGAACCCTAAAAAGCATACAAAAATAATTATGAGTTAAGATACTGTATAACACTTTTACACGTAATTATTTTTGGTTAGTTTAACATCGCTGAACACCCTGGAGAGATGCCCGCTCTGTACCCAGGCACGCTTTTTCAAAGGTAAGCGGGGTCTGAATGTGCATATTGGGAAAATACATAAGTCGCAAAATGCACCTTCAGACTCTGCTTCCATACCTATTTCAACACCTTCTAATACCACTTCCGAAACTTTTTGGAAAACACTTTCAAATTTAAAAAAATCCGTTCCGGTTCTGAAGCGAGTTCCCCGCGGCGCCAAACCTCTAGTTGCTCAACACCTGGCTAGTTGCGTTCGCCAAGCTGTCCGGGAGAACTCACAAAGCGCCTGGGAACTACTGCTTACCTTCCCCTACAAAGTTCTTCACGTGAAAAAGAATCCGGTTACAAAAAAGACTAACAGCTCAAATTAAAGAAAATTGTAATGTTTCGGCTCCAAGTTTTGATTTCGATTCTCCCTCTCTTAGAATTGCCTCTTCACGAGGTATCCCATTTGGTAGAAACGAAGTTAGGGGACGGTGATATTAGCTGCCAGGATTCTCTTCAGCAGCGATGTGGTGGCACCATGTTCTTCAGAGACTCTCGAAGCTTTGAAGACCAAACACCCTGCCCCAGCGTATGATCTTGCTTTTCCCGAACCCCTGATCCTGATATTCACTCCCTCACCATTTCAGGTCGAGAGGTAATCAGAGTCGTTAGCTCGTTCCGCGTTCAGCTGTTGGCTGTCAACAAGATGACCCTCTCGGGCCAGTGATTTTCAGTTTAGCTATTCAGCCAATAATTCGAAAGCTAAATTCTAAATTCAATGTTTGGTATTTTGACGACGGAACCTTGGGAGGTGATGTAGAAAATATTTTAGCAGACCTAAATTTCTTAAAAAATGAACTACATTCTATGGGCCTTGACCTCAACTTTTTAAAATGTGAATTATTTTTAACAAATAACACTGACAGACTACTGACTCTCTCTAAATTTAACGAAATAGCACCTGGAATTCAAATTATTGAGAAAAGTTCTCTCCGTCTCCTTGGTTCTCCAATCTTTGATACTTCCTTTCCCGACTTTATTGCAGAACAAATGAATAAATTCAATGACGTTTCGGAAAGATTGCTCCAAATCAATATGCACTCGGCCATCACTATAATTCGTTTCTGCTGTTTCGGCCCTAAATTAACATACTCTCTTCGTGCTTCCCATTTGTGGAAGCACCATCAACTTTTAGTTCAAATGGATCAAATTATCAGACGAACTTTGTCCTTAATTCTGAATGTGGCTTTGGATGACCGAGCTTGGGCCCAAGCCTCTCTTCCCATCCGCATGGGAGGGCTCGGAATCCGCAAAATTTCTAGTATTAATATACCGGCTTTCATTTCCTCGGTCCACAGCACTGAGAAATTAATCAGGAATATCCTGGCTTCCACACTGATTGATTTTAATGTGCCATGCTTCACTGAGGCTATTGATGCCTGGAATCTCGCTTGTCCGAATTCTGACCTACCTGTTATACCATCTTCCCAGAGGCGGTGGGACGAGCCGCTCTGCAGAGTAGTTCTGAATAATTTACTAACCACGTCTGCTACTTCTGCTGAGTGTGCTCGTCTGCTGGCTGTGGAAAAGTGGGAATCAGGTCTTTGGTTACATGCTCTACCGTCCTTAAATCTGGGCACTTTGTTCGACGACACCACTTTCCGCATCGCTGCTTCACTACACCTAGGAGCCCCTTGTTATTCCCCTCATCGCTGAAATTGTGGGGAAGCGGTCAACAGCCTCGGGCACCATGGTCTCTCTTGCAGTAGTGTGGGTCGTTTTGCACGACATGCCAACTTAAATGACATTATCCGACGAGCCCTTGTCACCGTTGGCGTTCCAGCCGTATTGGAACCCATTGGACTGGCGCGTGACGATGGCAAGAGACCGGACGGACGGATGAATTTTTTGATGCTTTATTGTAGTTTGTATTTTAGTACATAATTTTGTATATTTGTTGTAATTAATTGTTTAAATATATTAGATACATTAAATTAAATTAAATATCATCATAATACCTTTATTAAATTCAATTATATTAATACCTTTTGGCAATTTAATATATATTTTTGGAGCTATTATGAAGATACTGTTCTTATATAATGAGATTTTCTTTAAGTAGATAGATAGATAGAATATACTTTTTTGTACACCAATAATTGAATGACACTTTAATAATAATATTTATAAAAAAAAATTGGTTACAATATAAAAATCTTATCGCTGAGAGCGATATTATCCTTTATTTATTTCTTCCTTTGGAAGGACTTTACGAGCTATAATTCAAATGGGGAGGGCTATATTGGTGTACTACTGTACAAATATTCATCAAAACCAAAAAAAAAAAACTAACAAAAATAAATAATAAACATAAAATAAATAAATATATAATGTGTTCTTTAACATCTTGTGGACGAAAACAAAAGAATAATCATAAGTTAGAAAGAAAATAATTGGCAACCGAGCTTTTAAAATGTTTTACTGCCGTGAACTTACTCCAGCAACAATCAGTTTTAGCTTAGTTGGAAGGGTTATAAGGATTGGTGGTAATGTGAATATTAGCCATATTGCTAGTAATCTTTAAAAAAAATTGAAGATTGTCCCTTGCAGCTTATTAAGCTACGAACTCCTCCATATTTTGCAGCTTCCATTCGTTCACCTATTTATCCTATCCATCTTTTAAACATGGAGGGCTTGTTTTCCGGGTGGGAAAATCATCGCATGACTTCTCCCGCTCTCTGGAGCGGAAGGGAGCGTCAGACTTTTTTGTAATACAGCATATTTTCTAAGACCGCAAATATAACTTTGTAATTCTTACAAACACTATAAAAAACAAAGTTATTTGGCGTAGTTGTAAAAATGTTAATAAGCTAGTTTTAAGATATTTGTAAGGTTATTTTTTATTTTTCAAATAAATATATATATTATATTATATTATTATAGTTACTACGGAACCCTTCATGGGCGAGTCTGACTCGCACTTGGCCAATTTTTTTAGTCAGTGGAAGTATGGCAATCCCCCCTTCCGCTCCACCCAGAGCGGAAAAAGAAAAAAGCATCTGAAATTAGAGAGATACTCAGAAAGTACCAGGAGTACAGAATCATGAAGAAGGTATCCAAGACGAAAATCAGTGTGAAAATTAAGAAAATTTTGCACGCGAGTGATGGACGCTGTGGGATACAGACCTCGGCTTAAGGTTATTTATACTAATATCTTAAAGCGGAAAAGTTTGTTTGTTTGTTTGTTTGAAGGATAAAATTTGGTATAGAAGTAGCTTGAAGCTTGAGGAACATTATAGGCAACTTTTTACCCGACTGCAAAAAAGAGAGTAATGTTTTTAACGTGATGAAGTCCACAGGAGCGAAGACTAGCAAATGCTAGTATGAAAATAAAACGGTTACAACTACGCACCTGGATAAAGTTTCATATATAATTCTATACGTATATGTCGGCCATATTTTCCCGGGCGTTCTAGGAACTGAGCTCAAATGATTAACCCCCGTTGCACCATCAGGGCCTGCGCCACCCACCGGCCCCCTCCCTGCCCCATCCCCCCAAAATCCCGGGAATCGAGAGCTACCCTGGTTCGCAGTACCTGACTGAAAGGGTCGTTCAATTATGTCGCTTAGTAAAATTGATGCATCGAATAAAATTTTGCATGCAATTGCGTGTTACTTTTTATAGTTGTTTAAGAGTTTAAGGCTGTTCCTAACCCAGTCTTATACTCAAACTCACACACTTCACAATAACACACTATACAGAGACGCAATTATTTTATAACTTTTAAGTCAATCTTTTTGTTCTTTAAATTAGTTCTAAGTTAAATTTAAGTTTACTAAGTCTCAATATTGTTAACTAAATTTCAAGGGGAGGAGTGAGACAACCCCCACACAAGTGGCATTAACTACTTACTGGGGCCGTTTCATTCACATTTACATAATAAACAATGTATTTTTTATCTAGTCTTTGGTAATTTTCAACCGACGACAAAAAGAGGAGGTTATCAATTCGACGAGTATATATATATTTTTTTTTTTCACTTTATGCTCGTCACAATGCATATGGTGATGTAGAGAATGATGATGGTGAAGTACCAGGAGAACTCCTCAACAATTAACGGCCCAGCATTGGGAAAAGCAATATTTTGTAAAAGGTTATAAGTAGTTGACATTTAGGCTCTTGTAACTAGGTAAATTAAAAATAGACCAACTAAAAAGAGTGAAATATAAACTTTTTACCAAAAAATTAAACCGACTCCCAAAAAACACTGCAAAGTGAAAAATAACTTTAATTTCGGAAGTCGGTGCCAAAAACGAAAAAACAAAACTAAAGACACCAACTACCGAAATTAAAGTTATTTTTCACTTTGCAGTGTTTTTTGGGAGTCGGTTTAATTTTTTGGTAAAAAGTTTTTATTAAGGAAAATTCTTAGAGAGTTGATGCAAAGTGCAATAAAATTACCAGGGTAAAAAATATATTTTAAGGTATTACTTATATCTAACCATACAACGTGTAATTTAAAGGGCATATACATACAAAGTGCACGGTTTCTTTGGATGATAATAAACGATAAGGCAAGGGTTTTATAATCCTATGTCTACATGTGTGAAGTATAATAGATATTTCAATACATTAATACCAGAGGCAGAATTTTCAAATTAAAGAGAACGAAGAGATCACCGTGTTATTGGCAAGTGACGTGGAATATTATTGACCCTCGTAGTGCTGTGGCTGTGACACGTTTGTTATGATTGGTATTCAAGAAAAAAGAAAAATATGAAACCGATAATTTGGTATCAATTCTTTGTGTCACTTATTTTGAGCTGAAACTGTGCATAGAGACTCTATACCAGATGTTGTCTTCAGCCCCTTTGGATAGATATGGGGTTTCCGTTACACGTTGTATTTATATAAAGACGAATGAAATACAGTTTCTCTTGTTACTCGTATGCATTGGTCTTTGTAAAGTTATAATTGTTTCAACATATTCCTAACGCATTCTATAGTCCGAAATTTAGGGAATATTTCAAGTGATATCAATGTCTATGAAACGAAAGAGGAAAGATAAGTGTTGTTTTTGAAAAAGTGTGGAGAGTTTGATAACATTTCCGCCCTCAAGTTGCTTGCAATAGATCGCGAAACGCAGTAAAAGGCTCTTGACAATACACCTAAGGCCGTATTGTGTTGTGAGCGTTTAAAATTATATAAAGGTCTCTTTTTTATGTACATACACTATAGTGTAAAATTAAGTACGTTAGACTAACTTTAAGATTATTTTAAATACTGTTTCACCTTAAAATTGCAAGTTGTCGAATATATATTATTTATTAAAAAAAAATTGGCTAAGTGCGAGTCAGACTCGCCCATGAAGGGTTCCGTAGTAACTATAATAATATAATATAATATGTATATTTATTTGACGAATAAAAATAAACCTTACAAATTTCTTAATACTAGCTTATTTACATTTTTACAACTACGCTAAATAACTTTGTTTTTCAGTGTTTGTATGAATTTGCAGTTTTAGAAAATATGCTGTATCTCAAAAACTGCTGACCTGATTTCGTTCAAACCAATTTTGGTTGAAAGTTTACATTAAGATCTACAGACATAATTTTTTTTAGATTTTTCACTCCATTATTGTAGAAGTTAGAGCGGGGGACACACATTTTACCACTTTGGAAGCACTGGATCTTTTAAACGATTGACTTTATGAAAAAGTGGTTTTAAAAATCTCAATGTCATTTTTAAAGACCTGTCTATAGATACCACACACGCATAGGTTTCATGAAAAAATATATTTTCAGTTCTAGTTCCATGTATGGGGACCCATGTATGGGGAATTTATTTCAAATATTTTTTAATTTTTTTCTTAAAATCGGAAAGCGGTTCACAGAATACATCTACCTACTAAGTTTCACATGTATAGTCTTAATAGCTTCGGAATAAAATGGCTGTGACATACGGACGGACGGACAGACAGACAGACAGACGGACAGACATATCGAAACTATAAGGGTTCCGTTTTTGCCATTCGGCTACGGAACCCTAAAAATGGACGATATGGTTAGCGTTTGACAGTAGTTGAGACATTGCGTACTACGCTGCGAATTGCGAGTTCATTTCCCGCATCGGAGCAAATACTTGTATGGCCTCTAAATCTGTAAATGCGCTGACAATACAGGTTAAATTCTTAGTTTGGGACCAAGTTTTAAAACCTGTTTAAATATTTTGCTTTTTACTTAGTTGAAATTTTCCAATGTGTCTTATTAAGATTAACACGTTCGCTGACAGTGAGCACTTACCTTGACACCACATTACGACAGTAGAATTTTCCACGACGTACTCTTAATAATAAGTGGCCCGTCCCTCGACGTACTGACATAACGCACTATTTTAATTTTCCGTCTAACGACGTACTCAGCGAACGAGTTGTGTTAAAGATTTTTTACACTGTTAGCCCACTCCTTTCATTCTGTCCATCCAGTCATCTGTAAGAGATTATTCTGTGCGACAGGACCACCTATTGTACACTTGTTTTTATAAATGTAATCTTGTGCATATTATGATATAAAATACCTATATAATAAAATATTATATATAATAACAACTATAAATAACTAGCTTCTGCCCGCGGCTTCGCTCGAATGAAAAGTTTATTTTCAGTCAAAAATAAGTATTTCATAGAGGTACTTCTCCAATATATACCAAAATTCAATCCCTTTGTCTATTGTTTAGACCTGGGAGTGGAATAGACAGACATACAGACAGACTTACTTTCGTATTTATAAGCATATAGATAAGCAAACCTTTAACCAACAAATTTCCGATGACGAATTGGTTGAATATCAAAATATTATTTTGACAAATGTACGTTGATTTTCTTTTATATTGTTTCTGGTTGCATCGATCAGCGTAGTGAGGTTCAATATTTCGTGGGTTCCGGACGCGTGACTCTCGAACGCAGTGTTAAAGTTACCATGTAGGTAAAAAGATACCTACGTGTTGCACATTTCTGTTAAATTTTCATCGCCGGCCTGTTGAAAGAAGTTTGTATCTGATCAAGTTCAAACTCGTTAGCTCAACTGAAGTTTATTCGGCGTTGAAGAGTTTGAAGATTTGTTTTTACAAAACGGTGAGTTCTTTAAAGCTTTTATTAAACATACCTTGTTCGTTCGTTAGTTAGTATATTCATCAATTCTTGCAGATAAATTACTAAACTGTTAGAAGGTTGTCTCTTAATATATACATATAGGTTTGCATCTAGTTTACGAGTAAGAGGCAGATGAATGAAATAAAGGGTTTTTCATAAGCTTTCACGGTTATTTACACTTTACTAAAACCAAAACACGCCTTTTTATTGTGTCCGTCTAAGTTTTTAAGCTAACATGGTCACTAACAGTATTATTAGAACTTAAAACGGGACATTTACTATGTGTACGTTTTGAGTTTCCGATATTTCGGCACTGTTGCAAGCACCATGATCACGGATGAACTGAAGTAATCGCGGGTGGACGTTTATGAGCACACGAGTCGATCCTTCAGTTATGTTTCGGTAATCTATGCTTGCTACTGCCTATATGGGCGAGTACGGCTTGCAATTGGCCATTTTTTTGTTGTTATTTCATGGAATTAGGAATATGTTAGTTTTTATTTAGGAAAAATTACTGTCATGATTTTTTTTATAAGTAGTGTTTTCTTTCCTAGATTTATTCTGTTAACTTTCTGAAAAACAGTTAAGATAGAACATTGCGAGATTTAAGAAGCAATAATCAACAATTGATGGCGTTACAATTTTATCTGACAAACTACCCGTAGTTACTTAATTTAAAACAAAATATGAGAGCAGCATCAGAAGATTCAGAGTTAAGTAAAATTCATCAAAATAAATGATTAAATATTAGGGAGGAAAAATATTCAGAGATCAGTGCTGCTAGTCTTCTATTATGTTGCATCGTAATTTATCAGTATCTACCAAAAGCTTTGTAATGTCACCAGATTACGAGAAATTTTTGAGAATCGGTCGCCGCGCTCGACGCGTTTCGCGGCCGAAGGTATAAAATTTCGTTCTATAGGTACTTAAGTCTCATGTGAACGTGATCTAAACAACATTACCAATACATTAACTTACGCTGACGGAGTCGCGGGCACAGCCATTAACAATAATATTGGTTCCGTATTGCGATATTTTTCAACATTGTTATAGATTGACATATTATATTTCCCTACTAAATTACGAAAGTTAATCTGTCTGTTACATCAAAATCACTGAACCGTGACGAAGGACATAGGCTACTTTTTTTTACGAAAAACGACGGAAACGCGGACGAAGTTGCGGGCAACAGCTATCTATACTAATAATATAAGGCTGAAGAGTTTGTTTGTTTGTTTGAACGCGATAATCTCAGGAACTACGCGTTCGAATTGAAAAAATATTTTTTAATTAAATAGTCAATTTATAGAGAAAGGCTATAGGCTATATATCATTACACTAAGGCCAATAGGAGCGGAGCGCCAATGAAGAATGCTTCAAAATCGGGGCTAAATTTAACGTTAGCCCAAAGTAACTATTCCACGCGGACGAAGTCGCGGGCAAAAGCTAGTATAAAATAAAATCAACATTAAAATGGAACGGTAGACACTCAAGCATATTTCTTCTCGCAGAACACCAGACATGCACGCATAATTTTACTCCATTCGTCGGCAAACACATCACATTCAGGGTTGGTAGTCAAGAGGGCATTGAGCATCCTTAGAGTGCGACATACTGGGGATTCAGCTCTGGCGACAGTTTTACTCCACAATCTTATGGCAGCATATGAAAGTTGTTTAGAGTGACAAAATCCTTTCCACCAGTCGCGAGGGTGTAAATTGTTTACTGGTTGCCAAATTATTTCATTGACCCAAAAACCACTTTTAGCTTGGTATTCAGCGAAGTTTGCCATTATTACACATGTGTTTTCCTAATTTAAAATCCTAATTTAAAAGAATGTATTTGAAAAAAACATGAATTATTTCCCGTTTCTTTCATATTCTTCGGTTTTTTTCGGTTTTATTGGAAAAAAGACATAAAATATATACTGGCAAATTTTCTTGAAACTTTCGAATGAAACATTGAAAAAAACAGCGGAATTGGGAAGAAACGGGAATTGTTCCTGCTTTTTTCAACGCTAAATGTAACCGATAGAAAACTGATCTAGACTTGTAACTCCGCGTCGATGTTCAAGGCTCTGGAGCTTTGACTGGACCAGCTTAATGTAAATTACAATTATTATGAGCGTAAATGTTTAGGTCAGTAAGCATCGGGTTAGTATTTTTCATAGATACTTGGTTTTATCTATATTTTAGAGACTTATTGCTAATTAGACACAGTATTAAAGCCATTTTGTGATAGACCTCAGCCTTTGAGTTCGCAGCATACAGTAGCGCTATATAATCCGCATAAGACATTATTACACCCTTAGGAAGTTTAAGACTGCACAAGTCATTTATATAGATCAGAAATAATGTAGGGGCCAAAATACTGCCCTGTGGGATTTCGTAGCAACCATTTTTTAGCTCAGAACTCATGTACTGACCTATATTTACACACTGATGGCGATCGCTAAGGTAGTCAGATAATAGTCGCAATTCCAGCTTGTACAAAAGCAAAGAACAAGAAATTGTGTCTAAAGCCTTGGCCAGGTCTATGGTAAAAGATCCCTATGGTGTGATGGATTGTGTAAGGAATGATATGGAAGAGAACACAGAGAATAATATTGTTGGGCACGCTGCAATCGCGGCGATAAATCCCTTCTTTTTGAAGAGGGGACTTCTCTAGGAATCCGCAATGCCGCAGGTGCTTAAAGGACATGGCTGTTTCGGGAAGTACCTGTTTCAGACATGCCCTAGTGACGTCATTATGAGGACCACTCGGAGGACACGGTGGAGGTGTGCCCCGCTTGATCGGAGCATCGCAGTGTTCTCGTGGAGGCGATCGGCGGCGGCGACCTGCCGACTGCGGCCCTGGTTCTACGAAGCAGTCATGCTAGCAAAGAAGGAGGCTGAACATGTAAGTTAAAGACTCTTCCTCGCACCCCAGCCGCCGTAGGAGACACCCTGGGCATCGCTTCAAGGATCGCGAGCCGATCTCCGACCACATTAGGCGTGGCCTTCGGGCGGTGAGCAGGGGTAGCTCAGAAGGACCACGGTTGAAGGTGCGTTTCACGCGCTCTCAAAGAATAGTCAGCGGTATTGACGTGGGCCAACAGGACGATTGCATGTCGGGGTCGCCGGAATGTTGTAACGAGATACCGCAAGAACGTAAGGGCAATTGAAGGAACAGAGTGGGTTTTAGTCAGTAGAAGTCTGAAACTCGCTTCTACTCCACCCCAAGCAAGATAAAGTTATTAGATGACTTTCCAACCGAGAAAAAAGAAAATGACGCCGTGCCGTCTGACGGTGGAGAACTGATGAAGATAAGGTGTTGAACCAACCACATCTAGATGGGGTAAGGTCAGGAAGTTGATGATATTATACAGTATGTTAACTAACAGAGGGCGTTCCCGTTAACCCTTAATAGTATAGCATCCATACATGCTAAAAAATATTACTGTTCGAAAACAATTTTTTTAATATATATTAAAGTATTCACTAAAAATGTTAAATTGATACGTAAAAGAAACACTCTGTATACGCGTACTTGTAGGACGGCAATGTCGCAATTTATTTATGAATGACGGGCCTCTGTTAGTTAACATCTTCTATACTTATAATAAATCTGTAGAGAGGTCAATTCTGTACATTAAATATATTTACAAAATAACTATCAGGGGGTGATTAGGGATCGATACTGATACCAAAAATGCAATCAGTAAAATTTTTGTCTGTCTGTCTGTCTGTCTGTCTGTATAACCGTTATAGAAACAAAAACTACTCGACGGATTTTAACGAAACTTGGTACAATTAATATTCATACTCCTGAGCAGGTTATAGTATACTTTTCATCACGCTACAATCAATAGGAGCAGAGCAGTGAAGGGAAATGTTGGAAAAACGGGAGAAGTTACTCCATTTTTTAAGCTTCCGTCGCGTGTGCTACCTTAGTGGTTAAAGCTACACAGAAATCATTTATGACGGAAATGTTCTCCTTAAAATTATATAAAAAATATCCCACGACAGCATATGTCTATCTTTTATGGTTGACTCACAATAACACGTGTAACTCCCGATAGCTTAGCAGTTCGAAGCTTTCTGATTATAATATTTGTCTACTCTTACGTTTATAACACTCTCAGTCACCCCTAATTGAAAAAGTTAACATTATTAACTGTTCCATAAAACAGAATCATATAAATCGGTATAGAAACACCAAAGTTATGCATGAAATACGCTAATAATAAGCCATCGCGCGTGAATACTGAATCATGCTATAAGGATTATTTTTGCCGCGCTCGACGCGTCTCGATTGGCCAAGTGCGAGCCAGACTCGCCCATGAAGGGTTCCTAAAAACCTTTAAAATTTCTAGAAACCAGCTTATTTGCATTTTTACAACTACGCTAGATAACTTTGTTGTTCATAGTGTTTGTATGAATTACAAAGTTATATTTGCGGTTTTAGAAAATATGCTGTATCTCAAAACTGCTTACCCGATTTCGTTCATACCAATTTTGGTTGAAAGTTTACATTAGGATCACATATATTTTTTTAGATTTTTCACTCCATTATTATAGAAGTTAGAGGGAGGGGGGGACATTTTACCACTTTGGAAGCTTATATCTTTTAAACGATTGACTTCATGAAAAAGTGGCTTTAGAAACCCTTATATCATTTTTAAAGACCTGTCTATAAGTACCACACACGCATAGGTTTCACGAAAAAAAAAAATTTCAGTTTTAGTTCCATGTATGGGGATCCCCCTTTATTTTAAATATTTTTTTAATTTTTGTCTTAAAATCGGAAAGCTGTTCATAGAATACATCTACCTACTAAGTTTCACATGTATAGTCTTAGTAGTTTCGGAATAAAATGGCTGTGACATACGGACGGACGGACGGACAGACAGACAGACAGACAGACGGAGAGACATATCGAAACTATAAGGGTTCCGTGTTTTGCCATTCGGCTACGGAACCCTAAAAAGGCGGGGTGTCCGAGCGCGAGGTTCGCGGTTGAGTAGTGTCCAGCCTTAGTGTGCTGAACTACGAGAGGCCCTATCTAAAAAAAAAAGTGCGGGCTTCATACAATTTTTTAAAATAAGATTTGACCTAAAGGTCCAGTTACCAGGTCATATAATCCCAAAAAAAAAACATACAATTTATGCCTGTTGATCCCATTGAGATAGGAAAAGTATGGTTGATCCGAATAGACATTCAGAGCGTTCGACCTTATTGACAGACAATACCACAGAGTACTTTCATATATTGGACAATACTTATAAGACAGATATTAACAAACCGTGCTTATCAGCGCGACTTTTAGTCGTTGATAATTTATTTTTAGATTCCTTTTGTTGTTATTTTATAAAATAGGTATTAGTTATTTTAGTATAACGATAGGTAAGTTTTGGCTAATTTACGTTCACTTTTTTTATATTAGTTTTATTTTCACCCAGTTGCAACAAAATATAATCGAGGCTCAAATTTTAACAGGTTGCGGTGCAGGAGAAACCGTCTTTATTCCCAGAATTCCCATAATACCAAATAATTTTCCATTCGAATTTAAAAGAACGCAATTCCCAGTATCGGTGTGTTATGCAATGACAATTAATAAGGTTCAAGGGCAGACTTTTCGTGTTGCTGGAGTAGATCTCGGTGTCAGTTGTTTCTCGCATGGTCAGTTGTACGTCGCTCTTTCCCGGGTTAGCAGTTCTAGAAATCTTTATGTTCACGTGCCGGACGGGTCAACTTTCAACATAGTTTACCCGGAAGCTTTGCGCTGAAGTATTTTCGTTCTATAGGTACTTAAGCCTCATGTGAACGTGATTTAAACAATATTACCAATACATTAACTTAATAACACATAAGGAGTTACACGCTGATGGAGTCGCGGGCACAGCTATTAACAATAATATTGTGCGGTTCCGCATTGCGATATTTTTCAACAGTATTATAGACTGACATATTATATTTCCCTACTAAATTACGAAAGTTAATCTGTCTGTTACATCAAAATCACTGAACCGTGAGGAAGGACATAGGCTACTTTTTACGAAAAACGACGGAAACGCGGACGAAGTCGCGGGCAACAGCTATCTATACTAATAATATAAGGCTGAACAGTTTGTTTGTGTGGTTGAACGCGATAATCTCAGGAACTACTGGTTCGAATTGAAAAAATATTTAATTTTTAATTAAATAGTCAATTTATAGAGAAAGGCTATAGGCTAAATATCATTACGTTAAGGCCAATAGGAGCGGAGCGCCAATGAAGAATTCTTCAAAATCGGGGTTAAATTTAACGTTAGCCCAAAGTAACTATTCCACGCGGACGAAGTCGCGGGCAAAAGCTAGTACTGTATAATAAAATTGCATTCAAACTCAGACTGAAAACTCAATTATTAATAAAACGTCAGAAGCTACTGGATGGTTCGAAGTTGATTGTTTCCTATGAGAAGAACCGGCAAGAAACTCCACAGTTACTTTTTTCAAAACATCATTCATTTTCACAATGTATCCATAACACGGTTTTACAAGAAGACAGAATAGACCAATAAACACAGCACAATGTAACTACAAATAAAAATAAAAATCGAATCTAAGAGTCTATCCTATCCTATCCTACTTCCTACTATATCCTACTTCCTACTAATATTATAAATGCGAAAGTTTGTGAGGATGGATGGATGTTTGTTACTCTTTCACGCAAAAACTACTGAACGGATTTGAATGAAATTTGGTATGTAGATAGTTGTCATTCTGGAATAACACATAGGCTACTTTTTATCCCGAAATTCCCACGGGATCGGGATTTGCGCGGGAAAACCTTCCCACGCGTACGAAGTCGCGGGCAGAAGCTAGTAGTGACATACATACACCCAATGACATAAAAAGCAGCTTTATAAAATATTAAATTAAACTTGACAAGCGACAACATCAGATTTCATTAACGAAGGATGGAAACTAAAGCATTATTAAATAAATAATTAAAAAAAAACCAGCCAAGTGCGAGTCAGACTCGCGCACGAAGGGTTCTGTACCATTATCAATAAAAAAAACGTCAAAAAGTCACGTTTGTTTTATGGGAGCCCCCTTAAATATTTGTTTTATTTTAATTTAATTATTTATTTTCAAAGCGAATTTATAACTAAACTAGCTTGTGCCAGCGGCTTCACCCGCGTGGGAAGTTTTTCCCGTGTAAATCCCGATCCCGTGGGAATTTCGCAAAATCCATTCTTAGCGGATGCCTACGTCATAACATCTACCTGCATGCCAAATTTCAGCCCGATCCGTCCAGTGATTTGGGCTGTGCGTTGATAGATCACTATGTCAGTCAGTCACCTTTGAGTTAGGCCGTGCGCGCACTGCCTTGCGGTGGCCGCAATTCCGGTAGTTCTACCGCACCGGGTAGACTGACCGCAGTGCGCGCACTTCTATGACACTCCATACTTCACAAATTTTGCGTTTTCAAAACGCAACGCAGTGCGCGCACGGCCTAAGCTAGGGAAGCCACATGTGCAGAAGGAATTATTGCATAACAGTCGTGTCTTCAACGTAGTCCTGAATATTATAATATGTTATTTTGATAAGGACAAGTTTGATGTGGGTTTTAAATGTTCCCTCGCTAAGTTCTGTAACAGACTTTGGCAACTTGTTATAAAAGCGTATGCTATAACTAAAAGTATGTTTAAGCTCACAAGACTTTCTTAATTAAAGTAATAAATGAATATAGTTTTAAATGACATAATTTATTTATTATTCAAAAGTTGATCCTGTATTTATCACATTACTTTTTACGAAAATGTAATAGTGACTCAGTTTTGCACCTCACTGTATATATTTTACCAAGTGCACGGTTTCTTTGGATGATAATAAACGATATGGCAAGGGTTTTATAATCCTATGTCTACATGTGTGAAGTATAATAGAAATTTCAATACATTGATACCAGAGGCAGAACTTTTTAATTAAGAAGAACGAAGAGAATCACCGTGTTATTGGCAAGTGACGTGGAAAGTTATCGACCCTCGTAGTGCTGTGACACGTTTGTTATGATTGGTATAACTGTAGACTAAATGGGTGTAACTGTAGACTACTGTTTAAAACTGGTTGTTTTAAACATACATATTTACTAGCTGTAACTTCACTTCAATGTAACTACCTCGTTGGCCTAGTGGTTACGCGACTGCTGGGTAAGAAGTTTCAGGTTCGATTCCCGGATCGAGCAAATACTGCTATTGGGTTTTTCTATCCATACTAATACTATAAATGCGAAAGTAACTCTGTCTGTCTGTATGTTACCTTTTCACGCCTAAACTGCTAAACTGATTTAGATGAAATTTGGCATGGGAATAGTTTAGTACCCTGGAAAGGACATAGGATAGTTTTAATCCCGGAATTCCCACGGGATTGTAAATTACGCGGGAAAAACCTCCCACGCAAACGAATTCGCGGGCAAAAGATAGATATATCTCAATAGTAGCCCGGGGTTTGTACGATGGCGGTGTCATACCTCGAAAAACACGTTAAACTGTTGGTTTTGTGCCTGATCTTTCTCCAGTTTTGTCGGAACTCTATCCCATCGGACTATGAGAGTAGGAAAACAGAGAGTATACATGTGCCTGCGCACATAATTGTGCATTACAATATCTTCTGCGCAGCTGGTTAATCTCCGCTGATTAGCCGATGTGACTGAAGTTGGTCAGGAGCTTATAAATTTGGAAAGAGGTGGTGAGACGATTTGGACGAATACCAGTAGTGCTGATTTAAAGCGATGTGTAAAAGCATTTCATGGAAGGAATTGGGGAGGCCTATAGGCCTAAGCCGAACAGTGAGGCAGTATATTCTAGAGAATATAAAACTACTATGATATATGTTTAACTTTTAGTCTACTACTCAGCTCTTATACTACTAATAGAGGCATCATGTAGGTCATCATCTTATCGCTGTTATTAAACCACACATTGTGATTAACCCAAAGGTTAACTGGTAGAGAATGCCTTGCTGCGTTATGTCCGCCCATGTACCGCTATTGTACATAAAGTTTAAATTAATAAACCACAATATTACATAAAAAATTACACCAACAGATACGAATAAGTACCTAACTTATTTACGTACAAATATGCTCCAAGTTTAATGATTATTTCAACTCAGAATTTGAAATATTACCGTTCTGCCGTTTCTTTTATGCGCTACCGGTAAATCTTCAAAGCCATTAACTTACACAAGATATAAAAACACCACAGAAATATTCAAAAATAAATACTCAACGTAAAATAATCAATTAATATGCCTTTCGCCTGCTTGGTACACATTGCATTCTATTTAAATACGTATTGTTGCTATACGCTTTTTACTAGGCGCACGCAGAAACAAATAAAAAAACACTAATTTTGTTAGATAAACGCCAATGATTTAAATTATTGAGCTCAATGTAGAGTATAATCGTGGTTGACCTGACAATAATTTTACTAATAATATATTTTCTTATTGCTAATAGAGTGTTTCTGTATTGAAAGGGAGTGAAGAGCATTGTCAGTTGGAGCTAATAATATGCACGCAGGTTTGCACGTTGCTCACTTGGTATATAAATAATCATACTTCATGCATTTTCACATGCAGCCTGTGGGCTATATATACTCGTAAACCATAAAGTGCCTTTCGAGTAAAGTACAGTAATGCGTTCCGGGTGTTGATAGGGCTGCCCCACTTCTGTACCGCATCAGGGATGTTTGCTGAAGCTCGCGTCGATTGTTTTTATGCGACTATACGAAAGCGACACGTTTCCCTGGCGTGCTGGGTGCAAGCCAACCCCCACATAATCCTTCGTTGTGTGGCGAGCAGGCTCTACTGCTTGTTCGTGAATCGTTGCTGTAAGTCTCCACATCAGTGTTGTGCTTGTAGCTTTCACGAACCAACCTTGTAATTTAAGTACTAACATAGGATTAAGGAATTTTGTTTCTAACCAAATGAGTCTGGATACTTGAAATTAATAAATTGAATGGAATTGTCCTTAAATAGCTTCTTCACATACTCTTTGATAGTCCTTCTGAGCAATCTTTGTCAAAGTATCTTAAAATTTCTCTAATTTGTTTTGCCGAGAAATGGAAATATTCTATTTGGTCGAAGGAGATGAATTCTTGGTTATTAGTTTTGTTGTTAAGGGAAAAAATTATTAATTGGCGGCGTGTGAGATATTTACCCAACTAAAACCAATGCATAGCACTGTTGATCACCACCAGCAAATAAAAGGTGCCCATTTGTGCTAGATCTATGCACTTCTTTGGGGAGACTGTAAAAGGGTTTTTCCTGACAACATTCTGCATGTCTTCTCGTATGATTTTCTTTGAGCTTTTAATAGCTGGCTTCGGTTGCCTGGATAGACAAGTGCTTGTAATAAGCCTCATGAGAGGAATGAGATTATACTCGTACTGAGACTCGTAGTACTCGTACAAGAACTGTGCTAAGAGATATGACTTCCTTTAAATGTGTTCATCGGGGCTGGGAGATACTAGCCAACAAGTAGACGGATTGGCGCAAGTTTTCGGTGGAAAGTAGACAAGAGAGCAATACGACATCGAGGAGGATCAACATCTAGTTCCGCAAACTTCTCTAGTCAGGTCTGCAGCAAGTCGAGCCGCTCCGGCATCCGTTTATAGAGCCACCGAAAAAAACCACCTCGCAGACATTTGCGTTATTCGTTTGCAATTAAATAAGCGTAAAGGCTTATGTCCGTTCTGCTCTATGGGTGCGAAGCGTGGAAGGTAACGAAGGACATCTCACGCCAAATTCAAGTCTTCGTGAACGTGGTTGTACCTTGATATTTTAGTAAAAAAAAGACAATAGTTAATGTAAACTTTAATAGAAAAGAACAGTACTGGGATATCTCCAACCCCCCCACACCCGTAGTTCCACCGACTGAAGTTTAAGCTGGCTGGCATTAACCACATTTTCTTGCATTGTTGGAATAAATTTTTGTTGTTTGAAACAGTTTGTGGTTTCCTTGCTTTCAATACCAACCCACCTTGCATCTGGGCTTTTGTTCCTTTACCACTAGAGGGACAAAATCTCAAATGTAACAGTCTTCGTGAACGAATGTCTTCGCCGTATTCTCGGAATATAAATACCCATCTCAGGTGCTCCTGCGTTCTGAGGCTGCGGTATCCCGTTACAACATTGCTGCTCTCAGAATATTCCCAAACACCGTAACATTCCCGCAACCTTTTTTTTTTAAATTATTTGTAACTAGCTGTTGCCCGCGACTTCGTCCGCGTGGAATAGTTACTTTGGGCTAACGTTTAATTTAACCCCGATTTTGAAGCATTCTTCATTGGCGCTCCACTCCTATTAGCCTTAGCGTAATGATATATAGCCTAGTAGCCTTTCTCTATGAATTGACTATTTAATTAAAAAATATTTTTTCAATTCGAACCAGTTATTCCTGAGATTATCGCGTTCAAACAAACAAACTCTTCAGCCTTATATTATTAGTATAGATAGCTGCTCTGTTGCCCGCGATCTGGTCCGCGTTTCCGTCGTTTTTCGTACAAAAGTAGCCTATGTCCTTCCTCACGGTTCAGTGATTTTGATGTAACAGACAGATTAACTTTCGTAATTTAGTAGGGAAATATAATATGTCAATCTATAATACTGTTGAAAAATATCGCACCGCACAATATAATTGTTCATAGCTGTGCCCGCGACTCCGTCAGCCTGTAACTCCTTGTGTGTTATTAAGTTATTGTATTGGTAATATTGTTTAGATCACGTTCACATGAGGCTTAAGTACCTATAAGAACGAAATTTTATACTTACTGCCGCGAGACGCGTCGAGCGCGGCAACCGATTCTCAAAAATAATCCTTATAGCATGATTCAGTATTCACGCGCGACGGCTTATTATTAGCGTATTTATATGATTCTTTTTTATGGAATAGTTAATAATGTTAACTTTTTCAATTAGGGGTGACTGAGAGTGTTATAAACGTAAGAGTAGACAAATATTATAATCAGAAAGCTTCGAACTGCTAAGCTATCGGGAGTTACACGTGTTATTGTGAGTCAACCATAAAAGATAGACATATGCTGTCGTGGGATATTTTTTATATAATTTTAAGGAGAACATTTCCGTCATGAAATGATTTCTGTGTAGCTTTAACCATTAAGGTTGCACACGCGACGGAAGCTTAAAAAATGGAGTAACTTCTCCCGTTTTCCCAACATTTCCCTTCACTGCTCTGTTCCTATTGATTGTAGCGTGATGAAAAGTATACTATAACCAGCTCAGGAGTATGAAAAATAATTTTACCAAGTTTCGTTAAAATCCGTCGAGTAGTTTTTGTTTCTATAACGGTTATACAGACAGGCAGACAGACAGACAAAAATTTTACTGATTGTATTTTTGGCATCAGTATCGATCCCTAATCACCCCCTGATAGTTATTTTGGAAATATATTCCATGTACAGAATTGACCTCTCTACAGATTTATTATAAGTATAGATGTGTGTAGAATTCACATTACTAACAATCCTGTTAACCCCATCTAAGCTAAATATGCTGGTGTCTGGAGTGGGTTCAAGGCAACAGTGTAATGGGTGGGGTTCGAACCCGCGACCTCTCGATCACAAGTCCGACACCTTACACCATTAAGCTATCCACGTCTTTATTATTTACTTCCTTATTTCCTTTTTCGTCGATACTATGTATTTGATTTTAAATATTTCATTCATAATGAACCTACTATAGCTTATTCAGTAGCCACCTCATATCTCATTGAGAAGCAAAGTCTAGTATACAAAGTCAAATCTCTCATATGGGCAACGTAGGATTAGCGCAGTAATTGCGCAGTGATTTGACCTGACGCAAATTAGCAACGCTTTGATGTTTCAAAGGATTAAGCAGTCAGAGCAACGTTTGCCTAAAATTCAACGTCGACTGAGTAGATTTGATCTATTTGCCGATAACTACCATATAACCAGATGAAATCATGACGCCATTACTCTGAATCTTTGTTAACAAAAGGGTAGTTTCCTGTGGTTTAAAATAATTACTCTGTTTGGAAGTCAAGAGTGAAAAGGTTACTTTTAGGTAAGCGTGCTCCATCTTCGACCACACCATCACTTACCATCAGGTGAGATGGTGGTCAAACGCGAGCCTATATTTAATTTTTTTTAAATTGGTATGATTTTCAAAAAATATTGTAGAAGAAATATTGTTTTTTTTTTCTATGAGGTTATCTCCGGAACTTATGATCTATATTCTAAACAAACTTTATCTGGTATTAAGGTGCATTATTGGTGAGTAGGTACTATAGACTATAATTATTATATACACAGCCCTCAATACTTTGGATATTTTCCTGGCCTGTATAAGTGTACTGAAAGAGAGATTATTTTTAAAGCCCAATAATGCTGCCTATGTGCAATATTTGGTTTGAAAGTTACTAACAGCTGTGTTAAGTCATAATTTAATAACATTTCCGTACCTTTACATTTTAGAAATTGCTCTTTTTGTTAAATGCAATAGACATTTATTTTTATATTTATCGGAAAACAGAATATACCGAGATGTTACTTTGCGATCTCAATACCTAAACTTGTTACGCACAGGTGGTTTTAGGACAGCTTTGTTGAGGAAAAGTGTCTTTGGTATGGCACCGACTATTTTTAACCACATTCCTAACTCCATAAAAGAATAATCAGTATGTACTTTAAAAAAGAATATCAAGATTTCGTACTTATGTTTGATGATGAACTGCATCAATGTTTGCATGCCTAAATGGTAGAATGTACAAGGATTCTTATATGTTACTGTAACACCTTATTGTTAATACCTACAATCTGAGCAAATAAATGAATATTATATTCTATTCTATTGATAAGAGTATCTTAAGTAAAAGGAAAAGTTCGTGGCTAAATTATAACAGCCATATTTTTTATTTTTTTAGACGAATTCACTTTTTAGTAGAAATAAGAGACCTCCAATAAAGACCAAGTGGAACAGTAATGGACACCAAAATTTTTAATAAAGAAAAACTAAGGTTCAGATAATCCGTGCACTTCTTTGCGAAGGTTTATTGCTGGAAACAAGAAAAGGTCTTCTATAGATGGTTTCAAAGGCAAAGCATGTAATCTTTTAAGATTTTTCACGTATGGTAAATCGTATTTTCATTTTCTGAGAAATGGAGAATCATATTTCTATTATTAACGTGGATGTTAATATAAGATACGAGTATATTTGGTCATCTTTTGCAGAAAATTTCTAAATGTTTGATGTAATAATTATACGGAAACTATGTTTGTAATTATTTTAAATTTTGTTAATAATTTCCTTCTCTATAAATAAATTTTAACTGTGCACAACTCTTTCGTCCGCGTAATATTCCTAAAAAGAGGTTCGACATAGTTTGGCTTCGGGTATAATTTGATTTAGATATAGCATCCACATCAGAAAATACTTATGGAGAACCGCGGGCGTCCGCTAGAATTTATTATAACTCAATGTTAAAGAAAAATCTGCACTTTCTCAACAAAAATATGATCCGTTCCGTAATTCCATTTAGGATACTACGGAGTCTGTATTTGTGTTCGGACAGTCTAGCCTGCTATATTGTAAACGTAAAAGCTTTCGAAGTACGAGTGATGAGAGAGACGGATGGTAGTTCGGATGTTTACACGCTTTAAAATAATGTAGAGAAAATAGATAACATGATAATAATTTAAACACGACGTCACGACAGTTTCAGAAGATTACCGACAAATTATGAAAAAAGCAATCCTATTACGTGCGTAACAAAAATTGCTTTCAAATATGTAGAATAAACAAGAACACGCTCTCTTAAACTTTATTTATCATCTGATTCTTTACCCTACAATATCAAGGTTCGGCTTCCAGTCTAGCTATGCAAATGAGTACCAGCGTATTACATGGAACGACTGCCAATCAGACTATCATAACCTGGGCCAGTAGCTGGATGACACGCCGCTGCTTTTGACTACCCATAGCGACTACCAAAGATGTACTTATGACAGCCGGGACCAACGACTTAACGTGCTTTCCGAGGCATGGATAGTGTTGCCCAAATTCAAGACCAAGACACGACTTAGTCGGTCTTGGTCTTGGTCTTGCTTCAATATAACTGGTCTTGGTCTTGGTATTGCACTCCTAGTCTTAGTCTTGGTCTTGGTCTTGCACAAGAGTCTTGCACAAGAGTCTTGCAATTAATAATTATCCTATTGCTATTTATTAAACAGTAGTTTAGATCTTAGAACAATGTAACGTTTTTGAGCTTGAATTATAATACTTACTACTAATACTATCTTTACTAATAGGCATAGTAAAGGCCAACCAAATTAATTAATTTAATAAAAAAAATCGAAATATCAACTGACACATCATCTCTGTGTCTTCAGACCTCAAGGTCTGAACCCACGACCTCGACGATCCATTCCGATGCTCTAACCAACTGCTCTAACCTACCGTGTCCTACAAAAGTCCATTAGTTTCTTAATGAGAGTTTACATATAATATAATAAGCTTACATGTGCTAAAACATGGTTAAAACATGTAAAAAACAAATTAATGACATTAACTTGACTGTATTTGAATATACGTCACTAATATCAAATTGTAAACTTATCAGTCCGAGAACAACAAGGATTAGAGTAAAAACCAATTATTACATTAAACTCGAAGCGAAGCTCAATTTAGAATTATTAAAATTAAAATAAATATTCCTATTTATAAGCACACGCTGAATACCGATAAAGGACGGCATTCTTTGATAAAAATAATGATTCTTTGGAAGATTAATAAAACAGATGCGTCACCAGGTAGGTATATTGTGCCTACGTAGCAATAACATGTAGATATTATATAAATAATATTCTGTGCATTATGTTCTTCTTTTGATGGAATTAATCTTTATTAATTAAATATAATTTGTCTAGGATCGCTACCTACTGTATTTATGTAGGTACTTAATAACTACTAGAGTACGATAGAAGTTGATAAACCGACAATGCTAATCTCGATGTGTGTGATTTTAAAACACAAAATGCGTGACGTGACGTCACACATTTGATTTGTATTGTAGACAGTTTTTAGACACAAGTATTTACAATATATCTCATTCAGGAGTGCGGCACGGCGGCGACGATTGTATGCTATATCAATAGAACTTAACTACAACAACTTAATATTTTCCGCTGATTTCTTATTTTAAAACCATGACCACAATACAACCAACCACAATATTCGATCCAGGTCCGGCAACAACGCACAAGATTTGGGTGATGTTGCCTGATGTTGCCGGACCTGTATCACTGTTGGTGGTAGTAACTTTAAATAGCACCTCCGTCAGAGCCAGCGCATTAAGGTTCTCATCGAATAATCCGGCTCTGGACAAGGATCCAAACTCGGCGAACACATAAATAGTTCTTTTAAGACCTGCCTAAGTTTCATTGTTTCCCCCGCATCGCCCGCCCTTCCCCTGTGTTTTTGAAATGTAAGTTTTCTCATTTTAATATCAATAACACAAAGAAACCGACAGTCTGAACTAACTGCAAGACGCAAGAGTCTCGCAGGCTTAGTCTTGGTTTTGCAAAAATGCAAGAGCAAGACCAAGACTGCAAGACCAAAACTGATTTTGGGCAACACTAGGCACGGGGGCATCTGGCCGTGTTAAGATGGTCGCACTTCCACGGGTTGACCGCAACAATAACCTAATAGCTAAGGTAATAGACTTGTGTTGTGATCGAGTGATCGCGGATTCGAACACCACCCATTACATTTTTGCGGTGAACCCGCTTCAGGCACAAGCATATTTAGCTTAGTTGCTTGTTTGCGAAATATTAAGCTTTAAAATGCCACCAACTAAGTACTTACGTAATAACGGAATTAAAAGGAAAACTTTCAGACCTAAGTTGGCTTCACAAATGTACGTTCTTATTTGTATAAAACAGAGTATTTTGTTTTTGTTAGAGCACGGTACGGAACTTTCGGCCAGCTAATCCGACTCGCACTTGGCGTTGTTGTAAACTACGTAACCCTACACTGACCGTGGCCCAACACGAACTTGACTGGTTTTTACTATGCTATGTTGTGGATAACGGTGCTGGTTGTGTTATTTCCGTAATGTTTTATGATATATCTGTAGTAACATTAAACAGTATTACGCAATAGTTAGTTAATAAAACAAATTACGAAAAGTTATAGCGAAATTGATTGATAAGCCTTCAACTGATTCCTTCTCTCCTTAATATTATCGTTTCAGTAATGATAACAAGGATGTGGAAGGAAGAAACTATATCAGCGGGAAACACTGAACTTTTCAGACATCCATTTTCCGTTCGCGTCGTCTGAGTTCACAATTAGTGATGTCTAGATGCCAATTATCGACATAAAGTAATATCCTATACCTGAGATAAGTGGTACTTTATTATTATTTAACCAGCTGTTCCCGTGACTTCGGTAACGTATGAGGTTTTGCCGTAAAAATCGGGATTAATGCAGCAAAAATCTCTTGTATCGGTATCGGTAAAATATCGAGAAACTTTGGGAAATTGGGGATAAAATTAGGCTACTCTTACTTACTACTTACTCTTACTTTATAACCTATTCTATCTTGTAATCAAAGACAAACAGAAAGACAGACGGACAAAACTTTAAAAATATTGTGTGTTGTAACTACCCGCGTATTTATTCTCTCTGTCACTGCTGTGTCAAATCCATGCAAAGGTTGGTTCAAGTTTTGTATTTAAATTAAGTCCTAATGTAATTAAGTTATGATTTACAATAAAAAGTATATCTATTATGCTATCTATATATCGTTTAAATAACTATAAGCACTTGAGAAAATACAGCAGTGTGCAGCTGATTTTATTAAGCCACGCTCGAACACAGCTTTGCTTTCTCTTTATGATATTAGTGCATCAAGTAAGATAAGATAAGATAAGATCGTCTTATTTCTTCAAACATGAGTAAACACACAAAAGAAATGCATGCAAGTTGTTTAAAATATTATACATAGGTCGTCATGTTTGCCATATTTATACAATAGCATACAAATATTTAAGTAGGTAAGTAAATGCAGATTATTATTGAACAAAATTTAGTATTAGAATTATACAGCTAATAATATTATATAATAATCAATAATAAAAATAAAAAAAACAATTTTATATAATTCAATAATTAAAATATAACAGTCACAGTTCACATGTATAAAGTAGTCAAAACCAATAAGTAAAGGTTATTACAGTCATTTAAAATAGGTAGTCAATTAAACGTAAAATTGAGTTATTATACTAATTTTAAGTTGTCAGAATTAATAGGTTAACATTATAATAGTAATAAATTAAAATACTATTCACATAAAAAAATCATTTATCGAGTAGTAGGCTCTAAGAATATTTAAATTTCAATTTAAACTGCACATCACATAAAAGCTTCCAACTTTTTGGACATTTATTATAAATTATTGGAGCCATACAAAAGACACTTTTGCGCATAAGAGCAGTTCTAGCTTGTTGTAAGCAAATCTCGAGTGTCTATTTCAGCCATGCTCGGACAGATTAGGGTTGGACCTCACAAACATTGCATTTTCTATTATAGAATAGAATAGAATAATTTATTTCGGGGCTTTGCACCCATAAAACCATATACATTAATACCTTAAAAATAGACACTACAAAATTGAAATACTATTAAAAGAAATAAAATACGTCACAATAGCTTAACTTACATATTCAAAAACAATCATTCAAAATGTATTAATTTACATATGTCACAAATTTATAAAATACATTGGACGAAAAAATTATATTATATTATTATTATTAAATTAATTAGGCAACAAAAAAAAATAACAATACAAGATTTATAAAAGAGGTATTCCTATTACAAAAGCTACCTCAATCTGTATTTTGGACTAGACCCAGAGTGCTCAATGTGAATGCCATTCCAGTGATTCATGATTGAGCACTCCTGGTCCATCCGGCTGGCAAATAGCTGCAGGTAGCTGTTGTCGCCGCCGGCGACTCGACGCATTAGGGACGCGACTCGCTTACGCAGAATCGATGCAAACCCGTCAATGTGTGCATCGGCAAACATCCCAGAAGCGCTACACCATGGCGGCAGCCTCATCAGCGCCCTGAAGGCATTATTATACTGGATGCGCAGAGAGTTGTACGACTTCTTTGTAAACTTAACCCACAGGCTGCACGTGTAAAAAGATTGGCAGAAGGCTCTGAATAGTGTGATCTTGACTTGTGTCGTACATCGTGCAAACCTGCGGGCCAACATATTGGCTCGGATCGACAACGCTCTGCGCTTCCTTTCCATATCGACGTCATCTGCGAGCGACTCGTGGACCCAATGTCCCAGATACTTAAAACAAGATACTACTTTAAGTGCAAAGCCGTTTAGAAATACGGGTGGAACGGTCTTGTACGTCTTTGAACCCGACTTGAATATCATGACTTCACTTTTTGTAGCATTGTATCTGAGGCCATGTGCTCCAGCATATCGCTCACAAATGTCGACAAGTTTCCTAAGAGCCTTGATCGATGGGCTCAGCAGCACCATATCATCAGCATAACTGATGTTATTTACAAAAACTCCATCAATGGAGCATCCGATACCAGTACTGCTGAGCTCACGGATCAAGCGGTCCATGTACAAACTAAAAAGGATCGGCGATGTTAATCCACCCTGCCGGACGCCACATTCCAGCCTGTACTGGTCCGACAGCGACCCTGACCACCTTACACAATTATCCTGAGCACCATACCAGTACTTCAGCAAAGATATTAGCTCAGCTGGGAGGTCTGTATCACTCGACAACTTCTGCCACAGCCTGTCATACGCCACAAGATCAAAAGCTTTAGATAGATCTAAGAAGCAGGCGTAAACAGGCGTGCTCCTGCTGGTATAGTACTGGATAGTGTTCTTGAGAGTGAGTATAGCTGTCTCAGTCGATAATCCGGCTCTAAACCCGAACTGAGCATCATGAAGCTGTACATGCTGACGAAGCTTAGTCTCAATCACACCATCCAGCACTTTTGCAATCACCGTTGCGAGTGATATGGGCCTATAATTGCTGATGCTAGACACATCTCCCGTTTTATTTTTAATAATTGGGACCACAACAGTTTTCATAAGTGCCTCCGGCAGGTAAGCATGACCAATGCAGAAAGTGAAGAACATAGCGAGCACCCGTGGCAGATGAACACCTGCATGTTGCAGGTGTTCTATACTTAGTGCGTCGTGGCCAGGGGATTTCCCTCTCTTCATGTTCCTCAACACTCGGGCTACTTCTTTTGCCGTTACTCGCATAATTGGGTCACCTTCCCTCGCCTCACGTACCCCTGTTTCTGAAACCGCCGATCCCAATGAAGAGTGAACTCTAAAATGCCCTTTGAACAGGTTGGCGATTCGGTCAGGGTCGCTGATACCCTCAACACTTACAGGAACACTCGGCCTCGGATTCAGTTTGTTGGTCTCTTAAAACATAAATAATAAATGGAAGGTAATGTTAAAATTTTATATTTTTCAAAATAAGGCTGACAACTCTGAGTGTTTTCTAATTTAAGCAAAAAGTTGTACCTGAGAAGGAGGGACGCAAGGGTAACTAAAGAAACAGGGTAGGTTTTTAGTCAGTAGAAGTCTGGCACTCCCTTCCACTCCTCCCTCAGCGGGAGCAGTCATTTGATGATTTTCCCAACCAGAAAAAAACATACAAGGTGAACGTTCGTATGGAGAAAAAGAGCAGAAAGCTAATGATTATTTGATATCTACTATATTCGGAATATTTTGTTCTCGACTTTGTCCGCGTGTATTTCGAAATAATTTATTCACAGTCTATATCACTCACAAACAATGTACATTACTACCAATAAAAAAAATGTGTCATTACTTCCGGAGATTACCCCTACATACAAACAAATATTACCTCTTTATAAATATTTTGTTTGTTATATTGTATGTGTTTAGTTAACTGTTCTTCTCTACACCGAACCACATACAGAAACACAAAAGCTAAAAACCAAACAAACGGAACAACAACTATAGAAACGATGCACACATTTCTTAGTTAAATCAAGTACCAGCCAATAAAAAGCCTACCTACATTAGCTACGCAAATATCGCTCTTAAACAACACAAATCCGAGGTATTTATGAACATTTTTCCGTTGCATTGTTGATTCCAACCCAACACTGTCTGTGTACCATCTAATTATTCATTGTAGTTCTCAATTACGCAGCTGGCGTAAAAAGCGGATGTGACTGAACTATGGCGTGACTAATGTAAGTAATTTCGCATTTCTCCCTCGACTTAATTTGCTAATAATAAGGAACGATTGACAGGTAATTTAGAGATTCTAACCACAATGTAGTAATATCTTTAGAACGACACATGTTTTATACGTTTAACACGACTCATTGTCAAAAGCGTAAGGTTCTTCTCAGAGTGAGGAAACATTGATCATATCTATTACATTTAAAACAAAAGAAAAGTACGTTTAAAAGTGTTATTTATAACCATTTTGCAAAATAATCATGATTTGACATACCTATAATATATATCATAAATTATTTAAACTACAACTAAAATAGAGTATAAAAATACTCGTCCTCAACGCTGTTGGTTGGTGAAGTACCCAAGAGACTGGTGGCATTGCCATACAACGGTACTTGGCAATGGCTTTGTCTAAAGTAATAGCCAGCCCTTAGGTCACCGGAAGTATCAAACAGCCTTTTCGAAATTTCTTAAAAAGGTTGTAAGCACAAGAGCCTCCACATTCGAAGAGTTTCAATCCCAAACGACTCAAAAATATAGATAGATAGATATACTCTATATTGTCCACCATAACAGAATTAAATGAAAATATACACTGAGGTTTTCCGTTTTCCAATTTTCATTAACAAAAATAAACAATCGAACTAATAATCGCTCAAAATATTCGAGAGCCAAAATAAACTCCGCAATTCACTTTACCCCGAACGAATGATGTAATTACTTAATTGGAATACCTGTTCGATTTCACACGAATAATTCAAAATATTTATATTTTCAAATATAAAATCTGTGTTCATCCAAAAGGGAAAACGAACGAAGTATTTAATAACTATGAGTACGTCGAATCAATAATGACCATTGCTGCTAGGTACCGTAAATGATAACCCTCCCTCGTTAGATTGTATGCAGGGCACTGAGGGTTAAAAATAATAGTAAAGCCGAGGATGTGTACCAAATGAATTGCAAAGAAAGTAATATCAATTGAAATGTAGACCTATGTACTGTTTAGAACCGGTCTCTTCTGCGAAATACATTCTTGTTTGACCGCACAGCTGAGGCATGTTTGAATGATTCTCATTCAGAGTCATTTAGGGTCACATACAATAAAGTATCTCTTATAGGTATTATTCATCGTCTTTTTCAACATTTTTGCAACAGATAATAAGGTGGAGAGGGTTAAGTAACTTACCTTACAAAACGTCAGCATATCTTTTCATCGTAAAGTGTTTTTCAATGTGAATACTACATCAAAAAGAACCCAGTTTAAATATAACTTGAATCGCCATTGTCACCATTTCATGTTTTGCGACGCATCATTCATGTTTTGTATATGTCACAGCAACAAAGTTGGCCTTTTAACATTGACGTTTTTTTTATTTATATTTATTTTATTTTATTATAAAAGGTACTCCAACGACTTATTCACTGATAACATTTTACATATTTAACTTATACATCTATTGTCATGGTGAATTTGTCACTTATAGAAGTACACAGCTTAAACATAAATAAATTACAGTACATACAAAACTATGAGATCAAATTAAAATTAAAGATTATAAAAACAGCTAATTAACAATATAATACTATGGCAATATAAAAGAAATAATATAAGATATATACATAAGATTTACTTACTCAATAAGCAATGGATACTCTGTTTTTAGGGTTCCGTAGCCGAATGGCAAAAAACGGAACCCTTATAGTTTCGACATGTCTGTCCGTCTGTCTGTCTGTCCGTCCGTCCGTATGTCACAGCCATTTTATTCCAAAACTATTAGGACTATACATGTAAAACTTGGTAGGTAGATGTATTCTATGAACCGCTTTCCGATTTTAAGAGAAAATTCAAAAAATATTTCCTGCTCCCCATACATGGAACTGAAACAGAATTTTTTTTTTTTCATGAAACCTGTACGTGTGTGGTATCTATAGATAGGTCTTTAAAAATGACATTAAGGTTTCTAAAATGACTTTTTCATAGTGTTAATCATTTAAAAGATATATGCTTCCAAAGTGGTAAAATGTGTGTCCCCCCTCTAACTTCTATAATAATGAAGTGAAAAATCTAAAAAAAACCGTATGTACTAGATCTTAATGTAAACTTTCAACCAAAATTGGTTTGAACGAGATCAAGTTATCAATTTTTGAGATACCGTATATTTTATAAAACCGCAAATATAACTTTGTAATTCATACAAATACTATGGAAAACAAAGTTATTTGGCGTAGTTGTAAAAAATGTAAATAATCTAGTTTTAAGAAAGTAAGATTTATTGTTTTTTTTTTCAAATAAATATATTAAGTATATTATATTTATTATAGTTACTACGGAACCCTTCATGGGCGAGTCCGACTCGCACTTGGCCAATTTTTTAATACTATTATTGTAAGTAAAACGACTGCAATAAACGTGAACAAAACGTTATAAGTGGATTGGAATTAAAAGTGTTTTACGGAACTGGTAAAAACTGTCGGCAAAGAACCTATTTTAAATAAAAAAAAACAAGATGTCAATGTTGCTGTTACTGTGGATTATATTATAATTAGCCATAAGTCGGTTCATAGGGGCACTGCGACCAAGGTTTGTTTTTGATGGGGACAAAGCAAGTATATCTGTTTTACGTACAGATCTAGTTATAGTGCGCCTAGGTACAGAAATATTAAGTTTAGATAATAGCTCTGGAACATCTGATCGGTTATGAATAATTTTGTAAAGAAATATCTGATCGGAGTGACTTCTACGACGTTCCAGAGATATCATATTGAAATGCTTGAGTCTTTCAGAATAACTGGTGTCTTGACCGCAACTAGAGCATCTGAAGCGCAGATACCTGGTGAAGGCTTTCTGTATACGTTCTATCCTATTAATATGGACGCGATATGTAGGAGAAGTTTTAGGGTCGAAATAGACCGAAACTCCGTGCATGTTCTCTTCACAAAACCTGCCATTTTTGTCGCTTTGGTTACAATTAGGTCAATGTGATGAATAAAAGATAGTTTACTGTCGAGCTGAATTCCTAAGTCACGGATGGTGTCAACCTTTTGCAGGGAAACTCCATTTAATTTATAAGATGAAGGTATTCTATTTTTATTTCGCGTAAAAGTTATATGATAGCACTTACTTACGTTAAGAGTCATCATGTTTAACTTACACCATTCATGTATTGCATCTAGATCTTTCTGAAGAAGTGACACGTCCAAGTCCGTTTTAACTTCTTTGTACAGTTTTAAATCATCTGCAAACATGGAACATTTGCTGTGTTGTATTGTGCAAACTATCATCGAGTACTCGAAGACGGCTAAACCAATTTGGAAAATTCTTTTTTTGTTTGATAGGGTATACTTCGAAATTGGTACCATTTGTCACCAAGTCAGGATCTGATGATGGGATCCTGGAGAAATCGAGGGAACTCTTCAAATATTATAGGCACACCTATGGCGTTTTGGGTTTTTCTTATAGTAACTTGTGCAGTTGCTCTCAAAAAGTACCTGGTCAGGACTACATTAGGCCAGCGCAACGATAACTGGGGTGTCCGAAACTTGTCCACGGTTCGTGGAGCTCTAACGTTGCTTTCAACAACAATAATAAACAAAAGGCTCTTCGGCCTACAAACCATACAAATAACAGTTCTAACCACTAACCTTCTGTGCTGGGTTCGCCAAGTTTCGACCTTCCTAGGTCACGCCCAAGTGTGGTATGTATGTAAATATGAGGTGAGTAATTGAAAAGTGTGATGTAAGTCAAGTGTTGTAGAACGTTCAAAAGGCGCCAGTCTCCAGATGGCGCGGTCCAAATAGCATCACAGCCCAAACTCACACCGGATTGAAGCTATTTAACACTACTTATTTCCAACAAATGCGCGTGCCACGAGGTGGCAACAACCCGGCGATAAATCCAAAATTATCCCGGGGTTTTCGTCAAATGGGAATTACAACTTCAAACAATAGTTAACTCGCGACCCAATTATCGGTTTCAACACGCGATTCCAAATGATATTTTATTAAATATAATTAACTCAACAGGTCCCAATCGGACATTTTTCAACAATGAAGCAAAGTCTATCTGTCAAGTGAAAAGGTTATGACAAGTGTCAACATCAAAAAGACAATAGAATGTTGCCACACCAAAAGATCGTTCAAAAATACATTTGGGACGCAACATCTACCCCCCCCCCCCTGACGGGCCTACCCGTCCGCTAATCAATTGGAAGTCTTGACCAGGTTGCAAATTCAACACAGCTTCAATGCGGTCAAATACCGTAGCTAGTTCCTCAAAGGTGAGAACGGTGTCTCCCAACAATCTCCGCCAGCGTCCCTTTGCCGCTTTCACCGCGGCCTCAAAAATACCCCCCCAATGGGGGCAGGCTGGCGGGTCAAACAACCAAGTGACCCCTCGGCGGGCCAAACTATTACCAATGTCAACCTGGCTCTCATTAAGGAAGGCGTATACCTCCTTCAAATAGTTACTTGTACCCTTGTAATTCGTACCGCAATCAGACCTAATCAAAGAAGGTAACCCACTGCGAGACACAAATCTTTCCAAAGTCGCCTCAAAGGCTTCTGTCGAGAGGGAGGTTACCAGCTCCAAATGTACTGCCTTGGTTGACAGGCAGACAAACACACAAATAAGCCTTAACAATCTTACTATTACGAAGGGTGGACGTCTTCAACAAAGGGGGACCAACAAAGTCCGTTACGACGCCAGCAAAGGGCCTCGCCTCATTGACGCGATCAGCCGACAAAATCCAAAATTCTCGCTGCAGAATGGCCAACAGCGCATTGCAACCGGCATGCGAGTTCTTAGTGTGACGATCAGTCACCAACAATTGAACCAAATGGCCCTCTTTGGGCAACAAAAGGAGGTGACGGGCCCCATAAGGAAGGCTAGAGTGCCTCACCGCGGCCTCAAAAATACCCCCCCAATGGGGGTAGGCTGGCGGGTCAAACAACCAAGTGACCCCTCGGCGGGCCAAACTATTACCAATGTCAACCTGGCTCTCATTAAGGAAGGCGTATACCTCCTTCAAATAGTTACTTGTACCCTTGTAATTCGTACCGCAATCAGACCTAATCAAAGAAGGTAACCCACGGCGAGACACAAATCTTTCCAAAGTCGCCTCAAAGGCCTCTGTCGAGAGGGAGGTTACCAGCTCCAAATGTACTGCCTTGGTTGACAGGCAGACAAACACACAAATTAGCCTTAACAATCTTACTATTACGAAGGGTGGACGTCTTCAACAAAGGGGGACCAACAAAGTCCGTTACGACGCCAGCAAAGGGCCTCGCCTCATTGACGCGATCAGCCGACAAAATCCAAAATTCTCGCTGCAGAATGGCCAACAGCGCATTGCAACCGGCATGCGAGTTCTTAGTGTGACGATCAGTCACCAACAATTGAACCAAATGGCCCTCTTTGGGCAACAAAAGGGGGTGACGGGCCCCATAAGGAAGGCTAGAGTGCCTCAACCGTCCTCCAACAGGGTTTCCCGAAGTGGCTCGTCCCAACCAAGTTCAGTTATAACAAGGGCAGGAGCACCAATTTTAGGGTACGGACAACTCACAAGGGTGATTTCAAACCAGGTCCTTCCCTCAACAGTGGTGTCAGCCAGTTCGCCAATTCCCCAAATCTTGCCTGAAAGGTCATTCACCTTCAGGCCAACCTGTCCCGCTAACCAAGACGACAAAAGGCAACCCTGGACTCCCGTGTCCAAAATGGCACAGACCACAATCGAGTCACCTAAGGGTCCCCAGACCTTGACCGAGGCCGTTGGCAACAAAACCGTCTTGATCGGGGGGGTCCTTTAGCGGGGCAGGCGTCAATCTCTTAGTGATGCCTGGGCGGCGACCGATCGCCGCATCCAGGCTGCCTTCGTTCACGACGAGGCTAACAATCAAAATATTCGTCTGCGCGGTGTCCCGAGCCGCTCGCCATCACTGGAGGGGCATATCCCACCGGATGCCCGAATGGCGGAGGGCGTGACTCCAGCCGGGGACGTTCCGCCAACGGAGGGGAAAGGCAGCGGCGCCGACCCGGCCACTGCTGCCTAGCAGCCAATGCGCGTTCTCCCTGACGAGGGGAGACCAAATGGCGCTCGCGGGGCTCCCGTTCAACTTGCGCGGGGGGTGGAGTGCGCCGTACAGAATTGCGGGCCTCAGCCCGGTGCTCGACTCCGGGGTACCCCCCCCTGCGCGAACCCCCCTCAGAAGCTGGTCTGCTGGAGCGGTTCGCGTTGGCGCACAAAATCTCCAAGTGGGACCCTTCACAAATTCTACACGGGCGGGGGTCGGGGCAGTCCCGATGGAAGTGGGCCCCCAAGCACGAAAAGCACAAACGGCGTGCGTTGACAATGCGGCGGCGGGCACTTACGTGCAAATTCAAAAAATCCGGGCAACGCGCTATGACATGCCCCATTGCCTTACAAAAGTCACAATGATGAGGACTCCGGGCACCAGCAAAACGGGGGGCGGGGCGAACATCAACAGGCCCCCTAGCCCGAGGACTCCGGGCGCCAGCAAAACGGGGGGCGGGGCGATCATCAACAGGCCCCCTAGCCCGAGGACTCCGGGCGCCAGCAAAACGGGGGGCGGGGGGAACATCAACAGGCCCCCGAGCCCTAGTCCGTCCCTGGTCTCTGGGCTGAGAAGGTAGTGGGGGTGACCCCGTGGCGCCACGAGTGTTATCCGAAAACCGACACTCGTCTTCCAAAAACTTGAGGAGGTCGTCAAAGGGGGGAAGATGGGTGGCACTATCCCCACCATACTTCTGCTCAAAACGTGACCTCAACTCCGCGGGGAGCAACCGCAGCACTATGTGCACCAACAAGTAGGACCAATGTTCCACCGGTAACTCCAAACGTCTCAAGGCGTTGGTCGCTGAGACCAACGGGTTCAGCAAGTCAGTGCGCAACGTAGACGTGCTGACAATGGCCGGTAGCCCCAAAATCTGGTCGATGTGCACATCAGCCAGGCAGCGCTTGTTCTGATACCGTCGGGAGAGAAGCTCCAGAGCGGTCGGGTAGGAGGAATCCGTCACCGGCAAGTGCTGCACCAAGGCTCTGGCTTCGCCCTCCAGGACAGACAATAAATAGGCCAGCTTCTGGGCAGGTCCGAGGTCCGAGCGTGCATCGACAAGACTCTCAAAGAGATTTAGGAAGCCCAGCCAGTGGTCCAAGCGACCGTCAAAATGTGGCAGCTCCAGGGTGGGCAGCCTACTCAATAGTCCAGGGCCTGCAACAACGGGGGTCTTCGGCTTGGCCGCATCAGGCACCCGACTCTTCAAAATTTCCCGCGCTCGTAGACATATGACATCCCCCAGGTGGACAATCTGGTCATAGTCACCCAAAATCTTATCGCGGGCTGTCTGATCCATCACCCCCAAATCCACGTCCATGATGTACTCGTTGAAGCGTGTGAGCGCAGCATCAGCTGACTTGATCCTCTCAATCACTTGCCCGTACCGAGAAAGGGTGAGCTCTTCCAATTCTACACGCTCAACCGTTGCAGCTGCCGATGTGAACCATCTCAACTGTGAGGTCAATCCGGCATCAGCCTCCCTGACTGCCCTTAATGAGGCCATTGGAACAATCAAATATTAATACAACAGGCTAAAATTAACTAAACAAACAACAATAACTTGTTAGCCGACCAAATAATTTCACCAAAATAAAAACTCAAATTCAATTATTTCAAGTCCAAATCCGACCCTGTACTTATTCCAAGTATGAATCTAGCTTGGTACAGATGGCTAGTTACAAAATAAATAACAATTCAATGTATATATTGTGCAGGATCACACCAATTATATACAACAATTGACTGTATAATATTGAGCCGGACAATCTCTAACAACAATCCAATAAACAAATAAATGCAATAAGTCAATCCACACCATTCAATTCTTGTTATGTTAACAAATGTGTGATTATTATTTAGATAACCTTTTAAATTCAGACCAGTGACATTCAATTATTAATTGCAACAAATATACCAAGTTATGTACCAAATACAACTAATTCCTAATTTCACAAACAATCTTACTTGTCTGTACAATACCAAGGGGCTAGCACTACAAATTACAGTACAAACTACAAGTACTATTTGAGCCCGGCTGACAAAGCAATATTCAAACTTATTAAGTTATTTTCAACAATATTCAAAACTTCCAATTAAACCAGTGGATCTTATAAGACCACGCTTCTGCTACCAAACTGGTCAGGACTACAATAGGCCAGCGCAACGATAACTGGGGTGTCCGAAACTTGTCCACGGTTCGTGGAGCTCTAACGTTGCTTTCAACAACAATAATAAACAAAAGGCTCTTCGGCCTACAAACCATACAAATAACAGTTCTAACCACTAACCTTCTGTGCTGGGTTCGCCAAGTTTCGACCTTCCTAGGTCACGCCCAAGTGTGGTATGTATGTAAATATGAGGTAAGTAATTGAAAAGTGTGATGTAAGTCAAGTGTTGTAGAACGTTCACAAGGCGCCAGTCTCCAGATGGCGTGGTCCAAATAGCATCACAGCCCAAACTCACACCGGATTGAAGCTATTTATCACTACTTATTTCCAACAAATGCGCGTGCCACGAGGTGGTAACAACCCGGCGATAAATCCAAAATTATCCCGGGGTTTTCGTCAAATGGGGATTACAACTTCAAACAATAGTTAACTCGCGACCCAATTATCGGTTTCAACACGCGATTCCAAACGATATTTTATTAAATATAATTAACTCAACAGGTCCCAATCGGACATTTTTCAACAAGGAAGCAAAGTCTATCTGTCAAGTGAAAAGGTTATGACAAGTGTCAACATCAAAAAGACAATAGAATGTTGCCACACCAAAAGATCGTTCAAAAATACATTTGGGACGCAACAGTACCATTTGGGGAAGTGGAACTGATGATGAAGACCACAGATGGCCGCTGAAACTTAATCCTTAATCTTACTCAATAATAAGTATTTCGTGGATTGCGATTCGATTACTTGAATATGGATATTAAGCACTTTATGCTCGTCACAATGCATATGGTGATGTATAGCTGATGGTGAAGTACCAGGAGAACTCCTCAAAAATTAACGGCCCAGCATTGGGAAAAGCAATATTTTATAAAATGTTATAAGTAGTTGACATTTAGGCTCTTGTAACTAGGTAAATTAAAAATCAACCAACTAAAAAGAGTGAAATAAAAACTTTTTACCAAAAAATTAAACCGACTCCCAAAAAACACTGCAAAGTGAAAAATAACTTTAATTTCGGAAGTCGGTGCCAAAAACGAAAATACAAAACTAAAGACACCGACTACCGAAATTAAAGTTATTTTTCACTTTGCAGTGTTTTTTGGGAGTCGGTTTAATTATTGGTAAAAAGTTTTTATTACTAATTGAAAGCACAACACTACAGTTCGATATTCCAGAAGGCTAATTTCACGAGCCCCTCTCTGATAACAGGTTTTATTTAATCTAATAAAGGATGCATCCATAACCTGTTCCAAAATCCTCCTTGACGATGATTGAATGCACAACACTAGAACCAAAACTCTACTATTGGAATAATTCCATGAGCCATATGCAGCAACCGTACTCGTACGTCACGTATTTGAAACTAATTGAAAGCACAACACTACCGTTCGAAATTCGAAAAGCCTAATTTGTCCAGCCCTCTCCCTGATAATAGGTTTTATAATAAAATAATCCGATGCGTCATATCTATTATAGTCTGGTCTAAAATACCCCTTAATGATGATTGAATGCACAACATTGCAGAGCCAATGTCCGTGTATCGAAATAATTCGATAGGCCTAACCCGTAAGAGCTGCTGGGTATAATATTGGGATTTAAACGGGGACAAATGCCTAGCGGGCTAGGAATGGGATTGCTTCCCTGACGCGCTGATAGGTGAAAAATTTGATTTGTCAATTAGAGAATAGTGCAATGCTGGATCAATGTTTCCTAATAACATAGGTAAAGTGACCTGAAACGAAGAATTGATAATCTCTGTTTGATGAATAACATTTTTCAGGCATAGGATTTACAGACATATTTCAATCCAATTTTACAACCTTTCAGGAATTTTCAGTAGGAGCACATCCTGCGTAGAAAATTTGAATGTTTTTACTTGTATTAATTATGGTATATGCTTATTATGGTAAAAAAGTTCTTTAATGTTGAATACCCTGGCAAAAATGACTACTGCAATATTAAATGAATCTACCTTTTCAAGTTCTGTTCTCAAGAGTGCAATATGAGAAATATAAACTATTAAGTGAGATAGAAACACGATCACTGAATCTCCGTGAAGATTCACTTGAGATCTCTCCAAGCAGCTAGTCCAATTAAAAGTATTCCTATTAGAAAAATAAAGTTTCTTAGTTGATTTCTGCTTGTAGGTACTTAACACTTCACTTTATTACTAACTAGCTGTGCCCGCGACTTCGTCCGCGCGGAATAGTGACTTTCGGCAGCATTTTTATTTTTTTAGTCTTATGATTTTGAAAACAAAACTCGTACATAATTTGAATGTCGTATTTATTAATATCTAACCAAAGTCTAAAAAATAAGTTTGAAGCTTCTAGCTTTAAAAACGACGCAATTTCCATACAAATTTTCATCTCCTATTTCAACCCCTTACAGCCCTTTCTTCGCATTAAAAAGTAGCTTATGTCCTTTCTCAGGCTCTAGACTATATCCGTACCAAATTTCATTAAAATCGGTTTAGTAGTTTAGGCGTGATTGCGTAACACACAGACAGAGAGAGTTACTTTCGTATTTATAATATTAGTAAGGATGACTGATGAGGATGACTTGAGTCTTAGTGATAGGAAACTCTCTAGCAATTTTCATTTGTTTTCATTTTGTTAAATCAAAATTGAATCGTCAATAGCCTAATAGGAGAGAAAAATAACTTTAATTACGACAGGCGGTGTGAAAAACGTAATTTTATTTATTAATTATTTAACGTAAAAGGCGAACGATATCGGTTTGACGAAATCTGAAGAAGGACGATACATTACTAGAATTACTGCATATTTGCCGCTCATGCCTTCATCTTATATACAAGATGGGTGGTCTGCTATTGTTGAATGTTCTATGCAATCACCTGAAATGAATGCAGTCGTTAGTTACTTTTGCAGGCAATGGCTAAAGAATCTTTTGCTTATTTCCTGCGCAAATCAAAAAGACAGGACTAATAATAATTTAGAGGCATGGCATCGTCGCCTTAATGTGCGCATGCAGCACAAACCTACGTTGCTAAAATTTTTATTTTATTTAAAAACAGAGGCACATTTTCAAGATTAATAAATTTTAATTCCCTGTTTGCAGCTAACAACGAAAACAGAAACACGATATTATTTAATCGCAAGTATCTGAGAGAATTAAATAAACTTGAGACGAAGGAGATAACGCTCATATATTTTTTAAAAAACGTTAGCGATTTAAAACGTAAATATAAACAAATACATATTTATGTTACAATAGAATGCTTTCATTTTTACTATTTTAATATTGGTACCGTGGAAAAGAGCTTAATGTTTTAATTATCTCTTTAGCTGTACTTCAAAAAACAAATGAAAATTTAGTCGTTACGCTGTCTGACCTTATTGCGATCTAGTCCAAACACGATTTAGTCCAAACAAGATCTAGTCATAATTATCGAGATTTAGTCCTATTGCGAAATAGTCATATCTTCTTTTTAGTCTTATCGAGAGGTAGTCATAACGCTTCTAACCCCATGAAATGACGAATGTCTTTCATTTATTACATGAGTTGGTTCGTATTTATGAGGCCATTTTATCCACGGGAACACTACCCTAATTATTTGTTATAGAAATGAAAATGACAAATTATCAGCGATATACATCAGCATCGGAGTTTCCTACAAATCTTAAAACAAAAAAAAAAGAATCTACGTAGAATTATATATAGCAGAACAGCTGAAAACGACGCTCCTGAAAACAACTAAAAAATAACACTGCAGCGACATCTGCCTAAAAAGTGCGTAAGTATTAGATATCCACCGCACTTGGTATCCATGGCAACTCCAAACCTTTCAGTTGCATTGTTACCGATAGAGGTCTCTGTTGTCTCAGCAAACTCGAGCCGGTAGTAAGACCCTCGAAGGCTTACAACTAACAGGTTCTAAATCCTAAGCAAATAGGCGAGTTGTTGAAATTGAAATTGAAAACCATTTATTCGGTGATAAATACACACAACAGAAAATTACAAATATAAAAAATAACACTAAGAATTTCACCACAGAAATCAAAAATATAGGAGAAGTGGTAAGGGGGCGTATCGGTGTCCGCGCGACATGGCCACAGGGCTCATGTCACAGGCAAGTGACCGTCTCTGCGAACTAGTGCGCTTTCGACGGCGATCGTGATAACATATATGAATGCCGAGTTGTTCTGTGGTATCTTGTAAAAACCGAAGCCAAAATCAAATCTATGTGAATCATGGAATCACTTACCATATGTAAGTACAAGTATTTTACAATATTTGTCTTTAAAATCATGAAAAACAATAAATCGTAAAATATTTCTTGGTTTTACTATGTTATTTTTATTTTCAAATATCAGAGCGACTGTACTCCTTTTGCTATAAATACATTGCTCCTTAACCACTACCTGAGTTCGTCACTAAGTAACTGGACAAGCAATGTAAACATAACATACGAAACTGTATTACGCGGATTCATCGCGTAGTGAGGCCGCCACTTCTTGCGACGAATTAGTGATGTGCTTGTGCAGATCCACTAACGTAGGCCATCGACAGCAATGTCGATTGACGAATGAAATATTGCTATTATAGTTTAGGGGTTTTTCAACCGATGACATAAAAAAGAGGAGGTTATCAATTCGACGCGTATATTATTATTATTTTTTTATGTATGATCACCGATTACTCGGAGACGGCTGAACCGATTTGGAAAATTCTTTTTTTGTTTGAAAGGGTATACTTTGAAATTGGTCCCATTGTCACCAAGTCAGGATCTGATGATGGAATCCTGGAGAAATCGAGGGAACTCTTCAAATATTAGGCACACCTATAGTGATTTAAGTATTTTTATAGTAACTTGTGTAGTTGCATTCGAAAAGCACCATTTGTGAAGTAGACCTGATGATGAAGACCACCGAAGGCCACTGGAACTACTCAATATATAAGTAGGAATAATAAGTAGTTCATGTGTTCCGCTTCGATTACTTGAATGTGGTTATTAAGCACAATATGCTCGTCATAATGCATATGGTGAAGTGAAGCTGATGGTGAACTACCAGGAGAACTCCTCAACAAATAACAGCCCAACATTGGGAAAAGGAATATTTTGTAAATTAATATAGAAGTAGTATAGAACTAGTTGACATTTAGGCTCTTGTAACTAGGTAAATTAAAAATCGACCAACTAAAAGGAGTGAAATAAAAACTTTTTAGTCTTTAGTTTTGTATTTTCGTGTTTGGCACCGACTTCCGTAATTAAAGTTATTTTTCACTTTGCAGTGTTTTTGGGAGTCTGTTTAATTTTTTGGTAATAAGTTTTTTATAACATACGGAAACCTCTAAGAAAATATGTTTAACTTTTATTTTACATCAGATGACAGAAATAAAAATACGTTGAAATGTCAAGTGTACAAAAAAGTAAAAAAAATAAACAATTTATTTTACGCCCGCAGCATGCGTTCCGACGTCGCTGTCGCTACAATAGTTTATTTTTCAATCTGTCAACCGTTTTAGCCCGGTGTAAATAATGTTTTTTTAATTATTTTGATTTTTTTACAGAGTAGTAGAGAAATGCGTAACCAATATTCGTAAAGTAAGTTACTTTAATTTTAGGTTAATAATCGGTGATGTTTTTCGGTTTAGAATTATCGTATGTTATGCCTTATCCTATGTTGCTGTTTCTTTATTTTTTTATGGTTTTTGTATTTTACTTCCGTTGAAGCTTCGAATGCGTTATAATAATCAGCATGGTTCAGATAATATATTTGTGAATTTAGCTTAAAATAAGTCAATATATTCATGCTATTTATTTGTTAGGCATGGATGTGTTTGTTTTCATATATTTAACAATTTCTCTACTAACTTGGATTTTTCTTATAATAAAAACCTATTATAACCTACTAAACTATTACCTGCGGGGTAATTGCGTAACACACTTACAGTAGGAATCGGTTTCATTATGCTAAATCAACAACACTCACTGTGGTATTTACGTTGTTGAGCAGACCAATATTTCGAACATAATATGTAGCAATGGATTAGCAATATACGTCAAAATCATTCAGATCTTGATTTATAAAGTGTTACGTAATTATTGCGATGCTTATTATATGGTGACGTTTAGAAGTAGCTTAGGATGTATGTAAATGATAAATAAGTGGTTTTCGTACTTTTCAGCTTCCCAAAAGATGGTAATATAAAAAAGGAATGGATTGATGCCACAGGCATGCCACCTAACTGGTACCCTACAAAAAATAGCACCATAAATGCTCGGTTCACTTCAGCGCAGAAATATTCCAGCCTGAGTGGACAATTCCAAAATTAAGAGTACAACTGATTTTTGCAGAAGTGGGTTAAATTTTATTTTATTACTGAAAGCTATTCTCATGTTTTAGGGCATTCATAAAATCAGTCATTCAACTTTTCAGGATTCTATACAACCTATACGGCTGGTATGTTCCGATCAAGAGCGTAATGTAAGTTAACATCAACTTCTATTTGACCTATCACTATGATAATTAAATATAGATTTAAGTCGAAAGCGCCAGGGTAGCACTTAATACTTAGTAGGTAGTAGGTACTTAATAATAATTATGTAATATTATGTTCTTAATAATATGTTTATTGTTATTATAATATTTTCTGGACATGCCATTTTTTATTTGGTTCATTTTCAGGTGCCCAAAAAAAATGTACAATAACAAATGGAAGAATCGATAACTTTCCGATTTAGTCAATCACTAGCGTATATGTAAAATAAATTGCTTTCGCACAGCACAACGATAGCGACCGATGTTTTTGTGTGGGTAAATTCTAAGGTGCATGGTAAATACACGCTGTGTTTGACGGAATAAGGTTTATTATTGATTGTATAGTACGTTCTGATTTAGGAAATGCGGGTGTGTGCGCGAGTGCGTATGTATTGATTTTATTAAACTGCATGTGTAGTTGTTGCCCCGCCCAGCGCCTAACTGGAGACACACGGTTCCGATATAATTTCTTCTGTTGACCACATCTACTTACTTATTTTATCTAAGAATTTCACTGAGCCTGTCTACACGGAAAGGGTTACCAACTCAGCATTTTCTGGGCGAAAGACATCCAGCGGCTGGTTCTTGCAGTTATTCTTCTCACACTTAGGTCAGGTTTGGTTTCTATTTTGATGTCATATATTAATATTTTAGAAGTTTACTGTCTGAATGCTTGTTACATATTTGATGCTAAAAAACTACCACTACATTAAAAGACATACGCTTCCAAAGTGCACTGGTAAACTGTGTCGGGAGGGACCCCCCCCACCTCTAGCTTATAGAATAATGGAGTGAATATGTGAGCAGTTTTTGAGATACAGCATATTTTCTAAAACCGCAAAAACCGCTTTATAGTTCATACATATACTATAAAAAACAAAGTTATTTGGCGTAGTTGTAAAAAATGTAAATAAGCTAGTTTTATGAAATCATTAATACCTTGAAGTAAACATCAATCCATCGATTTATTAGCATTAAATGTTCAATTAAAACATAAGTCTAAACAAAGTCGAATGTCTTAACACGTTCCTTTTCCGCGTATAAAATTATGATCATACCTACATGTCCAATTCAGTTTTTTTTTATAATCTATGTACACTAATAATACAAAGTGGAAAAGTTTATTTGAATTCGCTAAAATGTGTCCGCCCCTCCCCCCCTCTAACTTCTATAATGGAGTGAAAAATAAAAAAATAAAAAATATGCTGTAGATCTTAATGTAAACTTTCAACGAAAATTAGTTTGAACGAGATCGGGTCAGCAGTTTTTGATACACAGCATATTTTCTAAAACCGCAAATATGACTTTGTAATTCATACAAACACTATGAAAAACAGATTTATTTGGCGTAGTTATTACGGAACCCTTCATGGGCAAGTCTGACTCGCACTTGGCCATTTTTTGCTGGGGGATATCAACCTCCCACTGTAGGTGGAATGGAAGGGAGTGTTAGACTTCTACTGACTAAAATCTCACCCTGTTCCCTCAGTGACCCTTGCGGTTCGGAGCCGCGGTATCACGTTAGAACATTCCCGCAACCCCGGAAGTCAATGGCCTTTTCGGCACCGTAATTAGTGCTGACAGCTCTTTCAGGCATGCGTGGAACAGAACACAGCTTGGACCCTGGGCGTGGTCCTTACCGGACGGTGAGCTACCACTATTATTAGTTTAAATTTTTGTATCAATAGAAATATTGTGAGGTGTGCAATAAATAAATAAATAAGGTACCTGTGTTTGCGCCAACATTTTAAAATCCCCAAAATAATCGTTAAAGGAAACAAAATAACTTTTACCCCAAAATATTAAAATAGTGTCAAAATGCATAAAATGTTTTAGATACTTACTTTCATTTGTGCGTACAGCTAAGGAGTGGAATTCTCTGCCAGTCTATATTTCCTAATAGCTATAACCTAAAAGTCAAGAGCGAATGGTTACTTCTAGGTAAGCGTGCTTCACCGTGCTTTCATCTCATACAACCGTGCTTTTTAAAAAAAAAATTATTTTTAAAAATAAAATTAAATGGTTTATTCTGATCACGAAATAGGTAGATATATCATATACCATGCAAATAATTTATACAAATATGATCACTTTTACTTTTGAATTTGGCTGTAATAAATAACCGTTTATTTCATTATGATGCGACGAAACGGCGAGAGATAAAAAGAAAAGATCGCGCATTGTTTGTATAATTATGAAAGCCAGCTGTTTAAATACAGTATATTAATTCCTTTCATTTGTGTTTTTTTTTTTTTTAACTAAATGATCTTTATTTTGTAAATTGGTTATGACATAATCCTTTTACACGTATTTTTTTTTTCATAAATTTAAGCTAGATGAGGCCAGTGTTTCCTAACTGACTACCTACTCTGAGAAGAAATACCGAAACAAACTCAGAGGTCAAAATAACAAACGTTGGAATACATATCAACGTTTGTTTTGTTTTAATTATAATTATATTTTATGTTTAACAATACACGCATTTTATCATTTAAAGATTAATGTATTATTATAAGGTGAAAATTTAAGATAATATTAGCACATATCACCAGAAACACAGGTTTACCTAGTTCAGGCACATGAATCTAATTACCTTAAGCTAAGCAAGACTGTCAGTATTACATACATGGAGTTGTAAGATTTGATTGGGTTGTACTTTATTTTTTTTTTTGTTAAACTCAGACTTTCTTCACATTCAAAAGCTCAACTTATAAATAGATTTTTAAATCTAAAATGAAACTAGAAGAAAGAAAAACAGGATTTCTGAGACGGTGATGTCGCAATAAAAACGAATTCTGGTTTGTGTTTTATTTCGAGAACAAACTCTTGAAACTTCTACAACAACCCCTTCAAGTGCTTTCAATAAACAAACAATTTCAGAACTCCATCCGTGGGCATAGAAGGGTTGGTTTTCCCCTTTCCTTTTGTGTAAGTTTATTTTGAAATCAACTTGATAACAAATGACTTGAAAAGAAACTTACTAAGGCTTCGTCGCTACTAGTCGTATTATAAATGGGAAAGTAACTCGATCTGTACGTTATTCTTTCACGTCTAAATCACTTTACCAATTTATGTACAAAGATATAACCTATAACTTGCAGTAAAATAAACGCTACACTTTTTGACTGAAAAATAAAACGCGAGCGAAGTCACGGGCAGAAGTTAGTATTATAAATGTGAAATTAAATAACACACTTTCATATCTAAGCCACTTAACTGTTTTATATGAAATTTGGTAAATACAGAGATAATTAGAACTTGGAAAAGGACACAAGTTTCTTGTTTATGTTAAAGATAAACTTATCACGCGAGTGAAGTCGCGTGCACAAGCTAGTTGTCAATACGAACGCAGCAACAGGTAAGGTACCTCTGAGAAAACGTACAAAAACTATTTCCAAAGCTTGTTTGTAAGAAATTTTTCGTAAAAACACGACATTTTTTACACAGCGTTGGCGTTTTTGTTTACATCCTTGGTTCAAAAGTGACATGTGTCCTGACTCTTTCAGCTCTTGAGCGGTACTGACGTTTCACGCTCGTTTCACCCCACTCCCGACCGCCACGGTCTGTCAATGTGGACTTGTACCTAAACACATGTTATCGGTTTTACCGGCCTGTTGATTTCGGTTCATCGTAACATTTCCTTTCAGGTGGCGTTCGGGGCCAACGTTTAGTTAATTTATCGTCTGTAATAAAGATTTACTCCAAGACTAATAGTATCTGTATTTAGTTTTCTGTTGCGTTTCCATTCTTCCTCTTCTTCTTACTGCGACTATTTTTGGTTTTGGATATCTTCATCGTAATTTGTTTGTCTACTTTTGTCCGTTAAATTATAACTGCAAGAGGCCAAAAAACGTATTTATCGAAAATAGAACCATATTGATGTTAACAAAATACACGTTTTAAAGGAAAACTAATACATTTTAGACAAATCAATGTTTGTCAAATATCTCTCCGTAGCTTTAGAAACCATTACAGTTTCAGAAAAGTTTCCCGACGGGGTCTTAGCGTCCAACAGTAACTAACTAGTTGGCAAGGTGTGATAGATGTTACAGAAGTTCTGCGGAAGTTTCTTTGAAGGTTCATTCAGCCATTAGTATTGTTTGGGGTTACGGTTTGTTTTGTTATGTTAATTTAAAGTCTCGGCGCCCAAAATGAGGAGGGTACCTCACACCACTGAGCTCCTAATGCGTGCCGCTCACGAAAAGAATCGTTCAATGGAATTCCTATTCAAAATCTCACTTGTGTTTCGTAATATGTAACCTTCTTGAAGATAAAGACAATTTTAGTGTCCCAAAGGAGTTCTTGGCTAAGTATTAATAACCGTATGGGTGGATCTTCAAGGCCAACGTTTCCCGAGGTCAGTCTGAAACCTCATATATACCAGGTATTGACCCAACAAAAGACCATCGCAGAGGGAGCTTTATCTTTGCAGGTCAGCATTTAAATAGGTCATAGCTTCGATAGAACAAAGTTTTTTTCTGTTAATTTATTGATAATTAACTGACCTCAACAAATAGGTGTTGGTAATAGAAGGGTGAAAATTAAAGATTGTATGTATCGTTTGCTTACTGGTAAAACGTAACAAATGCATTTTTTAACCGACTTCTAAAAAAGGAGGAGCTTCTCAATTCGGATCTTTGTTTGTTTTTTTTTATGTTTGTTCGGGCATAGCTCCGTCGCTTGCCAACCGAATTGAAAAATTCTATCAAATTTTATCGAAATCGGACAAGCCGTTTCTGAAAAATCAACAAAAGTCTAAAAAAATATTTACGTTGATCATCTTTTCGTTTACTCTGCCTTGCGTTTTTTGTTCGCGCATAACTCCGTCATTTACGAACCGATTTGGAAAATTCACTGACCTACTAAAAAGCGCGAAAATAAAAACTTTTTTGCAAAAAATAAAACCGACTTCCGACTATGGAAGTCGGTTTTATTTTTTGCTAAAAAGTTTTTTACCAAACAGAGTTAAAAATGCAGTTATATGTAATTGTTTACGCTCTATCTACTGATAATACAGAATTTATGTAATGTTCAATGGTTGCAGAGATAGCGAGTTTGTAAAAGTGATGTCCCCTAATGTTTTGATAAACATATACCAGTATAAGATAATAAATAATCTTATAACTTAAATGCGTTTCAGTTTATACAGGTACGCCATAATAAGTACGATTAATGCTTTTTACGTTTTATAATGTAAAGATGATGATGATGAGAGATGAAATAGTAAGAAGCATTCTGGGAAAAGGTCATAAAAGTTTATGCCATTTTACGAGTTAAATACTGCTCATTTCTCTACAGCAAAAACATTATAAATGTCATTTATGTTTTTTTACCAGAAAGAACGAGAGCGACCAATCGTAGTTGTTACATTGCGCAGGATCTGCTCATCCTAGAAATATTTTTAATAGATCAATCGTTTTACATGCAGTAGTTTTTTTTTGTGATAACTGTAGAACCCAGAGGAAAAGATTAGTGTCCATGATATATAAATCTGAATGTACGATTCTATGGAGATCGTCTCCACAGAATCGAATTACCTATGTTGAAAAAGCAGTTCAACCTATCGATAGCGACGTGATGATTACACAGGCGTTAGACTGATTCATATCAAGTCGTAATATCTCTTAGGGAACAGTTACTGAAAGGAGTATTCGATGCTACTCGGAAAAGAAAATTTGAAAGTCGATATAGCGAAGAAAAAGCGATCTGAAAGAATACCTACGCGAAAAAAATTAAAGGACTGTTAAAATACCAAAACCAATTAACTGCGAGAAATGTTTTTATAAATGTTATGTTATCCAGAAGTTGGATATAATTTACGTCTTCACTACTGGAGTTTGAGGTATACCGAGCAAAAAAAAAATGATATTCTCGGTAATGATGATGAAGAAACAGCAACAGTTCACGAAAAAAATTTCTTTTTTCACAACGGAAGGAATTTTCGCAATCGAAGGTTCAGGTAAATCTGCTTCATTGGTGGATTTGATTTGATTGTTTGGTAACGACTTTGATTGTTATTCATTATTAATAGAAATAATGTTAATTCATTATTTTAAAAATATTCATTTATTATCGTTTCATAGATTACCTTTGTATTTTTTTACGTACTAAATTAATTCATTTATATTGGGATTTAAAACATTGGATTTTAAAAACACTACTAAACCTACATAAATATTTTATTTTTTATTTTTTTAACAATAGTTTTGCGTTTGACCACCATCTCACCTGATGGTAAGTGATGATGTGGTCGAAGATGGAGCACGCTTAACTAAAAGTAACCTGTTCACTCTTGACTTAAAGACCCCTAGGTTATAGCTATCGGGAAACACAGACTCCGGCAGGGAATTCCATTGCTTAGCCGTACGCACAATGAAAGTATTCCCAAAACGTTTTGTGCGTATAGGTGGGATGTCCACTATGTAACGATGGCGCATCGCCGTTTGTCTCGTAGTCCGATGTTGGAACGGATTTGGCGGAATTAGATTGTGTAATTCCATCGCACACTGTTCAAGGCTCTGGAGCTTTGACTCGGCTAGTGCATCGTTGCCAATGAGACTCTTGGCCCGCTTCTCGATAGACTCAAGCGCATCCTGTTGGTATTTTGGTTCTGAGGCGTCAAAGTACTCCTTCACATCGCTGTCGTCCGGAAACGTGCCTAGAAGACTAACCACTTGCCACGTTGTATGGCAATGCTTATTCTTTGTGCAAAGAACTACCCAGCCCTCTGGTCACGCAATGAATCGATAAGCCTGCGACATAATTCCTTATATCTATACTAATATTATAAAGAGGTAAAATTTGTAAGTTTGTATGTATGGGATAATCTCTGAAACTACCAAACCGATTTTGAACATTCTTTCGCTTTTTTGTAGCTGCATTATCCCTGAGTGCTATAGGCTATAAATTATCTTTATATCACGCATATTAGCCGAGCTATTATAATCTTTGTCAAGCAAGTCGGGGATGGGATATGGCCGTGGAATATATATATTTTAACGGCACAAAACTAAACACTAGAAAGGTTTATTTGCGCCGTTTGATGGCCTCTGCAGTCGCGGCTGCTGCACCAGCACAGCTCGCCGTACTTGGAATATGAGATGGCGGAAGAGTGTTGACACAAGTTGCGTCCCATACTAGAGGCCTACCCATCTTCCAAGGCACCAACGTCATATCATCTGGTCTCTTCCCATCGTCACGTACTAAGCCGCTTGGTTCTAATATCGCAGGTGTACTGGCGGCAAGAGCTCGACGAATAATGTCATTAATGCTGGCGTGCCGAGCTATGCACCCAGCACTCTTGCAACAGGACAGACCATGGTGCCCGAGGCTAGCGACAGCTGTAAAAATTGATTTCCTTTTCATTAATTCGATCACTTTTGATTGAAGCTTATAGTACCTAATAACTGTCATACTTCCACTAAAACTCTACAGGTAAAACAGGTTAAATGTATCAAAAATATTATTATTTCTGAGAATTTCGCGAAAAGAATATTTTTGACGAAATTCTCATGACGAAATTAAATCGAGTAATAGTTGTAAAGTTTTACAAGGCATTTTACTAAACTGAAATGATGGAATTCAGAAGGTATAACATTTTTGTTAATTACAGGTAAAACATATTAACTACAGTCCTCTTTCGATCTAAATTTAATTTTATGTAGTTTTTGCTTATACCATGTATTATATAAGAGCAAATCTTAAAAGAAGGGTAGTTATTGCAATATTTTGCTTAATCTGTTTTCTAATTAATGAGTTTGAAACACATCAAATTAACACTAAAACTTTAAAATGTCATTTACGCGAATTGACACAAATTGCACTTATTACTTTTTACCAGTAAGCAGACGGTATGTTTAATGCCACATCGAAACGAAAATTTTACCTTAAAACCTTTAAAGCAAGAGTAAACATGCATCTTCTGGGCTCACTCGATCCGTCGTAGACCTCATCTATCGCTTACCATCAGGCGAGATCGAAGTTAAGAGCGAGCTCATTCTGAATAAAAAAAATATAAAGAAAACTGTTGCATTCTTCTTTATAACCAAGATCAAGATATATTAGTAACGTGCACGTTAGTCTATCCAAACATACCAAAAGTCTATACTAAATTGAACTTTTAATTTTAGGCGTGATCTGAACTAACCGTAATGTGCACTAAGAAATTCAGTTTTTTTTACATCCTCTTCGTAAGAAATAATAAATCTAGGGGCACGGCAGTGCCCCCGCCAAGTCGAGCAAAAAAGCGGCACGGCCGTACCATTCTTTTCTCGAAGCAATTGAGGCCTTTTCGACCCCCTATAACTTCGTTGTGGATAAAACTAGAAGCCTGCATTTTCAGTAACCAAAGAGGCATTGTATAAACACGGTATATTTCAAATTTCATTCAATTTGAACCAGTAGTTTAATAATTATAACGAGTCAAAGTTCCTTAATTTTGTTAATTTTGTCACTCACTGACTGACCGATCATCAAAAGTCTAAAGCACTTCTAGCAGACATAGAAGCTTCAAATTTAGAATACAATTAGTGTTTAGTATATGAATCAAGGAAAAACTATAATATTTTTCAATTTCGTTCCAGTTTTCTATATACATCAACTGCATAAATAACTTTGTAATCCCATATAAATATATAGGATTACAAAGTTACATTTGCAGTTAATTAATCAGTGTACCTGTATAATATAATGAAATAATAGATGTAGATGGGTACTTTTTTTTTTTCTTGGTGAAAAATATCATCGAATGACTTCTTCCGCTCGGGTGTATCAGAATTCTACTGACTAAAAACCCACCCTGTTCCTTCGGAAGCCCTAAAGTTCCGGGGCCGCGGTATCTCGATGGAACTTTCCCGCAAACCCCGACAGGCAATAGCCCTATGAGGCCCCGTCACTGGTATTAACAGCTTTTTGAGGCGCGCGTGGAACACGACGCGCCGCCGCGCCGACCCGGGCCTGGTCCTTACCGGACGGTGAGCGACCCCTGCTCGCCATCCGCAGGCCCGCGCCTACAGTGGCCCGAAATCGACTCGCGATCCACGATGCCCGGGGCGTCTCCCCCGGCGGCTGGGGCGCGAGGAAGAGAGTTGCCTCTCCCTCGCACGTTAGGCCTCCTCCTTCGCTAGCATGACTGCTTCGCAGCAGGAGGTGACTGCATCCCATTCCCTCTCGCTTCGCACCATGGTCTAAACCAGAGCAGGGCGCGAGAAGTCGCCGCCACCGATCGCCTCTATGAGGATACGACGGTGCTCCACCCATGCAGGGCACACCTCGACCATATGCTCCACCGTGTCTTCCAGTGTAGATAGGTACCTAGATATAATAATTATCCTCAAAGGTAACTTGTTAAATGGTCAACGGAATAAAAAAGCAAGAAGTATTAAGAGTATTGGGGAGTATTAAGAAGAGTAAATTGCCCGAAATTGCATAATTACTTACTTATGGATTAACTTTAACCGAGACGTTTGACGAGTGCGGCATTAATTATTACTAACTAATGCAAAAGACGTACGTGCGTATTCATATGTGCGTATCAAAGCCTCTGTATATATAGTGACCTGATATAGAAATAAGTTTAGATTGTCAAAAGCGCTAACGTGACATAAGAAAAAAAATGGTGGTTAAGTACTCTTAAATTTTCTAATTTACGCGCAATTTTCTTAATTTTTTCTTTCATAAGAACCTTCTTCTAACAATAACAAAAACAAAAAAAGAATTAGCGAAATCGGTCCAGCCGATCACGCGTGATGCCGTGACAATAGGATAGAAAATAGGGATTCATTTTTATATATATATAGGTAGGCTCACGTTTCACCACCATCCTACCTGATGGTAAGTAATGATGGCAGTGAATTCCACTCCTTATCCGTACGCACAATGAGAGTATTCTCAAAACATTTTGTGCGTATGGGTGGGATGTCCACCATGTAACGATGGTGCATTGCCGTTTGTCTTTTAGTCCGATGATGGTTGGCTTGTCAGAAATAGATTTGAAAATTTTAGACCGTTTTGCACAGTGCTGCATTGAAGAAAGAGTCAATTATGTTCGCGGTTCATATTCATGGACGGTGTGTGGAGGTATAAGCGCCGACGGAATAACCAAATTTGTTTTTGTATCTGAACCTTGCTTAGTCATTAAATAAGTTTCGTTACCTTGAAGAGTGTCTGGGGCCTCATTTGACACTCTACACATATTTTATTGGCGAATAGTTCGTTCTTATACAGTAAAAAGTCAGAGTTCATACCGCAGGCATTGTAAATGAATACCAGTATTACGGTTATGGGCTAGTCAGCAAAAAGGCCAGATATGAATCCCATATAACATATAAGTTGAGTTGAAGAGACGAGTTAAAGCGAGAGATCCTGGTCCGGAGGCGCTTGGTTATCTTAAAACATTGGTTTTAACGTCCTAACTGAGCTTATATATTTTGCTATTATATTTTTCGAGGAATCACTGACTCTTAAGTCACAGGAACATAATTAGTTTAGGAGTCAGGGTGTTTCCATTACTTTGGACCTCATAGAATAAACCTTTTGTTCTAACTTTTTATGGTTATTTTTATTGTGTATGGGTGAAACCAAGGATTTATTTCGAACAGTCACAGTAACAGTGGAACTGTCACAAGTTTGTGACTCTCGTTCGTTCCTAGAGAGACCGCATGAAAGCAGTCGTTAGTGCCCGGAGAGGAAATACGAAATAAACAAATACAAATATCAGATTAACACAATAGATTCTTGCATAATTTAATTTTAAAAATTCGGAACCAAACTTTATAGGTAATTTTTTTTTTTTTAAAGATATGTGTATAATTTGAAATATTTTTCTTAAACTCATTGTGAAAACGTAAATCAACATGGATGATAATTTTAAAATATGTAGTTCTGTAATGATTTTCAGTCATTGTGATATAAACTTTGACTTGTGACACAGTCCGACGGCAAATAATATGTTCATTTGCTGTTTGATCGTTGCTAAATAATATACTTAATCATTTATACTTTAACGACTAAAAAGTAATTTTAAATTAAAAGATAATTAATAAGTTACCTCAAATTATTATTGACTTGCATGTACTTTTAAAAAGAGTTCAACTTTCTGTTACATAACTAGTACCGGGTAACTGTTAGATGTATTTTAAATTTAATTTTTGTCTTATTTTATTTAAAAAAGGAACACTTTATTTTTTATCATGGTTTTTTTTTTTAATCAAACTTACCTATTTCTTAAACTTGTCAATAAAAAAACTAAGCTGTCTACATTAAACTAAAATAAATTATTTTTAACCTTAACAACATATTTACTGTGTTTTTAAATATCTATTTTGGCGGAAAATTATTTTATGTTTTGTTTAAGAGATTGAATGTCTCGTTTTGCAATTTATTTCATTTTTATGTCTAATATGTATATGTCGATGTAAATAATATTATTTCAAACGGATAAACATAACTATTACTTTTTACACTATTTGTATCAGTTATTACTTTACCAACACTTTTCATTTGCCGACGGCAAATGGGAATTATTCAAGGTTACAAAACTTTCAGTGTTTTCCCACCAAAACTTCACGGGATTACAATACTATTTATTTTTGTGTCGGAAAAAGGATTTTTAGTAAAATTCAAAGTTTTTCTCGGAGTGATTTACGTGGATTCTTAGTTTGAAAAATCAAAAGTTTGTAGTAAATATTTTTTTACTCACATAAATCCTTTTTAAGCTAGAAAAGAGATGAGAAGAGATTGTTTTTTTTTAAGACTAAGAAACTTCAGACAAAGGATGGTGCATAAGGTTCAAATTGGCTCAAAATCATGTTCCAGGAATCCTACTTGTGCATGGGCGTGGATAAAGTTGGTAGGGAGGGTGGGAGCAGTAGAGAGGGGTAGGGTGGCCGTGCCACTGAAACTCGGAAATTCGGAAAACTATAAACTTACCACAAAAATTAAAAAACCAGAACGAATGTTGTCAATGGTATTATCTTAATACTAGTGTCTCGTATAATTAATTCTTCAGACAGTACCCGAGCGATAGATTTATTTAAATAACACAACTTGAAACGATATGAACAATTTTGTAAAATACAACGAGGTAAAGAACTGCAACACCCTCACTCATCCACCCTGCTGTCCTCTATTAATATTAATACTAGGTATACCTCCACAATGCCAAGAACTTTTTCACTTCTGGTATATAGAAATAACACCTCTTATTACAACCCTATCGTTAGAATGATCGTCGCCTTTATAATGAAATATCTAAAGATACCAGTATTAGTATTGACTGCTTCGATGCTCGTACCATTGCTTTTAAAATACTTGTAAGTGCTCTTACTCTCTGTTAATGTTTTATTATATATACTTAACACTGTTTTACACTAATTTAGTTTTTAAACAGTTTTTCTGTAACCTATTGCTTGTAGTTAAATTAATATTTTTGTTGTTGTTGTTGTTGTCATGTTGTGCGATTACGCTCTGGGTCACAATCAGCTCAAACATATTATGTGTATTTGTTATAATAAGTGGATTGTAACCTGTTGTAATTGCCTTGACAATAAATAAATAAATAAACAAGAAAATGTATTTTGTTGAATTTCTTCTTTTAAAAACTCCAATATAATTTAAAAGCTGCGTCCAAAAACATGCCAGATTTATACCTTGTACCGTGGCTATAGGTACCCACCTCATCCCACAGGCTCATCCCAATCCAGGGCGCATGCGCCAGTTTCACCCCAACCACCCCCAGACTATAAAAGGCGCTCCGGTACCTCCAGGACGTCACAGGGCTTGAAGAATTCGAATTAGTAACATCGCGACTAAGCAGTAACCACGGTCGGCAAAACAGTAAACGCCTGTTCCCCGCGGCTAGAGCCCGCGCCGTGACGCTCCGCTCCAAGTGTTCTATTGCCAAAATAATAATATTAACTTCTTTCTTAAATTAAACCGTAGCTTCTCTAAAAATCCGCGTCTCATTCCGCGTAAAAATGTACATTCGAGGTGTGTGATACCAGATTTTGGTGAGTAAATCGACTTTGTATTTGTATTTGTTTATTTTCGCCGTCTTTTCTGTTTTCGTTAGTGTAATGCATGATTTTGTGAGGTTATTTTTTTCTTACGGAAAATTTATTTTCTGTCTCCTGTTCTATTTTGCGTTGTATATTTGCGTTATGTCTTATTTTTACGGCTTCTTTTATTATTATATGTACTCCGGTAATTTATCTTCTTTGCGAATGTTTGGGATTTAACTCGTAAAAATTTTTCGCGTTCTCTCAAGGATTTTGTATCATAAATGCGGAAATAGTAAAATTAAATTATTACTCACGTTTTGGATACGTAAATTATCGGCGAATATACAAATCTGTTGACTTGTAATAATAAAGCTCGTGACATAATTTAAATTGTTAAATTAATTGCGAACCCAATTTAAATATTCAGTTAAAAATACGAAGTATTAAAAATATCTTATCTAAAAAAATACTGGCTGCAATCTTCTTCGTCTAAATTGGTTTAATATTGCAATTTTCACATTTAAATTAGATATGGCGCGTTATACAGGTGTTCTAGATACGGAAAATTGTTTTCCAGCGATGCAACGCGGTGGCGAATTTTCTGTGTTTTTCTTAGGAACGTATTTTAGAAGCGATATTTCCTTATTGATGAAATACTTATTGATGCAACGGCAAATCATCTGACAATTACACTGCGTTGTTAACGGATTTTTTCTTAACCACGGCTTTTACACAACAATGAACTGCAATAACTCTGAACTAAGGACTTTGATAATGTAAGAAACGGTTCGAATCCGGAAAAAAACTACATCTAGGTTTTACATACTCTTTGACTACATCCATTAAAAATTATCTGTATTTCTTTGCCATAAAATATTAGAAATCATAATTCGAAATTCAAATCAAAGACGCGGTAATTTGTTAAAAAAAAAAACAACTATTTAGGTCTTCACTGGCTGAATAAAATAAAAAAGATTGTACAAAATAGGTAGTTTGAAATAAATCAAAACATTTATGGACCTCACATTGCAGAGTTTCATTTTAGTAAAAAGAAATGACAAGGAATTCCATTTATAATTCAAAATTTACGAATAGAAAGAGTTGGGTTAACAATTCTTTTTTATAAAAAAAGTACTACGTCGAGAGCCCTAAAGAGATAAATTTGAAAGTTGCTACAGTTCTTAGTCCTTAAGACTCAGTTAATAAAAGTAAATTACGTTAGATTTCTTAAGAATCTTTCAATAAATTAGATAAAATACGTACAATCATATTTGCGGCGAAGAACATAATGATTTTGAGATGGCTCGTTTTCAGAAAAATAATCCAATACTTAGGACCTTGCGTTGTCTGCTATGCAAAATATTTGAATATATTTTCACTTTGCTGAGCTATTTATTCTCTCTGCACTGCAATTTATTACTCTTTGCTCTTGCGATGATTTAGTATGATATACTATAATGAATACTCTCAATGTTTGAGAAAGAAAAGGCGTATATTGTAAAATATCGTTTTAGGGCAAAATTTGTTAGAAAATAAAGGTAACTTGACATCATTACGAGTTTCATCCTTTGTTTCATTACGCAGTTAAGTATTAACTTTGTAAAATGAATAAATATCAATGAGCCCAGTTTTAGGTTAATGGCAAAGGAATGGCACTGATGGAAAAGCATCTTAAATAAATAATTTACCATATGAGAATCACGACTCTCAGTAATTAGGAACACAACGCGATGAGGAGTAGTAGCAGACTAGATTCGCGCCTGTTTAGTAATAATATAAAAAAAAACATGAAATAATAATACTCATAGAAAATGTTGAAGTAAATAAGTCACATTTTCCGACATAATTATTTATACATAGTAATTACCGTCAACAACAACACTACACAACATTATACACTTTTTTTCTGAAAGAACTGCTAAGTAATGTGAAAATGTTAATTTAAATTCAGATAACAATGCAATCAAAAAATAACATTATACTACTTTTAATTCTACTGCTGACAATTAATTGAAATTGCAATCTACCTGGTTACAAATTACTTTATACTGGGTATTGAGAACACAAAGTTAATATTATCTTTCTTCGTTGTTTTTACTTTCACTATAATTTATTTAATGATGTCAAGCAGTTTGAGTACTTGTGTGGCCTACCCAAAGGTCCTTACTTTGGTATTGTTCGTCAACTTGTTGAGCTCCTTAAGTTCTAAGTTGAGCTACACGATAATTGACTAATGCTTGCACTGTCTGGACAGGTCCGCTCAAATTTGCGTGGTTATTTCCTCAAAAGAATACCACAAACATGAACCTACATGCTTCTCATATACAAATACAAATTGTCTGGACTTCCAAAGTGACTGACCTCTGAGTTTGTTTCGGTGTTTCTTCTCAGAGTAGTCAGTTAGGAAATACCGGCCTCATCTAGCTAAACTAAACTTAACACGCAAAAAAAAATGACGTGTAAAAGTGTTATTTATAAACAATTTACAAAATAAATATTTCATTTCATTTCATTTCAATATCAATATCAAAGAGTCGGTGAGTCAGAAACATGATGGAAGTGCATCGTTTTGATTTATCACGTTCAAGAAACAGTGTTGACCGTGAAAGTGCATTTGCACATGCACATGTAGGTCAGTTCTGAATGTGCATCTGACAAATACATTTTTAATTTAACTTGTACAAGTCAGATCAAATGAATGAATGAGTCTGACCCAAGAGTGCATGCACTCACAATAGTGCAAGTCAGATTAAATGAATGAATGAGTCTGACCCAAGAGTGCTGGCTTGCACGTGTCCTATCGTGTAAAACTAAGTTTAAATTAATGAAAAAGTCTGACCAAAGAATGCATGTCATGAGTACAAGTCAGGTCAAACAAATGAGTCTGACTCGAAAGTGCATGTCCGATCATGCACAAGTCAGTTCAAATTACTGAATGAGACTGACCCTATAATGCATGCCTGCACTGGTACAAGTCAGGTCAAATGAATGAGTCTAACCTTGCGGGTGCATGCCACCCGCAAGAGTGTAAGTTTAAATGAATGAATGTGTCTGACCCAAGAGTGCAAGCTTGCACATGTACAAGTCAGATCAAATGAATAAGTCTAACCTAAGAGTACTGTAAAACTGATTTATACTAGTGCGGACATGTACTCACTGCATGTACATGTGCACTATTGGGTTAGACTCATTCAGTCTAACCCAATAGTGCTTGCACAAGTTTGCACAAATGAGACAAAAGCGTCAGATGCATGAGTGAAATTTGAGTCACATATACACATGTACATTATGTGAGTCAAAATTCACTCAAGCACATGTGCAAGCATGCACTCTTGGATTAGACACATTCATTCATTTAAACTTACACTCTTGCGGGTGGCATGCACCCGCAACGTTAGAATTCTTGGGTCAGTCTCATTCAATAATTTAAACTGACTCGTGCATGCTCGGACATGTACTCTCGGGTCAGGCTCATTGGTTTGACCTGACTTGTATACATGCAAACGTGCATTTTTTGGTCATACCTATCCATTCATTTAAACTGAGTTGTACACGATTGGAGAAGCACTTTTGAGTCATACACTTTGATTTATTCATTTGAATTGCCTTATATACATATGAGCATGCACTCTTAAGTAATTTTGACTTAGCGTCTGCCTCATTCAGCTCATTTCATTAGACTTGAAAAACTTAAATGTGCAACTAATTTATTGTAGTCCTTGAATAAGCATCTGTCTCATTCATGCAATCATTATTGACTTGTGCATGTGAATGCGTGCACTTTGAAGTCAGATTTTACAACTTATAAATATTTAATGTCGACCCATCTTATGCATTCATGCCTCGGTTATCTCTTTTAATTATTTGAAATTTTATTTACTGACACTTCGGACTTAAGGGAATTTTTCGATAAATTCCACACTACATATTCCACACAAATTTAGTCAAGATTTGTGTAACTGACATATAAAGCTAGGCGCTTGAACGTCTTTCTTCATTGAGCGGTCTTATGTAAGCAAATATACATGCTTTGGTAATTTAATTCTGTACTGTTGTGCCGCTTCAGGCATAATTAAGCTAACATTATTATAATTCGAAATTATAGGCCCCAATGTCCCATAAATTAACATCATATCCTTCCTTCCTACTTCGTCGTACTTCGTACTTCGTACTTCGTATCGTACTAATATTATAAATGCGAAAGTTTGTGAGGATGGATGGCTGTTTGTTACTCTTTCACGCAAAAACTACTGATCGGATCTGAATGAAATTTGGTAAGTAGATAGTTGACATTCTGGAATAACATATAGGCTACTTTTTATCCCGAAATTCCCACGGGATCGGGATTTGCGCGGGAAAACCTCCCTACGCGTACGAAGTCGCGGGTAGAAGCTAGTCATACATAAATATAATAGTTCTAAAATTCGGTTACAAGTTGTATTTTTGGAGACAAAAGTCCCACATACTTAACGTTTGCATTCATAATATTGATTCCATTGAATTCTCAATGCATTTGCAAGGAAGCTTTGACTTACGGACACAATGATGGAAATACAAGACACGTCACCATCACCTGCTTTCCTAGCTATGTTGTTTGCTTTAAGTCTAACGGGATGCAGCTGAGTATTACTGTTTTACAAGTAGCGACTGCCTATCTGACCTCCACAACCCAGTAACTGGGTAACAGTAACAGTAACGATACCCCTTGACTAGAACAGTGTCAGACTTTCTGTCTTCCGACTACCCGACTGACAAGGATATCCAAATGCCATCTAAAACCAACGGCTTTCCGAGGCAACGGGGTATCACACCGCCAACTTCCAAACTTCAGGCTACTACTGAGCAATTTCTGACAGAAAAATCCCAATAACACTATTTGACTGACCCGGAAATCGAACCCGATATCTTGTGCTTAGCGGTCTCGCTTCTGACTCGAACAACGAAGCAGTAATCGAGGAAGTATAACACACAAACGGACAATATAACCCATGTATGTAGGTACCAAACTGTATTGACTATCGTAACTGACCGGATGAGTAAGTGTCTTGAGACGCAGGCATCGTGTTTGGAGGCACTTGAAACACTTTACGATAAGAAAGAAGGAGCTCCATGACCTGATTCCTCCATCTCCCTTTCACTACCGGTCTACCAGACGCACGGCTGGGTACCATCCACACTTGGTTGATATGCCGTCTTGCGTACCAAGCGCTTCTCCTCCACATTTATTGTGCGCACAGGTAAGCTGTGGAATTCTCTGCCGGCTTCTGTGTTCCCTGCCACTTATGATCTTTCAGCCTTTAAAGCAAGAGTAAATAGGCATCTTCTGGGCTCGCTCATCCCATCGTAGACCTCATCTATCGCTTACCATCAGGCGAAATCGAGGTCAAGAGGGAGCTCATCAGTAACAAAAAAAAAGAAGAACTCAATAATCGACTCTTTCAGCCTCGTCTTCTGCCTATAACTGAAATTAAACAAACAATGACAGCCCGTGTTACGTTGTAGTTGTAGCTGTTAATAGGTGTCGAGTGGATTGAGAATAGAAATATTGTAGTTTGTGTGTAATGTCCTAACCAGCCCAGACATGCCGTCTTCACCGTCTTGACAACAGTGATGGTGAAAATATCACAAAGATATGTGCCGGTCTAAGTTTGAGCCCACGAACTAACACTTGTAAGTCAAGGATTTAACCACTGGGCTAACACTTTTCAGTTAGAACGTTTAATATTGGGAGATACTTACTACAACCATGGTCTTATACCATACGAGAGAAAAATTAAGTCAAGTTAGGCTACCGTGAGGAGCTGGTTGCAAAGGTGGACATTCCACACATACGCACAAAACGTTTTGGGAATACTTTCATTGTGCGTACGGCTAAGGAGTGGAATTCCCTGCCGGTGTCTGTGTTTCCCGATAGCTATAACCGCGGGGTCTTTAAGTCAAGAGTGAATAGGTTACTTCTAGGTAAGCGTGCTCCGTCTTCGACCACATCATCACTTACCATCAGGCGAGATGGTGGTTAAACGCGAAACTATTATCAATAAAAAAAGCAACAGCTACGTGATTCAATCTTCAAGGTGAAGTACCGCTTATCGAGATCAGTCTGTAGATGAGTGACCCATACTTCTTGGAAAGTAGGTTAAGTCGTTGGTCATGGCTGTTGTATCTACATCTTTGACAGTCAAAATCTGTCTCCTTCCCAAGGGTTATCTTGTTACCCAGTTACTGGGTTGTGGAGGTCAGATAAGCAGTCGCTCCATGTAATACATTGGTACCCAGCTTCAACCGGTCAGACTGAAACCAAAAAACCAACCAACCAACCAACCAACAACAACCAAAAATCAACCAACCAACCAACTGAAACAACCAACCTGATCATCTGGTTAGTCTTTTACCAAATATAGTTGGTAAAATACTAACCAGATGATCAGGTTTCCGTTTTATAGATACATGAAGACAATGTATTTGCATAGTATTATTTACTATGCAAAGGCCATTGAGGGAACAGCTTTGTGGAAAAATAAATAGAACATGATTGGTTTTAACGATTTATAGGTAATATAATTATGTCGCCATTTCTCTTTACCTCACTGAACTGGTTCGCGTTATTGACTATATGCAATAAAATAAATCGATGAACCGATTCAAATTACTTTCAGCAAGTCAGTAGAGAATAGTTATTATGTTTCGACGGACGATTTGTAGGGCTTAGGGTTCGAACCCTGGCACATTAGCCTACACTGTCCCACTGCTCAAACTCAAAATGTTTTATTTCACAAAGGCCTAAATGTGCACTTACAAAACGTCATCAGTTAGGGCACGGTTGGAAATTGGTCGTTTTCTATGGAGAAGAACCGGCAAGAAACTCCACAGCTACTCTTTTCAAATCAAAATATATTTTTTACAATGTATCCATAAAACAGGGTAATTAGGTATGAGAGGACAGTATAGACCAATTAATACAACACAATAGAATAACAAATAAAAAAAACATGTGTACAATTTACACGTGGTAGAAGTGAAACCTACAAAAAATTTATATGTCTGTCTCTTTTTACTGTCGCTTTTTCGTTTCACAAATTTTCAAATCACAACGATGCTAAAGAAGTTTTCACTTCAAAAATTGTAAAACAAATCTAAAAGTCTACAGTGTCTCTTCACATTCACATAAAAAGCTTTATATTATATTAAAAGAAACTTGAGAAGCGACAACATTAGACTTCAATAATGAAGGATAAATTAATAATAAAAATTAAACAAAAAGAAAATCTGTCAAATCGGCTGGATTATCGTAGGGAAGAGTGGAGTTGTTAATACACTAGTCGATAACGCAATTACAATAAGCCAGGGAAGTCACATGTGCAGAAGGAAGGAATCATCGCCAAGCATGGCTTCAACGTAGTCCCGAATCTTAAATACACTTTTTAGATAAGAACACGTTTGACGTGGGTTTTAAATTTTCCCTCGCTTAGTTCTGTAACAGACTTTGGCAACTTGTTATAAAAGCGTATGCTATTTATGAGGAATGACTTGCTTATCTTGGCTAAGGCAAAGGCCTCCCCCAATTTCTTCCATACGCTCTTTTCCCGCGCCGCTTCAACCCAACCCTCGTGGAACAGGTCCAGGTCGTCTCGCTCTTCCTGGGCCATCCTCGGCGGCGCCGTTTATCTGCCGGCACCCATTGTGTGAAGACAGTACTTAGTGTATAATACACGTCATCTCTGCTGCTGTAAAGGTAAACGTCGTGAAAAAAGCAAATTCAGAGACGTCATATCCAGCAACTCACATTCGCACCGCGTGGTAGAACACCACCCATTCCCTTCATATAGAAAGGAGGCTTGTATCCCACAGCAGGAAAGTTGTAGACAGAGGTTAAGCATTGCTACAACGTGGCAACTCCACCTGTCTTTAAGGCACATTATCAATAGATGCTAAAACTTTACCTTTTTAGGATTCCGTAGCCGAATGGCAAAGAATGGAACCCTTATAGTTTCGTCATATCTGTCTGTCTGTCTGTCCGTCCGTCCGTATGTCACAGCCATTTTATTCCGAAACTATTAGGACTATACACATGAAAATTCGTAGGTAGATGTATTCTGTAAACCGCTTTCCGAAACCTATGCGTGTGTGGTATTTATAGATAGGTATTTAAAATTGACATTGAGGTTTCTAAAATCATTTTTTCATAAAGTTTACAAGAAATACGCTATAGAGCAAGATATAAGATAAGTCGTTTGAAAGATATAGGTACGCTTCCAAAATGGTAAAATGTGTCCCCCCCCTCTAACTTCTATAATAATAGAGTGAAAAATCTAAAAAAAAAATATATGCTATAGATACTAATGTAAACTTTCAATACAAATTAGTTTGAACGAGATCGGGTCAGCAGTTTTTGAGATACAGCATATTTTTTAAAACCGCAAATATAACTTTGTAATTCATACAAACACTATGAAAAATAAAGTTATTTGGCGTAGTTACTACGGAACCCTTCATGGACAAGTCTGACTCGTGCACATGGCCAATTTTTTACTTTACCGCCATGTTTTAGATTATTTTTACATATTTAGCTAAGAGTTTTTTGTTTATGTGTATACAAATTCTGGTTACAATTTGGTTACAATATGAAGAGAATTAACTTATGTAACTTACTTAGCTAACTTACTTAGTTACTTATAAAAGAAATACACTCGTAGGTAAATTAATATGAGCGAACAATAAACGAATATGTACGCTAGCATTTGTTTTACTCCCTCGGGAAATTACTCAAAACAAAGACATTAAAATATTAAAATACAGTGTTTGGACTACTAACCCAAACAGTGATGGCTTCTAGGTTTATACTTATACGAAGGTCAGTGAATAAAATGCCATTCCACTTCTTATAACCAATTATAGCACAAAGGAGCTCTTTGAAACAAGGCTCAATTCTCATGAATTATCGATATTGATTAAAATTTATTTTATGAGTATCGTCTATAATATTAATTGTCTTATTTATTTATTTAATGATACACCAACGACTTATTTACTAGATCGAATACATATAAAATTGTTACAAATAGAAATACTCTGTAGCGAATTCATCACTTACAGGTGTGCACAGCACTTGTATAAGTAATTTAAAAAAATATATCAAGCAAATTGAGATCATGATCAGATTAATTTAAATTACATTGAAAAGACATAAAAAAAAACATTCGAATTAATTAATTAAACATAAAAATCGAATATCAACTACTTAAATTAAAATACAATTAATACGTGTATCTCAGAACATAATGCCAATGAAAAATATAAACGATATTTTTTTTATATTACAAATTAAATTATTACTTATCGATACAGATTAAAAATAATAGCTAAGTAAGTCAAATTCGGGCACGCCGCAATTGCGGCGGTAAGACCCCTCTTTGAGGAGTGGCTAGATCGGCGTCACGGCGTCCTGACCTACCGCATGACGCAGGTCCTCACCGGACACGGAAGTTTCGGGAGGTACCTGTGTCTGATGGGAAAGGAGGAAACGCCTGGGTGTCACCACTGCGAGGGTCGCCCTGAGGACACAGTAGAGCATACGGTGCAAGACTGCCTCGCCTGGGCAGAGCAACGACGTGTCCTCACGGCGGCGATAGGCGGAGACCTCTCGCGCCCGGCATTGGTCGAGGCCATGCTGCGGGGCGAGAGGGAGTGGGAAGCGGTCGCCTCCTTCTGCGAAGCAGTCATGCTTCCGAAGGAGGAAGCGGGCCGCGTGAGGGAGAGGATGGCGTCCTCCCTCCAGCCCAGCCACAGTGGTAGACGCCCACGGCGTCGGACGTCGGCCGACGATCTCCGGCCACCGTAGGCGCGGGCATGCGGACAGCGAGTAAAGGGCAACTCGCTGTCCGACCATGGACCATGCCCGGGTCGACGGCGCGTTGTGTTCCACGCGCGCCTCAAAGAGCGTCAGCAACATGACGAGGCCCCCCCTGCAGAGGGCCGAAGCCTGCAAGGGTCGTGGGACTTATCCCATTACCGTGACCCCGGTACGTAATGGGTTATTGAAGGAACACCGTGGATTTTAGTCAGTAAAAGTCTGTCAGTCCCTCCCACTCTGCCCGGGGTGGGAGGACTTATTTGATAATTTTACCACGTTAAAAAAAAAAGTAAGTCAAATTACAATTCATCAAATTCATATGCTTCACTTTTCTAAAATTTGTTTATGTCCGTCTTACCCGGTGCATCTGGTTACTAGTGTTTTGCATGAAGCGACTGCTTACCTGATCTCCATAACTCGGTAGCTGGGATACACGATACTCCGTGGCAACGCTGGTATCCGACGTTCTGGCTTCGGACTACCAGTAAAAAATATCAAAGATGTACAAATGATATCCAGAACCAATGGCTTAACTTACTGTTCAAGGCGCGGAGGTATCTTCACAATGTTGAGATGGACACCCATCTGTGAACTGACCTCGGCAAGTGTTGCTTAACATTTAAGGTAGACCCAGGTGCGGCTCTTATTATTTAGCCACGAGATATTCTATAATCCCTTTCTATATAACTTTGTACCTTTTAGCAATAAGTCTTTAAGTCGAGAGTGAATAGGTTTATTTATTTATTTATTTATTTATTTAATTTGGATCTCCAACAGAGAATACACCTTACAAGCTAAAACAATAAATATACAGATTTTTATAACATTGTGCTTCTTCAATTATAGGAGACCACATCATGCATTGAACATTTCAAATAAATTATTTAACAATTATAGTAATTATAGCTAACAGACAATTAAAAATTAAATTATACAATTACATTATGTTATTTAATTAATTAATTAACAATTATTTATTCATTCATCAATAATCAAAATAACAAATACATAATTTTATTAGACATTGATCTAAAATTACAAATACATAACCTAACTTTAGCAAAAATAAATAAAAAGATTCAGACGAAATTAAAATAGGGATTGATGATCTTCACAGACTTTTTAAGTGTGTACAGATTAATGACCTAAATTTTCCTACGGTATTACAAAAGATGTCTATGTCACCTGATGAACCCGATACACTGTTATAATGACGAGTCATCCTTGCAATGGGTGAATGTTTGGCCAGATTAGTTCGGTGTTGTGGCGCTTTGAGTAGTGGCCGGGGGTAACGTGGGATTTTAGAAGGAACATCAAAGTGAATTTTGCTCAGAAGATCTGGACAGTCAATCGCATTGTTAAGCAACTTATAAATAAACATAAGATCTGAGACCGTACGGCGAGATGTAAGAGGCATAAGTTTAAAATGGTTCAGCCTATCTGCGTATGACCTCAGGTTTCTTACTCTAAAACGATAAGCGAGGTGACGAACGAGTTTCTTCTGGATTTTCTCAATTCTGTCTATATGGACCTGGTATGTAGGATTCCAAACCGTGCTACAGTATTCCATCTGACTTCGTACATAACTATTGTATAAGAGGAGCGTTGTACATGGTTTTTTAAATTCTTTGGAAGATCGTAGGACAAACCCAAGAGCTCGATATGCTGAATCTAGCATTTTGTCGATATGTTCTATAAAACTTATTTTACTGTCCAAATAAACGCCCAGATCTCGGATAACATTCACCTCTTCTAATGTATTACCCAGGATATTGTACGAAGATTGGAATATGTTACGCTTTCTAGTGAATTTTATGTGGTAACATTTAGCGCAATTCAAATACATTTTGTTTCTGGCGCACCACTCTGATAAGTTATCTACGTCCTTTTGTAGTAACTGAATATCGGACTCACTCTCAATTATACGGATTAACTTCAAATCGTCCGCGAAAAGATATGGTGTAGAATTCTTAAATACTAGTGATATGTCATTCACAAAAATATTGAAAAACAATGGTCCTAAATTGGACCCCTGTGGTACACCTGAGGTCGCGAAATATGAGTTTGACTCTTCCCCATTCACGACAACTGACGATTGTCTATTGTTAAGGTAAGACTCGCACCAGTCGAGTATGGTACCGGTGACACCCAGGGACCGAAGCTTGTTTAATAATAGTGAGTGATTTACCTTGTCAAAGGCCCTCGAAAAGTCTGTATATACTGCGTCCACTTGCAAACTCCTATCAACAGCGGATGTTAAATCAGTGATATAGGTTACAAGGTTGGTGTTCGTAGACTTTTTGCTCATGAAGCCATGCTGATTTTTGAATATATAATTCTTAACATGTTCGTACATAACCGGGTACACTAGAGATTCGAAGACCTTAGACAAAGTACATAGAATCGAGATTGGTCTATAATTGGATATCATCTCACGTTTACCACTTTTGTGAATGGGCACAATCTTCGCTCTTTTCCATGTATTCGGAAAAATACCCGTTTTCAATGAGGTGTTATATATAGTTGCCATGGGAGAAGCTACATTACGAGCGCATCGTGACCAAAATATGGGGGGTATATTGTCAGGGCCTGCACCCTTTGATAAGTCAAGTTCTGAGAGTTTTTTACAAATAGCTTCTGGGGGTATCGAAAATTCTTTGATGGGTAGAGATGGTACCACTGTCTCAGCAGTATCGTTTATGAAATTGTCCTGGTCCAGACTAGGCGGGTCATACACCGACGAGAATTGAGCAGCAAATAGCTCAGATATAGCTTTACTACCGACTGCGTTTACATTACCGAGGGTCATAGCTGGAGGGTAAGAATTACTACCTTTCCGAAGGTTTTTTATATGTGACCAGAAAAATTTGGGATTGCTTTTTATTTTATCTTCTAATTCACTAATGTAATTATTGTAACATCTTTGCGTGAGTATTTGGCAGTCTTTTCTTAAATAATTAAATTCAATTATATCTAATGGATTATTATATTTTTTAATTCTATTATGATATTTCAATTTTAGTTTTAATAATTTTATTAGTTGCTGCGAGTACCATGGCGGATATTTTCCTCGTGTAAATACGGTTTTAGGTACAATTTTTTCAATAATAGCTGTAACTATACAGTAGAAATTGTCCAGCATTTCATTTACATCTTTGCATGTTTTAAATTTATCGTTCCAATCTATGTCTTTTAGTATTTTGTTGATCGCCTCGTAGTCAGCTTTATAATAATTTGGTTTACAAGTTGGTTTAACATCATTTTTAATAATACCAGGAAGATGCGGCATTATATTCAAAGCTGGGTGGTACCTATCTAAATTCCTTATTGGGTCCAGGCAATTATATACTTTAACACGGTCGAGGTCGGACAGCACTAAGTCTAGGATTTTATTTTGAAAGTTACTTATCCAGTTAAATTGCTTTAAGTTATTCAAAGACATGAAATCAAGTAGCAGGCTTTTAAGACGACCAGTGCCACATGCAGCAGGTGAACACGACACATCACTAGAACCATCCAGCACCCAATCAACACAACTCAGGTTAAAGTCTCCCACTATGAATGTGGAACTGTTGTAGTTTTTATCCATCACTGAGGTACAGTTTTCAATGAAGTGTTCAAAAACTTCAGAGTGTACTGGTGGAGGAAGATAGATAGCACATATTTTTAGTGAGTTTATACTCGTATTTGATTTAGTATCTATAGTAACCCACAGGTCCTCATAGTTACTTTCCCATTCTGCCATTCTAGACGAACTTAATTTGTTTGTAACAGCTATAAGCACTCCACCGCCAGTTTTTTTATGCTTACTGAAATTGGATGTTTCGCGATCCCTTCTGTATACCGTGTATGAGTTATCAAATAATTCAGAATCAAAAACACCCCTACAGAGCCATGTTTCGGTTAAAATGTAGACATCATAATCACTATTGTTTATGTGCTGCCGTACTTCAGCTAAGTTGCCACGTAGGCCCCTAGCATTTTGATAGTAACATTTTATAGAATTGAATTTTGAAGTTAATATTATTATAGCATTCTTAAAATTACACAGATACAACAGTTTATTCTAACAGCTTAAGTTTATCGAGATCTCCTATTACTACACTCTGAGAATGTTCATCCTTCTTTAGGAAAATTCGCCCATTACGGACCCACACAAACTTATATCCTAATTCTTTAGCACGTACTCGCGTCGCTGCATGTAGAGCCTTATTCTCTGGAGACAGATGTTCTACGACGAATATCGGCACTGGTTTTTCAGCAGCTATGCCAAGATGACTTGAGTTTAGCTTATTATTTAGGTTTGCTTTGTTGAATTTTATGGATGCTGCCAAAAATGTATCTCTCAGTCGAGGACTGTTAAATTTCACTAGAACAGACCTTGGTCGTGTATTCTGTTTGTCTTTTTTGGCAGTCCTTGTACAAAGCTGTATGTCGGTATCCTTTATGTCGCAGTTCAATACTCTGCTCAACTGGAGCACAGTACTTAATAAGTTCTCCGACCTGTGCTCAGGTATACATTGAATTTCAATATTACTCGTTCGGGCGTGTTGTTCTAGAATGTTCATGCGCTTAGTTATGTCTTTGACAGAATTTTGTAATACAGAGTTCTCTTTTTCTAGTTTTTTAATTTTGGCGGACTTTTCTTCTAATGTTGTCTTCATTTCTTCAAATTTTTCATCAAAGAATGCCAGTGACTGCTTGAATTCCGAAATTATGTCACTTATTTTGCTGAGTTGGTCGTTAACTATGCCTTTTAAGGCGTCCTGTAAAGCTTTATTAATTTCTTCTCGTATGATTTCTCTAATTGTATTCGGTTACTTCTAGGCAAGCGTGCTTCATCTTCGACCACATCATCGCTTAACATCAGATGAGATGGTGGGCAAACGCAAGCCTATCAACTATAAAAAAATAGGTTGTATGAAATTTGGCACAGTTAAATTTTATAATGGAGAAGTGCACAAACTAATATTTTTAATATTATTTAAATGGACCAATAGTGGTAAAAGATAAACGATTATCAATTAATTAAGTCCACAGATAACAATTACATTTTAATAACGTACGTAAACGTAAGACTTATTAAATATATTTAATTATAAATAAATACTTATTATTATAATAAATTAATTAATTAATTACAACCATATCTCTATTAATACACCAAAATGAATGAATTGTAGAACTGCGCGCGGATCGATTTTCAGTATACCACTTTAATGAATCACACGAAGCTATAATTATGAAATACAAGAATTGAGTAGATTGGTTACATTTTAAAAGAATAATAATAATAAATAACGTTTATTGGCTTAATATTAATAGAAGAAGAATAAAAGAAATGGGCAGTTGACAATTTATTTATTGCGAGTTCTCTCTTTTAAAATCTTACAGTTTGCAATTATCCGTTGACAGCTATAGCGCTATTGACTACAGTCATCAGTCACCACATAGATACGAACTGTACGTCATGGTTTTAAGCTCAATATGGGAAATTAATATAATTATATTTTTTTAAAGAGAACTAGAAATGTGTGTAGAATTTACATTACTAGCAAACTTGTTAACCCCTACAAATAAGCTCATAAATACTTGTCTGGAGTGGCTTCACAGCAAAAGTGTAATGGGAGTGTTTCGAACCCGTAACCTCTCGATCACTAGTCCGACACCTTGGTCGTTAGGCTATTGACGCTTCTAATGAATTAATTAATTCATTAGAAGCGTTAATTGGTCCTAGGACATTCAAGTTTCCAATTAAACAAAGTAATGTGCCTGACTGCGTTCATACCCGTGGATATGAACCCTGACTGGGTTCATACCCACGACATACAATTCACAAGTCAGGGCCACAACTGCTCCATACAGTCAGTCACCTAGATTACTTTGTGTAATTTTCATCATCTCGATCTCTAACAGCGAAGGATATGATATTGAGGAAACCGCTATGTCTTTGGACCGAATATGTGGAAGCCACGCGACGTCAACCAAACCGCACTGGATCCGTGTGGAGGATGGCGGGTTATCCTCTCTCGTACAGAGGAAGCCTGTGACCCAATCAGTGGGAACGGTTTAGGTTGATTACGATATACAAGATGGGGAAGATGATACGACCATAAATGAAAACACCGACTATACTTATCCCGAGGAAACCATAGTGAGGATAAAATAAAATGTGACACGAATATAAATAAAAAATTATATTTTCAAATATTCGCAACAATACGAGTAAAAGTATGAAATTGCCGTTTTGTAGTGAAAGATGCTTTGAATTGACTTAAAACCTTCATGTTGTGAGAGTTTTTGTGCTTAAACGCAGGATATTATTGACCCTGCGTTGAAGCACAGTAGCTAAATAGAGCCTGTGGCAAAATATGAAAATAGATAAAATATCATGTTTTTTTTTTGTTCGTATTGTCTTCTCCACTTTGTATTATAACATGATTTGCAATTAATTAATTAATATTGCATGTAGAAGCAAGAAACAAACATTTTTAGTGTTCCGTAGCCGAATGGCAGAAAACGGAACTTACGCTTCCTATTAGATGAGATGGTGGACAAACTCGAATCTATTATAAGTAAAAACATAATTATATATATATATATATATATTAAGGCTAATAAATAATGTTACAGCACAATAATGATTATAACGAGTGTTTTTTTAAGAGCTTGAGAACTTTAAATTATAATAAAGACAGATATATTGTTGGAATATTTTTTTATTATTATAATCGGGTCGATAATTTCATGGCATTAATTTATTAAATATGATTTTCGGCATATATCTGCCGGTGGTTAGTTAGATGGTCCATTCAATAAGTCCAATTTTTCACTACTTTTTCCAATAAATCAGTCCGTATAACGTCAATGTGGCTTGAATATTGGCTTCCAACGCTTCAAGAGTAGCTGGTTTGTTGGCATATACCAATGTCTAACATAACCCCATAAAAAGTTATCAACTCACACGAACAAGAGGGCCCGGTAACAGGACAACTTCTAGAAAAAAGTTGTCACCAAATTGATTTTGCATTAAATCGATGGTTAAGCGCGCTGTTTGACAAGTTGCACCGTCTTGTCGGAACCAAATGTCAATGTTTAGCTGATTAGATTTTGGAAAAAAAAACAATTAGCATGGCTCGATTCCGCTCGCCATTCACCGTAACGGCAGCTCCTTCCTCAGTTTCAAAGAAATAAGGCCGATTCCAATGATGCCGCCGGCGTGTAAACCCCACCAAACAGTCAATTTTAGTGGTTGTAATGGTGATTCGTTAACGGCTTGAGGATTGTTTCTGCTCCAAATACGGCAATTTTGCTTATTGATGAAGCCATTTAACCAGAAATGAGCTTCATCACTAAACACAATTCTTTCATAAAAAAATCTATGAACTTCGCGAACAGTATCATTTTTTTTTTTTCAAAGTTAATTTCCACAATTTTGAAGCGTTGTTCTGGCGTTAAATGATTCGTGATGAATTGCCAAACCTTACTGAACAGAAATGTCGACACAGTTTGACATTCTCAGCTGTACAACAACAAACTACAACCATCGAAACTTCTAAAAAACTTCTACCAAACTAAAAAAATTGGCCAAGTGCGAGTCAGACTCGCCCATGAAGGGTTCCGTAGTAACTATAATAATATAATATAATATGTATATTTATTTGACGAATAAAAAAAAAACCTTAACAATTTCTTAAAACTAGCTTATTTACATTTTTACAACTACGCTAAATAACTTTGTTTTTTATAGTGTTTGTATGAATTACAAAGTTATATTTGCGGTTTTAGAAAATATGCTGCATCTCAAGAACTGCTGACCCGATTTCGTTCAAACCAATTTTGGTTGAAAGTTTACATTAAGGTCTACAGATATGTACTTTTTTTAGATTTTTCATTCCATTATTATAGAAGTTAGAGGGGGGACACATATTTTACCACTTTGGAAGCTTATATCTTTTAAACGATTGACTTTATGAAAATGTGGTTTTAGAAACCCTTATATAATTTATAAAGATCTGTCTATAGATACTACACACACATAGGTTTCATGAAAAAACTATTTTCATTTCTAGTTCCATGTATGAGGACCCCACTTTATTTTAAATATTTTTCATTTTTTTCTTAAAATCGGAAAGCGGTTCACAGAATACATCTACCTACTAAGTTTCACATGTATAGTCTTAATAGTTTCGGAATAAAATGGCTGTGACATACGGACGGACAGACAGACAGACAGACGGACAGACATATCGAAACTATAAGGGTTCCGTTTTTTGCCATTCGGCTACGGAACCCTAAAAAACACCCAATAATAAAGTAAACAAACACAAATAGACAAAAATGTCAATATTCTTTCAGGTTTTCAAAGCTTACGTTGAATCTTTTATAATTCAAAACTCGAGTGGTTCGCTCATGACCGTTAAATTAAACTCATCAGTTATTGAACCGCAGAATAAAGCCGCTTATTGAAAGACAGTAGTTTAATTAAAGACTTTCAAGATAGAATTAACGTATTTGAATTAAAAAGTACTGAAAAAGTCTGCCCGATTGAAGATTAGCTTGGTGGAAATTAATTTTTATTCATGTTATCTTTTGATAACATGGTTGGCGCAGTGGTTCAGTGATTGGCTGCTACGCTGCGTGCCACAGGTTCGATTCCTGCACTGGACGAATGTATTAAATGAATACTTTGTTGTTTAATACTCAATAAGAATTAAACGAATAAAAATTATCACCCATACGCACAAATCGTTTTGGGTATTCCCTGTTGGAGTCTATGTTTCTCGATAGTTATAAACTCGAAGTTTTGAAGTCATCAGTGGATATGTTACTTCTAGGTAAGCGTGCTCCACCTTCGACCACATCATCACTTACCATCAGGTGAGATGGTGGTCAAACGCGAACCTATTATCAATAAAAAAATAATAACAAAGCAGGGAAAAAACCATTGTGTTTTATTATCTACTAGCTGACCCGCCACGACTTCGTTCGCGTGGTATCCTACCCCTATCCAACCGATACCACTACCCATACCTTACTCTACCCCTACCCTACCCAAACCCTACACTACCCCTACCCTACCCTACCAATACCCTACCCCTACCCTACCCCTACACTACCTCTACCCTACCTCTACCCATACCTTACTCTACCGCTATCCTACCCAAACCCTACACTACCCTACCCTACCCCTACCCTACCCCTACCCCTACCCTACCCTACCCCTACCCTACCCCTAATCTACCCCTACCCTACACCAACCCTACCCCTACCCTACCCCTACCCTAATCTCCATTTTATTTAGAAAACGTTTGTATAGGAAATAGAAAAGGGCTGTTTTGAGGGTTTTCCCGGTTTTATTTTTAGTTTTCTCAACTTTTAAACCTTCCCTAGACCTCCACGAACATTTCAAAACCAAGATAAAATAAATCCGTTCAGCTGTTCTCGAGTTTTAGCCAGACTAACGAACAGCAATTCATTTTTGTATATATAGATTTCCGTGTCTCTTGCTTGTTACCATCACAACAACCATTACCAACCACAATGATTTTATTTAATGCCTTCTATTTTCACGATCTGTAAACATTTTCTTTTGTTGAAAGTGAAATTTTTTTTGGTCACGTTCAATTAGATACATAAGATCGTGGCTTAATTATTACTTACAGACGCAAGGATTGATATTCAAAGTAAAGCAATGCCTAGCAAGGTTGTTCAGTGGATGGGTGAACATCTTCATATAATGAGATTTCTCGTCGTTTCAATATCGTTACTATAGGTATTATATTTTGTTTGTTTGTAAATTCCGTTGTTGTTTTCATAAAGACACTACAAAACGTGCAATGTTTATTGTCTGTTTACTTTTAACTTAAATACGTAATCAAATTGTTAGTAAACGTACACGTAGGTTAGTCAACTGCGCTAACGCTGTGGGTTATAATTGTGCATGAGACATAACCTTCTACCAGGCGAAACGTGTGGGCTTTATCCAAGCGATCCATGCCTTGGAAGCCAGGAGAGTTACGGATAGTCACATCCGTATTATTTCCGACAGTGCCTCAGTACTACAATCCCTAGGGAAAAATTAAAAGAACACACACACGATCAAGCCCAGAAATGGTGGTCCTCGGCACCAGGATGCAGGCAGTCCAAGGAGGTGATGCCAGACCTTGATAAAAAACTAACCAGGCGCCTCCTACACATGGACAGAAGAAGCCTGCGTATGGTGGCGGGGAGCATCACCGGGCACTGCTCACTAAACAAACACTACCACACAATAGGTATAACGGACAGTCCCCTGTGCAGGGCATGCATGGGGACGGAGGAAACGGTGGGACACGTGCTCCTAGAGCTCCTTATTTATAATTTTTACAACTACGCCAAATAACTTTGTTTTTCATAGTATTTGTATGAATTACAAAGTTATTATTACGGTTTTATAAAATATGCTGTATCTCAAAAACTGCTGAGCCGATCTCGTACAAACCAATTGTGGTTGAAAGTTTACATTTAGATCTACAGCATATGTTTTTTTACATTTTTCACTCCATTATTATAGAAGTTAGAGGGGGAGGACACACATTTTACCACTTTGGAAGCGTATATCTTTTAAACGATTAACTTTATGAAAAAGTCATTTTAGAAACCTCAACGTCATTTTTAAAGACCTGTATATAAATACCACACACGCATAGCTTTCATGAAAAAACAAATTTTCAGTTTCAGTTCCATGTATGTGGAGCCCCTTTTATTTTAAATATTTTTTAATTTTTTCTTCAAATCGGAAAGCGGTTCACAGAATACATCTACCTACCAAGTTTCACATGTATAGTCTTAATAGTTTCGGAATAAAATGGCTGTGATATACGGACGGACAGACAGACAGACAGTCATGATGAAACTATAATGGTTCCGTTTTTTGCCATTCGGCTACGGAACCCTAAAAAGGCTAAGCAGAAACAAGCACTGATAGCGAGTGTATTTTTATTTTTTAAAACGGACAAAACATCGATCTCTATGAAATGTGTGTTCATCATACAACTAACATCACTCTCCGCCCGACGCTCGCCCGCGACGGTCGTACCGCTCCGCGCTCTCGATCGTTCTGTGTCTGTGTCATCGCTTCGTCGCGCTCGCCGTGACGTCATTCGTAGTCGCCGACTACGACGCCTGGTCCGGATCCGCCTTTTTCGAGGTGGTGAAGGATTTCCTGTTTCTCTAACAGAGTATCGTCAAAAACAATTTAGTTTGGCCCCTTCAGGGTAAAACCACAGTTTCGTGGTCCTTGGTGGAAACCTCACGGTGTCAACAAAACCAAGGGGGTGCTGACCCGACGCACCCGCTGATCCCCTTCAGGGTGAAGCAGTCAATTGGAGTCGAGTGCTAGGTTTTGGCCTTGGGGGATCTCCTAGTCAAACCTAGTTACTGAGTTTCCTTTTCAGCTACTCACCTAGTGTCGGTTGGGTGTGTCTACCCCTTCGCACTAGACCCAATAGGGCCCGGTTCGCACAATAAGACTGGCGACCGGTTACAAGCTTAGGGCTCACCATTAGGTACACACCTCCCAGTCTCTACCCGACTGGGAGGGTTACACATCCCCGGACCCATCCATCCGGGGAGTTAGGCCAGTTAGGCTTTAAATAGGCCCCCCGCGGGAGACAAATCTCCAAAATTTCCTCATTAAATTTTTGATCCATTCGCCAATCATGGCGAACTCCAATATTTTGGAGATATTGTTAGAGATCCTTAGGGAAAACCCTGCTATTTCCGCCAAATATGGCGGAAAAATCCAGCGTGAAATCGCTAATAGTCCTCCGGCTACCGAAGCCAACGTCGCTGATTTTAGTGACGCGCTTGACAGCCCATTATCTCCCCCGCTTGCCGATCAAGGCATCCCAGTTGGTCAATTCACGGAAGTGTTTATTAACTCCGATCCCATTGTTCATCAAACAACGAACGACTTCCAGGTAGATAGCCCTCTATTGCCCCCGCCCGCCGACAAAGTCGTGCCGATCGCCCGATTCCCGAAATCACCTATTGTTTCCGGCCCACCTACTAATCCCATTGTTCATAAAACAATGGACGCCGCGCAGGTGTGCGCTGCACCTGAATTCCGTGAAATGGACATCACCGAACCTATTTCCAATAACAACTCCGACAATGATTTGTCATCATGCCCCTCATCCTCGGAAGACGACTTTCAAGTCGTCACCGGCGGCAAGAGGAAGAAAGGGAAAACCTCCCAGGCCAGCAAGGCCAAAAAGACCACCGCGTCACCCCCGTCCCCAACTCAAACGCCCGTACGACCCGCTAGCCCCGTCCCAACGACCTCCACTCGCGCGCAGGATAGTCGTCCCCCCAGCCCGATAGCCCAAACTTCCTCAACCCAAAGGAAGCAACGCCCTCCGCCCCCCTTTTACATCCAGGACAAGGGGAAATGGACTGATGTGTCCAAGATGTGTGTTGATCGAAAGATCAACTACACAAACGCCCGTGCTTGCCAAAATGGCATTAAAGTCACCGTCCCTACGTCGAACGACTATAGGGAATTATATCGCGCCCTCCGTGAAAGGAATATTTCCTTTCACACTTTCTCCTTCCCCGAGGACACGCCCACTCGTGTTATTATTAAACGTGTCCCTAAAGAAATCCTAGTACAGGATATTAAAGACGACCTTGCCGATCAAGGTATACCAGTGATCGCCGTCCATCGCTTACATAAAGCGAGAGGCGGTGAATTGTACGACATGGTTCTTGTCATTTGTGAACCAACCGAAGGTCATCACCCAATATTTAAGATTAAGTCTATTTGCTCCCTATCCGGTATCTCAATAGAAAAGCCCTACAAAACCGCAACAGTGGGACAATGCCACCGTTGCCAACTGTATGGCCATGCGCAGAGCAACTGCTATGCGACTCCCAGATGCGTCAAGTGTCTGGGCGAGCATAGCACTGCGGACTGCCCACGGCCTAAAGACCGAACCCTCTGTTCGGAACCACCCAGCTGCGTTCTCTGCGGCCAGACCGGTCACCCGGCAAACTACCGCGGCTGTCCCAAAGCCCCCAAACTCGCTCCTAAATTAGCGAAGCGCGCCAACGCCCGCCAACAGAGAGAGGCACCTTCTTCTCAAATTCCCCAACGTCTCGCTCCTCAGAGACCGTCCCCGTGGAACAGGCTAAACCACGTAAAAGCCTTTCCCTCCTTGGCCCCTGCCAAACCTTTGCAGGCACTGATGGATATACCCATCGCAGCGCAGATCCTGCCTATAGCCGTGGCTACAGAGCCCACAGCCAGTCACAAACCCGCGCCTCAAACCACTGCTGCTCCTGCAGTCAAACAACCGCCCAATCCCTCACCCGTCGCGCACGGCGAGGCTTGTGCCCAGACTATACTGCGCCATTATAGGTTATTTATGACCCGCCAAGCCAGATCTCTCCGCGATGCCCTTCTGGCTGCCGAACAGCAGAATAACGGCAAAATTACGACGGCAATGTACAGCCAAATATTCAGCACACACAGTGATGTGGTGCTAGGTCTCGACCAGATGGATGCGATGGACTGATCCAATGGATTCCCAACGCACAAACCACACTAGGCCTCGATCCCTCAAATTAGGTTTTTTCAACGCCAATGGCATTTTCAACCAACGCGCCGAAATAACTAAATTCCTCCGCGACCACCAATTAGACGTCCTCCTTATACAGGAGACCCTTTTGAAACCCCACCGCGCTGATCCCAAAATTGCGAACTACCGTCTAGTTCGCAATGACAGAACACGTTGCCACGGCGGCGGTACCCTTATTTATTATAGAAAGGAGTTATACTGCATCCCTCTGACCCCACCCGCGCCTCTCTCTCACCTAGAGTACTCTGCCTGTCGACTAGGCATGACTGGTCATCCTCCGATAACCATCATCTCTGCCTACCATCCCCCACCATCGGTCGCGTCTCTTGCTTCAGACGATCCTATCGCGCTCACCAGCGATCTCACGACTCTCTTCGGCCTGAGTGACTCCGTCTTACTAGCGGGCGATCTCAACGCCAAACACCCCGCTTGGAACAGCAACACGACAAATGCCAGAGGCAGAATCGTGTATAACCTAGGCGCGACCCTAAACTACGACGTCATCGCTCCGATGACTCCCACCCACTACCCACACGACCCCAACCATAACCCCGATGTCCTCGATGTGGCGCTCCTAAAGAATGTAAACCTCCGTTTACACTCCATAGAAGCGCTTCACGAGCTCAACTCGGATCACCGTCCCGTTATCCTACACCTAGGTTCCCGCTCGGGTAACCATGATCCTACCCAACCTCCTCCGACCCAATTGATCACCGATTGGAGGAAAGTAAGTGAAAAACTGAAATCCACCACGTCGCCTCAACTGGACACCATTCCTGACCACATAGTCTCAGTCGCCGACACGACGGCGGCGATCGACTCGCTTACAAATCACGTACAATCCGTCCTGAACGATTGTTCAAGGGAAGTTCCTGTAGTGGAAGACCACCGCTGGAAACTCCCGGACGATGTACGGAATCTGATAACCGAGAAGAACGCAGCCATCCGTGCGTACAGCGCTTTTCCCTGCGCCGCAAACAAAGCTCACATGCGCAACTTACAGCGTGCTGTAAGGAAACGCATTACCGAGCAGCGTAATGCGAGCTGGGACAAGATGCTGAGCGAACTTGAGCCCACCCATCTTGCCTTCTGGCAGCTTCAGAGGAAGTTACGATCCACTGAAGTGGCCACAATGCCTCCTCTCATTCGTCCCGATAAGAGTGTCGCCTTCGATAACTCTGAAAAAGCAGAATGCCTAGCCGACAGCCTAGAGTCCCAGTGTTCTCCCAGCTCTCAACCAGTAGACCAAGCCCACCTCGATATGGTGAACGCCGAAGTCGAACGTAGAACTTCCCTTCCGCCCGTCGAAGATCCCGATAATCCACTGGCCCCCATCACTCGTGATGAGGTCCAGGATATCATTAAAAGTCTCCAACCGCGAAAAGCCCCTGGCTTCGACGGCATCACCAATAGGGTTTTCAAACTTTTCCCCGCCCAGCTTATAGTGCTAATGACTGCCATCTTCAATGGTGCATTGAGCAATAATATGTTCCCCGCAACCTGGAAACAGGCCACCGTCATAGGTATTCCCAAACCAGGCAAGCCCAAGTCTGACCCGTCTAGCTACCGTCCCATTAGCTTACTCAACGTCCTTGGTAAAATCTATGAAAGGCTTATATATAAGCGGCTCAAAGATTTTGCCGAAGCAAAGAGTCTTATACCCAATGAGCAGTTTGGATTTAGAACCGAACACTCATGTATCCAACAAGTCCACCGCATCATAGAACACGTCAGCGCCGGCTTCCAACGGGGCGCAATAACGGGAGCCTTATTCTTCGACATAGCAAAAGCGTTCGACAAAGTCTGGCACAATGGCTTAATCTATAAGCTATACCAACTCGGCGTGCCTGACCGTCTCGTGCTCATCCTACGGGACTTTTTATCGAATCGCACCTTTCGTTACCGAATTGAGGGGGAGCTTTCCTCCCCACATCCCATTCGCGCAGGAGTTCCTCAAGGCTCCGTACTATCCCCCCTCGTTTTCACGCTATTCACTAGCGATATCCCCAAGCATAAAAATACCCAGCTAGCCCTATTTGCCGACGATACGGCTATCTATTATACCGGTCTTAAACCCGATGCCATCGCTCGCACTCTCCAAACTTCCGCAAACACTCTGGCCAAGTGGTTCCGGAAATGGAGAATCGAAGTCAATCCAGACAAAAGCCAGGCAGTCCTCTTTTCTAAGCCGCGGATAAACCCACCCTCCCCCCGTCCGATTACCATGTACGGCAAGCCGATCCCCTGGGAAAAGCAAGCCAAATACTTAGGCGTGGTCCTCGATAAACACCTTTCCTTCGCTGAGCACATAAAGCAGGCACGTTCGCGCGCCGCTTTCGCTCTAGGTAGGCTCCACTTCATTCTTAGCTCCCGCAGCAAGTTATCACTCAGGTGCAAGCTGCGTATTTTCACCGCGGTCATCCGTCCCATCATGACCTACGCCTGCGTTGTTTTCGCACACGCAAAGCCCTACCTCCTCCACAAGATGCAGACCCTCCAAAACCGATTCCTCCGTAGAGTCACGGGAGCTCCCTTTTATGTTCGAAATGAGCTTCTTCACGTAGACCTCAAGATGCCCACCATCCAGCAGTTCATGAAACGTGTCTCCAAGCGTTTCTTTGATACTGCAATCCAACATAGGAATCCCCTTATCGTATCGGCCGCCCAATACGAACCCTCGCGTATCTCTAAGATTCGCCGACCAAGGCATACCCTTGTCACTCCCGATGACGCAATCACCCTGCTCCAAGAGAGCCGTAGGGAAACAAGTACAGTGGCACACAAAAACAAAAACCGACCGTCCTTCCGTCCTCGCCGCCGAGGCCCGCCGCGACGTCCCCGTAATAGTCCGCCCCGACCCTTGCCAGAGCCAGCCCGCGACGCTGAGCCAGTAGCTTTAAATTCCCTTATTAATAATAAAAATGATATGATCCAGCCTGTCCCTAGCTGCCCTCCCACTGCGACGCCCTAAGCCGAGGTCCGTACCCCACAGGGGGTGCCCTTAGCGTGTAGTCGCCTAGTTTGTAAGTTTTCTAATAAGCCCTGGCTGGAGGCTTTAATTAATTTATTAATTAAGGCAACCACAGGCAAGCCCGGTTAAGCAGCCGACAACCTCAGAGGTTGACCTGCGAGATGCCACACACAAAAAAAAAAAAAAAAAAAAAACAACTAACATCCTGGCATACTCGTACGTTAACTAAGCAACGATTAGCAATGTTTGTCGAAGATATGAACCTACAATGCTCCAGTATAATCTGATCTTGCATTACAAACACTTTTTTAACAATGCGAGGTCAGCGTATAATGGTAAATTGCGGTCGTTACTAAACAATTGTGATACTTTGTTTTCCTTATAAAACCTCAAGTATACCAATTATGACTGCTATTTACATTCAACCAACAGTTTTATTTTCGCGTCAAAGCGTTTATAACTAGCCGTATTTGAACCAAAGTAAAGTAGATTATCTATTTAGTGACTGCCATTGTTTTTAAATATTTTTTCGATTCAATTTATTGTAGGTATGTCCATACAAGAAAATGTCAAAGGCCCAAAGATTTAGAGTCTAAATCTTTCTAAGGTCTACATTTTAGACCTTTCCTTCTATTATGATTGAAATAAGTGAGTTTGGCATACGTGTGGCGAGATTAAAAAAAGAAATTAAATTAAGAAATTAAAATTGTTTATTGGCACATGTAAATATGTACATCAAGTCTTGGTATAGTAGATTGACTCATTTAAATGTATTAATACAAAACTACTGATGCTGATTACTAACTTACTTGACTACTAAGCTAGAGCTTGTGCTTTGGGAGACAGCGTTCATTACGAGCGATACGAAGTGAGTGAATACCGAATTGATTTTCACTGCGGTTTACATGGACTATAGTTTAAACATTAAAATTTAATGATGATGACGGCGCGTCAAGTACCACGCGCGCCACAAAGAATAGTCAATACTACTGATAGGAATATTACCTACCGGGGATGATGCGCATGCTTTAACGACATGCCGCGGCCAGGAACAAGTTTTCCTCAGTTGGAATCTGGCACTCCCCTCCACCCAAGGTAAAAGGGAGAGTCAGTAGAAGTCTGACACTCCCTTCCGCTCCACCCAGAGTGGGGGAGTCATTCGATGATTTTCCCACCCAAGACAAAAAAAAGGATAAGAGGGAGGGATATGAGCTGTTTTTTTGTAATATTAGACATAAGTATAATTGCGATACTTGGGTGTATATAATTAGGATCAATGCTTGGCATAACCTGGGGGTCTTTAAGTCAAGAGTGAATAGGTTACTTCTAGGTCAACGTGCTTCATCTTAGACCACATCATCGTTTAGCGTCAGGTGAGACGGTAGTCAAACGCAAGATTATAACCGATTAAAAAAAACTGGATGCATCCAAATACCAAATAGATAAAATATTATTTACAAATTAAGAAAAAAAAAAGAAAATACATTTCTATTTAGCTAAACTATGAATAATGTTAGTCACGGAATGTTTAAATCTATTAGACTACAATGAAAATATGTCTATGTCTGAGAAAGTTGTGTTGAATTTTTTTGCAATTCGACGCAAAGGTGCGCGCAAATCTGCATTAGTGCGGCACATAGAGTACTATAATACTACAGATGCGGCATGAAGAAATAGCGAAAAGTGGACGAGCGCGGATCTCGCGTTATTTAATAACAATATTTCAGATAATTTGTGTGCTTATAGTTTAGACTGGCACACAAAGATCTTATCGTATCTTCACTCAATACAATAACTGAATGGTGTATTTGTAATTATTTTATTGTATAATACCAACAATTATCAAAGTCAAACAATGGAACACGATAAGGCATGCTTATGGTTTAATTTTACATACAAAATGGTCCTTTCTAAAAATGCTGGTCGTTGTTCGTGTGGTTGCAAGAGGGACTGCCATGCACGAGGTTTGATTCCTGGGTCGGGCAAAGAGTGCTATTGGGTTTTTCTATATTGGGAATTTCTCAGTATTAGCTCGGATTGGAAGTTGAAGTTGAAAGCCTTGAACATCGACGACGAGTTACAAGTCTATCGGTTACATTTCGGAGAGTGTGCGATGGAATTACAGAATCTAATTCCGCCAAGTCCGTTCCATCATCGGACTACAAGAAAAACGGCGATACGCCATCGTTACATGGTGGACATCCCACCCATACGCACTAAACGTTTTGGAAATACCTTCATTGTGCGTACGGCTAAAGACTGGAATTCCCTGCCGGAGTCTGTGCTTCCCGATAGCTATAACCTAGGGGTCTTTAAGACAAGAGTGAATAGGTTACTTTTAGGTAAGCGTGCTCCATCTTCGACCACATCATCACTTAACATCAGGTGAGAGTGGTTAAACGCGAAACTATAATCAATAAAAAAAATGTTAGCGTTGCGATATCCGCGTCCCTCGGAAAGTAAGTTAAGTTGTTGGTCGCGGCTGTCATTAGGACATGTTTGACAGTCGTTACGGGGAGTCAGAAGCCAGTAAATATGACACTGGTCTAGCAAGGGATATCGTGTTACCCAGTTACTGGGTTGTGGAGGTCAGATAGTCAGACGCTCCATGTAAAACACTAATACTACACTGTATCTGGTAAGCCTGGAAACCGACACAATTTTTGTTTTTATTGATTGCGTTGTATTGATTATTTGTTATGTATTATTTTTCAATAAAAACTTTTTTGCAAAAAATAAAACCGACTTCCATATCAAAACACTACAAAGCCAAAAATAATTTTAATTTCGGTAGTCGGTGTTATTGGTTTTGTATTTTCTTTTTTTTCCGCCTTCCAAAATTAAAATTATTTTTGGCTTTGTAGTGTTTTGATATGGAAGTCGGTTTTATTTTTTGCCAAAAAGTTTTTATTTTCGTGCTTTTTAGTGGGTCAGTGAATTTTCCAAATCGGTTCGTAAATGACGGAGTTGTGTGCGAACAAAAAACGCAATGCAGAGTAAACGAAAAGATCATCAACGTAAATATTTTTTTTTACTTTTGTTGATTTTTCAGAAACGGCTTGTCCGATTTTGATAAAATTTTCATGGGACCTTTTGGGAAGTATACCCTTTCTAACCAGATAATAATTTTTCAAATCGGTTGGCAAGCGACGGAGTTATGCGTGGACAAACATAAAAAAAAATACAAACATCCGAATTGAGAAACTCCTCCTTTTTTAGAAGTCGGTTAAAAATATCAAAAATATATGGCATTGACGTACGCTGTCAGATACCACGTGATTAAGTTTATTTTGACATTTCAATATTCGCATCAGCCGATAGAATAGATCATTTATTTATAATAACATCAGTATTTTTTCTCAGGCAGACTGCCGTATAAGTTATAATATTATTCAACACTTTGTATCTCTCTTACAAACTGTGCTATTGTATTACTTACGTCACGCCATTGTCTTAGAGTGTTGCGTCTAAGCATTGTTTGAATTAATGAACTGCTGTATCTACCAGATGTGGAAATTAATTGATATCAAAATATGGGTTTTAAGATTATGATTATATACAAATATATCTCAAAACGTTTTTATTAAAATCTACAGCACATATTTTTGAAGGATTTTTCACTCTCTCATTTTAAAAGTTAAGGGGGTAAATCTTTCAAATGACGGACTCATAAAAAAAATGTAGGTTTGATATAAAAATTCCATGTACGGGGAATTAATATTTTAGACCCCCGTTAATGTTTTATATTTGTATAAAAATCGTAACGCAGTTCACAAAAAGTTATTTAAAAAGTCTAAAAAACCCGACTGCTCAACTGAAATGCAGACTTTTTAAATAACTTTGTTTTTTTTTTCAACTTTTTAGTTCAAATATTAATTAAGCATTTTTTTATTTTCCCCGGTCGTGTCACACTGGCATCCCACCGGATTCAGAAAGTGAAATAGCAAAGTCTATATTTTTTAATTTTCTCATTATATTATTTTTATTAGTATTACACTATTGATAATCATGACATACCTTTTTAAATCCTTGTGTTGAGCCCTTTAATTTGATACCCATATTGTAGAATTTGAAAAAAAAAATCATTTGGTACATTGGCGTCGCACAACTTCCATGTTTGATTTTTTTTAACATCACCTATCTAGAAACACTTGGGCTGCTATGACAAATCGGACGATACCTCAATTATGTAAATCAGTTCAGCAGTTCTGGAGATATGAGGTAATAAAGAATATTACAAACATACGCGTGAAAAACATAACCCTTCCTTTGCAGTAGGGTAAAAATACGTCTACCAAGTTTGAACTATGTGTAGTATCAGAATGTAGTTTCAGAATAAAATGGCTTTGCCGTAAGGTCGGACGGACAGACAGGCAGACAAACAGAGACAAGACAAATCTAAAAGGGTTCCATTTTTTGTCAGTCGGCTACGGATCCCTAAAAGACGGTACAAAGTGTTTTCTCCACGTATTTATTATAGATGCAGGATTTATGCAGGCGTGAAAGGATTTATTGTAATTCGTTTTTCAAAATTCGACTGACAGTTAACGCGGCCCTCGCGGAGTCCCTCTTGAAAGCTTCCCTGACGTTGTGAATGTAGGTTTTTAGAACTATTTTGTAGCAAGGTCTGTGATAGCTACAGCTATATGTGATTCTCCTTATTCTGTCTGAGTACTGTACTCCTTTTTTCGTGTGGGGAAAATCATCCACTGACCCCCACTCTGAGTGGAAGGGAGTTTCAGACTTCTACTAACTAAAAACCCACCCGAACCCTGCATTTGCCCTTGCGTTCCGGGGTTGCGGTATCTCGTTAGAATATTGTCGCAACCACAGCCGCCAACCAGGGCCTGGTCCTTACTGGACGGTGAGCTACCCCTGCTCGCCGTCCGCCAGCCCACGTCTACGGTGGCCGGAGATCGGCTCGCGATCCCCGACGCCCGGGGCGTCTCCCGCGGTGGCTAGAGCGTGAGAGAGATAGTTGTCTCTCCCTCACGCGTTCAGCTTCCTCCTTTGAGCAATACTGCTTCGCAGAAGGAGTCGGCTTTATTTCATTGCATCTCGCCCTACAGCATGGCCTGCACCAGGACCGGTGGATACGGTCCTCTGTGGGCTAAATAAGTGAAATAAAAGTTAAATGCTAGTTTTTTATAGAATTTTACCGCTGCACTATGTTTGCGTTTATGACATGTTTTAGTTGTTATTTTATAGTAGCTTGCCTACGGCTTCACTCGCGCATAAGTTCTGCACCAGGTGTTCTAGTTTTTGAAATCAATTGTAGCTTATATATTGCTCAGACTTAATAATAATATAACAAAAAAGTTTCATTCAAATCTTTCTAGCAATTCCGAAGATTAGCATGTACATACAGATAAACAGACGGATATTTTTTTACCCTGTTTACCTTCACAGATTTAAGAGCAATGGTGATAATATTTACATTAGCTACATTTCTTTGTATACTAAAAATGTAGCTGACTGGGTTCGACCTACAACCTGCAGCCTGCTACCACCAGTCCACCACTGCTCCTAAGAATGCAAGCCGAGTCCATAAAATTATAGTTTCAATTTTCCTGTCATTCATTCTTCAGCACCAGCACTTATAAACTGTCAAAGTTAGAAAACAAAGTTTCAAAGTACACTGCCATTTTCTCCATAATAACGGGTTTCCTTTAATAGTGAAACACTAAGAAATATTGTTTGTTGGTTTCAATGTTTTGATATCCACTTTATCGCTCTGTTGTTTCTCTTACGGGTTGGTATGTTTACAATTATACTGTTGGTATTATTGCAATAAAGTAGCCAGACTTAGCATGTATCATGTATTACCATAAGATACTCTGATTAATTGAAATAAACTAAACTTGGGTTTGGGAAAAATTTCATTATGCGTATGGCTAAGGAGTGGAATTCCCTGCCGAAGTCTGTGTTTCCTGATAGCTATAATCTGGGAGTTTTTTTAAGTTAAGAGTGAATACGTTACTTCTAGGTAAGTGTGCTTCATCTTCGACCACATCATCACTTACCATCAGGTGAGATGTTGGTCAAACGCGAGCCCGTTATCAATAAAAAAATAAACAATAATAGAAATAATTAACCCTTTCCTACAATTTTTTTTCCAAAGTTAGTCATTATTAGTGTATGGAGAGCTGTCAATTCATACTGGTAGTACCGTAGAGGATGTTATTATATTGTCTAGGTAAGTATAAGTTGCCATTTTCACTTCGGAAAAAAACGAAGAGGTATTTACTGATATGTGTTAGCCGCTGTTTTATTCTGAAAAAAATATATGAAAAATTTATTTTTGCAATACTTTCATGTGCATTTTAAATTTAAAATTACTAGACTTATCAGACAATTGCAAAATTGAGAATGTAATTATTTAATTTCAGGTATTTCACATTATTCATACGAGTAACTATCGCAAATTCTGGTTGCAAAGCTAGAAATAATTATCGTATAATAAATGCATATGTTACCGTTAAAATATGTCAAAGCTCCGACGCTTCTAGGATGAACTAGTCAAACTATAGGTTTCAAATCATAATCGATTTCCACAATATTCTTGTAAAAACCAATTATGATTTGAAACCCATCATACTACAGTTTTACAGGTATGAGAGGACAGTGCAGACCAATTATTAAATAAAAACTATTCAAAACGAATCTAAGAGTCTACTATGTTTATATGCTGAAAAAGCAGAACATATTTGAATACGAAGCAATAATTTGCTTATAGTCGCTTCTGTACAGACTGGGAATAGTTCAAATCAAATAATTTTGGCATTAGAATAAACAAGCAGTTGCCCGTGACATCGTTCGTAATTCGTTCAAATTTTCCCTGGATATAAAATAACCTATGTGTTAATCAAGTAGATAGATAGATACAATATACTTTATTGTACACCAAAAATTGGAACACACTTACATAACCTTATTGCTATAACTTTGGTTACAATCGCGGTCTTATCGCTGAGAGCGATATCTTCCAGACAACCTTTGGAAGGACTGTAGTATAGACCTGGAAGTCTTTTAATAGACAGCGGACCCAGGTTGGCCGTAGCAAAGAAAATCTGTTCAAGTTAGACCAGTTGATAACTCTGCCTTGGAGTGTATATGTGGTTCACAAACTATGGCGCACTTAATTTCTTATCCCGCGTTTCCTGATAACTGTTCACTGTAGGACTTGATAGAAGCTTCCGACGGTGCCAAACTTGTTGCCCAGGTGTCGGTAGACTCAATCTAGCCATATGCCTAGAAGAAGAAGATTTCAGATACCCAGATTATTAAAGATACTTCATTCAGACCAGCTCAGTAAGTTTTTTGTGAAACTTTCGCATTAGTATTAAGTAAAACCGATAGTCTGGGGCTCTTTAAGTCAAGAGTGAATATTATGTTACTTCTAGGTAAGCGTGCTCCATCTTCGATCACATCATCACTTACCATCAGGTGAGATGATGGACAAATACGAGTCTATTATCAATAAAAAAAGTAGAAACGGTTTTAGGTAAACTTAAAAAGTGAAACGGCTGAATTTTCCTACTATTTCAGGATTTGCCTGCCCCAGGATAATCCAGTCACTCCGCAAAAAGACTACACACGGTCTTTGACTGCAACATATGCACTTAAACCCACAAAGGGGTAATTATACGCCCAAGTATACGTTCACCTTCATTGCTATGAAGTTCTGAACGGCGAAGTAAATGATTTTATGGAATTGATTTATTGGAAAGGATAGAATTTTACAGTCTTTTTGTTGCACCCGCGTAGAAAGGTTCTTGCAAGACCACACTACTGAAAAAGCTTGTAGGCTTGTAAAAATTTAGAGCTGTATTTTCAAACGATTATGTCTCCTTTAGAAGAAATACTAGTGCTGATATTGCTACTACTTATCACACTTGGTTTCGGTCACACTATACTCATCATACTTATAATACTGATTTTCATTAAATGGTTGTCTGAAGCACTGTAAAGTGGGCGTGTTAGTTTTAGAATATATCTGAATTAGTCTTCTTGTGATGTTAAGACAATGGTTGCTTTTGAGCTGGAATGGTGAGCTATAGTGAAAATGATGGTTATGTTAATAAAAAGCAAATATTAAGTTGTGTTTTGTTTTTGTGCTGTTATGCCCAAACTTGTTTTGGCATATAAGTTATTTGTAGTGAAAAAAAAAATCCTACGACCTATTCTCAGATATCTCAAATACATGTACAAAAATCATAAAAATCAGTCAAACCGTTTCGAAGGAGTTCGATAATAAACACTGTGACATGAGTTTTTTACAAATTAGAAGATTAATTATATAGTAATAATAATACTTCATTGATTTTTCTGTTCTATACTCAAATACGAACACTGTTACAAATTCTGTTTTGAGCCGTCGTCTCTTCTATTAAAAAACGGGTTTCCATTTTTAACCGAAACTTGAAATTCAAAGCTAGCACTTCACCCGCGTCTTCATTCGCATGGATTTCAAAATAATTTTTAATTACAAGCACTCACAAATAATGCACTTATAACCAAATACTTTTGGACCGGAGATTGCTCCCACTTCTAAACTTACAAACAAATCTTACCTCTTTATAATGTTAGTATAGAGGAGTTAAAATAAAATAAAAGTTACCAAAGATCCATGTACAGATGCCAGCACATCAACCTACCTTAATCTGTCTTTCTTTAATAGATTTTCAATCTTATCACAATAGTGGAAGGTTAATGTTCGATTGGTAAAATTTGACAGATTAGGGTAGATTAATGTGCTGGCTCTCTGTTGTGAGTCTGTACATGGTTGAAATTACGAATTAGAAGATTATCCATCATTATCGTTATTAAAATTAAATTACCAGAATCATACAGGTAAATTGTACATAGATATAATACCTGTATAGATATAGATTGTACATCATCATTTCTTTTCAGTGGGTTGCTTCTGTAAAGACTTTATTCAAGTTCATAATTCTATAGTATCTAATGTGTTTCACGGGCCCGAGTCAATGACGGCGCGGCTTGATATGTTCGCCTCAAAGATACGTCAGCACTTCAGAACTAATGACTGGGCTCGACAACAATTCTAACAAGATAGATAGATATATTCTTTATTGTCGGTTTTCTATAGATTGTACTTCGGGGAGTGTGCGCAGGAGCTCCATGACCTGATTCCTCTATCTCCATTTCACTACCGGTCTACCAGACGCACGGCTGGGTACCATCCACACTTGGTTGATATACCGTCTTGTCGTACCAAGCGCTTCTCCTCCACATTTATTGTGCGCACAGCCAAGTTGTGGAACTCTCTGCCGGCTTCTGTGTTCCCTGCCACTTATGACCTTTCAGCCTTTAAAGTAAATAGGCATCTTCTGGGCTCGCTCGTCACATCGTAGACCTCATCTATCGCTTACCAGCAGGCGAGATCGAGGTCAAGTGGGGGCTCATCCGTAATAAAAAAATTAAAAAAAAATTATGAAACCTTTTGATTGATTTGACACAGAAGGAGAAAATAAATACGCGGGTATTCCACGTTCCATTCCTATATAAAATACAAAAACAATAAATTTCATTCTCAAGACATAATGTACTTTGCATATATGCTTGTTTTTTTACATACATATATGCTTGTCTTACTGACACGGGTAGAGTATTCAAGTGAATGAATTTCAAGAAGGTGCAAGAGCAAATTGGCCGTAAGCCTTAAGTTTTCTGATGACCTCAGAGATTTTGCATGTGCGTCATGAAGGAACTTGAATCGTTCTTTAGGATAAGCGTTTTTTTATTGATAACACGATGACTGCCAGCCCGGTCACCGGTGACCGGACCCCGTCTTGTATCTACGCGCCGTGTTGGTCACCGGTGACCTCAAGACAGACCTGTTTATGGGCAGAATTATTACGCCGGTGACCACGTTTATCGTACATTTAGTGTATGCAAGTGACCAGAGCGGCCCTGTAGACTGTTACTACAGCGTGGTTTCGGCGTGTTTATGAAATTGTGAGAAATGTGGGACAAAAAACTTTTTACCAAAAAATTAAACCGACTCCCAAAAACACTGCAAAGTGAAAAATAACTTTAATTTCGGTAGTCGGTGTCTTTAGTTTTGTATTTTCGTTTTTGGCACCGACTTCCGAAATTAAAGTTATTATTCACTTTGCAGTGTTTTTTGGGAGTCGGTTTAATTTTTTGGTAAAAAGTTTTTATTTCACTCTTTTTATTTGGCCTATTTTTAATTTACCCAGTTACAAGTGCCTAAATGTCAACTACTTATAACCTTTTACAAAATATTGCTTTTCCCAATGCTGGGCCGTTAATTGTTGAGGAGTTCTCCTGGTACTTCACCATCAGCTCTACATCACCATATTATTATGCATTGTGACGAGCATAAAGTGCTTAACATCCATATTCAAGTAATCGAATCTCAATCCACGAAATACTTATTATTGAGTAGTTTCGATGGCCATCTGGGGTCTTCATCATCAGTTCCACTTCCTCAAATGGTGCTTATCGAGAGCAACTGCACAGGGTACTATAAGAAATACCCAAAACGCTATAGGTGTGCCTATAATATTTGAAGAGTTCCCTCGATTTCTCCATGATCCCATCTTGAAATCCTGACGTTTATGAAAATGGGACCAATTTCGAAGTATACCCTTTCAATCAAAAAAAAGAATTTTCCAAATCGGTTCAGCCGTCTTCGAGTAATCGAAAACATACATAAAAAAAAAATATTCGCGTCGAATTGATAACCTCCTCTTTTTGTCGTCGGTTGAAAATGAAGAAAGTAAGAGAAAAAACATAACCGCCACAAAAATCAAGGATTTATTTTTATCAATGTGTGAAATATAAGTAAAAAAAAAGTAACTGGGTATTCTAAAATACAAATTATACGAAGCGATGGAACTTATTGAAACAAAATAAAGAAAAATATGGTTCATTTGGACATTCTTTACAAAACGTTGCTACTTTCTTTGTTTTATTTTTGGCTGATTTTGAACTGTACATTGCCACACAGTTTTTGTAACATTCTGATCAAAATCGTCTAGTGTTTCTTACGTTACCCTCTTTTTTCGTCACCCGACTGCGCGGTGCGGGTGACCGGAGAAGTGCCCGCCCCGGCGCCCTTTAACAGAAATTCACATTTTTACTATCAAGGCGCCACGTAGGTCACCGCCGCCGGTGGCCTCATGTGGTTTTTTCGAAATAACTATGAAACGCAGCTTCTGATCGAATCCTAAATTAGATATATTTTAAAATATTGATATTGCCCACCTATTTGCATCAAAAAGTTTTTTACTGATTTTTCTCATTTACACTACGGCAGTCAACGTGTTAATAGGTTCACGTTTATTCAGAATAGGCTCGCATTTAACCACCATCTCACCTGATGGTAAGTGATGATGTGGTCGAAGATGGAGCACGCTTACCTAAAAGTAACCTATTCACTCTTGACTTAAAGACTCCTAGGTTATAGCTGTCGGGAAACACAGACTCCGGCAGGGAATTCCACTCCTTAGCAATACGCACAATGAAGGTAATCCCAAAACGTTTTGTGCGTAAACATATGTACTTTACATAGATATATGCTTGTTTTTTTACATACATATATGCTTGTCCTACTGACACGGGTAGAGCATTCAAGTGAATGAATTTCAAGAGGGTGCAAGAGCAAATTGGTGGCGTGACTCGGTACCGCAAGCCTTAAGTTTTCTGATGACCTCAGAGATTCTGCATGTGTGTCACTAAGGAACTTGAATCGTTCTTTAGGATAAGTGGGGGTTTTAGGATCAAACAGAAGACTGTAAAGCAGAGACAAGATGAGTAAGTTCCGGCGAGATTATGCGACCGAGGACCGCAAGGGCTACGGAAGAAATAGAATAGGTTAATAAGTCTAGATATTTTGTCTGAGCCATTTGGGGTAGAAACATTAAAACACATATTACCTACATTGAAATGAAATGAAATATTTATTTTGTAAATTGGTTATAAATAACGCTTTTACACGTCATGTTTTTTTTGCGTGTTAAGTTTAGTTTAGTTTAGCTAGATGAGGCCGGTGTTCCCTAACTGACTACTCTGAGAAGAAACACCGAAACAAACTCAGAGGTCAACGTCTCTTTTAAAGTCCATACAATTTGTGTTGGTCTAATCATATGACAAACATGTAGGTTCATGTCTTTGGTGCTCTTTGAGGAAATAACCATACAGATTTGAGTGGACCTGTCCAGACATTGCCATTCAACTTGTAGCCAGTGGTCTGTACAATTTTGCTTTCGACATGCTGCCTTTGGCCAAAGCTAAGGTAGCCTTTGGAGTAGTTAGGGTGGGCTCATTCCAAAATAAGTACCAAAGTTAAAGCCAGGTCACGAGCATTAAAAACCATTTTAATTGTTATTCTTATTTCGTAAATTAATTTAAATTTTAACAGAACAATAGCTACGCCGGGGCCTTTTAGGGTTCCGAAGCCGAATGTCAAAAACGGCAATCCTATAGATTTGTAACGCCTGTCTGTCGGTCCGTAGGTTACAGCCATTTTATTCCGACAAAGTATTAGGACTACACATTTGAAACTTGGTAGGTTTAGGTGTATTTTGTGAACTGCTTTACGATTTCTACAAACATAAAAATAAATTAAGATGCGCTCCCAATACATGGTACAGAAACTAAAAAAGAAAAGAAACCAATACGTGTGGAGTGTTTATAGATAGGTCTTTGAAAATCACATTGTAGTAAAAAGTAGGAGGTAGTTCGCTGTAATAATTATGTACAGGTGTTCTTTTTGTAGGAAAGAATTTAAAACTACTTTTTTGTGGGTCAACTTTGCGCAGAGAGCTTGTGCTGCTTATACAATAATGGTGTTAGGATGTTGATAGGGCTCCCTCGCTTCGGTAGTGCTTCACAGAATTTCGCTGAAGCTCTGGTTTGATGATTTCTATGCGATCATCACGCAAAAAGTAGATCTTAGTGGCCACTTTAAACGAAAATTAGATTGAACGAGATATATAATATATAGCTCGTTCAATCTAATTTCCCATTTTTAAAATCACTTACACAACTATAACTTTGTGATTTCTATAAACACAATTTTTTGCAAATCTATGCTTGTTACTACGGAACCTTTTAACTTCGGCAAGTCCGAGTCGCACTTTGCCAATTTTTTCAGAAAAAAATATTTGTGTCTAGAAGTAGTTTTTTTTTTTTTAAGATAATCATCTTAAATTTCAACACAATAACATAAGTGCGACTAGCCGTATTTTCAATTACATTTACGTGAATATCACTAGTATCGAGGCGAATCAAGCAGCTTAGAAGTCACTGAATCATATTTTTCTTGTGTTTAACACACAAAGAAAATTATACTTGCACATATTATTCTTGGGACTAAACTTTCACAAAACAACACTTAATAAACTTTTCGGATACTCCATAATACCGTCAATATTACTAAGAATGTCAAAATTAGAAAAATATTAAGTGATGACTTGACCTCATTTTTTAATAACTTTTTTGTGATTTATCAGCTAATGAAATGCGTTGTATCTTCTTATGGAGAATAAAGCTAGCGTGGTGTTATTTCTTAAATGATAACTCGCGCGGTACTTCGCTCCTGTCGAATTTATCACGATAAAAATATAACTCTCCTTCGGATCGTCAGGTAACGCTTATAACCTTCCTCAATCTTCAAGCTACTTCGATGACAAATTTCATCTAAATCCACCCAGTACTTTCAAAGATTAGCGCATTTAAACAAACATACTTTTCCGCTTTGAAATATTACTACCTACTTATAGATTTTAATTTTTTCTTTTACAGTTTCAAAATGGTTCATCCAACTACTACCTTGGGCCGAGCTTTCAGTAGCCGGTTCTTTGCCCCGAGGAAGAGGATAGCAGCCTGCCTTTTGCTGCTACTATTCGTTGTCTTCACCATAATCATATTCACGTCAGCCAATGGTAGGCCTTAGTTTTAACCCTAACAAGACCACAGCCATTTTCAAGTCATTTCAGTCACTATCCTCTGATCAAATTCGTACTTACTGATTAATATTGTACTTCGATTTAAAAGGTTCTAACCCCACCATTACACTATTGTCGTGAATCCACTCCAGAAACAAGCGTATTTAATTTAGTTGGTGGGGTTAACAAGATTGCTATGTGTATTCTACCCACATTGCTACTTCTAGTAAGGAACAAAAGAGGTTTATTTCGAAAAGAATTGAAAATGGTTCTGAGTTACTTTGCTTTTGCTCTATATTTGAATCTTAGAATACAGATTTGAATTCAAAATCACAAATAATTATCAAGGTATACCAATAAATACTCTGTCTTACACAATGAAGACCAAATTCGGTTGCAACAATACGGTCAAGCTAATATCTATTTATAACTCTTAAAAAATACCAGTAAATTATTTGTGATTATAGTTCAAGGTTGTATTATTAATTAATTTTTTATTTGTTTTTGTTTATCAAACTTTAAGACCCCGAAGATGTTATTTAAGCTTAAATTGCGGCCAGTAAGCATGCTTGTGTTGCACTAAATAAAAGATTTTTCATACCTAAGGAGGTGATCTTTTTCATAGATAATAGGCGTTGGACCACAATCTCACCTGATGGTTAACGATAATGTGATCGCAGATGAAGTACGATTACCTAGAAGTAACCTATTCACTCTTGATATAATTTGTTTCATATAATATATGCATTCTCAATTATATTATTATTTATGCGAAAATTGTTTGAGATTCCATTACACCAAACTTCAGGTGAGAATAAAGGACACTACTTCCCTTTTTTCAAAAGAAAATAAATTCATTGTATAGATATCAGTTGGCTAGTCTGGGACTAACTTGGTCTATTTAACACTACTGGCTTAATAATATAATTGAATACTCAATTTATGAGGATTTTATTATTATTTAACATATAAATAATAAATGCATCCGGGTGGTGGTATATATGTCACTTCATAAAAAATAGAAGCTCCATCCAAAATAAGAGAATAACCAAGTAATACCTTAGAATTTATTGATTTTTTTTTTTTTTTTACATTAAAATGTGTCCTCACTTAAATTACACTTGTATAGTTATCTACTTAATATAAATATTTATCATCAATATAACATGCATTCATTAGCGAACAAGGACTGCAAAAATGCGTTTCGTTTGATATCTCAAAATATTTATTTTGTATTTTAAACGACTTTAGTGCCAGGCGAGCCACTGTCCTTCGATTTAGTCTCACGTTTTTTATTTCTCATTAGCAATAATCAGTAATAATTATGCTTTACTTATCCTTTTAACGTACCTATCTGACAAATCTTGAGAGACTAACGGTAAGTGCTAAATAATCCATTTATATTTCAGAATCTATAGTTTTTGATAATATTTTGTGCCGTCAAATGATTTTCATAATATATCGTGTTATAATACAATATCTATGTATCTTTATTATATTACTGGACTATTAGTATTACTGTGTATGTAATTTCGTAACCTATTTTAAAACTGTAACTATACTTAAATTAAAATTTTATATATAAAGTTTAAATATATAACTTTCACATTGTAATTAAAATTATTTATTTTTAATTTATTCAACCTTGATTATTATTACTTATGATTAATTCGTGTAAAATAATTTTGTGTTGCGTTGTGTGTGATTTAAATTTAAGGTACTAACATTTAATTCTAAGTGCACCTACTAACAATTTCATGGATATTTTTTGTCTGATAAATAAATATATTATACTAAAAATATGTAACAAACTCTATGCCACATATTACAAAGCTCAATATTCATTGCTATCCATGCTTATTAGGGACCTTTTATATGTATGTTCTGTGGGTCCACTATTGTTCAAAACTATCTCGGTATATAGATTTAATCAATAAATCTCAGAGTGATAAAGTAACAGTGTCTTCAAAGTGCCATCTAAACTAATATTATAAAGAGAAAACATTTGAGTAGTAGTGATTTGCCGGTTCTGGCGCACCAATCCCGTGGCTCACCGGTTCTGGCGCACCACCGCTTCTGGCGCAATCGCGGTCCAGGGCGTTTCAAACCTAAAAAAAAAAAAAAAAAAAAAAAAAAAAGGTTTTGGGGTCCGCTGATCACGTTTCTGCAATCCGTTTTCGCGTAAGATGCATGGTTCCGGAGATACAGAAATCAATTAACAACAATCTGTTTCAGTTCCGGTGACCCGAAACCCTCATTATCGACTTTCATTGTTCGCCTTTTCTTATCTATTGTCCGTGCGTCCGGCCGCTCACCCTCATTAGGATTGCATTGACGTATGCATGTATTACTCATTGTTACTGCTACTGCTATTGTATACTTTTATTGTTCATAAACCATTGCTTACTTTGCTATTCGGGGTCATCAAAACGGAATCAATAAAACACATGCGTCATTAACAAATTTTATTTTTATCTACAAAATATGAGCGGAACATCTCATCCACTAAAATATCGTTGTACAGTGTGTTCCCTGTAAATATGTTTGTAAAACTATGCATTGAACATCCCTGAAACTTATATAGCAAATACATTAAGCAATATTCACCACAAACTGAAGTCCAATCATTCTGAATCCTATCAATACTCCAGCCCCATCTTTTACAATTCCTTTTCAAAAACTCGAGATGATATCGCGCAGGTGTTCGCCCATAAGAATCAAAATATTGACCGATGCCATTCGTATCGATATGTACAGCTACCCAGTGTGAACCTGGCTTATCATCCGCATCCAAATTGCATATTATATACGTTGGTGCATGGGTATACATAGGGAGTCTATTAGCAGCATAAACATTATTTTCTAGACTGGGATGAATCTTTTTCAGATGTTTTTGTACTTCTAGTGTATCCATGATATAGCATATTATTACACTACCAATCTATTCAATGGTTGTCATAGGAATGTTCAATTATAGTGATTTGTAAATATTAAATCGCATTATTTTGTAGCACTCACAAAACAGGTTGATGCCAGCAATGTGAGATAAGTTTGTTGACTCATAGAGTTACTATCAGTTTCCGGAGGAACGTGAGATAATTTTGGTGATTCATAGAGTTACAATCAGTTTCGTTGTATTTAGGAATTTGTTTTAGATAAGAATGGTGCTATATAAGATCCTACCATTGCAGTCATGCAGTCAGTCTATGGTCGTTTGACCGCAGTGGATTGTATACGTCTACCAATACTACGTTTGTGTTACTTCAACGCATCAATGGCCATGGAGGTAAGTGTTTATTCTATTGACAAACTTACTTGTATTCTTGTTGTTGTTTCCTAACGTGTGTGATTAAGTGTAAACAAATTGATATTAACATGATAACTGTCTTGTTGCAGAAATCATTCAACTTCGATGAAAATACCTATAAACAGTATTACTACTCACCGCTCTCCCCTCAACATGAAGAAGAGAACGATGACATCGTTATTAATAACACATGTGATGGTGGAAAAAGGAAATCACAACCGATTGATCATTTTTTTGAAGTGGCACCAAAAATAAAAAAGAAGAAACTGTTATCGTCAACCGTGGCACGAGCCGCTAGAGATGGTGTATCATACATTTCTAGTAATTCTGACGACGGAGACCAAGCGACGCATCTCATTAAAATTGAAATGTACGATATGAAGAAGCTATGTAAGATTCCAACTACTGATCATTGGAAACACGCTACCACGAGGATTAAATATTATGTAAAGAATAATAAGGATAGCATCTACGACAGCACAAACGGGCTCGTATACAACATTACAAAGACAATAGCAGAAAGTGAAAAAGTTAAAAAATACTTTTTTAACAATGACACCCATTAGTTGATTAGTGAATGTGATTCTGTTTACTTAAATTACTTCTGTGTACTCATTAGATTCTACCTGACTCGTCATTAATAACACATGCGATGGTGGAAAAAGGAAATCACAACCGATTGATAATTTTTTTTTTGAAGTGGCACCAAAAAATAAATAAGAAGAAACTGTTATCGTCAACCTTGGCACAAGCCGCTAGAGATGGTGTATCATACATTTCTACTAATTCTGACTACGGAGACCAAGCGTCGCATCTCATAAAAATTGAAATGTACGATATGAAGAAGCTATGTAAGATTCCAACTACTGATCATTGGAAACACGCTACCACGAGGATTAAATATTATGTAAAGAATAATAAGGATAGCATCTATGACAGCACAAACAGCCTCGTATACAATATTACAAAGACAATAGCAAAAAGTGAATAAGTTAAAAAATACTTTTTTAACAATGACACTCATTAATCGATTAGTGAATGTGATTCTGTTTACTTAAATTACTTCTGTGTATTCATTAGATCCAAGGAGGTGTCGTCTTGTGGTGCTGAGAGAAAAACAAGATTAGAAGGAAGAGATGAGTGTGGCATACGTGAACAGATCACTTCATTGAAAAGCAAAACTACAAAACTGATTGGAGAAGAAAAAGTGAAGAATATGCAGTACCCAAGAGCTGAATATCCATTTTTCAGTTCAAAATCTAGACGGTTGTTCAGTTTCGGAGACTGGCCACTCGTTATGAAACAGAAGCCTGAAGATCTTGCAGAAGCCGGTTTCTTTTATACTGGTCATGAAGACAGGACCAAGTGTTTCCATTGTGGTGGCGGTTTAAAAGATTGGGAAGATGATGATGATCCTTGGCAGCAGCATGTTCAGTGGTTTAGTCAGTGTGCTTATGTAAAGTTTAAACTCGATCAGTGTTCTGTATAAGATTGAATAGGGTGTTTATAATGAAATAAAAAAATAGTATATTGCATATAATTTGTTTTATTTAATTTTATAATGTTTCCTTTAGTTACATACACATAACCTTAACTACTATAGTCTACAGTAACATTTCTATTTTTATCTATTTCAATAATATTATCAAACTCAGCATAAACAATACAGTTAATTGTTTGTATTAGTGAGGATTCAAATCGTACTTCTAATCTTACACTACCATGCTTTATGAGATTCCAATGAGCTGATGAGTTAGCTGATAAATCAGGAGTTAAATCAAATGCTAAAAGACAGTAACCTTTAGCATACTGTTCACGAGAGATTGCATTTCCTTCATTTAGAAAGTGAATACCAGTCCCCGAGAATAGAGTATGATATGCTGATGTAAATATATTATTATTAAAAGATGGTTGCAAAGCTTTTGAAGGTATTTGTTGACCATCAATATATAAGCTGAAAGAGTTAATACCATAGTTTTCAAAGTTAAATGGATTTTTAGTAAGCGAACCATTAAATGCAGAATTGTTTACAAATCCAATAATACATCTTTTGGGTACCTGTCCTAAGAATATATTATCAAGAGTTTTTCCTTGAACACCTGATGGAATTGTTAAAACTTTAACTTCAGCACGAGTAATAGGATATTTAGCAGTGGTAGAAGCTAAAACTTTCTGATGTGCGAGTAATACACTTGGATTAATTCGTGCTCTTCGAACAATAAGAGTTGCGTCTGTAATGCAAACTTTAAACTTTACATCATTTGACCCAGCAATTAAATTAAAACTCTCTCTTGATCGAACTAATTTTACACTCATTTCAACGCCATTCATTAAAAATTTATCTTGATTGAAAATGTCACCATGAAGATGACCAATCATTTCTATTTCCCTACTTTCATTAACTAATTCCTGTCTTTTAACAAATCCTATGTTTTTACCATCTGTGGAATCCATTTTTCCTGCTGTATCCTCATACCAAAGGCTACAAGTAAGATGAGATTGTTTAGCAGCAGGAGCATAGTTTAAAAGAGTTTCCATGTATGCTCGATAGGCATAGGTATTATTAGGTGGTGATACAAGTTTTTGGTTTAAATAAACATCAAGTTGACTAAAAAGTGAATGCAGCCAATTATTTACAGGTGCTACTGCGGTAGCTGATATCAAGTTTGATGAATCTTGATTTAATACTTTTGCCTTTATCTGGAGTAATGTATGAGACAAATCTATGTAGTCATCGCCTGTTCCAGGAACTTGAAACTCGATAGGTCCATCATCAGCAAGAGACGAAATTGGTTTATAGTGAATCCACAATCCATTTTCAATGCTTGTTTGTGTAGACGGTAATGCAAATAAATCTAATTCTGACTTAACGCACTCACAAGAATGATTATGAAGGAAAGACATATTTAATTTGAAAATATATCTTCGATGTTTTTTGGTTTTAGACCAAGTTTTTTCGTAGCTTTCACTTTAGCAGTTAGTGGTGGAATGAACGATGCCAATCGTTTTCTTTTAGTTATATATCCAGATCCTGTCATGTTAAATCGATCAATTTTGTTATCAGCCTTTCGTTTTAAGTTCGTACTAACTTGTTTAAGACGATCTTTTATTGAGGCTTCCATAGGACGCGCTTGAACCATATCCGATAAAAGTCCTACTCCAGCGTTTAATGCCTCCTTACCAACCACTCGAACACCACTTGAAAGTAAAGGTAAAACTGATCTAAATAACCCTCCTAAGAAGCTCCCAATACCATGACCGCGTTGGTATGGTGAACCCTTATAAATTACACCAACTCCTGATCCAGCTTGATGTGAATAATAATTTTCATATGGACATTTATGATGATCATGAGGAGAATACATTATTATAATTTGTGGAAATGTAGTTTAATACACACGGTTCCAAACTGGAATGGTATTTTTTGTCCTGTGCTCGATCTTATATCTATTTCCAGCGTATCGAACTCTCTTCGCATTACAGGTAAGTAGTGAGGTGGAGAGAAAACGTGCATTTTATTCGCACCATAAATGTATTTTGAAGGATCTAATGAAATGACTCTTAATAGCGGAGTCATAACATCACCCACAATCTGAGGATCGATAATGTCACAATATAGAAATAGTTGAGATGGTAACCCTAAGTGTAAATTAGCAGGACACTTCCCAAAATTTCTGTCTAGAAGATTTGTATTTGGTTCATAACCCAGTTGTAAACTTAATTTGGGTGATAATGTTACGGATGTTATATTTTTATCCAAAACAGAAATAGACACAAATTTTGTTATTTCATCATAACGAAATTTCAAGTTCTCTCTGATACCATTTAACGCTCTTAAAATATGTTCAACGTTATCATAGTTGGTAGCCGGAATATGTTTTTTGTAGTACACTGTTGATGGTTTATCTTCATTAGGCATTAACATGGTTTTTGTAATGTACACAACATTTTCATGATCTTGAACAGTAAACATGGTGCATGGATATTGAAACTCGACAACTCCAACCGACCATTCACCTTCTAATTTCATAGCTTTTGGTAATTTTGTTGAAAAATTTGTGGTCTTGTTATCAGGAAAGTATTCCATTGAACTATTGCTGAGCAAAGTTAAATAAAAACTTTCTTTATTCATATTTCTTTTAAACTAGAAGCTAAAATCCAACTGTTAAATTTATCTGGATAACCTTTCCACTTCACTAATACTTCTTTTCTGTTACCCGAATAACGAGTACCAATTATTTTATCTATTTTATATTGTGAGGTGGGGTTGTAAGTGACCTTCTGTAATTCTCTTTCATAAAAAGTACCAACTATTGCTTCATCTTGTAAATCTGTTATTGTATAAACAACCCATGGAGATCTATCAATTATTGAAGATATAATAAATATTTCATCACTCCAATTTGATTCATATCCTTTTTGGAAAACATGTTTATATTTAGTTATTCGAACATAATCACCCACATTGAAATTTGGTTTTGGATTTTCTAAAGAAAGTTTGTTTGATCCTCTATTATAAAGATTAGTCCAAACTGTCATAATATTGGCGGAACTTACATCACATGGGCACATCTTAATACTAGAGTGAATGCTGTGATTATAAGAGTATATTAAATCCTGTAAAACATCTATGTATCTATAAGTATTGTTATGAGTGAAATAACGCCACATTTTCATTTTTAGAGTTCTTTGAAATCGTTCAACAATACTAGCCTTAATATCAGGATTGTTAGTGGTATAGTAATTTATCTTTTTGGATTTAAAGTATTTTTGTACATCTTTTGAAACAAATTCTGTACCTTTATCAGATTGTATGTGAGTAGGTGTGGAATTACTTTCAGTAAATATACTTTCAAAACATTCTTTAGTAGTTTCTGAGTTTTTCTTTTTCATTGGTGTTGCAAAAGCATATTTACTAAATACATCAATAACACAAAGTATATAGTTGAAACCATCATTATATTGAGAATAAGTTCGCATATCACTTAAATCAGCTTGCCACAGTTCATTAATATTTGATAGAATGTACCTATTACGTGGAAATTTTTTCCGACTGGGTTTATGTAATGTATATGTTTCTTGTGATTGTAACCATTCCTTTACTTGCTTTTTATCCATTTTACCCTTCATGGCTTTTGATAGTTTATCAATACTACCAAAACCAGCGGGGTTAGATGGATCATAATAAATCCTGTTAATTTCTTCTAGTACGGGGTCCATTTTTCCCAATCGAGCTTTTTACGTATTTTAGTTATAGATCTTTTATCTCCACTGCTCGGTGTAGAAAACTCTTGAACTTCAATCTCAGAGGTTTTGTTCAGATCTTTTGCTTGAAGTTGGTTAATAAACTCACATCTCTTTGGATTTCCAATATAAGTAAGTGGTACTTTAATATCTTTTAATGCTTTAGCAAATCTATCCCACCCTATCGGATCACTTCTTTTTAAGGGTCTTAGTGAATCATTTATTAAATCAACAATATTACTTCCAGGAATTTTTTCATTATCAATTATGACTGTGCCTTCATTATCCCAATGTATTTTACTTTTACTTGTTCCAATTAAGTTTAATAATGACTCACCTTTTTTATTATATGTTTTTGGTATTAAACTGAGTATTTGAGTTGGTGTGTAAAGTGGATTTGTGTCATTTTCTTTACTTTTAATGGATCCTTTCTCATCCAACAAAGATTCAGCATCAACTGAACTTTTTAGATCTCTATCTTTATTTTTAAAACCAATTTTAGATTCATTTGAATCTTCATTAGATGTATCAGAATAAATTGGTAATCTGAGTGGTTGACGATCCTCTTCGGTAAAGTGAAGGTATCTTTGTAGTGTTTGTAAATATAACATCCACTTCTTGCGGTCTTCCGTCTTACTATTCATAATATTTTGCATTTCAATATCTAATCGAGACAAATTACTATTAACCTTATTTTCTTGTTTTAATTTTTCAATCAATCCAGGTTCAATAAGTATCATTTTCTTTGCATTTTCCATGTTAACTGGCTAGTCCACTTACTAATCCACTCAATATTGCACCTAATATTATTGGTAAGAAAGCCCCTCCTTTTTGTATGATTATATTTTTTCTTAGTTTATGTTTACACTTATGCACCAGTTTACGGAGTATATTTTTGTGTTTATTCAATTTTTGTTTATCTTGATCTTTAAGAGGTACCTTTCCTTGTAAAACGTTATGAATACATTCACAAATACAGTTTATTTCTTCTTCATCACATGTTTTAAGTAACGCTCTTTGATATTTTGGTTTAAGCGTATGCAAAGCGCTTAGCAAATGTTTATGCGTTGTGAGTCGACGATGCATCATTTAGAAATGATTTGAATTGTTTGATTCTTGGTGTATTTAAACTCTTTTGTGGGGACGTAGACTGTACAGTGTCCATTAAATGGGAAGACATTTGTCTTGATACGACAAAAATCATTGGTATTCTGTTTTAAATCAACCATTAAATATCCATGCGCTTCTAAAGTTGCATCCCTATAGGCATCTTCAATGAATTTTGGGTTGTCTGGTGACACTTGTCGTGCTAAATATCTTATTTGAGTTTTATCTCGAGGGTTTTTAAAATATATTATATAACTTGAGTTTAAAGAAATGTCTCTTTGACCTTTACCCTGATGAAATAAATTTTGTGTTAAATAAAATACACTCAGATTCCTGTGATGACTACCTTTTGTAAATATATCCACAATTCTTCCATCAGACTCTCTCATTAGATCATCAATAATAACAAGATGTGGGTTTTCACCATCAAACATATTAAGATTTGGAATTCCTTGATGATAGTTAACATTTGGTAAATTATATAAAGGTTGCATTTCATCAAAGCACCATGTGATCTGATTAAAATCACAATTACATATTTCTTTAACTGATTTTATGAAATTTGTTACAAAATTTGACTTCCCACATCCACTTGGTCCTGCCACAATAGCAGTAAACGGATGGATAAAGTGAAACATTTCACACGTCTAGAGTTCAAAGGGAGGAAATAAAAAATGAAAATTATGTTGTAAAAATTAAATATATATATATTGCTAAAATTATTACTTATCAGAACTTTACAATCTTCTCAAATGTATGTTCACCGTTTTATTATTACTTAGATATCATTATTTACAATCGAATAATTAAAACTAACACAATTAGTACATCAGAATTTTACAATCTCAAATTTAAACCTACAAATAAAAACCACAATTTTCTTACATTATTTACAATCAAACAATACATTTTAAATATGTAATAAACTATTATATAACATTATAGTAATATCATAATTTTACAATCAATATAAATTTCGTATAGGTACAGAAGTAAAAGTAAAAAGTATCAACACTTAACGTAATTTATAATGTCCCCAAGCCAATGTATCAATGTTGTTGTCCATAATACATCGTTTGCTATCATTATATGATAAAGATGCTTTATTTATTTTTTGTGTAAAAATGGTGTGTTTGATTGACTTAAACCGAAGCATACTACAATATTGCACATTTTTATTAAACAAACACGATTTGTAATTTTCCATATTCATTTTTTTGGTAACACTTTTGTTAACCCCTTTTGCCTTTGCTATAAATTTATCTTCTACTTCCAAGGCATACATTTTTGATCGCAACCCTACAAATTCCTTCAACACTTTACCATTATTCTCGTCTTTAAAAAAACCTAACTTCTTTTTATTTAATTTTGGATAATCATAAATATTATTTTCTGGATAGTCTGATGTATCAAAATAGTGAAGTAGGTCAGGTTTTATATCCTCATACAAATTATCTGTAAAAATTTGATATATCAAACTATCGGTATCGGTGTACAATAACTTAATTTTGTTATTAAACTTTTTAACCATGTAGTTATAATGAAATTCGTACATAAGGGTCTTAGATATATCTAAAATACAAAATCCTAAATAAATTGGCTTATCATAAATCAATTTTGTTTTTCGTAATTGTATTGCGACTAAATGTTCTGAAAATATTGATAAACTATGGAATTCTGGTTTTGCAATCAATTCCTGAGCACCTAAAACTTTACCACGATTATCCCAGTGAGTTAGTAGTTTAACGTTTACTCTTTTTTCAATATTTTCCATTGTCTTACCGAAGACAGAATTGTTCATTAATTTAAAAAAGTCTTTTTCAAAGTTTGATTTAGCTAACGTTCTCAAACTAGTATTTAAGTCTATGTATTTCTTTAGCCAAGAACTCTGTTTAAATTTTAAAATTCTATGTACTTTAATTAATTTAATTCCCATTTCAATGCATTGTTTTAAATTCCTGTAGTGAATGATGTATTTATTTTTATTATTTAAATTAGGAACTAATTTAGTTTCTTTAGTATTACCCACACATATGTTTTCAGGACATAATGGAAAGTCAGAATGCAAATTATGAAGTTCATCAGGATATTCCAAATCAACTTCTAAAACATAACCAAAATCAGACGTATCCAACACATTATAATCTGTATTACAATTTATCCATTCGAAACCACCAACAGGAAGGGATTGGGACATTGCCCAACCATATAAATTATTCGCATCAAAATATGTTAGATATGAATTAGGTTTTTCACCATCATAATCCTCCATGAATTTATTATTTGCTCTAGCAAAACGATTGCTACACTGAGATACACCCCCTCTAATACCAGCTTTAAAAAAAGCAATTTTGTCATAGTCCGTTAACAATTCTAATTCTATTTTCGTAAATTTTAACATTGCATCCCAACTTAAACCTGGAGCAGTATAGTAATGGGCAGGATCTAATCCATAAGTTTTAATACAAAGCTTTCTGAAGTTTTCGAATATATCGGTCAAAAGTAAAACATCAGTTTTTAAATACAAATCGGAATAATCAGACATACTACTACACTTAAAATGTTGCCAAATATCTTTTGCATGATTATAATCATCGTTTGAAATATTTGAATCTGTGAGTGAACTATAAAACTGGTGTTGATCAGGAAGTGACGGATGTTTCAAGCAATCACTATTACGCATAAATTCATAAGGATAAATACCTTTCCGTCTTAAACGTAAAAAATCTTCATTAATAGGATAGTTTCTTTTTAGTTCTTTAAACTGATCGTCATTAAGATTTTTAGCTAGCTGATCTAAACTACATGATAAAAATTTCAATGAATCTACGAATCTTAAACTTACAGGTTGATTATTTATTGTTAACTGTTTTGAAAATGATATGTATCGTTCTTTATTTTGTGGAATAACTTCAACTTTGCCATCATCGAGGTTTAATGCATGGACAATAAAATGAGCATCGTAGTGACCGAGGTTATGTAAAAATATTGGAACATAACGAGGGGTTCTGTACTTAGAACTACACACTTGATGCGCAACACCCCTAAAACTGCCAGTGTACCAATCAAAATCGTAAAAAGGATCTTCATTTAACTGAGTTTCACAAATATGACAAATGTTTGAATTTGAAATTTTAATTTTATCTTCATCTGATAATGGAACGGGACATTTTTGGAAACAATTTTTTTTAACTATTGTTTTCACATCTTCACAAAGGCGATTCATAAACACTTGTGCACAGTTTGGCCCACTATACGTCTCATATTTTGATAATCTGTCATCATATGAACATTTAATGTAATATCCGAAACTATACACTTCATGTTTTTGAATATTAATTGTACTAGGCTTGGATGGATCGTTACTACATGATTCTATTGGGTTCAAAAATGCTTCAAAGTCTGCATAAACCACAAAAGGCATTTCCAACTTTTTCACGAATTTATCAAATTTTATTTTATTATTTGATGTTGCTTTACCGAACCAATCCTTTTTGGAATCCTTACCGTTTGGTAATTCCGTACAAATGTGAGCGCAATCATATTGTTGATGGTTATTAAGTCTTTCCTCTGATGGGAAATGAAGTAAACATGAATCGCATATATAAACTGCGTGATGATTACTTGAGATTTGTGAGCTAACTAACCGCGATAACTTTTTAATATAACAGTAATGATTGTTAGTACCATTCGATAAATATAGTAGGTTGATATGATTAGGTGTACGACATTTTGTTAAATATAAAGGACCTACAACTGAATTACACTTTTTTTCTTTATTATACTCTAAACCAAAAACATTTATACTAATATTGTTTAATTTCTCTACTTTTGATATATCTACAATTTTAACCGGAAAAGAAATACCAGTAAATTTTAGTTTATTTTCATGAATTGCGTATGATGTTACGCGATCTACACTTTTACATACAGGATATAAACCGGAGAGTAATGCCCATTTGAAACACATATTATCATTATTTTTAACATTGATTACAGCTTTTTTTAATTTAATATCCTGAGGAAGATCGATATATGAACTACCACGTAAGGGGTTGAATTTGTTAACATTCATATCTATGTATTTAATTTGATTAAGACTCCAACCACTATCTTTTTTTTCAAATTGACAAATTTTACCAACAACAGTGTCTATTAATGATGAAAAAAATATATTTAAGTCATCACCCTGACAAATTATATAATTAAACGTTTGAAAATCAAATGTATTTTTAATATCTTTAGTTTGTTGTATGAAATCAGCATGCAATATGAAGTTTATTTTAAAAATTGTATGTTGTTGAATACATTCATTGATTAAAAATAAGATATAAATTTTTAATGAATTTAAAAACGATTCCGGTGTTTCAAAATATTGCCCCGATTGAATTGTTTTACTATTAATTCTATATGTTAAAATTCGGTTGCCAAAAGCGGTTTCAACAACTGTAACATTTGCTAGTGAATTATGTGATTTTAAAAGATTATTTTTGTGAACATTGCTTTTTAAATGGTTATTTAGATACCTTTTATTAATAAAAACATGACATGTGTCACATTCCACCTTATTGTTGTCCACGTTATTTGTTTCAGTCGATGATGTAGAAGCTCCTTCATCAAATTTTGCTTTCTTGGGAACCTTATTTTCGTCAGTAGTGATACCTCGTTTGATACCTCTTCCAACTTGTGGTTGACTGTAACAAAACAGCAAGAAAATTATTAGACAAATCTTAAAATAAAACAATACAACAATAATCTTTCTTATTGAGTTTGTACTTCTAATACTTACATCAACGCTGTTTCAACCATCGCACAGTGATTATACAACTCATCATCATACGATGAATCAAACAGTTCACACTTCTCCATTTCATCACAAACTTTAGGCAGCTCCTGATCGAATTCGTTGATGAATAGTTCCATATTCTCTTCCATGGGTGCGGAAAAGAAAGCACTGGTACACACTTCACTGAAGTTTTCCATCTTTATAGCAAAGAAGAAATTAGGTAGCACAGTAAGTAACAGTTAAGTGTTGGTAGACAAACCGATACCCAATTTCAAATAATGTTCATTACATAGAGTCTAGCAAAGGATTAGAAAGTCAGGTAGAATCTAATGAGTACACAGAAGTAATTTAAGTAAACAGAATCACATTCACTAATCAACTAATGGGTGTCATTGTTAAAAAAGTATTTTTTAACTTTTTCACTTTCTGCTATTGTCTTTGTAATGTTGTATACGAGCCCGTTTGTGCTGTCGTAGATGCTATCCTTATTATTCTTTACATAATATTTAATCCTCGTGGTAGCGTGTTTCCAATGATCAGTAGTTGGAATCTTACATAGCTTCTTCATATCGTACATTTCAATTTTAATGAGATGCGTCGCTTGGTCTCCGTCGTCAGAATTACTAGAAATGTATGATACACCATCTCTAGCGGCTCGTGCCACGGTTGACGATAACAGTTTCTTCTTTTTTATTTTTGGTGCCACTTCAAAAAAATGATCAATCGGTTGTGATTTCCTTTTTCCACCATCACATGTGTTATTAATAACGATGTCATCGTTCTCTTCTTCATGTTGAGGGGAGAGCGGTGAGTAGTAATACTGTTTATAGGTATTTTCATCGAAGTTGAATGATTTCTGCAACAAGACAGTTATCATGTTAATATCAATTTGTTTACACTTAATCACACACGTTAGGAAACAACAACAAGAATACAAGTAAGTTTGTCAATAGAATAAACACTTACCTCCATGGCCATTGATGCGTTGAAGTAACACAAACGTAGTATTGGTAGACGTATACAATCCACTGCGGTCAAACGACCATAGACTGACTGCATGACTGCAATGGTAGGATCTTATATAGCACCATTCTTATCTAAAACAAATTCCTAAATACAACGAAACTGATTGTAACTCTATGAATCACCAAAATTATCTCACGTTCCTCCGGAAACTGATAGTAACTCTATGAGTCAACAAACTTATCTCACATTGCTGGCATCAACCTGTTTTGTGAGTGCTACAAAATAATGCGATTTAATATTTACAAATCACTATAATTGAACATTCCTATGACAACCATTGAATAGATTGGTAGTGTAATAATATGCTATATCATGGATACACTAGAAGTACAAAAACATCTGAAAAAGATTCATCCCAGTCTAGAAAATAATGTTTATGCTGCTAATAGACTCCCTATGTATACCCATGCACCAACGTATATAATATGCAATTTGGATGCGGATGATAAGCCAGGTTCACACTGGGTAGCTGTACATATCGATACGAATGGCATCGGTCAATATTTTGATTCTTATGGGCGAACACCTGCGCGATATCATCTCGAGTTTTTGAAAAGGAATTGTAAAAGATGGGGCTGGAGTATTGATAGGATTCAGAATGATTGGACTTCAGTTTGTGGTGAATATTGCTTAATGTATTTGCTATATAAGTTTCAGGGATGTTCAATGCATAGTTTTACAAACATATTTACAGGGAACACACTGTACAACGATATTTTAGTGGATGAGATGTTCCGCTCATATTTTGTAGATAAAAATAAAATTTGTTAATGACGCATGTGTTTTATTGATTCCGTTTTGATGACCCCGAATAGCAAAGTAAGCAATGGTTTATGAACAATAAAAGTATACAATAGCAGTAGCAGTAACAATGAGTAATACATGCATACGTCAATGCAATCCTAATGAGGGTGAGCGGCCGGACGCACGGACAATAGATAAGAAAAGGCGAACAATGAAAGTCGATAATGAGGGTTTCGGGTCACCGGAAATGAAACAGATTGTTGTTAATTGATTTCTGTATCTCCGGAACCATGCATCTTACGCGAAAACGGATTGCAGAAACGTGATCAGCGGACCCCAAAACCTTTTTTTTTTTTTTTTTTTTTTTTTTTTTTTTTTTAGGTTTGAAACGCCCTGGACCGCGATTGCGCCAGAAGCGGTGGTGCGCCAGAACCGGTGAGCCACGGGATTGGTGCGCCAGAACCGGCAAATCACTACTACTCATTTGTGTTTTTGTATGTATGTTTGTAACGTTTTCACACAAAAACTACTGGACCAATTTCAAAAATTCTTAAACCATTAGAAAGCTGCGTCTTCACTGAGTGACACAGGCCATATTATTTTTTTTTTAATAGGGTTTCTTAATAAAAATGCAATAATGTAACCAAAGGTGTGAAAAAATTAGTCATAAAAAATCTGTCATCGCATGCGGTGCGAAACTATTGATGATAGAACAAAAAAAAATTCTACAGTATTATAAAACGTAGGAGTAACAATATCTACAAAAAAACCGTGATACCATATGTCCAACTACTGTAGTTATGCCACTATAACTAGGTTTTTCATTTTAAATGTTGATAAAAGTGCCGACAATAATCAAACCATATTATTCATACCTCTGTATTAATCCTTATCCCATTAAATGATATTTTATTAAAGATCATTTCAATACCTGTAAAATACTTTTTAAATTATTAAAATCGGACATTCCATTCAATGATATAACGAATTTAAAAATGTTAATCTAAAGAAAATAATGCAATTATATAAAACGCTTCCGTTACTGACTGACAGATTTAAACGCACAGCTGAAACTACTGGGCGCAAGAAGCTGAAAGAACAATGGCGAAAGCTTAGCTGACTTTAATTTGAGCGTCTAAAAGTGACTTATATACGGAGGCAGTTCTATTATTTTTCTACGTTTTTTCAAAGTACCTAGTTAAGTCCGGCTAAAAAAATATTTTAAATGGAAAGTTATTTGATTTTTTCATTGACAGTTAGTGATGCCATTTTGTATTTATTCTGCCAAGTGACAGTAAGTACAGTATTATTGTAATAAAATCAGTTTTAGTTTATTATTGTAAGAAAAAAGAGTAAATCAATTAACAATCATGTTTATTTATAAGTGGAAATGTTCTTTGTAGGGTGGTAAAAATATTGTAGTGTAAAAATAAATGAATTACTTTCAATTAATGACTGAAATGAATTAATGATGAAAAAAAAATATAACTTGGTTTGACAACTGTTGATTGTTCATGTCACAGACGCTTGCACATTGTGCCTTGTGTTGCTCTCGATTGTTTTCCGTTTTCTTTAATTTTCACGTGACAGGAATCAGTGAGTCCTGCTGTAGGTAATTGCTTAGTTGGTCGGCGCACAGTAGGATGTGCGGTCATGTAATGACGCTAGTTTAGTATTTAGGATGGGCCAGATATCAGCAAAATATTACAGCACCTGCAGAATTTCTGGATGAAATAATTATAAGAGAGGATATCGAAGAATAAACATTAATGTAAAAAAAAAATATTGGTTCTTACCAACTTACTCAACATATCCCACAAACGCTCTAGGATTTTATAAATAGGTACTTAATTATCTGAAAGTTAGCAAGTATTTCTAAAATCCCAGAATACTATTATAATCCTATTGCTTCAATACCTAAAACAATGCTGACGGTGACTGCCAGCCTCAGACAGACCTGTTGACATACCAATTATATACCTAAGGTAAGGCCTATCAAAGAGTATTTATAACCACTGGGATTACCTACCTTTTACAAGACATTGCATTCTGTAATAACTAGGTAAGGAAAATACTAATGCAATATTGCCCTTTTACTTCCTCGGATTGCAATTACCATAAATAGGGTTGCCAGGTCGCCAAACCTAATAGCCGGACAGACCAGCCAGTTTGGCCGGACATTTGGGAAGAAAGGCCGGACACCCTACATTATTGAGGATTTTGTGTCTCAGTATTAATAGGTACGACAAAAAAAATGTATATAAAATCAAGTTTTTTTATTATTGTCATAATCAGTCATCGGCGCTCGCTCGTTTGCGAAATGTAAAAAACCTAACAAAAGCCGGACAAGCCAGACACCGTTTATTTTGGCTGTACACACAATCAAGAAGCCTATACCTATGTCCGGCTTTATCCGGACGCCTGGAAACGCTAACCATAAACATAACCTACAAAAGTTCATGACTGAATTTCTATTATTCTCGGACTTCTCGAACAAAAATTCTTGCACAAACTAATTCAGAAGTTGACGCCGAGTTAAACAAGATATTTTTCATTTAAAGACGCAAAAATTTTATCTCAGCTAAATTAATGTATGGGTGGCTGCCATTGTTCTTTGGCATGTATGTTCCTTGGGCATGTATATAATTCCAAAAATCCTTTCTTAGTGCAGCGTAGGAGAGCACTAAGATTTACTAGATTTCAGATTCACTAGGATTTTTGGAATTTCCCACGGCATTCGGAATTTACACGAGAAAAACCTCTGACGCGAACGAAGTCGCGGGCAACAGCTAGTAAATTAATATAGTGCTGGATGTCTGGATGAAAATAATACGAAGATTTTTACCTTATCTACTTTTTTTTCTTGAGTGGGAAAATCATCGAATAACTTCTCTCGCTCTGGGTTAAGCGGAAGGGAGTGTCAGACTTCTACTGACTAAAAAACCCACCCTGTTCCTTGCTTTTTCTTAATTTAATAAAATTAAGAAAAATCAGACGCAATAAAATACAGTAAATTCACTTGTTTCACTTAAAACAGTAATGTAAATAAAACTCGGAAGTCAGAAGGGCTACCTGATCAGCTGTATTGACCTCGCAAATGAACTCTAGCAAAACAGCTGATCAGTTAACCCTTTCGAGTTTTATTTACATTGTTGTTTTAAGTGAAACAAGTAATTTTTTTTTATTAAATTCTTATTGGGTTAGATATAAACAATTATTTTATACAGTTTTCAGTAATAAAAAATGCTGAAAAAACCTAAAAAATTAAGAAAAAGCCGACGAAAAATTCCAACTCAGGGCTCCAGAATTATGTACCGAATCCTTGGTAAGCGTTTGTGTGTCGATGTCCTGCCACCCTGTATAGAGTATCCTAAACATGCGAAATCTTCAGCACACAGCTATTGGATTATGGAGGTCAGACAGTCGATCCATATAAAACACTAGTACTCAAATGCATCCTGTAATTTTTGGTAGTATGGACTTCAAAAGAGACTTTGACTTCTGAGTTTGTATCGGTGTTTCTTCTCAGGGCAGTCAATTAGGATACACAGGCCTTACCTAGTTTAAATTTACGAAAAAAAAAATTGACTAAGTGCGAGTCAGACTCGCTCATGAAGGGTTCCGTAGTAACTATAATAATATGATATAATATGTATATTTATTTGACAAAACAAAACCTTACAAATTTCTTAAAACTAGCTTATTTACATATTTTACAATTGCGCCAAGTAACTTTGTTTTTCATAGTGTTTGTATGAATTACAAAGTTATATTTGCGGTTTTAGAAAATATGCTGTATCTCAAAACCTGCTGACCCGATTTCGTTCAAATCAATTTTGGTTGAAAGATTACATTAAGATCTACAGACATATATTTTTTTAGATTTTTCACTCCATTATTATAGAAGTTAGAGGAGGGGGTGGACACATTTTACCACTTTGGAAGCGTATATCTTTTCAATGATTAGTTTTATGAAAAAGTGGTTTTAGAAACCTCAATGATATTTTTGAATACCTGTCTATAAATATCACAAACGCAAAGGTTTCATGAATTTTTTTTATTCAGTTTTAGTTCCATGAAGAAGGAAGGAAGGAATAAAGGAAGGAAGGAAGCCTCCCTTTATTTTAAATTATTTTTTATTTTTTTCTTAAAATCGGAAAGCGGTTCACAGAATACAGACAGACAGACATGACGAAACTATAAGGGTTCCGTTTTGCCATTCGGCTACGGAACCCTAAAAACACGTCTAAAAGTGTAATTTAATAACAAATTCGCAAAGAAAGATATGTTATCATCTGTATTGAAATAATACGACACTTCCACTTCATAATAAAACTGCCTCGATCAACGCAGTGTTTCCCACGAGAATTTTCTCCGAACCTATCAAAACATGTCATTATCATAGTTAACAATACACTTGTGGTCAGAACTGCATCGGACAAGTGAGTGAAAGCCATGACACAACGCTCCAAGTTGCAGCTGTTAAAATTAAATATCATACCTTTTACCATTGAGGTAATATGTACTTACCTCAATGCCTTTTACTTCAATTATTCTGATAATATAATCATTTATTTCACGTTTTTCCATAACTAGTACAATAAATATATAATACTTATTATTAGTAGCACTACTTAAAACTATGTTAGAAATTATTTAAAAAAAAATTTGGTTCCACTCAAAAAGTGAATAATGAAGAGTCTCACTGGCAATGACACACAGGGGACTGTGAGTGCTGACACGCACTCTGTTTAGCAAGGACGCTGCTCGCTTGCGTCTGATCGTGGCGAAACAGTCAGAGTGCGCGTCCGTGTATACCTTCTTATGCCTTCCACTTCTTTCTTTGTTAAATAAAGTGTAATAAATGAATTAAAAATCTTTACCGTTTTAAATAAATAGATTGACTCGGCCATCGCATGAAAACACAATATATCTCACAAGTAATACATATATAAATTAAATTGTTTATTGCGATTGCCAAGTCAATCTATTTATTTAAAACGGTATAGATTTTTAATATTGATATGGTCACTATAAGATGTCGTTAGGTTAGATAATTACGTAACAACTTAAGACAGAAGGTCCCTTAAGTAGGGACTGAATAAATTAATAACCGACTTGGTATTACATGGATCTCACAACTTTTTACGGTAGAACAACTAAGTTGCGAGACTTGGTTTTTTGACAAGTATTGTTTTTTATGGGATCTCATTGCTTTTTGTAGAAAGTCCTACATTTTTCCTTTCCGGTACCTTCTACTTCTTGTATATCAACAACGAATTTTCTTAAAGCCCTCTCTCTGTCTTATGAGAGTTTCTTATTTTTGTAGGTAGCCTTCCTTTTTTATTTTCCGGTACTACTTCTTGAACTTCAGCTAAAGTTTTTTTCAAGCCACTCCCTGTCTCTATGGGTTTTTTTCGGAGGCTTTGATACGCACATATGGATACGCACGTACGTCTTTTGCATTAGTTAGTAATAATTAATGCCGCACTCGTCAAACGTCTCGGTTAAAGTTAATCCATAAGTAAGTAATTATGCAATTTCGGGCAATTTACTCTACTTAATACTCCCCAATACTCTTAATACTTCTTGCTTTTTTTTTCCGTTGACCATTTAACAAGTTACCTTTGAGCATAATTATTATATCTAGCTACCTATCTACACTGGAAGACACGGTGGAGCATACGGTCGAGGTGTGCCCTGCACGGGTGGAGCACCGTCGTATCCTCATAGAGGCGATCGGCGGCGGCGACTTCTCGCGCCCTGCTCTGGTTTAGACCATGGTGCGAAGCGAGAGGGAATGGGATGCAGTCACCTCCTGCTGCGAAGCAGTCATGCTAGCGAAGGAGGAGGCCTAACGTGCGAGGGAGAGGCAACTCTCTTCCTCGCACCCCAGCCGCCGGGGGAGACGTCCCGGGCGTCGTGGATCGCGAGTCGATTTCAGGCCACCGTAGACGCGGGCCTGCGGATGGCGAGCAGGGGTCGCTCACCGTCCGGTAAGGACCAGGCCTGGGTAGGCGACGCGTTGTGTTCCACGCGCGCCTCAAAAAGCTGTTAATACCAGTGACGGGGCCTCATAGGGCCATTGCCTGTCGGGGTTTGCGGGAAAGTTCCATCGAGATACCGCGGCCCCGGAACTTTAGGGCTTCCGAAGTAACAGGGTGGGTTTTTAGTCAGTAGAATTCTGATACACCCGAGCGGAAGAAGTAATTCGATGATATTTTTCACCAAAAAAAAAAAGTACCCATCTACATCTATTATTTCATTATATTATACAGGTACACTGATTAATTAACTGCAAATGTAACTTTGTAATTCTATATATTTATATGGGATTACAAAGTTATTTATGCAGTTGATGTATCTAGAAAACTGGAACGAAATTGAAATATATTATAGTTTTTCCTTGATTCATATACTAAACACTAATTGTATTCTAAGAAGCTTCTATGTCTGCTAGAAGTGCCTTAGACTTTTGATGATCGGTCAGTCAGTGAGTGACAAAATTATGTAAATTAAGGAAATTTGACTCGTTATAATTCTTAAACTACTGGTTCAAATTGAATGAAATCAGGCTTCTAGTTTTATCGACAACGAAGTTATAGGGGGTCGAAAATTGCCTGAATTGCTTCGAGAAAAGAATGGTACGGCCGTGCCGCTTTTTTGCTCGACTTGGCGGGGGCACTGCCGTGCCCCCAGATGTATTCTGTAATGTTTTCAGATTACTAAACTTGCATGCTCTAAACTTACATTTATACTGAAAAAAAATTTATATAGAACAATTATAGAATTAATGGCCTTAGGTACTTAAATCAATCTGTCGATCATTTGTTGCAGCTCCGACTTCCATGAAATTCACTTAAAGATTTGAGAAAGCCAATGGGTACACTAAAGAGCCACACTGTTGGTCAGACCGAGTACGTTATCCAGAACAGTATGCCAATATACTATGTTGCTCTAAAGTACAGCGCACTCTTTTTGGTTGTTTGTCGGGATTGATATACTTACCTACTCACGGTCTTAGTAGGATAGAATTGGCCGTGAAAACACCAATTCTGAATTAAGTTAGGTGTTGAAGAATGCCTCCATTTTGTAAAAAAATTGGCTTAAGTGCGAGTCAGATTCGCCCATGAAGGGTTCCGTAGTGACTACGCCAAATTACTTTGTTTTTCATAGTGTTTCTATGAAATACAAAGTTATATTTGCGGTTTTATAAAATGTATTATATCTCAAAAACTACTGACCCGATCTCGTTCAAACCAAATTTGTTGCAAGTTTTCATTAAGATCTACATCATACAAATATATTTTGTACACTATCGCATTAAGTTACCCTGTAATGATAGATGTAAAGTGGATAATAAATAAATAAATAAAATAAATAATAAATAAATAAAAAAAGGTTAGTGCCCACGAAGAAACAAGATTTTCAGGATGCTGAAATAAACAAGGTTACTGGAAAAACAAGAACAGAACAAAAATAAAAGCCGTAGTCACACGTCACGTTATTAATTGTTTTGTTACGGTTGATATCCTATATAACGTGTGACTATAGCTTTTATTTTTGTTCTGTTCTTGTTTTTCCAGTAACCTTGTTTATTTCAGCATCCTGAAAATCTTGTTTCACCCTTTTTAGCATCGATTTTTTTTGTCGTAGTCGGGTTTTAGTTTCTTTACTTTTAATTATTTAAACTATTTTGGTGTTAAATCACTGTGCTTCTATACTATTTACTTTATTTTTTTATAAGTTCAAGTGAAGCCCTTTCAAATGATACCAAACACTGTATATCTATCTTACTTTTATTTTTTACACACGACTTTTGACCGCTAGAGGGCACCACGTTAAATTTAAGCAATATTTTTGATAAGTACAAGTGAAGCTCTTTCAAATGATACCAAACACGGTGTATCTATCTTATTTTTATTTTTACATGTGACTTTTTGTCCGCTAGAGGACGCCACGTTAAATTTAAGCAATATTTTTGATAATACAATTGAAGCCCTTTCAAATGATACCAAACACGGTGTATCTATCTTATTTTTATTCTTTTACTAATGATTTTTTGTCCACTAGAGGGCGCCACTTTAAATTTAAGCAATGTTTTGGAAATTTGCATGTGACGCCCTTTCAAATGATGTCAAACACGATGTGTTTATCTTATTTTTATTTTTTAACACAGCACTTTTTGGGCCCTAGAGGGCGCCACATTGAGTTTTGTGACTCGTCACGTAGCCTATGTTCAGCGGACGGTCAAGACGGTTCTAACGATACCTCGTTTGTCGAGTTCCGATAAGCAGCTTTGGAGCTATGAGGGAACAGATGAACATACACACATACATACATACATACATACATACATAGCCTGTCAAAATCATAACCCTCCTTTGGCTTTGCCGTAGTCGGGTAATAAAATGGATGTAGCATACCGACGGACAGACAGACATGACGAAACTGTAAGGGTCCCGTTTTTTGCCATTCAGCTACGGAACCTTAATAAATGACGTTTGCTTCAAAGGAAAATATAAAATACCAGCAACACAGTAACGCAGATCTTAAGGCAATAATGCAGATGTTTTTCTGGCAAATGGCCCATTTGGTTTGGGAAGTAACCACTGGCTAACACTACTGCAGTAACTTGAAGGCCGAATTCCACTGAAACGGGAAGACGCAGGGACATAAAAATACAAAGACAAACATGTTGTGAAACTCTTCTGTATTTATGACACAAAAAAGCGCTTAAAACTTGAAATAATTCATAAATGTTTAATACCAAATAAGTCAGACTTAAAATTAACGAAACAGCAAAATGTCTAATAGGAAAAACCACACACGGCCGACAGTTAGCCATTTACGAAGAATCCAAGAACGATCTTATTATGAAACACCTAACCTTAAACAAGACTCGGTTACAAACGAGTGTTTTAATTTGTACATTAAAACACTCGTTAAATGAACGTCAATGTGTTGAGTCTAGTCAGCGTCTCACTGGTAAACTGTGACGTCATGGCAACGTACTGAACGATACCTGACGCGCGTCTACGGGTAGTTAAAAATAAACAAGAATCAGACTGAGACATAGAGAAAGCTATAATGAAGACACACTATAAGATTTGAAAGAAACAGAGAAATATTTAGTAGATTCATGAAACATTGATGTAAGAAAGTCCTAAATGTTTAAAAATTCAGCCAATTTTACACTTGGCTGAATTTTATAATGAATCTTCAACAAAATTATGAATTCTAATAGTCATAATTCGTTCAACAGGGCTTTTGACAAGCTTTTATTTAACTTGTGATGCATGTATGTTCGGGTTAAATCTTTCAAATTAATTTTTACTCAACCGATTAACAAAAAATTTTGCATACACGTTTAATTTGGATGAAAATGTTACGTCATTAAAATTGAATATGGTGATCGGCCTTAGATGGTGAACTGATATGGATATCAAATCTGAAGATTTTCTGAGTATGTGTTGTTTTCATAAATATTTTACTACTAGATTTTGTCCGCGACTTCTTTCGCGTAGGAGTTTTTTCCCGCGTAAATTCCAATCCCGTAAGAATTTCGGGATAAAAACTATCCTATGTCCTTTCCAGGGTCCTAAACTATTTCCATGCCAAATTTCATGTAAATCGGTACAGCTGTTTAGGCGTACAAAGGTAACAGACAGACAGACAGTCGGCGATTGTTGTTTTCCATTTCACCATCATCTTTTATACATATCACTTATCACCAACATTATTTTCATTCATCATTATTCATCCTTTCTATATTTTTAGCAAAGCACTTATTCTCTATAAATTGATTATAAATATTACGCTACGTATTGTTGCCAGTATCATTTAAAACATGTGTATTACATTCTCTTTGGTATCAGTTTTGTCATCTTCACACACATAGTCACATAGCATAGCTTTAGCTATAAGAGAACTTTTATAACTATATATCGTTATAATCGGCGTCTATTGACTTGTAGGTGCCCGAAGGACACTGCTCATATAGACATCTCATATTTTGAAAACAACAATCTTAACTTATTAAAGGTTTTAGCCAAACGAGTATTGTAAACAGATCCAATACTGAAGATGAAATGTATTATTCCAGCTTCATTTATTTATAAGTGCGCAGTATTTTGAATGGCGTCCAAGAAATGGTTTCCATTCTAGTATAGTGAAAAATGCAGTGGGAATGCGTCTATTGTTCGTGCGGGTCATAGGAATGCGATATGACATCAACACGTTACTAGAGGGCCATTTTTTTGAGGCCTTCGCAGTCATAATCTGTCAAAACTGTCAAATAATATAGAGAAATTGTGGTTTTGATGACAGTTTGAAACTGAAAATGCGAGTGAATATTTCATTGTACTCGTTTACAAACAAACAAACATTATACTCGTAAGTACGGTAATCACACACTTAGAAATTCACACATACCATTCGTTATGGAATTGTATTGATATTTCGTAGAGTCTTAATTGTTTTTTGTTACTTAGCTAATTTTTCATATCTACGGGTTGCAATAAATAATAGGTAAAGAACAGTCCATTAATTTTGCCACCTTCTTTTATAATATATTACTCTCTCTACTATAGCGACAGCACCGTGTCAACTGCCAAATATGACGTATGTCATTTTTGACAAATTGTGACGCTTTTTTCTGTCTATTTAGAGTTTTAACTTGATTTAAAACTTTTTGAGTGTTCTATGCAATGTCATTGTGCCCATAAAAAAATACGATTAATTTTAGGCACTGAACTACGTAATGTATTATTACCATCACCCATTTACAATATCGTATGATGTGCATTTATATGGACAAACGAATTTAAGTTTCTTAAAGATTTTAAGTAATGCCATAATTTAAAGTTTTGTGCTCTCAGCATTACATTTTCAATTGTGAGATGCTTTATGTTTGGTCTGGTTCTACATCAATATTTATAGGATAATTTCCTTAAATATTTATTTAGTCCATTACTTAGATTACCAGAAAATATCGGAAATGAATTTCTTTTTTTAAAAACATAACCCTTCTTTTGCAGTCGGGTAAAAAATAAAGACGACGCCATGACGACACTGTGAGTTGAAGTTTCACATGAAATCACGCCGTGTTATTAGGATTCCGTAGGCGAATGGCAAAAAACGGAAAACTTATAGTTTCGTCATGTCTGTCTGTCGGTCTGTCCGGCCCTCTGTATGTCACAGCCATTTTATTCCGAAACTATTGGGACTATACATGCGAAACTTGGTAGGTAGATGTATTCTGTAAACCGCTTTTCGATTTTAAGAAAAAATAATAATAATATTTAAAATAAAGGGGGGCTCCCCATACATGGAACTAAAACTGATTTCTTTTTTCATTAAACCTATGTGTGTGTGGTATTTATAGACAGGTCTTTAAAAATTACATTGAGGTTTCTAAAACCTCTTTTTCATAAATACGCTCCCAAAGTGGTAAAATGTGCCCCCCCCCCCCCTTCTAACTTCTATAATAATGGAGTGAAAAATCTAAAAAATATGTATCTGTAGATCTTAATATAAAGTTTCAACAAAAATTGGTTTGAACGAGATCGGGTCAGCAGTTTTTGAGATACAGCATATTTTCTAAAACTGCAAACATAACTTTCTAATTCATACAAACACTATGAAAAACAAAGTTATTTGGCGTAGTTGTAAAAATGTAAATAAGCTAGTTTTAAGTTGTAAGGTGTTTTTTTGTCAAATAAATATATTTTGGCGCACCTATGAATGTTATTGTCAAGAGTGACAATGTCACTCTAGCGGAGCGTCGAGTCTATGGAAGCGGGGTGGCTATGTCAGGATTCACTTCTTTGACAGCGGTTGCCGGCGCACCAAGTTTTCGACGAATCGCTATCCATCGGCTTAGTCATAGTCTTTTTTAAAGTGATTAGTGTCGATTCGAATATAAGTGATTATCATTTATGCAATTGGAGAATTATCATCATATTATAAGAAGTAAAATTGTTTAAGTTTTGAAGACAATACGTTTAATCTAAATTACCTTGATTGGACTTCACGTCTAGGCCGTCCTGAGCTTTCATATACATTTTATATTATATTATTATAGGTACTACGGAACCCTTCCTGGATGAGTCTGACCCGCACTTGGCCAATTTTTCCTTTTTAGCACCATATAACGTCAGCAGCCCCACTCCTGAACTTTGAAGCTTTCGAACTTTGACAATTTGTATTGATTTGAAAAGGTAAAAAAGACTACAATATTTTTGGAAATCTAACTAATGGACCTGAATGGACCAAATAGAATCATCATTTCGGAACCCAGAAAACTACGAGTAACCTATTTTATGGTGGTTGGATTGTTCTCTTGTGTAAAAAGTGGTGTTGGTACTGTTAGGAAAGTTAATAATAATAATGGAAAGAATTACTACTCTCTATTAACAATATTAAGTAAGTACCAATAACAATTTTAAATGATTATTCACTAATATACTTATAAATTACAAAAAAAATATATGTAATTCAATAAAAATTTCAATTGTTCACGCTTCATTTTATATTACACATTACTTGATTTGACTGAATTTTTATACGATTTTATACAAGCTATATCTACCTTCCTGTACGTCGTTTTCCTAGTCCATATAAAAAAATATATGTTTGTACGAGCCCCGTATGATTTGCATTTGATTTTATATGCAGTTTCACAGCAAAATCTAATAGACAAATTAAAGGTCATACTAGTACCTACGTCAACCAATAATGTACCTACTTATTGAAATATAATATAGAAATTAGTGAAGATAGTGATTGCTAAATATCCTTCAACAAAAAACGTTATAAATACAAATATTCTAGACGTATATAAATGTAAAGAAATCAAAGTACATAACAATGTACAATTTATCAATCGCTTTCTTCAGCTTGATATAACACCAAATTATGCACCAAGTAAGGTATGAATAGAAACATAATAGTGTGCTCGAAGCTTTCTAACTATTTAGCATTATACTCCCGGCTTACTAACTCTCATTGGTTCTAGTAAAAGCACAACACCTGATGGGAAATACGACACATCAAGCTTGGAGAGGCTTTATTAGAACAAGAGACAAGTATATTAAAGATAAAGAGTGGCAAGGTTTCCACTATAACCTGGGAGTTTTCAAATCTCTTAGGCAAGGGCAAGGAAGCTTGTCTATCGTCGACCACACCATTGATTACCATCAGATGATATGGTGATATATTGCGAGGTTATCACCAATAAGAAAATACTTGAATCTTGTGCTATTGCCTTAAGTAACATCAGCTATATGCGACGTATTACCAAGAAGGTGTTGTTGCTAGCATCGCTTCCACATCATCCACCGCCGTAATTGCCTTTCGTATAGAGCACAGACGCACGGGTAATATGTGGCGAATATACATACCCTGTGTGATCCGGGCTTTATGTGATTGGTGGACTTGCACCAGCAGCGTAGCAGACGAAGGTACGGCACACCTCTATTCATGGAAGAAGTAGTCACAACGAATGCACACTGCAAACAGTCATCCAGAAACCATTTAACCAAATCATCCATTCTTTTCAAGAGGATTCCTTAGTCCATTCCAATGATACACGACTTAGCGAAGCAGAAAACAGAGCTCATCTAATCTATATGTATTGATTAGACACAAGAAGATAAGAAGCTCAAATGTTCGTAGATCAATAGGGTACTTGGTAAAAAAAAAACGATGCTTTGCATATAGTTAGTTTAGATGCCAGGAAATTTAAATAACATTTTTATTTCTATATATATATTTTCATAAAATAAAAATTATAATTTTTAATCTGTGTGTCACATGACCACAAACGTCAATCACGAAGAGTGGCTTTTGTATCAAAAATGGTATGTAATATAGTAATGTGTATTTAAGACTACTATTCCTATTTTTAATGTTTATTTCCATGTGTTACTGTAATATCACTAATCTAGAGGCATTAGACAAGATGCTTATATTGCTTATTCTTTCAGCCATTGAGATTATCGAACGCGAATCTATTATCAATAAAAAAATTCAACAGTAATTTGATATTTACTAAAATTATTACATGTAACTGTTTTATGTCCCAATAAAATAAAATAATATTCCACACCACACATTTGACGTTTTGATAACAATAGCCCTCAAAATGTCACTTGTCTAACGCCTTTGGTACGAGCCCCAATACGAACATGATCTGTAGGTCGTACAAGTACAGCGGCATTTTAGTAATTTACAAAATGTGTTTTATAAGAAATTGTATTTTCTGACTTCTTAGTCTTCATTTTGTCTTCGAAATATTTGAAATTGTGTGCAATTATTTATTAAATATCAAAGTAATGATGAGAGTAGCCTTCCAAATATTTATAGCCATTATTATTATTAACCTCATTAACCTACCTAAAACATTGTAACTATGGGAGCACGTGGGTTTTATGAAACTTTTTTTAGATCCTTGCAAAGTGAAATTCAATAACCGACAGCCACTTTCAAAAAGTTCTAAAATACCCCATGACATTTGATGACACTGACAGCATGTCAATTTGTATGGCTAATTGATTTCTTTGAAAACCCCTCGAAAGGCGACTTTATTTGCACCGTCGGATAACGTAGATGTAAATCAAAGGGCAGATTATCATAGCTTTTGTGGCTTGTTTGAGATCGTAAAATGTGCCATTGGGATTGAGAGCTTACATTTGTATAAATAATGGCATCAGGTGACTACGAAAATCCATACCAACTAACATTACAGAAAATATCTATGAGCCGTCAGCTTTTAAAGCCAGGGTGTGTAGGCATTTTCAGGGCTCGCGTATTCCATAGTAGACCTCATCTATCGCTTACTATCAGGCGTGATCGAACAGCTTTTGAGTAAATTTTTGCGTTGATCAGCCTTTCAAAAACCGGGTGTAAGTATTTTTCTGTTAACCTTACATTCCTCAATCCTAGAATAAGAATGACCTAACTCTTATTCCTCTAATTTCGGATTTTGATATAGACTGACATTAAACACTATTCTTAATCAATATGGTAGTAAAACACAAATTAAGAATAAATCATAAATGAAACCCACCATTTACACTATTGACGTGAACCAACTACAGACTCTTCTAGGTACTAGTAATCTTCGCCTCAACCAACGGTTGAATATTGCTTAACATGAACTCAATTATTTAATTAGAAAACCAACAGCGATACATTAAATAAATTATAGAATATGTTACTAATCTGTAGTTTACTATCGACAATAATAGGTTCCCCTGTTTTACACGGGACGCCTGTGGGTTACTCACACCAAAAGGTCGCTGGATTCCCTGCGCATCCAATATAATAATATTTTCAGGATGTTGTTGGGGCTGCCACGTTTCTGCAGTGCATCAGGGATGTTCGCGTTATTTCACACTGATGGTTTTCATGCCATCATTCACAAGAAAACGGTATCCCTGGTCTGCAGATTTGTGGCGGCCGTAACACAATCCTGAAGACCGTGGCAGACAGGATATCATCCCCACTGTGGAAGTCCCTTATTATGAGGGTTATATAATAACGTTTAGTAATTAAATATAGTCTGTGTTTAATTTATGTGTTGTTGTAATGTGTATGTGTGTGGAAATCTAATTTAAATGATTTTTATTTTATTTATTTATTTAACTTTAATGAATTTAGAATATCCGGACGAACTTAATAGCAAAAAATCAAAACCATTACAAACAACATAGGTAGGTACACTTTATACAAATAAATACAGCTAATACTTATTTATCGTTAATTATGTTTTAATTAGCAGTGCTTTGTATTTAGGTTTTGTGCACAAAGCTTGCTAATCTCTACAAAATGATTAACTTTCTGAATGGTAAGGAAACGCAGTCTAATAAGCTCGCGTCAACGTGCGATCGCCTTTGTCTAAAAACTTTTCTCTGAGCGTTACGTTCATAATCGCTGTCATGCGGTAAAGAATGTGAACGGTTCTTGGATAAATACTAGTTACTGCGTGCGGCTCTTGCGTGTAATTTTCTAAATCATGTGTCCCAGTGCCGGATCTGAACCTTTATGTTGCCTAGACTTAATAGTAGTACAACAAAAAGGTTTCATTCATATGCGTTTAGCAATTCAAGAGATTAGCGTGCACAAACAGATAGTTTTTTTACATTTTGCTCTATTACTGTTTTTAACCCACCTAAATATATATTTTTTGTAAATATATTCAACTAGCTTCTTATAGTGACTTCGTTCGCGTAGGAGGGTTTTCCCGCATAAATTCTGATCCCGTGGGAATTCTGGGATAAAAAATTCCTATGTGTTATTCCAGGATATCAACTATTTACTCACCAAATTTCATTCACATCCGTTCAGTAGTTTTAGTGTGAAAGAGACACAAACACCCATTCGCACAAACTTTTGCATTTATAATATTAGTAGATAAGAAGTACAGACAGACTTTGCTGTTTTATTATATAAGAAAACTAAACATCAGAATTCGTACCTCCATTTGATTTAATTTTACAGAAGCAAGAAAAATCTGATTATTTTGTTCATTCATTGCAATATTTCAACGCGTTGATGTATTTAAGAGTATTGAAATTGTACTTTAAACCCTTAAATTCATCAACATGTTTTCTTGCTCCTGTAAAATTCACTCAAATGGAGTTACGAATTCTGATGTTTAGACCGTCTATATGTATTGATCCTAATCAATATTTTGCCAACTGAACATATTATCAAAATTTCTGTTATGGCTGAAAGAATCATTATCACTAGCAAAATGGATGTGCCATGTTTACAACCAGGCGCTACCAACGTCCTTCTCTATCGCTTAAAGCTCAGTTTTATAGGAGTATGTTATTGAGCACATTCCCTGTAAACCCGACTTTGAAGTGATGGGTAGACGATCACCATCAAGCATGCGGATACCACTTCGTGTTACCACCGATCATCTTCACCAAATTCACCGTCTTCATCAGCTTCTTCATCTTCCTCGCCACGCCACGTAGATCAAGTTCTATTGTGAAACAACTTTAACGTTTCGAAGATATTGTAACAGAAAAGAATAAGAGCAAAATTCAAAAGACACGATTGGCGCAATTGTTGAACGATCGGCTGCTGCGTTACACGTCGCGTGTTCATCTCTCGTACCAGTACAAATGTTTGAGTTATTACTTTCAGATCCCCACATCTGCTGGTTATCTTTATGTTTTAATTCCTGTCTGATTAACTATAAACTTTGTCATTCCTTTGATCCCCTTAGTCTATATGACGGGACGTCCAGTTACCGTTGGCTGGCCTATTGCAGTCCTGAACATTTTGGTATGCAGAGCGTGGGTTTTAATATAAAATCCACATAGTTCATTCTGGTATAGGCGTGGCTCTTATAATGTAAGATCCACTGGTTTAATTGGAAGTTTTGAAAGTAACTTTGGTTTGATTACTTAACACAACTTATAACTTAATAAGTTTTGAATATATTACCATGTCATCCGGGCTATCTAATTGAAGTTGAATCAATTGAAGTTGTATTTGTAATTTGTACTGTAGCCCTTTATTGCATTGACAGGTAAGATTTATTTGTGAAATTAGGAATTATTGGTATAATTTGGTACATAGTTTGGTACATAATTTGGTATTTGTGGCAATTAATAATTGAATGTCATTGATCTGAATTTAAAAGGTTATCTAAATAATAATTACACATAGTCTAACATAACAAGACTTGAATGGTGTGGATTGACTTATTGCATTTATTTGTATTTATTGGATTTTGTTAGAGATTCTCCGGCTCAATATTATACAGACAATTGTTGTGCTTATTGATGTTTAATTTGAGGTTGATCCAGCATTGTATTATACATTCAATTGTTATTTATTTTGTAACTAGCCATCCTTAGCAAGCTAGATTCATACTTGGAATAAGTACAGGGTCGGATTTGGACTTGAAATAATTGAATTTGAATTTTTATTTTGTTGAGATTACTTGGTCGGCTAACAAGTCATTGCTGTTTGTTTAATATTTGATTGTTGGTTGTTGATTGGTGTTTTGTATTAATATTTGATTGTTGCAATGGCCTCATTAAGGGCAGTCAGGGAGGCTGCTGCGGGATTGACCTCACAGTTGAGATGGTTCACATCGGCAGCTGCAACTGTTGAGCGTGTGGAATTGGAAGAGCTCACCCTTGCTCGGTATGGGCAAGTGATTGAGAGGATCAAGTCAGCTGATGCTGCGCTCATACGCTTCAACGAGTACATCATGGACGTGGATTTGGGGATGATGGATCAGACAGCCCGCGATAAGATTTTGGGTGACTATGACCAGATTATCCACCTGGGGGATGTCATATGTCTACGAGCGCGGGAAATTTTGAAGAGCCGGGTGCCTGATGCGGCCAAGCCGCAGACCCCTGTTGTTGCAGGCCCTGGACTATTGAGTAGGCTGCCCACCCTGGAGCTGCCACATTTTGACGGTCGCTTGGACCACTGGCTGGGCTTCCTAGATCTCTTTGAGAGTCTTGTCGATGTACGCTCGGACCTCGGACCTGCCCAGAAGCTGGCCTATTTATTGTCTGTCCTGGAGGGCGAAGCCAGAGCCTTGGTGCAGCACTTGCCGGTGGCGGATTCCTCCCATCCGACCGCTCTGGAGCTTCTCTCCCGACGGTATCAGAACAAGCGCTGCCTGGCTGATGTGCACATCGACCAGATTTTGGGACTACCGGCCATTGCCAGCACGTCGACGTTGCGCACTGACTTGCTGAACCCGTTGGTCTCAGCGACCAACGCTTTGAGACGCCTGGAGTTACCGGTAGAACATTGGTCCTACTTGTTGGTGCACATAGTGCTGCAGTTGCTCCCCGCGGAGTTGAGGTCACGTTTTGAGCAGGAGTATGGTGGGGATAGTGCCACCCATCTTCCCCCCTTTGACGACCTCCTCAAATTTTTGGAAGACGAGTGTCGGTTTGCGGATAACACTCGTGGCGCTACGGGGTCGCCCCCACTACCTTCTCAGCCCAGAGACCAGGGACGGACTAGGGCCCGGGGGCCTGTTGATGTTCCCCCCGCCCCCCGTTTTGCTGGCGCCCGGAGTCCTCGGGCTAGGGGGCCTGTTGATGATCGCCCCGCCCCCCGTTTGGCTGGCGCCCGGAGTCCTCGGGCTAGGGGGCCTGTTGATGATCGCCCCGCCCCCCGTTTGGCTGGCACCCGGAGTCCTCGGGCTAGGGGGCCTGTTGATGTTCGCCCCGCCCCCCGTTTTGATGGTGCCCGGAGTCCTCATCATTGTGACTTTTGTAAGGCAACGGGGCATGTCATGGCGCGTTGCCCGGATTTTTTGAATTTGCACGTAAGTGCCCGCCGCCGTATTGTCAACGCACGCCGTTTGTGCTTTTCGTGCTTGGGGGCCCACTTCCATCGGGACTGCCCCGACCCCCGCCCGTGTAGAATTTGTGAAGGGTCCCACTTGGAGATTTTGTGCGCCAACGCGAACCGCTCCAGCAGACCAGCTTCTGAGGGGGGTTCGCGCAAGGGGGGGTACCCCGGAGACGAGCACCGGGCTGAGACCCGCGATTCTGTACGCCGCACTCCACCCCCCGCGCAAGTTGAACGGGAGCCTCACGAGCGCCATTTGGTCTTCCCTCGTCAGGGAGAACGCGCATTGGCTGCTAGGCAGCAGTGGCCGGGTCGGCGCCGCTGCCTATCCCCTCCGTTGGCGGAACGTCCCCGGCTGGAGTCGCGCCCTCCGCCATTCGGGCATTCGGTGGGATATGCCCCTCCAGTGATGGCGAGCGGCTTGGGACACCGCGCGGACGACTATTTTGATTGTTGGGCTCGTCGTGAACGAGGGCAACCTGGATGCGGCGATCGGTCGCCGCCCAGGCATCGCTAAGAGACTGACGCCTGCCCCGCTAAAGGACCCCCCCGATCAAGACGGTTTTGTTGCCAACGGCCTCGGTCAAGGTCTGGGGACCCTTGGGTGACTCAATTGTGGTCCGTGCCATTTTGGGCACGGGAGTCCGGGGTTGCCTTTTGTCTTCTTGGTTAGCGGGACAGGTTGGCCTGAAGGTGAACGACCTTTCAGGCAAGATTTGGGGAATTGGCGAACCGGCTGTCACCACTGTTGAGGGAAGGACCTGGTTTGAAATCACCCTTGTGAGTTGTCCTTACCCTAAAATTGGTGCTCCTGCCCTTGTTATAACTGAACTTGGTTCAATTGTTGGTGACTGATCGTCACACTAAGGGCTCGCATGCCGGTTGCAATGCGCTGTTGGCCATTCTGCGGCGAGAATTTTGGATTTTGTCGGCTGATCGCGTCAATGAGACGAGGCCCTTTGCTGGCGTCGTAACGGATTTTGTTGGTCCCCCTTTGTTGAAGACGTCCACCCTTCGTAATAGCAAGATTGTTAGGGCTTATTTGTGTGTTTGTCTGCCTGTCAACCAAGGCAGTACATTTGGAGCTGGTAACCTCCCTCTCGACAGAGGCCTTTGAGGCGACTTTGGAAAGATTTGTGTCTCGCCGTGGGTTACCTTCGTTGATTGGGTCTGATTGCGGTACGAATTACAAGGGTACAAGTAACTATTTGAAGGAGGTATACGCCTTCCTTAATGAGAGCCAGGTTGATATTGGTAATAGTTTGGCCCGCCGAGGGGTCACTTGGTTGTTTGACCCGCCAGCCTGCCCCCCATTGGGGGGGTATTTTTGGGGCCGCGGTGAAAGCGGCAAAGGGACGCTGGCGGAGATTGTTGGGAGACACCGTTCTCACCTTTAATGAACTGGCTACGGTATTTGGCCGCATTGAAGCTGTGTTGAATTTGCAACCTTGTCAAGACTTCCAATTGATTAGCGGACGGGTAGGCCCGTCCGGGGGGGGTAGATGTTCGGTCCGACGTGAAACAGAACGCATCTTTTGGCCGGAAACATTAATTATCTGTGGACTTGACATAACCTCTCTGACTTGACAGATAGACTTTGGTTCCGTTGTTGGAAAATGTCCGCCCTTGGGACCTGTTGAGATAATTATAATTGGAAAAATATCGTTGGATTCGCCTGTTGAGACCGATAATTGGGTCGCGAATTATTTGTTGTTGAAGTGAAATCCCCACTTGTCGAAAACCCCGGGATATTGTCGGAACATATCGCCTTATTGCGTCACCTCGTGGCACGCGCTTGGTGGAAACGAGTTGGGTGTGATGCTGAGTTGGAACCGCGCCATCTGGAGACGGCGCCTAGTGAACGTCCACACACTTGACTTACATCACACTTTTCAATTACTCATCTCATATTACATACAAACCACACTTGGGGCGTGACCTTGGAAGGTCGAAGTTGGCGTCCCCAGCACTCAGGTTAGTGGTACCATTCTTGTGTAACCTTGTTTATTGTTTGTAAGCAACGGTACGCTCCACGTATCGTGGAAAGTTTAGGACACCCCAGTTACCGTTGCACTGGGCCTTTTGCAGTCCTGAACAGTCCACCAAAAAAACTGTAGTAGCTACATGAAAAAATATTTGCTTTTATATTGTGCTAGTAGTCTAGGGCTTCGCTCCCGTGGACTTAAAACGATAAAACAATAACCTCCTCCTTTTGCAATCAGGTGGAGAGCCAAGCTACTTCGATAACAAATTTCATCCAAATCCACCCAGTACTTTCGAAGATTAGCGCGTTCAAACAAACAAACAAACTTTTCCGCTTTATAAAATTAGTAGCCAAGGTGTGGAACTCTCTGCCGGCTTTTGTGTTCCCTGCCACATATGACCCGTCAGCTTTTAAAGCAAGAGTGAATAGGCATTTTCTGTGCTCGCTCGTTCGATCGTAGACCTCATCTTACACTTACCATCAGGTGTGATCGAGGTCAAGAGTAAGGTAAGGGCTGTAAGGGAATTCTCAGTAACAGCCCGGAGTTTGGAAGTTGGCGGGTGATATCCCCGTGCCTCGGAAAGCACCGTTACAGGTAGTCAGAAGCCAGTCAATCTGACACTGGTCTAGCCAAGGGGTATTACCCAGTTACTGGGTTTTGGAGATTAAATAGGCGGTTGGTTCTTGTAAAACTCTACAACTTATCTGCATCTGGTTAGATGTTTTTTTTTTTATTGATAATAGGTTCGCGTTTGACCACCATCTCACCTGATGGTAAGTGGTGATGGGGTCGAAGATGGAGCACGCTTGCCTAGAAGTAACCTATTCACTCTCGACTCCCAGGTTATAGCGATCAGGAAACACAGACTCCGGCAGGGAATTCCACTCCTTAGCCGTACGCACAATGAAAGAATTCTCAAAACGTTTCTTGCGTATGGGTGGGATGTCCACCATGTAACGATGGCGCATCGCCGTTTGTCTCGTAGTCCGATGATGGAACAGGCTTGGTAGAATTAGATTGTGTAAATCCATCGCACACTCCCCGAAATGTAACCAATAGAAAACCGATAGACTTGCAACTCGTCGTCTATATTCAAGGCTCTGGAGCTTTGATTCGACCAATGTTGATTATGTTGGTAATACTTATTGTATTACCAACATACATCTGCTTAGCCTGAACTTATTTTATTTGCTTACGGTCTCAAAAATCTAGTACTTCTAATTTTATTAATTCTTCCTTCTATATACAGTCTATGCTTCTGTGGAAAGGACTACCTCTTGATATCAGGACGGCCACCAATCAATATGCATTTAAGAGAAATTCGCGGGATTATTTTCTTAACAAATAGTGGAAGCAGAGTTTTCATAAGCCCCTTTTTATTAATATGTATATATATATTTTTGGTATGTATTATGATAAATATGTATGTAAGTTTATTCTAGTTATATAACGTATAACGGAAACCCCATATCTATCCAAACGGACTGAAGACAACATCTGGTATGGAGTCTCTATGCAAAGTTTCAGCTCAAAATAAGTGACTCACAGAATTGACCCCAAATTATCGGTTTCATATGTATCTTGAATACCAATAATAACAAACGTGTCACATCACTATGAGGGTCATCACTTTCCACGTCACTAGCCAATAACACGATAATTCTCTTCGTTCTTCTTAATTTGAAAAATTCGGTCTCTGGTATCAGTGTATTGAATTTTCTAATAAGATCCACACATGTAGACATAGGATTACAAAACCCTTGCCATATCGTTTGTTATCATCCAAAGAAGCCATGCACTTGGTACCTATGTATATACCCTTAAAATTACACGTTGTATATGTATAAATACACTTGTAATAAAAGTTTTACTTTGAATATATTATCTACTTAGTTTATTTTTTTTATGCACCTGCTATGTTATATTCTCCACCCATGGTTGTCTGGTAGAGAATGCCTATGGCATTAAGTCCGACTTTTTACATTTTGTGTTGCATAAAGTTTAAATAAATAAATAGGATATCCAATCGGAAAAAAATATTAAAATTTACTTGTGATGCCCTGCACAATGGATCAGACCGAAGTAGAAAATAATTATAAAATAAAACTGATTCCCCATGGGATCAGATCTGGAGATTAGATCGAGATAACTCAAAGGTTTGTCTGGCCTATAAATAAGAATAATTTATTATCATAATAAAAGTTACATTTTGAATGCGATGATTTCTGGAACTCACACTAGGCTTCCCTGTGTTGTGAGTTTCAGTTTATTATTTAGGCTCCCTAAATTGTATGTAACTTTGCATTAATATTCTGAAACAAACACGCATACAATCAAAATGGAACTTTAGTACCTATATGATTTAATGAATCTTTTTCTTTACATGTTTAAGACCAGTTACGTAATTGGAACATTTTCGCTTGATTCATTTTTAATCGAAAATCATGTCTTTTTTAAAGATTATTCAATATTTAATCAAGACATAAAAGCCTAGTGCTTTTGTGTCTAAAATTAGTATTGACAGCAAGAAAATATAATTTATTAACCAAATATAACATATTTTTTCTCTAGATAAATTATTGCTTTAGTTATAAACGAAATAAGCATTGAGACTTACGAAATTTAGATTCGAACCCGAACATGGTGAAAGAGCGCACGCGGTATTCAAGTTTATTACTGCTGCGTTAGCGTTTAGAACACAACGGCCTAACCTGGGGTGCATGGGGGCGAAGCTTGCGTGAAAATTATTTTAAGAGTGCCTGGTCTTAAACTTATAAAATTAAAACATAAATCAAGTGAAACTTAGAATTTACATGTTGGTTTGACTGCTGTGTATCGTATGTAGATGTATAAATACATTATAGGTATGTAGTTAATATGAATAAATACAAGCGTTTAGAACACAACGGCCTAACCTGGGGTGCATGGGGGCGAAGCTTGCGTGAAAATTATTTTAAGAGTGCCTGGTCTTAAACTTATAAAATTAAAACATAAATCAAGTGAAACTTAGAATTTACATGTTGGTTTGACTGCTGTGTATCGTATGTAGATGTATAAATACATTATAGGTATGTAGTTAATATGAATAAATACAAGCTTCGCTGGACCAATTAACTTACTAATATGTAATACTAAAAGTTTTGTTACTAACAGAATTTGGAGTTTGACTAACCAACACCATTCCGTTTTAAATCATTCTCTTATTGAAAAATTCAACACAGAAATATCTCTATCATAATTGTATGAAAATATTTATTATTTTTTTTTTTATACCAAGAACTTCATGTACAATCATTGTACATGAAGTTCTTGGTATAAATAATAAATATTTTTCATTTTCATTTTCATTTTTCATTTTTCATTTTTTCATTTTTGTATTTAATTAATTAATTGCTTAATTGTTATTTAACTAATCGTGCTTAACAAAACAAAAGCATCACCATTGGTTGTTGATGCTTTTGTTTTGTTAAGCACGATTTTTGAATTAAGTAACACATTAATATCTAAAAAAACTTTTTAGCAAAAAATAAAACCGACTTCCATATCCGAAATTATAGTTATTTTTGGCTTTGTAGCCAAAAATAACTTTAATTTCGGAAGGTGGTGTCAAAAGAACAAGAAAATATAAAACCAATAACACCGAATACCGAAATTAAATTAAAGTCGGTTTTATTTTTTGCTAAATAGTTTTTTTTTTCACGCTTTTAGTGGGTAAGTTTGTAATTTATCTAGTTACAAAAGTCAAAATGTCAACAACTTATTACCTTTTACAAAATATTGCTTTTCCCGATGCAGAGCCGTTAATTTTTGAGGAGTTCTCCTGGTACTTCACCACCAGCTCTACTTCCTATATGCATTGTGACGAGCAATATTCAAGTAATCGAAACGCAATCCACGAAATACTTATTATTAGTGTCGGTGGCCATCTATGGTCTTCATCATCAGTCCCACTTCTCCAAATGGTGCTTTTCGAGAACAACTGAATAAGGTACTATAAGAAATACCCAAAACGCTATACGTGTGCCTATAATATTTGAAGAGTTCCCTCGATTCGATGATTCCATCATCAGATCCTAACGTGTTGATAATGGTATACTCAAAGTATACTCTTTCAAATTAAAAAATAATTTTCCAAATCAGTCCGGCCGTCTCCGATTTATCAGATAACAAACATAAAAAAAATTGGCCAAGTGCGAGTCGGACTCGCCCATGAAGGGTTCCGTAGTAACTATAATAAATATAATATACCTAATATATTTATATGAAAAAAAAAAAACAAAAAACCTTACAAATTTCTTAAAACTAGCTTATTCACAATTTTTAGAACTACACTAAATAACTTTGTTTTTCATAGTATTTGTATGATTTACAAAGTTATACCTGCGGTTTTAGAAAATATACTGTATCTCAAAAACTGCCGACTCGATCTCGTTCATACCAATTTTGGTTGAAAGTTTACATTAAGATCTACAACATATGGTTTTTTAGATTTTTCACTTCATTATTATAGAAGTTAGAGGGGGGGCACATTTTCCCACTTTGGAAGCGTATATCTTTTAAACGATTAACTTTATGAAAAAGTCATTTTAGAAACCTTAATGTCATTTTTAAACACCTGTCTATTGATACCACACACGTATAGGTTTCATGAAAAAAAAAATTTTCAGTTTCAGTTCCATGTATAGGGAGCCCCCTCTATTTTAAATATTTTTTTTAAATTTTCACTTAAAATCGGAAAGCAGTTCACAGAATACATCTACTTACCAAGTTTTACATGTATAGTCTAATAGTTTCGGAATAAAATGGCTGTGACATACGGACGGACGGACAGACATGTCGAAACTATAAGGGTTTCGTTTTTTGCCATTCGGCTACGGAACCCTAAAAAGAAAAGTTCAAGACGAACTAAGAACCTCGTCCTTTCAGGAATTTCATTAGGTCCATAATCGGTTTGATTAGGATGTAGGTAATCGGACTAAAATAATTAAACAACGTTTTTCATACAAAATATAAGTAGCATCTTATTTAAAAAATCATAATCATCATAGCGAGACGATTTTCAATGCACGGATATGCCCCAATGCCTCTTAAGAAAATCGCTAACATAATTTATCAATGCATTTTCTTTGAGCCTTTTCCATTGTGACATAAACTTACTTATAAGTATAATACTCACAGGAATGTCAGGAATGTCATTAGGTCCATAATTGGTTTTATTAGGATGTAGGTAATCGGGCTAAAATAGTTAAATAACGTTGTTCATACAAAATATAATGAGCGTCTTATTTAAAAAAAAGTTATTTAAAAAATCTAAAAAACCTGACTGCTCAACTGAAATGCAAGGAACAAGCACATTTTTATTGTAAAAAGTGACAAGCAGGCGGGACCCAATTGAACGTATTTTTTTTTAAATTTGGCGGGTCCGCCTGCTTGTCACTTTTTAAAATAAAAATGTGCTTGTTCCTTGCATTTCAGTTGAGCAGTCGGGTTTTTTAGATTTTTTAAATATTTTTTTTTTCAACTTTTCAGTTAAAATATTAATTAACAATTTTTTAATTTTCCCGGTCGTATCACATTGGCACCCAACCGGATTCAGAAAGTGAAATAGCTCAAGTCCATATTTTTAAACTTTCTCTTTGTATTATTTTTGCTAGTATTACACTAATGATAAATATGATATGCCTTTTTGAAATCCTTGTGATTAGTTCTTTAATTTGATATCCATATTGTGGTATTCGAAAAATATTTTATTTTTCTCACCATGTATAATGACTTCGCACAGCCGCCATGTTTGATTTTTTTAAATATCACCTATCTGAGAACACTTGGGCTGCTAAGACAAATCTAACGATAACTCAATTGTGTGAATCCGTTCAGTGGTTCTGGAGATATGAGGTAATAAAGAATATTACAAACATACATACATACATACAAGATACGCGCGAAAAACATAACCCTTCCTTTGCAGTCGGGTAAAAAATCATATCATCATAGCGAGACGCTTCTCAATGCACGGATATGCCCCAATGGGCATATGGGGAATGGGAAGCGTCTCAGCTTTCAGCCAGCAGTTTTCAGCCTCTGGGGCATTGGCCCCAGAGGCTGAAAAGCCGTACAACCTGTATCGGATGCGTTGGTTCAGCTACCAAGCCAGCGAACCTAAGTCGGATGCAGCAAAGATAATCTTTACAGACGAGTCAGGTCTCAATTGTATATGCGGCTTAATTTCACAGACAATGGTCCACCTATCTTGCTCCGCTTGCTGGCACCTGTACAGTTGCACATTTGAAAATCTTATTTATGCCTGCGCGTTTGCGTAACTGACTTATGGGCGAAAGTTATTTAAAATGTTTTTGCCATTGATACTGACAGATTGATCGAGATCATTAACCGCTGATCATTGCCTAAATAGCCATTTCCCACTCGTATGTAGGATTCTGCTTCTATCTGAACTTCACAAACCAGTTACCGGTTATCCATCCGATTTGACAGATTTTCTATTTTTTAATTTTTATTATTAATTTATCCTTCATTATTGAAGTCTAATATTGTCGCTTCTCAAGTTTATTTTAATATAATACAAAGCTTTTTTGTGAATGGGAGAACACTGTACACTCTTAGATTTGTTTTACAATTTTTATTTGTAATTCCGTTGTGCTGTATTAATTGGTCTATACTATCCTCTCATACCTAATTAACCTGTATTATGGATGCATTGTAAAAATTATATTTGATTTGAAAAGAGTAACTGTGGAGTTTCTTGCCGGTTCTTCTCCATAGAAAACGACCAATTTCGAACCGTGCCCTAACTGCTGACGTTTTGTGAGTGCCCATGTAGTCCTATGTGAAATAAAACACTTTGAGTTTGAGTTGGAACACGGTACCGCAGAAAAAAATGCTGATTTTATTCTGATCATATTATGTATAACGACTGACAAAGATGTATAAATAAGAACCAAAACCAAAAACTTATAGAGATTTCCGAATCATGGAAGTCTCGGTAAGCTCAAAATGTTGCTTAAAATTTTTGTTGTTAATTTGTAGTTTAAAACTTGATATTTGTACTCCATGACAGTTTATCTTACAATCTATACTAATATTATAAAGCGGAATAGTTTGTTTGTTTGAACTCGTTAATCTTCGAAAGTTCTAGGTGGATTTAAGCTAAGGAAGTCGCTTGAGGCTTGAGAAACTTTATACGCTACTTTTTACTCCACTGTAAAAGGAGGAGGTTATATTTTTAGCGTGTTAAAGTCTACGGAAGCGAAGACCCGCGCCACTGCTAGTGTAGCCATTAACTCTTCAAAGTATAATTTTTACATTACATATATTAATATATTAATAGTTTAGAGTTTCCGATATTTCGGTAATATTGCAAGTGCTCAAATCACGGATAAACTCTCCGAGCTACAATATCGAAACATTAAAAAAAAAAATTAAAATAAATTCAATTAATTAATCAATTTAATTAATTTTATGTAGTAATTAATTTTATTAATTAATAATGAACTAATTAATTCTATTTGGTAAATATCGCATTTTAAGTTCTAATGATACTGATAATGAACATGTCAGTTTAAAAAAAAAACTTATTTAAAAGTCTAAAAAACCCGACTGCTCAACTAAAGTGTAAGAAACAAGCATATTTTTATTTTTTAAAGTGATAAGCAAGCGGGGCCCAATTGAACATATTTTTTTAAAATGGGATGGGTCCGATAAAAATGTGCTTGTTTCTTACACTTTAGTTGAGCAGTCGGGTTTTTTAGACTTTTTAAATAAGTTTTTTTTTTAACTTTTTAGTTAAACTATTAATTAACAATTTTTTAGTTTTCCCGGTCGTGTCACATTGGCACTCCACCGGATTCAGAAAGTGAGTCCATATTTTTAAACTTTCTCATTGTGTTATTTTGCTAGTATTACACTAATGATAAACATTATATACTTTTTTGAAATCCTTATGTTAAGCCCTTTAATTTGATACCCATACACACATGTAGACATAGGATTACAAAACCCTTGCCATATCGTTTGTTATCATCCAAAGAAGCCATGCACTTGGTACCTATGTATATACCCTTAAAATTACACGTTGTATATGTATAAATACACTTGTAATAAAAGTTTTACTTTGAATATATTATCTACTTAGTTTATTTTTTTTATGCACCTGCTATGTTATATTCTCCACCCATGGTTGTCTGGTAGAGAATGCCTATGGCATTAAGTCCGACTTTTTACATTTTGTGTTGCATAAAGTTTAAATAAATAAATAGGATATCCAATCGGAAAAAAATATTAAAATTTACTTGTGATGCCCTGCACAATGGATCAGACCGAAGTAGAAAATAATTATAAAATAAAACTGATTCCCCATGGGATCAGATCTGGAGATTAGATCGAGATAACTCAAAGGTTTGTCTGGCCTATAAATAAGAATAATTTATTATCATAATAAAAGTTACATTTTGAATGCGATGATTTCTGGAACTCACACTAGGCTTCCCTGTGTTGTGAGTTTCAGTTTATTATTTAGGCTCCCTAAATTGTATGTAACTTTGCATTAATATTCTGAAACAAACACGCATACAATCAAAATGGAACTTTAGTACCTATATGATTTAATGAATCTTTTTCTTTACATGTTTAAGACCAGTTACGTAATTGGAACATTTTCGCTTGATTCATTTTTAATCGAAAATCATGTCTTTTTTAAAGATTATTCAATATTTAATCAAGACATAAAAGCCTAGTGCTTTTGTGTCTAAAATTAGTATTGACAGCAAGAAAATATAATTTATTAACCAAATATAACATATTTTTTCTCTAGATAAATTATTGCTTTAGTTATAAACGAAATAAGCATTGAGACTTACGAAATTTAGATTCGAACCCGAACATGGTGAAAGAGCGCACGCGGTATTCAAGTTTATTACTGCTGCGTTAGCGTTTAGAACACAACGGCCTAACCTGGGGTGCATGGGGGCGAAGCTTGCGTGAAAATTATTTTAAGAGTGCCTGGTCTTAAACTTATAAAATTAAAACATAAATCAAGTGAAACTTAGAATTTACATGTTGGTTTGACTGCTGTGTATCGTATGTAGATGTATAAATACATTATAGGTATGTAGTTAATATGAATAAATACAAGCGTTTAGAACACAACGGCCTAACCTGGGGTGCATGGGGGCGAAGCTTGCGTGAAAATTATTTTAAGAGTGCCTGGTCTTAAACTTATAAAATTAAAACATAAATCAAGTGAAACTTAGAATTTACATGTTGGTTTGACTGCTGTGTATCGTATGTAGATGTATAAATACATTATAGGTATGTAGTTAATATGAATAAATACAAGCTTCGCTGGACCAATTAACTTACTAATATGTAATACTAAAAGTTTTGTTACTAACAGAATTTGGAGTTTGACTAACCAACACCATTCCGTTTTAAATCATTCTCTTATTGAAAAATTCAACACAGAAATATCTCTATCATAATTGTATGAAAATATTTATTATTTTTTTTTTTATACCAAGAACTTCATGTACAATCATTGTACATGAAGTTCTTGGTATAAATAATAAATATTTTTCATTTTCATTTTCATTTTTCATTTTTCATTTTTTCATTTTTGTATTTAATTAATTAATTGCTTAATTGTTATTTAACTAATCGTGCTTAACAAAACAAAAGCATCACCATTGGTTGTTGATGCTTTTGTTTTGTTAAGCACGATTTTTGAATTAAGTAACACATTAATATCTAAAAAAACTTTTTAGCAAAAAATAAAACCGACTTCCATATCCGAAATTATAGTTATTTTTGGCTTTGTAGCCAAAAATAACTTTAATTTCGGAAGGTGGTGTCAAAAGAACAAGAAAATATAAAACCAATAACACCGAATACCGAAATTAAATTAAAGTCGGTTTTATTTTTTGCTAAATAGTTTTTTTTTTCACGCTTTTAGTGGGTAAGTTTGTAATTTATCTAGTTACAAAAGTCAAAATGTCAACAACTTATTACCTTTTACAAAATATTGCTTTTCCCGATGCAGAGCCGTTAATTTTTGAGGAGTTCTCCTGGTACTTCACCACCAGCTCTACTTCCTATATGCATTGTGACGAGCAATATTCAAGTAATCGAAACGCAATCCACGAAATACTTATTATTAGTGTCGGTGGCCATCTATGGTCTTCATCATCAGTCCCACTTCTCCAAATGGTGCTTTTCGAGAACAACTGAATAAGGTACTATAAGAAATACCCAAAACGCTATACGTGTGCCTATAATATTTGAAGAGTTCCCTCGATTCGATGATTCCATCATCAGATCCTAACGTGTTGATAATGGTATACTCAAAGTATACTCTTTCAAATTAAAAAATAATTTTCCAAATCAGTCCGGCCGTCTCCGATTTATCAGATAACAAACATAAAAAAAATTGGCCAAGTGCGAGTCGGACTCGCCCATGAAGGGTTCCGTAGTAACTATAATAAATATAATATACCTAATATATTTATATGAAAAAAAAAAAACAAAAAACCTTACAAATTTCTTAAAACTAGCTTATTCACAATTTTTAGAACTACACTAAATAACTTTGTTTTTCATAGTATTTGTATGATTTACAAAGTTATACCTGCGGTTTTAGAAAATATACTGTATCTCAAAAACTGCCGACTCGATCTCGTTCATACCAATTTTGGTTGAAAGTTTACATTAAGATCTACAACATATGGTTTTTTAGATTTTTCACTTCATTATTATAGAAGTTAGAGGGGGGGCACATTTTCCCACTTTGGAAGCGTATATCTTTTAAACGATTAACTTTATGAAAAAGTCATTTTAGAAACCTTAATGTCATTTTTAAACACCTGTCTATTGATACCACACACGTATAGGTTTCATGAAAAAAAAAATTTTCAGTTTCAGTTCCATGTATAGGGAGCCCCCTCTATTTTAAATATTTTTTTTAAATTTTCACTTAAAATCGGAAAGCAGTTCACAGAATACATCTACTTACCAAGTTTTACATGTATAGTCTAATAGTTTCGGAATAAAATGGCTGTGACATACGGACGGACGGACAGACATGTCGAAACTATAAGGGTTTCGTTTTTTGCCATTCGGCTACGGAACCCTAAAAAGAAAAGTTCAAGACGAACTAAGAACCTCGTCCTTTCAGGAATTTCATTAGGTCCATAATCGGTTTGATTAGGATGTAGGTAATCGGACTAAAATAATTAAACAACGTTTTTCATACAAAATATAAGTAGCATCTTATTTAAAAAATCATAATCATCATAGCGAGACGATTTTCAATGCACGGATATGCCCCAATGCCTCTTAAGAAAATCGCTAACATAATTTATCAATGCATTTTCTTTGAGCCTTTTCCATTGTGACATAAACTTACTTATAAGTATAATACTCACAGGAATGTCAGGAATGTCATTAGGTCCATAATTGGTTTTATTAGGATGTAGGTAATCGGGCTAAAATAGTTAAATAACGTTGTTCATACAAAATATAATGAGCGTCTTATTTAAAAAAAAGTTATTTAAAAAATCTAAAAAACCTGACTGCTCAACTGAAATGCAAGGAACAAGCACATTTTTATTGTAAAAAGTGACAAGCAGGCGGGACCCAATTGAACGTATTTTTTTTTAAATTTGGCGGGTCCGCCTGCTTGTCACTTTTTAAAATAAAAATGTGCTTGTTCCTTGCATTTCAGTTGAGCAGTCGGGTTTTTTAGATTTTTTAAATATTTTTTTTTTCAACTTTTCAGTTAAAATATTAATTAACAATTTTTTAATTTTCCCGGTCGTATCACATTGGCACCCAACCGGATTCAGAAAGTGAAATAGCTCAAGTCCATATTTTTAAACTTTCTCTTTGTATTATTTTTGCTAGTATTACACTAATGATAAATATGATATGCCTTTTTGAAATCCTTGTGATTAGTTCTTTAATTTGATATCCATATTGTGGTATTCGAAAAATATTTTATTTTTCTCACCATGTATAATGACTTCGCACAGCCGCCATGTTTGATTTTTTTAAATATCACCTATCTGAGAACACTTGGGCTGCTAAGACAAATCTAACGATAACTCAATTGTGTGAATCCGTTCAGTGGTTCTGGAGATATGAGGTAATAAAGAATATTACAAACATACATACATACATACAAGATACGCGCGAAAAACATAACCCTTCCTTTGCAGTCGGGTAAAAAATCATATCATCATAGCGAGACGCTTCTCAATGCACGGATATGCCCCAATGGGCATATGGGGAATGGGAAGCGTCTCAGCTTTCAGCCAGCAGTTTTCAGCCTCTGGGGCATTGGCCCCAGAGGCTGAAAAGCCGTACAACCTGTATCGGATGCGTTGGTTCAGCTACCAAGCCAGCGAACCTAAGTCGGATGCAGCAAAGATAATCTTTACAGACGAGTCAGGTCTCAATTGTATATGCGGCTTAATTTCACAGACAATGGTCCACCTATCTTGCTCCGCTTGCTGGCACCTGTACAGTTGCACATTTGAAAATCTTATTTATGCCTGCGCGTTTGCGTAACTGACTTATGGGCGAAAGTTATTTAAAATGTTTTTGCCATTGATACTGACAGATTGATCGAGATCATTAACCGCTGATCATTGCCTAAATAGCCATTTCCCACTCGTATGTAGGATTCTGCTTCTATCTGAACTTCACAAACCAGTTACCGGTTATCCATCCGATTTGACAGATTTTCTATTTTTTAATTTTTATTATTAATTTATCCTTCATTATTGAAGTCTAATATTGTCGCTTCTCAAGTTTATTTTAATATAATACAAAGCTTTTTTGTGAATGGGAGAACACTGTACACTCTTAGATTTGTTTTACAATTTTTATTTGTAATTCCGTTGTGCTGTATTAATTGGTCTATACTATCCTCTCATACCTAATTAACCTGTATTATGGATGCATTGTAAAAATTATATTTGATTTGAAAAGAGTAACTGTGGAGTTTCTTGCCGGTTCTTCTCCATAGAAAACGACCAATTTCGAACCGTGCCCTAACTGCTGACGTTTTGTGAGTGCCCATGTAGTCCTATGTGAAATAAAACACTTTGAGTTTGAGTTGGAACACGGTACCGCAGAAAAAAATGCTGATTTTATTCTGATCATATTATGTATAACGACTGACAAAGATGTATAAATAAGAACCAAAACCAAAAACTTATAGAGATTTCCGAATCATGGAAGTCTCGGTAAGCTCAAAATGTTGCTTAAAATTTTTGTTGTTAATTTGTAGTTTAAAACTTGATATTTGTACTCCATGACAGTTTATCTTACAATCTATACTAATATTATAAAGCGGAATAGTTTGTTTGTTTGAACTCGTTAATCTTCGAAAGTTCTAGGTGGATTTAAGCTAAGGAAGTCGCTTGAGGCTTGAGAAACTTTATACGCTACTTTTTACTCCACTGTAAAAGGAGGAGGTTATATTTTTAGCGTGTTAAAGTCTACGGAAGCGAAGACCCGCGCCACTGCTAGTGTAGCCATTAACTCTTCAAAGTATAATTTTTACATTACATATATTAATATATTAATAGTTTAGAGTTTCCGATATTTCGGTAATATTGCAAGTGCTCAAATCACGGATAAACTCTCCGAGCTACAATATCGAAACATTAAAAAAAAAAATTAAAATAAATTCAATTAATTAATCAATTTAATTAATTTTATGTAGTAATTAATTTTATTAATTAATAATGAACTAATTAATTCTATTTGGTAAATATCGCATTTTAAGTTCTAATGATACTGATAATGAACATGTCAGTTTAAAAAAAAAACTTATTTAAAAGTCTAAAAAACCCGACTGCTCAACTAAAGTGTAAGAAACAAGCATATTTTTATTTTTTAAAGTGATAAGCAAGCGGGGCCCAATTGAACATATTTTTTTAAAATGGGATGGGTCCGATAAAAATGTGCTTGTTTCTTACACTTTAGTTGAGCAGTCGGGTTTTTTAGACTTTTTAAATAAGTTTTTTTTTTAACTTTTTAGTTAAACTATTAATTAACAATTTTTTAGTTTTCCCGGTCGTGTCACATTGGCACTCCACCGGATTCAGAAAGTGAGTCCATATTTTTAAACTTTCTCATTGTGTTATTTTGCTAGTATTACACTAATGATAAACATTATATACTTTTTTGAAATCCTTATGTTAAGCCCTTTAATTTGATACCCATACTGTAGTATTTGAAAAAAAAAAATCTTTTTTCACTATGTATAATGGCTTCGCACAGCCGCCATGTTTAATTTCTTTTTATGTCACCTATCTAAGAACACTTGGGCTGTTAAGACAAATCTAACGATACCTCAATTGTGTGAATCCGTTCAGCGGTTCTGGAGATATGAGGTAATAAAGAATATTACAAACATACATACATACATATATACATACATACATACAAGATACGCGCGAAAAACATAACCCTTCCTTTGCAGTCGGGTAAAAACATTTATGTAACAATATTTATACTTGTATTGCACTGTAGATCATTCGAAATATACGTTACAACGTACATAGCAAAGAATGCTAATATATTATGACATTACATTATATTGACGGGCCTGTTGGTATAGTGGTCAGTGGCCCTGACTGCTATGCTCAAGGTCGTGGGTTCGATTCCCACCCAGGACAAATGTATGTGTGATGAGCACGATCATTTGTTCTTTGTCTGGGTGTAATTTATCTATAACATGTATGTATTTAAAAATATATATGTATGTTTATCAGTTGTCTAGTACTCATAGCACAAGATCTGCTTAGTTTGGGACTAGATGGCGTTGTGTGAAAGTTGTGGAATATTATTATTATTTCCTTTATTTCATATATCTCTCAAAAATTACATTTTTAAATATTTTTCTATAAAAAGTGACAATAAAAAAACATTTAAAAATATAAAAAATGGCAGTCCACTGGTATCGGGAGCGGGGTCCAAGCTACCGGTGGTTAGGTCTCCAGAGAAAGGAACCTCCTCACAATACGAGCTGTATCGAGGAGATCTGCCTTCTGTATCAGGCCCTTTATCCAGCTGTGCAAAGCCAGCTTCGACATCGCTTATTATTATTATTATTATAACAATTTTAGTTAGTTGTTAGTCAACCATCAAATTTTCCTCTTTTTCTCAGCCCAATGGCTACGGGCGCAACAATTTTTTTTCCTCTTCATGCACAAAGGCGGATTTAATGCCGTAGACATTCTCTACCTTCTTTTTAACTGAACTTTTTTAAGATGCGTCATTAGCTTAATGGATAAGGTGTCGGACTAGTGAACGAGAGGTCGCAGGTTCGAACCCCACCCATTACACTATAGCCGTGAACCCACTCCAGACACAAGCATATTTAGCTTAGTTGGAGGGGTTAACAAGATTGCTAGTAATGTGAAATGTACCCACATTGCTAGTCATCTTTTCAAATAAAATACTTACGGGTTGTAGTTTCAAATCCATTCAGGCTCATTACTTTAAGCGGTTCATACTTTGACCATAGTCTTCAAGACCGTGAAGTATAATGTCGTGAGGGAGTCGGTATGTCCTAAGAACAAAATTTCGAAGATAGTAGCATCCACAAACATACACTTGACCCGCGTTAACTACAGCCAATGCCTCTTAAAGAGGGGACGCTTGTGTTCCAGCATTTGGTACGTTAAAAAAAAAACTAATCATAATTTATAAGCTCTAAGCAATACAATAGCTCTAATAAGTTATAAGCTCATTATTTTCGGCAATTTCTTTATGATATGTACATATCATGATATCCGTAACAAAAAAAAATTGAATATATTAAATTTTGTCATTACGACTGAAACTGTTCTAGTACGAGACCTAGAGAGATGTAATATGTATGTTTCTTTTTATTGGTAACAGTCTCGTATTGTATATGTGTATGTGTTATTATTGTATATGTTATATGATGTAAGTACATGCAACTTCTACAAGCTTCAAAATGGATGGATGGTGATGGATCATCGTATCTTCAAAAGAGCTTTTTTGTTTTGGTCTCTTTTTCGGTTTTACAGTGCAGATTACAATGGCCAAAAAACGACTAAGGAACCAGAATGGATTAGTTCATAAATCTCTAACCCTGTCGCCGTGTGGAGGCAGAACATAGAAGAGAGACAACTCACAGAGACATTGTGTGTCTGTTAGGTCTAACTTAAGTGCGAGAATGACCACTCGCGAGCAACCAAACTGATACAACCAAAATTATTCAGTATTTTTAAAAGTAACTGAACTGTTTTAATTTAAAGCTGAGATCTTAAGCTTTTAAATCATGTATGATATTTATAAACAAGTTTTGTATTTTTGTTTATATTCATGATTTTATAAGCTAATAGATTGTGTCTATTTGGTTGCTCGCGAGTGTATTTTGTATTATACTAACTGTATTTATTTGTTTCTAACTTTTATGTATTACCAATTGTACCGCAAATTTAATTAGTTTTGATGAGCTTTTGTTGTTCTAATTATTGCTGCACTTAAATCTATTGATCGCTGACGTATGTTGCTGACTATACATGCTGTATACAGCGTGTTTGAGAAGTTCATGGGCACATAAATAGATGATGTTGTTGTTGTTTATTTGATATACAGAAAATAGAATACTGCTATACTACTGACTATATTGTTTTTATTCAGAATGGACTCGCGTTTGACCACTATCTCACCTGATGGTAAGTGATGATGTGGTCGAAGATGAAGCACGCTTGCCTAGAAGTAACCTATTCACTCTTGACTTAAAGACTCCCATGTTATAGCGATTATTATATGAAGAAGTTTAAATACTTTTCTGGCGAGTTAATTGAATACAAATGCATATTTTTGTACACGGTCAATCTGGATTACAATTTATTTCAATTACAATTATTACACTAGTTTTAATTTTCTTTTATACCAGGGGTATATTAGTGTTATTGACTTTTTGTAAATTAGTGCTATTGAGATTTTTTTTTTCTCACTAGTCAGTCATAGTACGATTGTTACAAACAACGAATGCGTTGGTTTGGCCGTACCTTTCTTAAATCAAAATTAAACATATATTAATTTCACATAGGCCTACACTTGTAAAATGTTAGAATTTAGAGCACGGTTCTAAATATATCGTTTTCTATGGAAAAGAAACGGCAAGAAACTCATAATGCGATACAAACGAATCCTAATCGTATATTTCCTTGCAGCTCGACTTCAACGCGAAGACCACATGGAAGAAATGCTAGCAGACATGCAGTCTCGAGTGCAGTTCTTAGAGGCACAGTACAGGGGCAGACAGGAAGACGTCATCACTTTACAGGTCATAGTCATAATCATTTTCCCAACTATATACAGTATGTTAGTTTAAACGAGGGACATATTCAAACCTACAATAGTGTATGCTTACATGATACTAAAAAAATGAACAAAAAAAACACTGATAAATAACAGACAGAACCGTACCAAAAGTCCTTGGGGGACTCCTGCGGGGGCGGAGTTTACACACGAGCTTCCTTTTTTGGCAGGATCGGGCCGTGTTTTGCCACGTGATTACTTTAGTAAATGTATTATATTGGACAATTAGGTCAAAAATTTAAGTTATAGATTTTTCACATATTTTAATTTGGACGAGAATCGAATACTGAATACCCTCCCTCAATAAGTCCCTCGTTTAACCTAACACACTGTATATAGGGGTTGGCTTACACTCCAATCAAATGCAACTGAGTACTAGTGTTTTACATGGAGCGTATCCGTCCGGGTTTTTCCGGATTTGCCCTAGTTTAGAGGCGTTTTGTCCGGGGGCGTCCGGGAGGATTTTCCTAATAAGCGTCCAGGTAAAACCCGGACACACATTGGTCTTATTTTATTTTATTTTATTGGGACATAAAACAGTTACATGTTATAATTTTGGTAAATATCAAACTAGTGTAATAGAGGTAAACATGTAACCCACACCAATGTCCGCGGAATAAACTATTAAGTAGACTTAGAACAAAATCACGCATATGGAGGCGATTTGGGTTAGTAAAATAAGTAGTAATTATTGTGCAAGCAATTGAATAGCCATCTTTTTAAATTTTGATTGAGATAATGAAAATATATCTAGATCGAAAAAGTGTGTGTTATATGTTTCTAAGAGACGACGGAGGGGCGCCTTTGCGCCAGCATTGGTTCTGCACTTTACAGTGTGAAACAGCCGGGGCACGCGCGCCTCCCGCCGTAATACAGTTCTGGGTACAACATAACAAAGTTTATTGGTGATTTCAGAGCAGTCAAAGTTGTTAATACATATGCCATGCAGCATCACAGCTATGAGTAGGGTACGCCCGGACTCCAAGCCTAGGAGTTTGTATTGTTTTAGTAATTGTGGGTACGGTAGCAAAAAGCACGATCTCTATTACTATTTTCCTATGGTATCTCATCTCATTGTTTATGTTACGTTGATTAAATGAAAAGGAAGTGACTGTTATTAAAAAAGTTCTAAAGCTCTACAATGTTATCACTTTATCAGTAAATAAAAATGATAATTAAACATCGTTGTTTTTAGTTTCAAGTTCAAAAATGTATTTTCCTACGGTGTCCGGGGAAAAACTGTGATTTTACCCAAATGTCCGGGGTTAATAAGTCTTTGTCTGGGGCCGGCAAATTTGGTGATGGCAGCCCTAACCACGATCCACTGGCTGGGTAACACAATACTGTTTAGCAAGACTGGTATAAGATTTTCCGACTACACTTAACGACTATCAATGATGTACAAATGACAGCACGGAGAAATCAGGTTATAATGCACTATTGAATAATTTACTATAATTTAATAATTTTATTTAATAGTGGTCAAACACAAGGCTTTTATCAATAAAAAAACTACGTGGTGGTTGCTAAGCGGTCCTCGGTTCGAAACCCCTGGAATTAGTGCGCGAGTCACCAATTTATTTCAATTACAATTACACCAGTTTTAATTTTATACCAGGGTGTATTAGTGTTATTGACTTTTTTGAAAATTAGTGTCATTTAGTTTTTTTTTTCTCACCAGTCAGGCGTTTTTTCTGACACGGGTGATAAATCAGGTAGAAGCTGACAGACCTCTGCTCGCTCCTGAACTAAGGCGTCCATAAGCACTGCCAGCTGAAGGCAATTTTTTACTTTTGTACTTATTGTAATATTTCTACACAGGCGAAAATGAATTCCGACCGTGGTAACAGCTCCAATCACGTAGCTGCTCATACCAGTTTGTCGTCGACCGTCACTCCTGCTGTATTTGGCCTTTTGAAGAATATGACTGGTAAGTAATGGAATAGTCACTTGTTTATACAAACATCCTCCTTAAGACGGTCCCTCAGTGCTGAGGATCGTGACTACGACGGAAATGTTGCAACAGGCTCCACCATCTACTACGGTCTTCAGCTTCTCTTCTCTTCGTCTTCGCTTACTACTTCGGACACGTATCGCGCTATGTCGGCTACGTTTTTTTGGTCGTTTGCCATCTACATGGCCGGTAATTATGAGCTTTTTCAAATTGTCTGTACTTCATGGCCAAAGTGCTGCAGTATTCTGTAGAGACATATTGTGGAGAGTCGCTGTTGTTGCTTGAGCTCCTGTAAGATGGAGATGTTAGTGCGACGCGCTGTCCAGGGGATGCGTGGTATTTTTCGCCAGCACCACATCTCGAAAGCGTCGATTCTTCTCCTATTCGTTGCTTTCAAAGGCCAGCCTTCACATATATTATATTCTCCGTATATATTAAAGAGGATGGGAGATATTACGCAGCCTTGAAACTTGAAATGGGTGGATGTCTGATTACCTAGGCTGACTGTTCCAAAACCAGTTAATATTTGCATAGGTACTTGAATTATTAAAGCGAATGCGTGATTGCTTGTTTATTTCTTCTTTTACGGCATAATAAAAACAAACATATATCATCAAAAATGTACTTGGATGTTATTTATACAAAAACGAGATCATGTACACATAGTCAGTGAAGCCTGCCTCTTAAAGTATGCTTACTTGTTACTTAAAAGGCAGTGGCTGGCTTTAAGAATACACAACATAATACATAACTTGTAGTGTGTTAAAAAACCATGTAATGTGCATATGTGAGTATGTGATATTCATATCAAGGATTTCGAATTTTGAATCTGCATTTTTTAATGAAACAGTAGACGCTATGGTTTGACGTCAAACGGTATTGTAAACAGACTTCGATCAACATATTCGAAGTAAACAAAGAAGAAATAGTGAGAACGAACCCATAGCAGCGCATTTGTTGACAATACCAACTGACGTCATGACTACAAACCAACATGGCGGCCAGTATTTTTGTCTAATTCGCGCGCAATGTAATAATGAAAAATATATATGCATTTTTTGTGGCACTTGTCAAATTAAAAAAAAAGATATTATATTTTTATTATTGGTTTATTAGGACCTTTGAATAGAAGAAAATAGTCTCAAACTCTTTTCTAAAATGTGTGTATTAATTAATTTATGTATTGACTGCGCGTACAAACTCATTATCTGTTTAGCGTTTGCCCAACTATGTATGTGGGGTCGGTCTTCAGTCCAATCCATGGAGTGACTGCCAGTATCTGACCGCTTCCATACTCCACATTTCTCCAACTGAGAAATTCCTTACAGAAAAATCCCATAGGACTTTTTGCTCGACTTGGGAATCGAAACCGGGATCTCACACTCAGCAGTCGCGTTTTGCACCACTTGACCAGCGAGGATTTCCTTACAAAACTGGTGGCAAGTACTCACATAAATGAATTTAATTTCGTCAATAATACAGTACTTTGGTTGGGCTCGGCAACATAAAGGTTGAAACACTATTATAGCCATGAGTACAAAGTCACTGCTAAAAATAAACTTAATACAAGGGTGTGAGAGAGAAAATAACAAACTACTATGAAAAAATAAAATCGAAATATTTGGTGTCAAAGTAATTAATAACATTAATCTGTGTTATTAATTACTTTGACACGAAATATTTAGACTTTTTTTAATGAGTAACCGTTATCGATTACATTTCGGGGAGTGTGCGATGGAATTACACAAACTATTCTGCCAAACCCGTTCTATCATCGGACTACAAGACAAACGGCGAAGGGCCATCGTTACATGGTGGACATCCCACACATACGCACTAAACGTTTTGGGAATACTTTCATTGTGCGTACGGCTAACGAGTGGAATTCCCTGCCGGAGTCTGTATTTCCCGATAGCTATAACCTGGGAGTCTTTAAGTCAACAGTGAATAGGTTATTTCTAGGGAAGCGTGCTTCATCTTCGACCACATCATCACTTACAATCAGGTGAGATGGTGGTCAAACGCGAGCATCAATAAAAAAAAGGTGTGTTGAGAATCTAAGCTGATAAATTGTTTCTCGGAGACGAGGGCACACAGGCTTTGATGGTCATTGCGGGAATGTTCTAATGAGATCCGGTGGCCCCGGACTACATACCCTTGTGGTGGAAACTGAGTTCAGTCTATTGGTCTTAAGCGGGATGGATCTCGAGTTCGATTCTCGGGTCGAGAATAAGTGTAATTGGGTTTATCTAAAAACATTTCTCAGTAGTAGCCCGGATTTTGGAAGTAGTGGAGGTCAAAAAACTAAAAAAAATCTCAAAACTCAAAATGTTTTATTTCACATAAGGCTACATGTGCACTCACAAAACGTCAGCAGTTAGGGCACGGTTCGAAATTGGTCATTTTCTATGGAGAAGAACCGGCAAGAAACTCCACAGTTATTCTTTTCAAATCAAATTATCATTTTTACAATGTATCCATAATACAGGTTAATTAGGCATGAGAGGACAGTATAGACCAAGTAATACAGCACAAGAGAATAACAAATAAAAAATTGTGAAACAAATCTAAGAGTCTACAGTGTTCTCCCATTCAGAAAAAAGCTTTATATTAGGTATATTAAAATAAACTTGAGAAGCGACAACATTAGACTTCAATAATGAAGGATAAATTAATAATAAAATGGTGACGTCATGGAAACATGTCTTAATTAGAAAGTAGGTTAACAGTTAGAAGTTTATGTAAATATTAAATTGTAATTTACGGGCAATTTTCGCCAACAAACTGCACAGTGAGTCAAAAATAATTATAAAACAGAATATAGGAATAACGATTGTAAACTCCTGCACGGAATCCACCAATTTCGGTATTAATAAGAACTATGTTCCCGGCCCCTTGGAATAAAAGGTAGCAAGTTGAAATAATAGACAGGTTCACAGGTACTTACTTACTATATTTCCCCAATGCTTACAGAGTAGAAAAATATGTAAGTCACACATTCTACTTTTACCGCTACGAAATATCAATTACAACTCAGTTAATTTTCTGGTATTTCTCATGCCACACAACCGATCAAGCTCGGAGTTTTTCACACGACAGCCATACCCCAAAAACCCTAGATTGTAACCTTCTGTCATTCGCTTTAACTTTTTTAAATCACGCTCTGTGATTCGTTGACATATTACGATGAGCACTATTGGGTTGGTACTCTTGTGGGCATGGCATTCGTATGTACCATAGAATACTACGAATATCTTTAATATTTTACATTGGGAAAGTTGAAGTAAGTTTATGTTGCTTACACGATAGTACAGAACATTTAAATAAAAAAATACAGACCGGACAAGCGCCGCATTAGACATATTTGAATGATCTCGGCTCAATTTACACCGCCGCGGAATGAAATGGAATGGAAGCGTCAATTTCAAAAAAGCAGTCTAGATCTATTAAGTTGGCACCGCACTGCTGTGACCGACCCAACCGACTCCCCGTTCGCGCCATTTCCCGCGGATTCCACAGACGGCGCAGACAGTAGCTAGGGGAATTCTCGAGATTGTGCGAGGATTCCCCGGAAGACGCACGACCTTTTTTTGGCTCCTATTTAGTTTGTACCTATGTTATACGATTGACAAAGTTCATTATGCTATGTACAATTTCGTTGCAAAAAGTCGCTTCCATTCCATCGCAGCGGTGTAAATTGAGCCTTACCTGATCCAGCCTGTCCCTAGCTGCCCTCCCCCTGCATCGAACTAAACCGAGGTCCGTATCCCATAGGGGGTGCCCTTAGCGTACAGTCGCCTAGTTTTTAAGTTGTTAATAAGCCCTGGCTGGAGGCTTTAATTATAATTAATTAAGGCAGCGATAGGCAAGTCCGGCTATACAGCCCTCAACCTCAGAGGTGGATCTGGATCTGCGAGATGCCACATAAAAAAACCGGTGCAAGTATGTGAGAAAATAACAAACATAATTATTGTGTTGTAAATATTTTAGTGTTTGCTGAAAATTATGATATTGCAATACATTTCTGTTAATGAGCACATGAACATATTATAAACAAAAGTAATGGCAGCTTCTAGCTATTTTCACGGAAAATGTAGAACAGCTCATTTATACAGACATAAGAGAAATATTATTTCCACTGATTTCTCTTTAAATTACATTCATAAGTTGGAAACTGGAAACAAGCGCTGTTTTAACCTACAATGTTGAATTTAATTGTTATACCAATGTTTGGGCTGAGTAAAGTTTACTTTTACACAGATAGCGGTTTAAAATTCGGGCAGATTTGTAATTTTTTTATTGTTGATAGACGTTTGACCATCATCTCACCTGATGGTAAGCGATGATGTGGTCGAAGATGAAGCACGCTTGCCTAGAAGTAATTAAAGTAAACTCTATTATATAGGTACAGACGCCAGCACATCAAGCTACAACAAGCTGTCAAATTTCTTTAATAGATTTTCAACTTTATTGTTAAAGAAATTAGGTTCAAGGTTGATTGGGAAAATTTGACAGTTTCGGGTAGCTTCATATGTCATCCTTGGCTACATACAACCTAATCATAGATGCAATTTTATCAACATTAACAACAGATACTTAAATAATAATTCCAAGAATTTGCTAGAACAGTTGCTAACCCTAGAAAGAACAAATCCTCATTAAATACCACGTGACGCAGCATGCGCTCAGACCAAAAGATTGGAAAGGATGCGATGACCCGCGTATGAACTGTTTTTAATACCACCACAATGATATAAGAAAGATACGATAGTTACGAGTCAATTCATGCTTTAAACTCCTTACGTTAACTTTACGTGGAACTCTTCAGACGAAACTTCTATAAAAGTCTGTCAGAAAGAGTTGTAAAATAATGGTGTTATTCATAATTATTCTATTCATAAATATAAATTTTCCTTCCTGGAGGAAAATCTTTATATTACTCCCGCTCTGAGTGGAACGGAAAAGAGTGCCAGACGTCTACTGAATGAAAACCTAAACTGATACTTCAATTGCCCTTCCAGTCCAGGATCGTGGTCTCTTGTTGGAACATTCCCGCGAACGTGGCAAGTGAAGGCTCGATTAAGCATCTTCATTAGTGCCAACTGCTCTTTGCGGCGCACATGGAACAGGATGCGTCGTTAACTCGGGATAACTATAGCTCAGTAATGGAGATACAAAACTAAAGTCAGAAAACAGTCTAATATCGCTAATTAAAACAAACAAACAAAAACATAACAAACGGCGATGCGCCATCGTTACATAGTCCCACCCGTACGCACTAAACGTTTTGGAAATACCTTTATTATGCGTACGGCTAAGGAGTGGAATTCCCTGCCGGAGTCTGTGTTTCCCGATAGCTATAACCTAGGAGTCTTTAAGACAAGAGTGAATAGGTTACTTTTAGGTAAACGTGCTCCATCTTCGACCACATTATCACTTACTATCAGGTGAGGTGGTGGTCAAACGCGAACCCATTATCAATAAAAAAGAAATATATTGGAGGGAATGAAAAAAATGTGAATCTATTTAGAATTCTCAGAAACTAACCAACTTGAATAAAGAGCTGCAGATCACTAGGCAATTCAAGAGCTAAGGCAGGCAAAACTGTGCCACTTAAGTGCCGACGGCCGATGTAAACTGTAGGAAAATACATGTCCCCCTCCCACTCACTACTAAACACTAAATAAACAACGTCATGTAGGAATCCCTGAACTACCTTCGAACACTAATAGAAAGATGTAATTTCAAACACGGAAAGTAGGGCTACCTGAACCAAGAAGCACCGCGGTGAGGATGTGATGTTGCACTGCCAAGTATGCTCAAATTCCTATTCTGCCTCTCAACCCAAACTTGCGGCCAAAGCAACCCAAATCCACCAATGGCGTCGTGGAAATGGGAAAGTTCTGGACTGACAAAATACGAGAAGAGCTGTGGATAGATGAGTGAGACCAATAATGGTGGCATCGCCGACAGGTGTATAAAGTTCTGGTGTGATGGAGAAAATAAGAAATTTAGAATCGCTCACGATTCCTACGCAGTACTGATAACAGCTCTCATCAGATTCAACTGGTCTACAGCAGATTTGGAACTGGATTTTGCGATACGAGTAAGAAGAAACGCATCAAAGCGAAACTTCCAAACACCTTGCATCTTCTCGTGGGATAAACCATATTTCCTTATACCTCTTATTGACCCCAGGGTCCTCAGAAGATCCAGGGTTCGCGGCTTTGGAACGCAATGACAACTAAACGAAGAGGTTGGATTTTTATTCGGTAGAAGTCTGACGTCTGACTCTCTCATTCACTGCACCCAGAGCTAGAGTTGTTGAAATAAAAAGCGTGAAAAAAAAATTTTTAGCAAAAAATAGAACCGACTTCCATATCAAAACACTACAAAGGCAAAAATAACTTTAATTTCGGAAGGCGGTGTCAAAAACGAAAATATATACAAAACTAAAGACACCGTTTGACACCATTGTTACGAAATCAGGATCTGATGATGGAATCCTGGAGAAATCGAGGAAACTCTTCAAATATTATAGGCACACCTATAGCGTTTTGGGTATTTCTTATAGAACCTTGAGCAGTTGCTTCCGAAAAGTACCATTTGGGGAAGTGGAACTGATGATGAAGACCACAGATGGCCACTGAAACTCCTCAATAATAAGTATTTCGTGGACTGGGATTCGATTACTTGAGTACGGATGTTAAACACTTAATGCTCATCACAATACATATGGTGATGTAGAGTTGATGGTCAAGTACCAGGAGAACTCCTCAAAAATTAACGGCTATGCATCGGGAAAAGCAATATTTTGTAAAAGGTGGTAAGTTGTTGACATTATGGCTTTTGTAACTAGATAAATTATGTTTGAAAGGGTATACTTTCTAGTTGGTCCCATAGTCGTCACGTTTGGATCTGATGATGGGATCATGGAGAAATCGAGGGAACTCTTTAAATATTATAGGCACACCTATAGCGTTTTGGGTGTTTCTCATAGTACCTTGTGCAGTTGCTCTTGAAAAGCACCATTTGAGGAAGTGGAACTGATGATGAAGACCCCAGATGGCCACCGAAATTACTCAATAATAAGTATTTCGTTGATTGCGATTAGATTACTTGAATATGGATGTCAAGTACTTTATGCTCGTCACAATGCATATGGTGATGTAGAGCTGATGATGATGTACCAGGAGAAATCCTCAAAAATTAACGGCTCTGCACCGGGAAAAGCAATATTTTGTAAAAAGTGATAAGTAGTTGACATTTGGCTTTTGTAACTAGATAAATTACAAACCGACCCACTAAGAGTGAAAAAAAACTTTTTAGCAAAAAATAGAACCGACTTCCATATAAAAACACTACAAAGGCAAAAATAACTTTAATTTCGGAAGGCGGTGTTTTATAATTAACAAAAATACGGTTAGGCCACTCTGGCTCTCATGGCCTCAATTGTAAACCTCCTTTTTTTGAAGTCGGTTAAAAAAAAAGGTATCAAGAAAAAAGAAATACAAAAAGTTTTTTTTATATAAAGGAAATAGAAAATTTAGGTGTTCCAGACTTTAAAGCATAATATTGGCTTACTTAGGAAATCTTTTTACTTTGCAACACATTTTAACTGAAAATATAAGAGAGCAAGTTAAATATATTTTATTTCTATACGATTTTGTACTATTACGAAACATTTGCGAAGGCATGACAATTTAATTAGTACATTCTATGTGCTAATTAGCCAAGCGTGTGGCAATGAAACCATTTCCATGGCTACTGAAACTCTTTGTAAATATTATTACGAATATGTTTGTGAATATGTTTGTCTGTCATGTTTATCAAACATGATGTGTAGTGTATGATTCAGAATGCTGAAAATAGATATATTATATAAATTGTGTTATTCGTGTAACCTCACACTCACACTTTTATTCATTAGTAACATTTAAAGTCGGTTTATAAAATACTGTAGCGAAAACAGTAACCGGCTATTAGTACGACAATTATAATAAATAAAGCGGCGACCTTGTCATCGAGAGGTCACAGATTTGAACCCCACCCATTACACAATTGCTGTAAACCCATTCCAGACATAAGCATAATATTAATTAGCTTCGTAGCTTAGTTGGAGGGGTTAGAAAGATTGCTAGTAATGTGAATTCTACCCGCATTGCTAGTTCTCATTAAAAAAAACTATCCATTGGAGAAAACAGCATGAAATCTGTCCGGTTGTTTTTGAGTTTACCGCGAACAGACAGACAGGCAGACGTTAAGAGACTTAGTTCGTTTTTAAGAACGAATTGTGGTCACCAAGTGCCGTTGCTGCAATATCTCGTTACCGGAACACCGGATATTGTAGTACCCAACCAATGCATCTATCAAGACCTCATACGGTCATGCTGAAACACTTCTCCTTAAACTTTGCTAATGAAATCCTCTCCATCATCAGGATCCAAAGCAGCAGCTGGAGTCTTCACCAAGCATATCCAGCAACTAAGGATTCCGTTCGTGTACCAACTCCTGCCGCATCTTATGAATGACCCATACAGCTTGAAGCCTGCCTACCACATGAGGGGGGGGCGCCAGTTCTCCGATATGGTAGTGGGTATACCAACAGTAAAGCGAGATAAGGAGAGCTACCTTATGCTTACCTTGACCGTAAGTACTTTTGTTTTTTTTTTTTTGTTAGGGCCCTTCAGGCTTGCTGGCCCCCAGCCAGGCCTTACATACTAATATTTTCATTTAAACAACCGCACGCTAGGGGCACTCCCTGTGGAGTACGGGCCTCGGCATAGCAGGGTCGTTGGTGGAGGGCAGCAAAGGGTCAGGCTGGGTCATATTATTAGATATTAATGGGTTTATTTATTGCTACTGGCTCAGCATCGCGGGCTCTCGTTTGGCAAAGGTCGGGGAGGATTAAAGTTACAAGTACGCGGACGTCGCGATGGGCTTCGTGGGCGAGGGCGGAATAAGGAACGCGTTTTGTGTATGTGTTTCTTAAGGGTGTTAGTTTCCCTACTGCTCTCTAGTCGGATTGTGGTGGGATCGTCCGGTTCGTCGTCCACGTCTCATCTTAGACGGAAACGGGGAAATTTTAGAGGCTGAATGTATCGGGCGGCCGATACATTCAGGGGGTTTGTGTGCTTTTCAACAGAGGCGAAGTAACGCACTGAATGGCGTTTCAACACTTGCTTTATGGTTGGGATGATTTTTGCTTTTATTTACAGGGTAAAAGGTCTGATTTCCGAGTTCCACCGGTTAGACGCATGATATCTTTTCGATCTGCGAAAGAAATCATAGGCAGCCAAGCGTGTTACTCGATGTCTCAAATAAAAATCAAATATGTTGGGCTCGGGTTCCAGTTTAACAGCAAGCAGCTGAGTAACAGTATCACACATGACTTGTGACTGCCTATATCTTCTTCTTTCTTCTATGATATCCTTGACAAAAACTGGCATCAGATTTTCTGTCCTCCGACTAGGGCATGCATTCCGGAATTCCGGAATTTCGTAATTCCGGAATTCCGTAACAATTTTTCTGGTATTTCAATTCCGGAATTGAGAGGAGTAATATCGGAATTCCGATATTCATAAATTTTTGATATTTTGATTATTATTTTTTCCAAACTAGTCTGTGGAACTTTCCACAAGCCGGTATCTCCAACCTCCGACTAGTAAATAGTTATCTGTGGCGTTATAGCACTAGTGCAGTAACGTAAAGTAAAAAGCACGCGTTTATAGTTGATTTTCGTTTGACCATAATCTCACCTGCGATTAAGCGATGATGTGGTCGTAGATGAAGCACGCTTGCCTAGAAGTAACCTATTCACTCTTGACTTAAAGACTCCCAGGTTGTAACTATCAGGAAACACAGACTGCGGCAGGGAATTCCACTCCTTAGCCGTACGTACAATGAAAGTATTCCCAAAACGTTTCTTGCGTATGGGTGGGATATCCACCATGTAACGATGGCGATCGCCATTTGTCTTGTAGTCTGATGATGGAACGGGCTTGGTGGAATAAGACTGTGCACTTTACGAGCAAATGTGTTGAAAAAACATTAAATTGATTTTTCTTTCAAAGAAACTTACATTTTATTACTTGACACTGTTGAAAGTACAAAACAATAACAATAAATATTTCGATATTATTAATAAGTATCGGTGTCGCACCTCTAGAACAGAAGCGAACAATGTCAAGAAATCCGTGCCAGCTGCGCCACTGTCGTCATAGAGTGACAAAAAACTACGGCATGATGGACAATAGTGCTGTGATGGTATTGACTTGGTTTTATCGATTGTTGATTCTATTTATGGATTTAAATAGTAATAAAGGCCGTAAATGTGACACAGATTATTACATTTATGTCATAAAGGACAAAGCGGGTTGAAATAAAACTCAAAACAAGGATGGTATGGCTTTCGATAGGGAGTGGCACGATAGCCTTATTGCTAAACTTCCTTCTTTCGGTATACCCACTGAACTTTGCGTTTGGATAGAAGACTTCCTGAGAGATCGGTCTATTCGAGTGGTTATTGATGGTTGCTCGTCTGGCCAATTGGCTATTAATGCCGGGGTCCCTCAGGGGTCAGTTCTCTCAGCAACTTTATTCTTGCTGCATATTAACGATCTGCTAATGCCCGGTACCTTTGGGTATGCAGACGACAGCACTGTTGCTGAGAGATATATATCCAGCGCGAGTGCTCGTGGGTCACAAGTCCAGTCTCTCCGAGAGGCAATGGTAGGGCGCTTGAACTTGACTTTGAAGGCTGTCTCTGAGGGGGGCGACGCCAACTTGGTCAAGTTTAATGCCGCCAAGACCCAGGCATGTCTTTTCTCCGCAAAAAGGAGCCAATTTCAACCGGCTCCTTCTTTCCGTGGTGTAACAGTGCTGATAACTGATCGCACCGAGCTTCTTGGAGTTACGTTGACATCCACCCTTAATTTTGGTCCGTTTATCGAGGCTAAGGCTCAATTGGCTGCCAAAAAGTTGAGAATCCTAGCACAGGTGAGACGGTACTTCAAACCGGAACAGCTGCTCAACCTCTATCAAGCGCAAGTTCGGTCGTGTATGGAGTACTGCTCTCATCTCTGGGACGGATCTGCCAAATACCAGCTTGAGTCTATAGAGAAACGGGCCAAAAGGCTCATCGGCAACGAGAAACTGGTCGAGACAAGGCTCCAAAGCCTAGAACATCGGCGACGTGTTGCAAGCTTGTCAGTCTTCTATCGGTTACATTTCGGGGAGTGTGCGATGGTTTTGCACAGTCTTATTCCAACAAGCCCGTTCCATCATCAGACTACAAGACAAACGGCGATGCGCCATCGTTACATGGTGGACATCCCACCCGTACGCACGAAACGTTTTGGGAATACTTTCATTGTGCGTACGGCTAAGGAGTGGAATTCCCTGCCGGAGTCTGTGTTTCCTGATAGTTATAACCTGGAAGTCTTTAAGTCAAGAGTGAATAGGTTACTTCTAGGCAAGCGTGCTTCATCTTCGACCACATCATCGCTTAACATCAGCTGAGATTATGGTCAAACGCAAGCCTATCAAATATAATAAAAAAAAAACTTTATTCAAATTAAAGCCTATGGTAAAAAAATATTGTCAGTTTTCCATGAGCTTTATCGATATAATTTCGACCTCACTACTATTTTGTAGGTTTAAAGGATGAATTCGAAGCTTGGCGCCGAGGGCATGTTTTTGATGTGGTCGTCAAAAGGTTAAAAGACTGATATAATTATAAATCTTGTTTGATTTGAAACAAACTTTAAAAGTTTCCGGATTTCCGGAACTGGTTCCGGAATTCCGGAATCAGATTTCCAGTATTGGAACTCAGTTCCGGAATTGAAAACCTTGCGATATTGCATGCCCTACCTCCGACTACCCGTACCGAATGACTAAGCTGGATTAATGACAACCGGGACTAAAGGATATGTTTTCCGAAGTACGGAAGAATCTAGAATCTTAGGATAGTCATCCATCCGCAGGCTGACCTCAGCAGTATTGCTTAACTTTGATCATAAAGCCGTGCGGCTGTACATAGATGGTAAACTGATTTATTTTTTACAGCATCTCGTCAGTGGCCTGACACCAGCTGATATTAACGGCACCCTCATCGTTGTCATGATTGGCGAAACGGATCTCGAATATGTCCTCAAAACAGCCCGGCAGATAGAAGTTATGTGAGTATTACTTAACATACTTTTCTATACAACGTGTAATTTAAAGGGTATATACATACCAAGTGCATGGCTTCTTTGGATGATAACAAACGATATGGCAAGGGGTTTGTAATCCTTAGTCTACGTGTGTAGAACTTATTACAAATTCCAATACACTGATACCAGAGACCGAATTTTTCAAATTAAGAAGAACGAAAAGAATAATCGTGTTATTGGCAAGTGACGTAGAAATTTACTGACCCTCGTAGTGCTGTGACACGTTTGTTATGATTGGTATCCAAAAAGTACATGTAACCAAGAATTTGATATCAATTCTTTGAATCAGTTATTTTGTGCTGAAACTTTGCATAGAGACTCCATACCAGATGTTGCCTTCAGCCCTTTTGGATAGATAGGTGGTTTCCGTTACACGTTGTATACGAGACTAAAGTCTGGCAAACGTAAGTAGAGACTGAAAAAGCGCGCCATATTTAAAAAATATCAGCATAGCAACCCCAAAACTACTATGAAATACCTTCTTTTTTTTCCTTTTTTTTATGGTTGGGAAAATCATCGAATGACTTCTTCCGCTCTGGGTTAAGCGGAAGGGCGTGTCAGACTTCTACTGACTAAAAACCCACCCTGTTCCTTCAGCTGGCCTAAAGTTCCGAGGCCGCGGTATCTCGATAAAACTTTCCCGCAAACCCCGGCAACTATGAAATACCTGTAATAACCTTATTTGATAATTTAGAATTATCTATTTTATTTCATAGGAATAAAAATACAAGAGGTATTTTAGGTAGGTAATAGTTTAGATATTGTGTCTTAATTCGAATTAAAAAAAAAACATCAGTATTCTAAAATAGTTCTGATTTATTCACTATTATCAAAATCTCAATGTAAGACTTCCATGTGGAAAGTTTCATTAGAGTCACTGGAATCATTGTTTCTTACGTTAATTATAAAACTTTCTAAATTATTTTCTGTAATTCTGTCCTTATTTATATTTATTTTCAACATGGATGACATGATACGTCATTTTCTTTCATTCCTCGGGAGTTATATTTTCAAACGACTCTTTTATAACTTTCTCTAACTCCACTCCTGGCAAAGCAATATTTTTACTTGCCACTTTACGTTTAGCCAAACTACATACTAACTCAGTGGCATTTAGATCACAGTGGTAGGGGGAAAGTCGCAATACCTCGTGCCCATTCTGCTTCAGAATTTCATCAGCTTCATATACTGGCTCTGGTGTGTTGTCATACTTGTTTTCTAACGATATGAAATTCGTTAATTCTGTTACGAATAGCATCTATGTCGAAACTATCTAAGACGGACACTGTGGGCTTATACGGCCTTTATGCGCCACCCTCTTTTTTAATTCTTTTTAATGTAGTAACGCTCACTTCTGTAAATAATGGTAAAACAAAATGATTAGGTTCTGCAAATCATGAATTCAATTACATCTTTATAAAGTTATGTACTTCTAGTAAAAACTTACCAGTGATTGAATCTATTTCATCCAAGTACTGGTTCTGGGTTCTTATCCTATCTTTCTGCTCTAAATCCGTAAGCTTTTCAATAGTTTTCACTATCTCATCAACCCCTGCTACATTCACCAGATTTTCTATAAAAGAAAAAAATGTTAAAAAACCATGCAACATTTAATAGTATGTTAAATAACCATAATGCATTATTATGAAGGTGTTTAACGGACTATAAAATGAATGTGAATCAAAATAGATAAATATATTTCCTCGCTAAAAGATAAATATAAATTATGAATTACGACAAAGTATCAACTTAGTTGCGTCATACTAACTTATGAAATCGAACACCATACGTAAACAATCTTGTTTTTGTTTGAATTCGGCGTCTTTCTCCTGTTGTTTTTCTTGATATTTAGACATCATGCGAAACAACATCTCCCGTACTCCACTTTTAATAGTTTTGTTCTATTTTCGCTGAATAAACGCTATTAACAAGATCACAACAAATTACCAACAACACGCCATCTTGTTTTGGAAAATTGAGTTTGACATTAGTATAGCATTGCCATATCAAAACTTTGCAAATAATTCGAGTGTCTACTTTCGTTTGCCAGACTCTAGCCGTCGCGCGGGTCTTCGCTCCCATCGACTTTACCATGACAAAAACGTAAACTCCTTTTGGTATTGGGTAAAAAGTTTATAACCTTCCTCAAGTTTAAAGCTAGATACTTCAATAACAAATTTCATGTAAATCCAACGGGTACTTTCGAAGATTAGCCTGTTTAAACATACAAACAAACTTTTCCGCTTTATAATCTATATGTCGCAGTCATCTGGTTGAATCTGCTATTGGACTGAATAACTAGCGCGTTCATTGAATGACGACATTTAATTAAATGACTAGGCCGAACGTTGATTGAACAAGCGTCACTCAACGTCCAACTAGTTAGCGTATTGTAACATAGCCCTTTGAACTTTAGTTCATTTTTTTTTCACTGCGGTGCTAGTAGTCACCAAAACAAATATGGCGTCAAACAGCTCGCTCAGTCAGCACAGATAGCACTGTGTTGATATTTTTTTCGATTAAATTTACTTTAAAGTGCGTTATTTGTAATAAAATAATGTGACAGCATGGATTTACCTACCTATTATTTCTAACCTAACCTAACCTAACCAAACATTACAAAGTCGGCTATATCCCATTCAACGACTTCACTAAATGAAAAACTTCACGTTCAGTCAAGACGTTGAACGTTACATTCAACGAATTGACGAGTTGTCCTTTATTCATTCAATTAAATGTCGTCATTCAATGAACGCGCTAGTCATTCAATTAAATAGCAGATTCAACCAGATGACTGCGACATATATACAACTTGTAACAGATTAAGCACAATACCTCAGACACCCCAATTAGAATATTAAAATTATGAGTATAAAACAACATCCGTAACTAAATAAATTGAAACCAAACCTAGGCATTTTTTTATAAAACATTTATCCTTACTAAACGCAAAACGTATGTGCGTCACACAATATCCTTACGCAGACACACTCATGTAATGTTAGCGACCCACGTGATACGCACACAATTTCGTTGAATTAAGGATTGTATTAATTTGTAATGATACTGTGTTTCCATTTTAAGTTAAATGAAAGATTTTTCCATCAAAATTTAACATCTATTTTTTATGACGGAAATCGATTCAGAAGCCGATTCTGAACTACTTTCAGGAATTGCGTTTATTTACGTTGTATATATAAAATTCTCGTGTCACAGTGTTAGTTGCCATTCTCCTCAGAAACGGCTTGACTGAGTTTTATGAAATTTTAAATCGGTAAGTCTGAGAATTGGTCGTACAGAATGTTTCACAACGCTAAGTGAAAAAAAATCTGATAACGCGGGAGAAACCGCGGGTTAGAAGCTGTTATTAGTATAGATATGCACACACGTGTCTTTTTTGTCCGGGTGGGAAAATCATCGAATGACTTCTCCCGCTGTGGGAAGAGCGGAAGGGAGTGTCAGACTTGTACTGACTAAAAACCCACCCGGCTCCTTCAGCTACCCTTAAATTCCGGGGCCGTGGTTTCTCGTTAGAATATTCCCGCAACCCCAGCAGGGGGTCTTAGATTTACAATATTTTGTGCCCGCGGCTTTATGTTAGACCCTGTTCCGTGGGATTTGCGGGATAAAGTAGTCAGGTAGAAAATAGTGAGACGAACACTTGATAAAATAATGACATTTCAAGAGATTGCGATATCTAATATTGTGTAACAAGTGTGATTAAATTATTGTGTACCTAAATGGTTCCCATGTGATATCAGAACGGAATGTATGGGACTTTAAAAGAGAGGTTGACCTCTGATTTTGTTTCGGTTTTTTTTCTCAGAGTAGTCAGCAAGGTAACACCAGACCTCATCTTATTTAAATTTATAAATAATTAATAGTTTAAAAAACCAGAAACACGCTTTTAAGACTAATGTAATGAGCAGAAATTAGAAATGTTTAGTAGGCAGTCCAAGGTTCCATCAGCCACCTTCCAATTCCATCGTCAGACCAGTTCGATGGTACCATAATATTGTATTGTCGTCTAGTCTACACATAATTGCCAAGTTTCATGATGATACAACAATTAGAAGTACGTTTAATTAAATTCAGATTCTTAGATTTTATTGCATATTTAAATCGTTACAGATTGACCTAATAATAAATCTATGGATTACGCGGTAATTCAAAAAGGTTAAGAAAACCGAAAACAGATTATATTTTGGTTTGTTATAACCTTGAAACCTGATCGTGTTCAAAGTCGTGGCTTTTCTCACAAGTGCAAACACGACTATGATATTATATTCCATCATGGAATGCCAGTGCCTATCTTCCGGCTTCATCATCAGACCTTGAAACCTAATCGATGTCAAAGTCCATTACAAGTCTTTTCTAAGAAATCCAAAACAACTATGATACGATTTTCCATCATGAAGTTCCAGTTCATATCTTCCGGCTCCATCATCAGATCAGTTTGACAGTACCGTATTATTGTATTGTCATCAAAACCACATACAGCTGCCAATTTTCATTACGCTATGACCCTTGGAAGATGGTTAAATTAGTTACCTTAGATTTCATTACATATTTAGTTACATACAGGTCGACCTAATAAAAGCGTGTTAAAAAGATGATGTGTAAAAGTATTTTTTATAATCAACTAGCTTCTGCCCGCGACTTCGTCCGCGTGGGAGGTTTTTCCCTCGTAAATCCCGACCCCGTAGAAATTCCGGGATAAAAATTATCTATATCTCTATTTATTTATTTATTTAGTTATATTAAGTACAGCCACATCACATACATTGCACAATTAAAAAAAATCTTACTTACAAAATAACTAATGCACATGACAATTAAGGCGTACATAGCGCTCACCAGAACAATAGTGCTGCCTTGAAAAAATTACTTATAACTAATATATAAACTCACTAATTAAAATAAAATACATTTTTTATGTTGCAAAAAGTTAATATAAAATAAAGGAATAAATTATACACATTAATAATTATTATTACAATTAGAACAATTGGGTGGCTAACAATGTCAATAGAATAAATATTAAAATAAACTGAATAAACAACATGTCAATAGCGTAAATCTTCTCTTCTTTCTCTCTTCGTCTATCTATATCTATTTATCCTATGTCCGTCTCCTAGTTCTAAGCTACCTCCCTACCAATTTTCAGCCAAATTGGTTCAGCCGTTCTTGAGTTATAAACAGTGTAACTAACACGACTTTCTTTTATATATTGTATAGATTTGCAAAACAGGTAATTCAAAATATCTGCTCTGAAAGCTGTGCCTGCGACTTCTGTCTTATAGCTTCAGTGGAAGTCTAATTAAAATCAGTTCAGCCTTGCCAGAGATTTGTTTTCTCTATTGTTCTGGACTCTGATGGTAAGTGATGATGTGGTCGAAGATGGAGGATACTTACCTGAAAGGTCTTTCATTAAGCGCTTCCTAACTTTAAATTAACATAAAACAATGTATGTGTGAGATATCATCGAAATTTTTTATTCGTTTGAAAGGCCTATTAATGCCATTATGTGTAGAATATAATATCGTTCAAATGTCCACCGCGGCTTCTCTGAGTGGCGCGTATGTCCAATTTTCCATGACTGTAGCGCATAAATCAGGATAAATTTGACCAATAGCATTGGTTATTTTGGATTTGAAGACCACTTTGGTTTGTCGCTTATTTGCATAGACCTGCGACTTAAGAAAACCCCACTAGAAAAAGTTTAATGGGGTCAAATCGCAAGATCTCGATGAAGATGATTTTTCGATGAAAATTAGGGTCAGTTGCCAAATGCTCCAGAGCCTATTTAGCAAACGCACGTCGTTGTCTATAGTCGTACTATAGTCGTTTACCTTCAGCTCCTGGGTCAGTTTAATTTTTAACGAAGGGCTCGGCAAGTACGGGTGTTAATTGATTGTTAACTGAAACAGTGGACTCAAATTTATCTACTGCACATCGAATAGTCCTCTCGGTATGGCGACCGTAAAATGGGTGAAGAGCGCGGGACGTTGCCCGAACAGAACACCCATTTTGATAAAACATTTTTATCATTTGCACGTGTTTTTGAACCCTATATCCGCCCATGGTGACTTGGCAAAACTACAGAACAGATAAAAGAGGTTAGAAAGGAAATTGTTCCTGATTTCTATGAGAACGCGTGTCGCCCCTTGTCTCCCACTCCCACAGCTCAACTACAAGCAAGAGGCCCGTTACGTATGCGAATTACGCACACAAATTAATTACACACACTTAAATCGAGAGCTTGCTACTGATTGTAACTCACTGTCAATAAACATGCGCCGTGCATCACGGCCAATCAGGGCAGAGGACGAAACAATGGTTGAAGTGAGAGGATGCAATACATTGTAAACGGACTTGCTCATTGCGTTGATTACTAGTACTAGTACATATCGGGCAATGTATATTTTTTGTAACTTGTTGCAATAATGTTGTTAATGTTCGGAATTTCATAGTGATCAGAATATTTGTATGTATTTTACAAATAAAATTGTAATTAAATGTTATTTTCGACTTACTGATGGAAAGATATACCTCCTCGCTCTATTCTATACTTGCGGTCTAACTTTTTGTCTTACAGGTTATAATTGCACAACACGGCATTTTAAAACAGAGCTCTGTGTTCCAATGTATTCCGAAGCGCACTAAACGCGGTGAATGAATTAATCGGTCGCGCTATGATTTTCGTATCATAAATGTGGCGCGCTCGCCACGCCCACATTACCATTCCAACCTTATTCATCTATTCCGTGGGTAAAACAGTCTGAACAAATGACAGCCAATTTGACAGATGTAGCTTCAACAAGAGAGCCGCTACCAACTGTCAAAGTTCGGAAGTCCCTATTGGAAGACCCGTTATAAGTACATGAATCTGGCAACACTTAAGACTAGCCCGGACACACAGAAAGGTAGATCCCGTAAAAAGATCTACTGTTCAGTACATTTCATTTACTTATGTTATTGCACAAATATTGATAGTTTTTCTTTTATTGTATATCATAGATCGTATCCACAATTTCACACTGTATTAACTTTCTATGTGCTTCCAATTAATAAAAATAGTAATACAGTTGTATAGTCCTTATTTTCAACACAACAGATTTGAGTAGGAAAAGTAAAAATTCAACGAAACCGCTTCGAATTCATGTTCTCCTGATATTACTCAGACAATGACATAAGTCTCAAAACAGAATTCTTGATTAACCTTATTCACCGCATTTTATGGGAATATTAAATCAGAAAAGAATATGGCTGGTTTATGGCAAAAACGACAAGCTGTAAACAATGAAATTATCTCGAGGAAGTGGAGTTAAACGACCGATCACTAGATCTAACTTGATTAACTTCTTACCAGAATGAAAAAAAATCAGCTTGCGTAAGACCACCATCTCACCTAAAGTTAAGCGATGATGTGGTCGAAGGTGAAGCACGCTTGCCTAGAAGTAACTTATTCACTCTTGATTTAAAGACTCCCAGGTTATAACTATCAGGAAACACTGACTCTGGCAGAGAATTCCAATCCTTAGCTAATTCGTTTAATTGAATTATGCAGTATGTTAACTAGCAGAGGGCGATCCCGTTAACCCGCAATAGTATAGCATCCATACATGCTAAAAAAAATACCATTCGAAAACAAAATGTATTTTTTTTTATATTAAAATATTCACTAAAAATGTTAAATTGATACGTAAAAGAAACACGCGTACTTGAAGGACGGCCACGTCGCAATTTATTTATGAAACCTACGCGTGTACAGAGTGTTTCATTTACGTATCAATTTAAATTTTTTTGTGAATATCTTAATATAAAAAAATATAAAATCATTTTGCTTTCGAATAGTAATATTTTTTTTGCATGTATGGATGTTATACTATTGCGGGTTAACGGGAACGCCCTCTGTTAGTTAACATTCTGTATAGAAAATCAAACTATTGCCTATCAGGTTTTAAACGGACATGGGCACTAAGAGCACCATTAGAACTTAAAATCGCATATTTACTTTTTTACCTGAAAGGAGTGACATTAAGGTTACAATCATTCATAGAAAATATACCGTGAAGACTATATTCACTCTTTTCAAGAAAGTATCTTAGGTGCTGCATAAGCCGAATCGTGTTTTGAGTAATACGTGTGAGAGTGGCAACGGTGTCAATCACAAAAAACGAACGAAGAAGAGGGTAGACCGATTAGTCTACTCATAAACATCGACCCACAATTACTTCAGTTCATCCGTGATCATGGCGCTTGCAACAGTGCCGAAATATCGACAACTCGAATCAATAAATACACATGGTATATATCCCGTTTTGAGTTTGATGCTATATTGCCTATCATCATCTATATCTATGCATATAAATAAAATTGAAGTGTTTGTCTGTAATTTCAAAATGTGTTTTCAAATGCTTATACCTATTTACACACTTTCTATCTGTCTGACTTTCTGTTTGTGTGGTCTCTTTGGAATGGCTGTACCTGTAATAATTGGGAATCAATATTTCACGGCGAGGTAAGGGGGTTTTGCGGCAATACAGACTATTTTTATCCGGGAATAATGGGATCGAGATTTACGCAGAAATAACCTTGTAGATAATATCGACTCAAACGCGGACGAAGTCGCAAGCACGGCTAGTGTTAAATTTTGAACAGAAATGAAGAATGCTTGGAAAATTATGATATATAAATAGCCTTTACTCACTGCAATTTCATCATACTTATTATACTAAAAATAATGTTGTTTAATGTTATTTTTAGATCACCTTGTCCTCCGATATAAGCCCCCACGCTCTTACACTCATCTTTATTGTGTGGTACTGTTTTCCATGCCCTTGGAAACTGTAAACGTTAAAACTATGTGACTGCAGCTCTATGACCTGGTCTCTCCATCTCCTTTTCACTACCGGTCTACCAGATGCTCTGTTGGGTACCAACCACACTTAGTTGACATACCGTCTGGTCGTACCAACCGCTTCTCCTCCACATTTATTGTGCGCACAGCCAAGCTGTGGAACTCTCTGCCGACTTCTGTGTTCCCTGCCACTAATGACCTTTCAGCCTTTAAAGCAATGGACGGAAGGACGAGCGTCGTCGCTCGTCCCATCGTAAACCTCATCTTTCGCTTACCAACATGCGAGATCGAGCACAAGAGCAGGCTCTTCCGTAATAATAATAAAAAAAAATACTTAAAAGTTAAGGTTTAAAAAAATACGATGGAGATCATATAGTCTACAGTCATAATATCCATTCTTTTTTCAAAATCTTCAAAAACATTTATTTTACCATCCAGCATAGTACCTGGGACATTTTCTTACCGATGACCTTAAAGACATTGTTGACATTGAAAGCAAGGGAGCGCAGGGCGCTGGCGGTTCGAGGGAACATGCTGGCCCGGAGATTTTCTCGGTGTAGTGATGAAGTCAAAATAACATGTTTTAAGGCTTACTGCCAGACTTTCTACACGAGCAGTCTCTGGGTCAAGCATACCAAGAAGGCGCTGGATGTCTTGCGCATCCAATACGATAATATCTTCAGAATGCTGTTGAGACTTCCCCGCTTCTGTAGTGTGTCAGAAATGTTTGCGAAGACACATACAGATGGGTTCCACGCCATCATTCGCAAAAAACTCTGTTCGGTGGTCACCAGAGTGCGGGCGAGTAACAACAGCAATCTGTTGACTGTGGCGGAGAGATCAAACTCTCCTTTCATGATTCACTTCATGGGAATGACTACCAACCGGGGCACGTTTCCCATAAATTGATAGTCCTTCCTATAAAGCTAGTTATGACTCATTTTGTTGATATTATGTACTAACTCTAGCCTAAGCACTAACACATCTATAGATTTTTAATTAGATAGATGGATAGAATATACTTTTTACGAATTTAAACACACCTATTTAACATTATTTCTTTCATTATTTAATTATCTGAAATAAAGAATTTAAATCGAATTAATAGTAAAAAGTGAAAAGGAAATAGTTCCTAATGCTGGATATTATCAATCAGTCTTCATATAATTTGAATTTATAGTGAACCGTGCTCTAGATACGCCTGTTGAGCTCAATGCTGAGTTCGATTTCCACCTAATGGTAAGCGATAGATGAGGTCTACGATGTAACGAGCGAGCCCAGAAGATGCCTATTCACTCTTGCTTAGTTTAAAGGCTGAAAGGTCATAAGTGGCAGGGAACACAGAAGCCCGCAGAGTAATGATGAAAATTACACAAATAATGCGCCTGGCTGCGAACTAGCTATGTGGTGTAGCGTAAATAAAATTAAGTGCACAGTAAAACACAAACCGCTACTTAACACGTTTAATTTTGATTAAAAGGAAAAAGATAGAAAACAAGTACTTAATTAGAAAATATAAAAAAGTTAAATATTAGTTATTATTGGGAACCTTTCAGTGATGGCGTGGGTTAACTTAGCGGAAAGAAAAAGAATGTTATCGAAAGTATTATGCAAATATTTTTAACTTACCTAACAAAAAAATCGATTGCAATCGGTTATAGCTAGGCGAATACGCATTATTAGTAATTTTAATTACAAAAACACTAAGAGCATCCAACGCGTCTTAATAGGCCTTAGGTTAGAAAGAGTTTTTGACGTGAGAATTTTTAGATTAGAAATATACAAATTACGTGCACTATTTAAAATAGAACTCCTGCTGCGAAAACTCGGTAATTCCTGGACGGCTGAACACGACTGTGGGAAGTAACGTAGAAATCACGGAGCCACTGCGCTGCGGAGTCCGCATCTACCTCGTACTCTCTTCAGGCCTTTGAGATGGACGTCTCAGGCACAGGATGTGCTCGGATATCGGGCGAGAGCGCCCCGACCTCCGTCGTCGATAACCGACGTCGCTTGCCCGTAGGGTGGAGCCAAAAATTGGCTTGTAACGGGATCTAAACAAAAAAGAAACTTCAGACCACCGATGCAAGCTGAATCTTTGATTAATTATGAAACTAGTGCGAAATGGATCGAAAAGAAAAAAGACGACAATACATACCAAATTAACCAGAAAATCACCCACAGACTATACTTTTGCTAGGACACTTTATATTTTTTATTGGGTTTACACCAACAGAAAAAAAACTTTCACTTCATAATTTCGATATTAATCACAAAAAATAAGGTCGACCATCACTTATCGGGTCCCAAAAATGTAATGACGCCGTCAAAAGGCAAACAACCGACGATTTTTTCACGATTCCTGGTTCAAATGTGAATAACAGCTATGAAGAAAAAATTTTTTATTGAAAAGTTTGGATTAAGATTGGAGGAGGTTTTAACCGTAGCGGTTTTACGCTACAGTACCCCATTCCCAGTAAAAAAAAATTGAGAGTAGCAACCCTAAAGGTGAGTGGCAACCCTAAAGGAAAGGTGAGTGACAACCCTAAAAGAAAGGTGGTTGACAACCCTAAAAGAAAGGTGAGAGATCAACCCAAGTGAATGTATCAACCCAGTGAGAGGGTGACAACGCTATAACAGATTGACATCACAACAACAGATTGAAAACACAACAACAGATTGAAAACACAATAACAGACTGACAACACAAAAGGGATAGCATCAACCAAGAGTGAAAACCATAATATACAAATTAAATAAACTAGCCTAACTAACTTTAAACTAAATACATCAAATCAACAACATCGAAGTGCAGCTGATACTGAATAAAATTGAAAGCCGGCCTCCAGTTTAGACGTTAACAGTGCGAGCTTCAGATGCGTCTCCTAAACCTACATTAGAATAGAAAAACAAACGATAGATCTAGAGTAATATTCTTAAATATATATAGGAACAAAGAACAATAATCAACACGAAACAAATAAGAGTTGAGATTAAGAAATAACTTAAAAATACGACGAAAACTCAAAGGAAGTCAAACAAAAACTCGAAGTCGAACACAAAAGCTCGAAGTCAGATAAAAACTCGAAGTGAGACACGACTCAAAGTCCAACACGACTCAAAGTCAAACACAACTCAAAGTCAAACACGACTCAAAGTCGAACACGACTCAAAGTCGAACACGACTCAAAGTCGAACACGACTCAAAGTCAAACACGACTCAAAGTCAAACACGACTCAAATTCAAACACGACTCAAAGTCAAACACGACTCAAAGTCAAACACGACTCAAGACTGAATTTAAGAGCTTAAGTTATAGAGGGATAAGTTAGAAGGTTAAGTTAAAGAGAGAGGGTTAAGTTGAAGAGGGTGGACCTTAAATCAAAATCAAAAATACGACGCCTAATGAGAGGAAATGGTTATGAATAAATATTAACTCCAGGGAGGAATGAGGGTCGAAATAATAAAAGAGGTGTCGTTAATTGAAAACTAATGGCCTAACATAAGTAATGCTGATTAAGTTAAGAATATGGAACAAATTAATTCATTTAAGTATGTCTTTTATATGATATTGTCCAATATGATGAGAATCACAGTCTTGTAGGACATATGTAGTCATGGAGATGACTCTGATCACACGACATTTAATGAAACGAGGAGCAAGCTTTCCTGTAAAGTATTCAGCAGCTGACGATTTTGAAAAATTACGCCTCCATACAATGTCGCCGGCATTAAGTGTAATAGCCGTCCGGTTCGTATTGTAATTTCGTGAATTACGGAGAAAAGCAGAAGAAAGATTGTCCGCTACTTTTGCGTAAATCTCGGCGAGCGAAGTCAGATTACTCGCGTGTTGTTCCCGACTTTCAGCTAAATTAGTGCTTAGAGTCTGGTTATTCGCACGCGATGAATCCATACAGACTTCTCTACCGAATATGAGAAAGTTTGGCGTAAACCCTGTGGCTAAATTAATACATGAATTGAGGTAAAGTTTGACCTTGGGTAACAATTTAGCCCAATTCCTTTGGTTCTCGCCAACCAATATGCTCAAACAAGTAACGACACTTTGGTTATAACGTTCTACCGTGTTTGCTTGTGGAGTGTAATAAGGGGTATATGTAGGGGATTCAATGCGAAACGATCTAAGAAAGTTTAAAAACTGATTACTACGAAAAACGGTAGCATTATCACAGAGAATAGACCGTGGAACTCCGAAGTTAAAAAATATTTCAGAGTCCAAAGCTTTTATAACTGAATTGGCGTCAATCCTTTTAAAGGGCACTAACCAAACATATTTAGAAAAAACATCGACCATAGATAAAATGTATTTGAACCCATAATAAGCGATTGGAAGTGGTCCAATAACGTCGATAGAAATCATTTGTAAAGGTAAAGAAACTTCCTTTGGATAACACATATGACCACGTGGTTGGGAATTCGCGATCTTATAAGCTTTACAAACCTCACATTGCCTTAAAGTCTCAGAAACATCTCGAAACATATTTGGCCAGTAAAAGTTATCCTTGAGCTTAAAATAAGTCTTTGAAACTCCAGGATGTATAGAGAGAGGATTATTATGAGCTTCCCATATAGCGGATTTAACTTTTTCAACGGGTAAAACTACGCGCCAAGGATCAGAGCACAATGGGTTAGTGATTGGCATGCGTCTTAACAGAACACCGTTCCGAATGGCGTAAGCTGGAAACGTTTGAGGGGAGTCACGAGCCCCTAAATACACCTTTTTATACCATCTATCATTGGTATGGTCAGGTCCTTGATCGAATGTAACCGGACTCGCGTACATTCTAGATAAAGCGTCTGGAACGACGTGTTGCGATCCTTTGCGATGAATGATATCAAACGTGTATTGGGAAATCACAGTAGCCCATCGCGCCAAACGCCCTGAGGGATTACATAGTGTGAGGAGCCATTTCAAGGCCATATGATCGGTTATAACAGAAAACTTCATTCCATCTAAATAACAGCGAAAATGCTTAATGGAATCAAGAACGGATAAAAGTTCACGTTCAGTTGTACTATAATTGCGTTCTGCTTTTGAGAATAAGCGTGAATAATAAGCGATAGGATGTTCAACACCATCGAACTTTTGAGAAAGAACTGAACCAAGACCAACAGCTGACGCATCACATTGCAAAATGAAGGGCTTCGAGAAATCTGGACATGCCATAACGGGAGTATTGATGAGCGCATCCTTTAATTTTAGGAATGCTTGATCGGCGGCATCATCCCAACTTATAGGGTCACGACCCTTCTTTTTTCCTATAAGGGCAGTGAGTGGAGCTATAATAGAAGAAAAACCATCAACAAAACGCCTATAATATGAGCATAACCCAATAAAACCACGTAGTGACTTAGCTGTAGTAGGAACGGGATAATCCCTAATAGCATCGAGCTTGCTGGGATCAGTTTGTAAACCCTTTTCGTTAATGATATAACCCAAATATTTCATTTCGCTTTTACAGAACTCGCATTTTTTTAGGTTAATAGTTAAACCGGCCTCCTTGAGACGGTCTAGTACTTTTCTAAGGAGCGAGAGGTGACTATCAAAGTCTTTTGATATTATGATTAGATCATCGACGTAACCGAAAACGCAATTATCACTGGTCGAAGTGAATTCAAAATTGACGATCATATCAGTAAGGCGCTGCATCTTGGAAGCTGCATTCGTGAGACCAAATGGCATTCTGACGAACTCAAATAAACCTCGTTGTGGAACTATGAAAGCGGTTCTTTCACAACTCTCATCATCAGCGAGAGGAATCTGCCAAAATGCACTCCTAAAATCAAGAGAACTTATATACCTTGCACCTCGAAGGTTGTCAAGAATATCGTGAATACTGGGGAGCGGATAAGAATCTCTAGTAGTAACGCTATTCAATTTCCTACTATCAACGCAAAAACGTACAGAACCGTCCTTTTTGGTAACCATCACAACAGGACTGGCCCATGGAGAACGTGAGGGACGAATGACACCCATCTCCAGCATCTTATCGATTTCCTCATTGAGCAACTTTAACTTAACAGGTGAAAGAGGGTAAAAACGTTGTCTAATTGGTGGTCCAGTAGTGTTTATTTTGTGTGATAGCCAAGTAGTCTTACCAAGGCCAACTTTATCGGATGAAATGACATCGAATTCCTCAATGACCCGTTGTAACTTTAGCTCTTGGTCTGGTTTAATAAAACGTTACGAGGGTAAATGTATCGAACCTCGCTAATGCAATTAATCTGAGGAAGGGATTGAGAGTCAGAGGGAAGGGTATGTGAGTCAGGAGGTAGGGAATTAGAGTCGGGAGGAAGGTACATATTACCTTTGATATTTTTGTTAAAAGCTTGACTAAAAACTGAAGTCAAACCGAACTTATTCCAAAATTCGATACCTAAAATAACTGAAGAAGACATAGAACGTGCTACTAAAAATTCGTGGACAAAAGTCGTACCATTAAACTTAACTGGGAGAAAGATAGTTCCTAAAATATCAATAGGAGAGTTATTAGCGGAAATAACACGTGGGCACTGAACGTTTGATTTTAAAGAAATACCCAGTTGTTGGGTTAAACAATCACTAATAAGGGACATTTGTGCACCAGAATCAAGTAGGGCTTTAACGACCCGGTTACACAATATGATCTCGATGAAAGGACGGTTATCAGACGAATCGGACGCTATCACCGGTGACACTGTACGGAGTAATGCGTGTCGCCGGTGGGCTAAACATTTTTTTGGATTGCATTTTGGGCAATCACGAGTTATAAAACCAGGTGTGCGGCATTTAAAACATAGCATACCAGGGAAATCAGGGCAAGTACGATAGGGGTGTCCCGTTTTATTGCATTTTGGACAGATTTGTGATTGATTTGTTGCGCTTGAAACTAATTTTGTAGATTTGGGCAAAAAACTTTCAAAATGCGATGCAGTGTCAATGAGCGCATCTAAGTCAGTAAATTTATGTATCGATAAGCATGGAAAATATCTAGGATGCATGTTGTGAGTGATAATTTCTAATAGTTCAGATTTATCGACTGGTTTACGTAATGTATCATTCAATTGAGAAATCTGATGCACAAAATGTAAAACAGGTTGATCTGATTTCTGTTTTGTATTTCTAACTTTTTGACCGGTTTTAAACTCGAAATCAATTTCTCCGAATGTATTGAAGAAATTTTCTTTTAATTCGGGGTAAGTCATATCAGGTCGACGGATTGACCTATAATAATTCAAGGCGCGACCGGATAACACTTCGTGGAAGCGTTTAAGCAGATATCTGTCAGTTATGTCGTCTGAATCCTTCTCTTCTTCGATACTGGTAAAAAAATTTCGAACACTGGTATCTCCAGTATAATTTATGTTCCATTTTCTTAGCGAAAATCGTTTTAGAAGGTAACCGGGACAGTCCTCGGATTTCATAGGAGAAGGTAAGTTAGAACGACTAGTACCCGGAGTGGGCCTAGGTGGAATGGGTGGAGGTCTAGAAATAATAATACTTTCGTGTAAAGGAGTCTCACCGATAGAACCTTCTTCGGACATTTTTAAACACAAAATAGAAATAGATTAAATGAAAGAGAGCGGGACTTAGCAGGAAATCGTTAGATATCGTGCCGTAATATCGATACGGGAAGAAGACAACAAAATGAACGTCAAAGGAATCCGCTGGGCTAAGAATCCAACAAAAACAGATACTAGCAAATAGCAGAAAAGCAAACAGTCGGGCTAAAAAATAAAAAAGGTAGACACTAGCACACGACCATTCAAAAAGCTTACCTTTGGTCACGATGCCTAACCATCCACACATCAAACACACTCTACGGGAAACTAACTACCGCTACCTACTGGGATAAAATAAAACTCGGGATAGATACGTATATTTTGGGAGAAAATAAAAGAATTGGAAATTGGGTATAGTTACAAAGTTAATCTTTAAAATTGAATTTCACAAACATCACACAATTAAGCAAAGAACATAAATTCAGTTAGCAATTCCGTAGTCCAGTCGTATGAATCGGGAAAACATTCAAGACAGGTAATCCTTTTAACTTCCATACGGGTATCTGACCAATTCTAAAACCTGAAACCCACAATAAGAAAGATGAAAATTAAAGATTGCTCTCAAGAGCAACCACACACGAGATAACAAAAAAAAAAAAGGTATTTTAGTAATAATTAATATGCAAACTTACTTTAATTCGGGCGCCATATTGTAGCGTAAATAAAATTAAGTGCACAGTAAAACACAAACCGCTACTTAACACGTTTAATTTTGATTAAAAGGAAAAAGATAGAAAACAAGTACTTAATTAGAAAATATAAAAAAGTTAAATATTAGTTATTATTGGGAACCTTTCAGTGATGGCGTGGGTTAACTTAGCGGAAAGAAAAAGAATGTTATCGAAAGTATTATGCAAATATTTTTAACTTACCTAACAAAAAAATTGATTGCAATCGGTTATAGCTAGGCGAATACGCATTATTAGTAATTTTAATTACAAAAACACTAAGAGCATCCAACGCGTCTTAATAGGCCTTAGGTTAGAAAGAGTTTTTGACGTGAGAATTTTTAGATTAGAAATATACAAATTACGTGCACTATTTAAAATAGAACTCCTGCTGCGAAAACTCGGTAATTCCTGGACGGCTGAACACGACTGTGGGAAGTAACGTAGAAATCACGGAGCCACTGCGCTGCGGAGTCCGCATCTACCTCGTACTCTCTTCAGGCCTTTGAGATGGACGTCTCAGGCACAGGATGTGCTCGGATATCGGGCGAGAGCGCCCCGACCTCCGTCGTCGATAACCGACGTCGCTTGCCCGTAGGGTGGAGCCAAAAATTGGCTTGTAACGGGATCTAAACAAAAAAGAAACTTCAGACCACCGATGCAAGCTGAATCTTTGATTAATTATGAAACTAGTGCGAAATGGATCGAAAAGAAAAAAGACGACAATACATACCAAATTAACCAGAAAATCACCCACAGACTATACTTTTGCTAGGACACTTTATATTTTTTATTGGGTTTACACCAACAGAAAAAAAACTTTCACTTCATAATTTCGATATTAATCACAAAAAATAAGGTCGACCATCACTTATCGGGTCCCAAAAATGTAATGACGCCGTCAAAAGGCAAACAACCGACGATTTTTTCACGATTCCTGGTTCAAATGTGAATAACAGCTATGAAGAAAAAAATTTTTAATGAAAAGTTTGGATTAAGATTGGAGGAGGTTTTAACCGTAGCGGTTTTACGCTACAGTGGGTAGAATTCACATTTCTAGCAATCTTGTTAACTACTCTAACTAATCTAAATACACTTGTGTCTAGAATGGATTCATAGCAGTAGTGTAATGGGGGGGCTCCGAAACCCTGACTTCTCGTTCATAAGGCTGACGCCTTAGCCATTCGGCCATTGACGCTTACAATTTTCAACCGACGACCAAAAGAGGAGGTTTACAATTCGATGCGTAATTTTTTTTTTTATTTATTTATTATCACCGATTACTCGAAGACGGCTGAACCGATTTGGAAATTTCTTTTTTTGTTTGAAAGGGTATACTTCGAAATTGGTCCCATTGTCACCAAGTCAGGATCTGATGATGGAATCCTGGAGAAATCGAGGGAACTCTTCAATTATTATAGGCACACCTATGGCGTTTTGGTTATTTCTTCTAGTAACTTGTCCAGTTGCTCTCAAAAAATACCATTTGGGGAAGTGGAACTGATGATGAAGACCACAGATGGCCGCCGAACCTACTCAATAATAAGTATTTCGTGGATTGCGATTCGAATACTTGAATATGGATGTTAAGCACTTTATGTTCGTCACAATGCATATGGTGATGTAGAGCTGATGGTGAAGTACCAGGAGAACTCCTCAAAAATTAATGGCCCAGCATTAGGAAAAGCAATATTTTGTAAAAGGTTATAAGTAGTTGACATTTAGGCTCTTGTAACTAGGTAAATTAAAAATCGACCAACTAAAAAGAGTGAAATAAAAACTTTTTACCAAAAAATTAAACCGAGTCCCAAAAACGAAAATAAGAAACTAAAGACACCGACTACCGAAATTAAAGTTATTTTTCATTTTGCAGTGTTTTTGGGAGTCGGTTTAATTTTTTGGTAAAAGTTTTTTAAATAATTTAATTTCAAAATCTTTTGTCAGGTTTCCGAAACAAGTGGAAAATGGCCTGATAGAAGTTATATCACCGTCAGCAGCCTACTACCCAGACTTCGAAACCCTTCCCGTGACCCTGGGTGACTCCCACAAACGAGTGAAATGGAGGACCAAGCAGAATCTAGACAACATCTACCTAATGGCCTACGCCCAATCCAAGGGCACTTTCTATCTCATGCTAGAAGATGACGTCATCGCCAAGAAAAACTATATCCAGGTGAGATTTTTATTGAAAAGAGCAGCAAACACAGTATCATTTAGTCTTTTATTGAGTCTTCTCTCTGCTTAGCCTCTTTTAATCCAATAAAGTCAGGGTAGGCTATTAGAACATTCTAACATTATGTAGCCGAGTACCTGTGTATTAGAACAGTCTAACAAGATGCAGCCGAGGACCTGTGTATTAGAATATTCTAACATTATGTAGTCGAGTACCTGTGTATTAGAACAGTCTAACAAGATGCAGCCAAGTATCTGTGTATTAGAATAATCCAACAAGATGCAGCCGAGTATTTGTGTGTTAGAACAGTCTAACAACATGCAGCTGAGTACCTGTGTATTAGATTTAATATGTAGTGACTCCATCTATGGAGTGACTACATATCTGAGTTGTATAACCCAGTAACTGGGTAGCGCGACATCCCTAGGCAAGATTGGTATTATTCTGGCTTCTGACTACCCGTAATGACTGTCTAACTGCCAGCCGGGACCTACAGCTTGACGTGCTTTCCAAAGCACATATGTAGAAATCTCGATTCACCGAGTGACCTCAGCAAGCGTGCTGATCCCTGAAGACCATCCCTGGCTTCTGTTATTATTTAGTCACAACCTACTTCATGTGAAATGCTGGTAGTATCTTATTAAGACCGGAAACCGTCCATAAATGGTTACAGGGTTCGGAGATGATGATAATGCAATACTTACAAATTTACCAATCCAACAAAGGGCTTTTATATTCTCATTATTTTCCTAGGAAATAAAGCAGTTCACGGCTTCTACTACCGTCCGGAACCCCAACTGGTTCTTCATTGAGTATTGCCATGTCGGAGGCATTGGCAAGCTGTTCCGTTCAGCGGACCTGATACATTTCATCACCTACGTCCAGCTGTTCTACAACAATATGCCCATTGACTGGCTGCTCGAGAGTTACCTGGCTGACCGGACCTGCACAATTGACAAAAATGCTGTAAGTATTTTCTTATACATTTAATGCGTACCATAATTTCGATTTAGTTGTGTAAAAAGATACAGTAATTGCTTAAAGCTACGATACAATTATGGACCCTGTAGAGCACAGCAAAACATAAAATTAATTCAATTTATAATTTAAAATAATTGAAAATTTCAATAGTTTTAGAAAAATGTCTATAGGTTAATAAAAAAAAATCAATAATAGATTAAAATAGATTTCAATAAAAATAATAACAATGTCATAGAATAATTTCACAATAAAAATGAAAGAAGTTTCCTTGGAAGGTGGGTATAGGCCTTTAGTGTGGTCTGCAACTAGTATCGATACTCTCGCGCCATCCTATTTTACCCGATTGCAAAGAAATGGTTATATTTTTCGCACGTATCTTGTATGTATGTGTGTTTATAATATTCTTTATTACCTCATATCTCCAGAACCGCTAAACGGATTTACACAATTGAGGTATCGTTAGATTTGTCTTAGCAGCCCAAGTGTTCTTAGGTAGGTGACATTTGAAAAAATAAAACATAGCGGCTGTGCAAAGCCATTACACACGGTGGAAAAAAAAAATCGAGTGGTACAATATGGGTATCAGTTTAAAGGGCTTAACATAAGAATTTCAAAAATGTATATATCATGTTTATCATTAGTGTAATACTAGCAAAAATAATACAAAGAGAAAGTTAAAAAAATATGGACTTAGCTTTTTCACTTTCGGAATCCGGAAAACTAAAAAATAGTTATTTATATTTTAACTAAAATGTTAAAAAAAAAAGTTAAAAAAAAAGTTATTTAAAAATTTAAAAAACACGACTGCTCAACTGAAATGCAAGAAATAAGCACATTTTTATTTGCTGCCGTTTCCACTGCTGAGGGAAACTTCAAGCACCGTAAATAAAGTAGTAACCTCACAGTTATCTTCGAGAAATTTGGGGTCAAACCTCTCGAAGATTTGTTTGGCTTTTTGCTGACAACTTTTTAAAAGAAATTTATTTAGCTGGTTGACACTTTCCGAAACCTAGGGCTGGCTATTACTTTGGCCAAAAGCCAAGAACTGTCATAAACCGTGGTAGTCGCTAGTCTCTCAGGTAGGTATTTTTAATTATCAGCGTTGAGGACGATATTTTATATTAGGGTTAGGATTTTATCACTATAAAAACATAAGCCTCTTTCTTTTACAGTCGGGTAAAAAGTGGCTTATAACCTTACGTCTATAACAAAATCCACCCGATGTCATGAACATTAGCGCGTTTAAACAAAAAAGCTTTTCCACTTTATAAGCATAGATTAATTAGTTTGTAAAAAAATAGAGTCTGTTTTATTCTGTAAACCAGGTTATATTCTTTTTAGACTGTCTTCTAACTTAGACTACCTGCATGCTATACCTGTCTACGTACCTACGTACCAAAGCTCCAGAGCCTTGAACATCAACGACGAGTTGCAAGTCTATTGGTTTTCTATCGGTTACATTTCGAGGAGTGTGCGATGGAATTACACAATCTAATGTCGCCAAGCCCGTTCCATCATCGGACTACAAGACAAACGGCGATGCGCCATCGCATCCCACCCATACACACAAAACGTTTTGGGAATACCTTCATTGTGCGTACGGCTAAGGAGTGGAATTCCCTGCCGGAGTCTGTGTTTCCTGATCGCTATAACCTGGGAGTCTTTAAGTCAAGAGTGAATAGGTTAGTTCTAGGCAAGCGTGCTCCATCTTCGACCACATCATCACTTACCATCAGGTGAGATGGTGGTCAAACGCGAGCCTATTATCAATTTAAAAAAACCTACCTATATGTACCTACTTTCATAGCTAGGTTTGGTAGATATACTTATCTAGTGGCTATTTAATTTACATTTGTATATGTATAAAATCTTCTAAAGGTAGTCTGGAAGATATCGCTCTCAGCGATATAACATCGATTAGATGCGTTTCAATTTTTGGTGTACAATAACGTAATATTCTACCTATCTACTGTACAGTAACGAAGTAACACAGTGTAGATCTACACTGTGTTACTTCGTTACTGTACAGACAACCGTACACTGGCAAGAACGCTTTAGCCGAATCTTTAGCTGAAGTGATTTGGGTGTACGGAGAAAAATAATCCTCATTAAAATGCTCACACCAACAAACTGCAACGTTAATTATTATTATTGCGTTGTGAACGGGTGTGGATACAATTTTGTCTTATTTTAATTATTATATGGCGTCGTTTACACTATCGTGTGTTCTGCAACTTTAGAGAAAAACATTTTATTTATTTATTTATTTTCGGAAGGCTTACAGACTAATAACATTAAAACAATAATATATAAAAACTAAGTTGCTAATTACAAGCTCTCGCCGATAAATACAAAGTTATGTAAAAAAGACTATGTTTAAACTAAACTAGCCTAATATAAAATAGACTGATGTGTTCTATTCGAATTAACTAAAACAATTAATTTATGTCCAGGTTATAGGTTTTGGGAATAGTTCCATTGTGCTTATAGCTAAGGAGCGGAATTCCCTGCCGGAGTCTGTATTTCCCGATAGCTATAATCTGGGAGTCTTAAAGTCAAGAGTGATTAGGCTACTTCTAGGTAAACGTACTTGATCTTCAACCACGTCACCATGTCTTATTTGTCTTAGTATAGCTTATTATAAAGCTGCGTTCTCAAACGCATACTGAATAGTTCTTCTACTTTACAGTGTTCTAATTGAAGCTAATAGTACTAATTGCTGCGCGTATCGCATCCCGGAAACCACCGCATAATTTATTATTTGAGGACTCCGCTTTTGTTATTGATGACTAGCTTCTGCCTGTGACTTCGATTCGCGTGGGAGGTTTTTCCCACGTAAATCCCAATCCCGTGGGAATTCCGGGATAAAAAGTAGCTCGTGTGTTATTTCAGGATGCCAACTATCTACTCTTCAAATTTTATTCAGATCCGTTCAGTAGTTTTTGCGTGAAAGAGTAACAAACATCCTTCCATCCTCACAAACTTTCGCATTTATAATATTACCAGCAGTTGTTCGCGACTTCGTTCGCGTGTGAAGTTTTTCCCGTGTAAGTCCCGATCCCGTGGGGATTTCGCAAAATCCCATCTTAGCGAGCATCTAATTACTAAAAGGAACCCCCGATGCAAAATTTGAGAGCCCTACTACTTGTATTTTCTGAGATTTCGTGATTATCAGTGAGTGGTATTTCGCTTTTATATATATATAGATAGACTAGCTTTTGCCCGCGACTTCGTTCACGTGGGAGGATTTTTCCGCGTAATTCCCGATCCCTTGGGAATTCAGGGATAAAAACTATACTATGTCCTTCCCAGGATCCTAAAATATTCTCATGCCAAATTTCATCTAAATCGGTTTAGCGGTTTAGGCGTGAAAAGGTAACAAACAGACAAACAGAGTTACTTTCGCATTTATAATATTAGTATGGACTAGCTTTTGCCCGCGACTTCGTACGCGTGGGAAGGTTTTCCCGCGCAAATACCGATCCCGTGGGAATTTCGGGATAGTAAGTAGCCTATGTGTTATTTCAGAATGTCAACTATCTATACACCAAACATTCAGATCCGTTCAGTAGTTTTTACGTGAAAGAGTAACAAACATCCATCCATCCTTACAAACTTTCGCATTTATAATATTAGTAAGATAAGATTAGTATGGATAGTAGGATATTAGTAGGATAGGTTCGCGAATGACCACTACCTCAGATATAAAAAGATAGTGCGATCGAAGATAAAGCAAGCTTACGTGGAAGTAACCAACTAACTCTCTTAAAAACACCCTAGTTGTAGCTATCAGGAAACGCATACTCCGGTAAGGAATTCCTCTCCTTAGTTAAAGTACAATTAAAGTATTTCCAAAACAAGAATACAGTATTAAGCTTGACCCGTGTCTAGTTGCGAGTCGCATGCGCAGGATAATGTGAACGACGCCTAAGGTATCTTATCTCCTAATGTCCAATAACAAAAAACAATTGATTAATCTTCATATTGTATTTTTTCAGAAAAAGTGTTCGGCAGCAAAAGCGGAAATTCGACCAAAATACAAATCGTCTTTGTTTCAACACATAGGTCTTTATTCTTCACTCAAGGGAAAGATACAAAAGATAAAGGTACGGCTTACTATTTTTGTAACTTTTTAGATAAAATGTGGCTTTTAACAAATCCTTGCTCTGGCAAGTACGTCGATTCTGTAAAATTCAAACAACAACTCGCATCTCACATAGCTATTCACTGTCACTTCGCTTATGGTTCAAAGTGACCTTGATTTTGCATTCTGTAAACAGCGTCGAAGTGACGGAGGAATTACCTTACCGAATGCCACTTCTCACGTCATCTCATACTTTATCTGTCAAAATCTTTAGTTCAACTCGCTGACATGCTCGCGAGGGTAGCGCTAGTGTAAATTCGAATTAACAACCGAGTTTTTAGAATGCCAATCAATAAACTCACAGCGGATTCAGATTCGAAGTTTAGAATGAGGTCTTACAGAATAACACAGAAGCACACCAATCTCTTTTAGTTTTAGAAGAAAAAATGCTTAAAAGCTATGTTAGTAAACATAAAAAGCTACTTAATTATAATTACTTAACACATGTTTCATATAGGCACGTGCCTTCGCGTCCCGTGCTAGACAGATGGGTTACCAATTTTGCCAATCATTTTGCTACCGTTAGAGCTCTCGTGTAACCTGAATGTCTTAAATTTTATTAGTTAGACTTTATTTTTGTATTTATCTGCTCACAGTTTTTTGTCAAAAAGACCCTTTTTTAATATAGAAATCTAGCAATGTGGGTAGAATTCACATTAATAGCGGTCTTGTTAACACCTCCAACTTAGTTAAATATGCTTGTGTCTGGGATGGGTTCAAGGCAATAGTTTATAGGAGGAGATCGAACCGAACTCTCGATCAGAAGAGAAGTCCGATACCTCACTAGTGCATAGCTATTTAATCCTTATTTAATTATCCTATGGTAATTAATCAAGTCATTAATACATTTTCAGGACACTCAATTTGGGGCTGTCCCAACGTTCTACCCGCACACGACAAACCCGCCTGTGACAGACATTAAAACCAATATCCGAATACATACGGGGCATGATCTGCAAGCGGCGTACGACGGACACACATTCTTCTGGGGCGAAAAGCCGAGAAAGGGAAGCTTCATAGAGTTTTGGTTCCAAAAGCCAGTGGTCCTCGCGCAGTAAGTATATTTCTTCTTTTATACGTCGACAGTGGAAACGTAAAATCGCTGAAGCACCAATTGATTAACCCTTTCGCGGATGGTACTCGATCACGTGGTATATGTAGAATGACACATCAATTCTTCATACAAAATGGTTAGACGTTTATTGACGTCGAGTCGTATTTTTTCGATACATTTGGCCAATAACGGCACTATCGTTATATAACGTCAACGCCGTTCGTATTCTACGTACCACCAGCGCAGGAGCAGGATGTCTTTTTTTTTGAAGCACCAAAAATCATAATGTAATGTGACAGAACAATTTTGAAATTTTCATGCGCTGTGGTTGAAAAACGTAGCTAGTACAATTTTGTATTGCGTGTCAACGTGACTAAACGGTTTGCTTAATACAAGTAAATTAAAATAGACGTGGTAGTACGTTCTGTCACCACTCGTAGCTGTCTTGGAACGTATATACACGCCACCGCCAATGAAATGGTTAATACTGACAAATGCTTGCACTGTTTGGATAGGTCTACCCAATTCTGTGTATTTCTTTCCTCAAAAGAGCACCTCAGACATAAACCTACATGGTTCATGATACTTCGAAACAGACGGTAACCTATGAGATTGTTTCGGTGGGAAACACCGGTCTCATCTCATAGGTTAATGAGATTGTTTCGGTGGGAAACACCGGTCTCCTCTTGTTAAAAATTTAGAATAAAAAAAACATAAAATAGTGTTATTTACAACCAATTTGCGAAATAAATTTTAATGATAAAAATACCATTTATCAATAAAATTTATTCATTTCGTTAAATACTTTACAAAAACCGCCCTTATATTTTTTGTATGATCAAAATCATACCCTGTTTTCTATACGGAGCTTTTTCATCAATATTCAATATAAATGATGTCGTGGTGCCTTTGCTTTTTAACTTAAAAAACCTTTGAAAATAAAGGTAGATTGAAATTGCGAATAATGAATTTGACATGATATTCAGACTAAAGTGTCATTGGTATTGATACCAAAACCGGAAAATTTTCGTCAGCACAGCGATAATAAATTTAAAAATTCGTTAATTACGTTTATCAAGCGATATACATATTCTTCCTTTTATATACAGTCTATTCTTCTGTGGAATGCACTACCTCTTGATATCAGGACGGCCACCAGTCAATTTGCGTTTAAGAGAAAGTTGCGGGATTATTTTCAAAACAAATAGTGGTAGCAGAGTATTCATAACCCCCTTTCTATGATTTTTTATTAATATATAATATATATGTATACATATATTTGTAATAAGACTTTTACTTTGAATATATTATCTACTTAGTTTATTTTATTTTATGCACCTGCTATGTTATATTCACCGCCCATGGTTGACTGGTAGGGAATGCCTATGGCATTAAGCCCGCCTTTGTACATTTTGTGTTGCATAAAGTTTTAATAAATAAATAAATATGTATGGCGATTTTACCTTTTCACTGTGGACACCGTCACATATAATAAAACTGGATAGCAGTAGCTTATAGAGCTACAATTTCTGAGATGATGAATAAAAAATGCTACATGATAAAGTGATCGGCAGCATGAACCTCTATCACGTGTATAAGAAACACACGTGAATGATGACCTAAGAACAAATCTGATACTACACAGTTTTAACTGACACACACTGTAGCATTGTATGCTACAATCTTTGGTAATATTCCATATAATTCTTCTTTCAGCTACACTTTCCGCAGTGGGAATGTAGAACATATTAAAGACAAGTTCTATGATACCACAGTGGAGGTACGGCAGGCTAGAAACAACAGCTCCTATACTGCTATCGGTACTTTCGATGAGTTTGGTCTTGCTGAGGGAGACATAGCTATGGGATCCATTGCAGCGATCCGGCTGAAGGTCAATAAAAATAGCAGCTACTGGGTCATCCTCAGTGAGGTAAGATATTTTCACGGATGTCTAGAATATTTTTATAATTATAAAACTATCATATGCAGGGCCAAAGTGGAACAGGTTGTTAGTTTGATCCAGTGCGTATAGGGGGCTAACAGCGTCAAACCTCACTTAAATTCCTTCTTCTTTACATCTTCATTTTTGCGTCAAGAAATGAATAAAAAGAGTAAAGTTATCACTGTAAATTAGTGCCTTAGCACTGATTTAAAGAGGCAGTTGTAAATAGCGGTTTTGGTAAGTTAAAAATTATAAATGGCACGTTTAATAACTAGTTCAGCACTTAAAACTAAGCAGTAAAGTAAACAAAAATGAGTAATAAAAAATAATGAAATGGATCAGTGAATATATAATTGAGCAGGAAAATAATTAAATGGACGGTAAAAATTATTGAACGAGCAGTTACGTGTGGGCAGTAATAAATCGGAATTTCTCGGTAAGAAATCTCATTCTAACCTAACCTAACCCAAATGATTCACCAACCATAGAGAGGATCCGACGCAGGTATATATGAGGCCATCATTTTTACCGCTCATTCTGTTATTGGACTGCTCAATTATTTTTAGAATTGGCATTGTATGATAAAATAACCGACTAATTGATTTTTATTACTGTCCATGTTTTACTGTCGCAATAATTAATCAACCGCCATTAAATTAGATAACTGCACAATATGTTTTTCAACTGATCATAATAAAATCTCGAATATTTAAATAACAGTTCAAAAAATTAATTCCCAAAGTTTAATTGCGGCTGCACTCTCTCTCGCTCAAAGTGCACCTCACTAATGTCATATGATTATGTTAAATATTCAAAAATCCATATACTCACAGATGTGTGTGGTTGTCTGTTGCCTAATTACCGATAAAACCTAATAACTTTAAAAGCCATCATGTACTGTGCCATTTCCGATCTATTTTCAACCGACGACAAAAAAGGAGGAGGTTATCAATTCGATGCGTATATTTTTTTTTTTTAGTGTATGGTCATCGAGTACTCGAAGACGGCTGAACCGATTTGGAAAATTCTTTTTTTGTTTGATAGGGTATACTTCGAAATTGGTACCATTTGTCACCAAGTCAGGATTTGATAATGGGATCCTGGAGAAATCGAGGGAACTCTTCAAATATTGTAGGCACACCTATGGCGTTTTGGGTATTTCTTATAGTAATTTGTGCAGTTGCTCTCAAAAAGTACCATTTGGGGAAGTGGAACTAATGATGAAGACCACAGATGGCCGCCGAAACTACTTAATAATAAGTAATTCGTGTATTGCGATTCGATTACTTGAGTATGGATATTAAGCACTTTATGCTCGTCACAATGCATATGGTGATGTATAGCTGATGGTGAAGTACCAGGAGAACTCCTCAAAAATTAACGGCCCAGCATTGGGAAAAGCAATATTTTATAAAATGTTATAAGTAGTTGACATTTAGGCTCTTGTAACTAGGTAAATTAAAAATCAACCAACTAAAAAGAGTAAAATAAAAACTTTTTAACAAAAAATTAAACCGACTCCCAAAAAACACTGCAAAGTGAAAAATAACTTTAATTTCGGAAGTCGGTGCCAAAAACGAAAATACAAAACTAAAGACACCGGCTACCGAAATTAAAGTTATTTTTCACTTTGCAGTGTTTTTTGGGAGTCGGTTTAATTTTTTGGTAAAAAGTTTTTTATGGTTTGCTTGAAGTCCAAGCGAAGGACGACTTGCCACCAGATCCCCACTACCCAGTACTACCTGAGTGACACAAGCTGTCACATTTTGTGGCTTCCCATATTTGCTTAGCGTGCTTCCTGAGGGACAGACAAATATCAGTGTGTGAAGATCCTGCCCCATCCATGGAGTGACCTCGCCAGGACTTGATTAACCTTGAAGATCAAAAAGTAAGAAACTTATTAACCCACTTCAAAAAAAGGAGGAGGTTCTCAGTTCGTCTTGATTTTTTTTTATATGTACTTTACCCCATAACTCGAAGACGGCTAGACCGATTTGGAAAATTCTTTTTCGTTTGAAAGTGTATACTTTTTAGTTGGTCCCATTGTTACGAAATTAGAATCTGATGATGGGATCCTGGAGTAATCGAGCGAACTCTTCAAATATTATAGGCACACCTATTATATAGTATTTTGGGTATTTCTTATAGTACCTTATGCAGTTGCTTTCGAAAAGCACCATTTGGGGAAGTTGAACTGATGATGAAGACCACAGATAGCCACCGAAACTACTCAATAATAAGTATTTCGTGGATTGCGATTCGATTACTTAAATATGGATATGCATCACTTTATGCTCATCACAATGCATATGGTGATGTAGAGCTAATGGTGGAGTACCAGGAGTACTCCTCAAAAATTGATGGCGCTGCATCGGGAAAAGCAATATTTTGTAAAAGGTGATAAGTAGTTGACATTTTGGCTTTTGTAACTAGATAAATTACAAACCAACCCACTAAAAAGCGAAAAAAAAACTTTTTAGCAAAAAATAGTGTTTCGATATGGAAGTCTATTTTATCTTTTGTTAAAAAGTTTTTTTTTAATTCCAGATCGAACTGAAGGAGTACGAGCCCCCAGTTACTGGTAGGTGACAGATGACCAAGACACCGTGGGACAGGATTCTGCGCAATCTGATCAGAGCACCTATCATGTAAGTGGTACAAGGTAGGAGCGGTCATAAAACTAGTAAACCAATATTGACAATATAACATAAGCAAACATTGTATAAACAAAACCACTGTAAATGAATTAATATACAGTTACTCCATAACAACCATACCGATAAAACAAACGTATATGTATATGTTAATAATGTTAAAGTTACTTGGTTACTCTATAAATATTGAAATGATAATAATTTGGTATCTAAAAAGGTCAAACGTCTTCCAATACCGCGAGTGTGGGCAACGATGCTACGCTTTCGGAATGTAGATAGATTAGTGTCCCGTTCAAACAATCCTCGAGATTCAGAAGGTGCTACATTACTATTAGAAAAACCTCGATTGAGGCTCATTCTGACTTGGTCTTTTTATATTACTTACAGTTTTGCCTCTCTGCTATGTGCTTTCGTTTAAAGATCTTTCATCTTCTTTTTTTTTGCATCACTATCTCCTTTGATCGCTCCACTGTTTGTCACGATATAGGCGGAACTTATATCACATTTAGTGTATATTCAAATACGAATATATTATTGAGATTTAGCAGTGTATGTTTGTTATAATCTATTATTATTACATGTTAGTTATTTGTTATAATCTATTTCTGTATTATTAAATTATTTAGAGATTTTAATCAGAGTTCTTATTAAATCGTTTTTAATATATTTTTAATGGTACTTATGCCAATGAATTCTAATCATAATAATTTTTCCTTATAAACCATTTATATTTCCTAATTTATTTTATTTCTGGGCTTTATAAATAAAGGATTTTTAACAATAACTTTGTATTGTCAATCAAAAATTTTAAAAAATTAAAATTATTCGGATTATTGTAATTAGGTATTAAAATTCGTGTAGTAAACAAAGTTTGGTAATCATGAATGAAAGATAATATATGATAAGATAAGAAGATAGAATCAACACATATAGAAAATAAACTGTAAAGTGAATCGATTAAAGATAGATAAAAATAAATAATTATACAAATCAAATAAATAACCATTCGATGTCAATATTAACTACATATTACTATGTCAAACAATCTACTAAATTAAAACTCATCATACATGCGTCGTATATCCTACATAAGCTACCCAAAAAAAAGTAGATAAAAAATGAGTGTGGCACTCGGGGACTTTTTATCAACTTATGCAAGTATAGTCTACACGCATACATCTAGTCGCACGCACACAAACACCGTGCCGAAGTCTGCCGAACTGTTTTCTTTTGAATTGAATGCTCGGCTTTCAACGCCGCACCGCTGTGCCGGTCGGAGTGGGGGGTGTTAGGTTTATTTTCGTTACGGAATTTTTGGATCGGTCGCCGCGCTCAAAGCCCGCGATAAAAGCTATGCAATAGCTTAAAAATTATCAGTCTTGTCCGGTATTTATGCAAATCTATAAATCCCGAAGCAATCAACCTGAGGATGCTATTAGGTACTACTGTCACTCACTCATTTTATTATTGTTTTTTATTTGAACCTACATAGTTATATTTATAGTGTAAGAGAATTTGAAATAGATGCAACTAATATGTGTTTAACATTAGTTTTACTAAATGTTATTTATGCAGTAAGCTTAGTATATATTAACCAGATACTTTAAAATCCGTGCTTATATTTCCTAATTTAAATATGTAGCTGTAACAATAAAGTTAAAAACTTAAATTGCGATACTTAATTCCTACAATACAATATGAATATTTAAACTTCGATAAACGGGTAACCATAAAACTTAGTGATACAGTATAATGTTAATTCATTAAACCAAATAATTACCAAAGGGGTTCTTCTAGTACTCTTTCTCATCCATAAATACGTTATAAATATATTAATCATTACACAATACTAAGCAACGATGTTTTTCAATAAACTTAATATAATAAGTAGATTTAATGTAAAGTCATGAAACCAAATAATTACCAAAAGTGTTCTTCACGTAGTCTCTTCTGTATCATAAATATTTAACAATATATTTATATATATATATATAAAACATAACATAATACTATGCAACGATGTTTTTCAATCAATTTAAATATAATATGTAACATAAAAATGTAATTTCAATATATGTACATTTTATAAACATTTAAATCTAATAATAATATGTGCCAGTTACTGTCCCATAGTAAGTATGGCAACGGCTTTTCCACAAAACGATTTTTTTTTTAATATAAGATATTCTAATAATATTTTGTAAAATAATTAAATAATAATAAAAAGAGATACGCACAGCACAGTAATATTGTTAGTGATGCGGGACACACTAGAGGATGTTTACAAAAAAGTATATAAAATATTTTTACTTATTTATACATCGATTTATTTTTATATTTTTATCTTTATAATAATAATTAAGTGTAGTTTTTATAATTGCATTTCTTTAACATAAAACTGAAGTTATATATTTTATCCAGCAGGGACGTAAGTACATTGCTTGAAAGTTTATTAATTAATTTAGATGGGTATATTAAGATTTTACTTAAATTATTAAAATAAATTCAATTAAAAATATATGGGTACCTATATAGGAAAAAAGGACTCTACGTTTATGCATTTCCAAAATGCAAAAAAAATATTCTGTTTTATGATTTTCTTTTTAATTATAATAGTCTCGCGGGTGACCACCATCTCACCTGATGGTAAGTGATGATGTGGTCGAAGATGGAGCACACTTACCTGAATGTAACCTGTTCTGTCTTGACTTAAAGATCCCTAGGTTATAGCTATCGTGAAACACAGACTCCGGCAGGGAATTCCACTCCTTAGCCGTACGCCCAAAACCTTTAGTGCGTATGGGTAGGATGTCCACCACGTACCATGTAACGATGGCGCATCGCCGTTTGTCTTGTAGTCCGATGATGGAACAGGCTTGGCAGAATTAGTATGTGTAATTCCATCGCACACTCCCCGAATGTTCAAGGCTCTGGAGCTTTGATTCGACCAGTGCATCGTTGCCAATGTGTCTTTTGGCCCGTTTCTCAATAGACTCAAGCGCGCACAGTTGGTACTTGGCAGATCTATCCAAAAGATGACAGCAGTACTCCATACACATTTGACCCGGGCTTGATAGAGATTGAGCAGCTGTTCCGGTGTGAAGTACCGTCTCACCTTTGCTAGGATTCCCAACTTTTTTGATACTAGTTTTTTAGCCCGTTTATCGAGCCTTTGCCTCGATAAATGCCACCAAAATTGAGGGTAGAAGTTAGTGTTATCCCAAGAAGCTCAATATGATCGGTTATCGGCACGGTTACACCACGCAAAGTAGGAGTCAAATTGACTACTTTTTGCGGAGAAGAGACGCCTGGGTCTTAGCTGCATTAAACTTGACCAAGTTGCCATCGCCCCATTCGGAGACAGCCTTCAAGGACACGTTCAAGCGCCCAACCATGTCCTCACGGAGAATCTGGATCTGTAACCCACCAGCACGCGCGCTAGACACAATAGCTCTCAGCAACTGTGCTGTCGTCTGCATACCTAAAAGTACCGGGCATAAGCAGATCATTAATGTGCAGCAAGAATAAAGTTGCTAGGAGAACCGACCCATGAGGGACCCTGGCGTTAATTGCCAATTAGCCAGATGAGCAGCCATCAATGACCACTCGAATGGACCGATCTCTCAGGAAGTCTTCAATCCAAACGCAAAGTTGAGTGGGTAAACCGAAAGAAGGAATCTTAGCAATAAGGCTATCGTGCCAGACCCTGTCAAAGACCTTAAAGATGTCAAGGGAAACAGCAAGTGCTTCCCCGTACTTCTCGATGGCCTCACTCCAGATATGAATTGCATACGCTAGAAGATCCCTAGTAAACCGGTTTTTGTGGGAGCCGTATTATCGGTAACTGAGAATGTCGTTGGCTTCTAGGTATGCCAGGAGCTTACTGTTAAGTACACGTTACTATTAAGTACTATTAAGTAGACTGAAGTAGGCCTGTAGTTGGCCGAGTCAGCACGACTACCCTTTTTGGGCACAGGCTGCACGTTAGCCAGCTTCCATGCTTTTGGCACTTTTTCAGTCTCAAGCGAAAGGCGAAACAGGCGTGTCAAGATTGGAGACATTTCAGGCCCACAAGTTCTAAGAATAATTGCTGGTATCCCGTCGGGGCCACTAGCTTTGTTCACGTCAAGATTACGCAGCACTCTACGGACGTCCTTCTGATGGATGCGAATGTCCGACATACACGTCTCGCATCCAATAGAAGCATCAGGAGGGTGAGCGCCACTACTATACAGACGTGAAGACTCCGCAAAAAGAGTGGCAAACTAGTTTGCTTTTTCCTCAGCGGAATGGGCCAGAAACCCGTCAGGTTTGAGCAGTGGTGGTAGTGAGGGGCGACAGAAGTTCGATTCGACCGACTTCACCAGGGACCAAAAAGCTTTGCTGCCAGCAGGGTATGAAGCAAGTTTGTTCCCAATTCGGCTAACGTGCTCAAACCGAGCCCTCCGCAAAACCTTCTTGCAGGACTTGGCAGCCCTTTTGAAGGCTCTCTTATTTATTTATTAAAACTTTTTGCAACACAAAAATGTACAAAGGCGGCAGTAATGCCATAGGCATTCTCTACCAGTCAACCATGGGTGGTGAAGAGATCTTCTGATCCACGTCATTTGATTTGCAATTTCGAGCATCGATCCATGCTATGTACGCCACGTGTTTAAGCGCCTCAGCGCGATCATATTCGGCGCCAAACCAAAGTCGAGCTTTGCCGGACATTGTTAGGTTAGAGTACGGAATGTAGTATTCCTTCCCTTTTCGCAAAACATCCACCATGGCGTCTCTGCACGATGATGAATCATTTGAAGAGAAGCAAGTAGGCTGCCAAGGATAACATGCAAAGAAAGATTGCATGCCATCCGCAGACTTGTATCGCCAAACCCGCTGAGTGCCTTTAAGGCTGGGGATCGGGTGGGGAGTAGACGGATACAGACTTCACCAGAAAATGGTTGGAACTACCTAATGGTGAATATATGGTTACCGAGTAGCGGTCTGGATCTGTAGTCAGCAGAAGGTCCAAGCAACTGGTTGTGTGCGACTCAACATCCGGCACCCTTGTTGCTCCTTGGACCAGCTGAGTGAGATTTAAAGCAAGCGCAAGATTGTGCATCTCTCGCCCAGCATGATCCGTGCACTGGTATGGAAAGAGCCACTCCTGGTGATGGGTATTAAAGCCCCCCAGTAACACAAACTGAGCTGACCGCTACTGGGCCGCATCTGCCGCCTCACTGATGTAGTGTGTTAGCCTGGTGGTCTCCTGATCCCCGCTGTGCGAGCGGTAGACACAGGTATAAACAATTTTGTCCATGCCCGTGTCCACCAGACCCCAAAGCGTTGAGAACCTGGAGTCCTCAAGGTTACGTAGACGTCAATAGCACGTGGTTTGAAGTGGTGCTCCAAGGTAAACCCTGGGTATGAAAGACGTATCTTTCACGATCAGAAGTCTGTCAGACGTATCGTAACACATCTGACGGAATTCTGATCTGCGTCTCCGAAAGAAACAAAAGAGCAGGGACGCCCGAGACCCTCCGGGAACGTCCATCGGGCCAACCAGCACGATGGTGCATTCCGGGATTTTTGTGCTTGCGTCCACTAAAAGCAATCCTACAAATGTACAAACGACTACGTAGTTCTTTCACATCATTCTTCAAAATTAGATCTTGTTACGGGCAACTATAAGTTTTAACCATATCATCATCAATATTTTTCTATTTGAAAATTTTTATTATATTAACATAAATCTCTTTTACACATTGCTCTTATTGTAAACAACATGAATAATCAATTATGTGGACAAATTAAGAAATCACATTAATTTTTCTATGAATTAAACCTACATAAATAGCCTTTTTTTTCTCAGAAACTTATTTGATTAATTATTTTGTATAAATAAAAATCAGTATGATTTATAGAACAGTTCAGTGTTATACGGTCTTGCAGCGCCAACAAGGACTGTGTCGATTTAAACCAGACATTTATTTGAGTTGTATTATACAACATTTTGTACATATTATGTATACAACTTGTATACATAATATGTACAAAATGTCTTACTAATCTTTATTCACAATCGCTATATAAAAAAGAAGACCGCTCATGTAAAACCCAGATTAATTTTGTATCAATATTTTAAACAGTTTCAATTCTTTACGTCTTAGCGAATCGACATATTCTCTGTGCTTTAATACCCTTATCAAAGGCCAAACATTTTACAGTACGTGTAAGTTACGCTAGTGTGTTAGAAGCATTACCGGAAAATTTGGAACCACCATTCGAATAGAAATGATTATTTTAAGTATCGTCGCTTCGTATATTAAAGTTATAAATATTTTCACCTAGGTAACATCTTTATCATACATATTATATTATACTTCAATGAGTCTTCTTTCTTGTAGTCCTTTTTTCAGTTCTTTCGATAGATATCCTTCATTAATAAAATTTTCAACGCTCTTGTTAATAAGGTCGATGTTCAAGAAGGATTTTTAGGTATGGTATATTAGTTATTATATAGTATATTAGCTTTATTATTTGGTGTTAATTGTATTACTTCGCTTTATAAAAGAATTGTATTTTTGTCTATTAAGCTTCGTTGGATCTCCATGATGATCGTGATATTTATTATCGATACAATTAATGTTGTCTTAAGTTTAAGCATATACATTACGTGTCACTTGCCGTTATTTTGTGGCGTAACTGTATATTGTTGAGGCTCACCTCACATCGGGATAAGTACGTATGTTTATCTGATATAACGTGAGGTAGGTATATTATGTCAACACTAGTGGATATTAGTAATTAACAGTCTAGAACTGCCTCGATGTGATCTTAAATTTACAAAGTGTGATAATTACAATATTGTAGTTCTAAAAGAGTTCGGTCTAAGATAACCAAAATATATTAAATAGACTATTTTTTTTTTTTTTTTTAACAAAAGCAAAGCGATGCAATGCTTCGAGTTTTACGTGACGTTATTTCAACGGAGACAGTGTATCTTTTTACCTGAAAGGGACTTAACAAGCACCCGCTTCGGAAGTTTTATGCCTTTTATTTTTGTTTATTGGTATTGACGAAATATCAAAAACTAAGACGTGTTTTTATTTATATTATAACCTTATTGACGGACTTAATATGAAGTAACATAATTATAAGTATCATAATTATATATTTGAACTTAAAACATCTAAATGTGTAATATTAATCAAATATCTTAGTTTTTACTTGGATCAAAATATAAATAATCAAGTACGTCGATTGCGTTAGTATAACAATGATGCTACTGCTTTAGTTGTATTGATGTTTACGTACCGAGTACTATTTTAGATTCAAATGCTCCAAAGCTCAGATGTGACTGCATTATGCAATTGTATTTTATAGAATATTACATTAAGATTACGCGTAAAATATTTCAATAAGTTTGGGTATTAAGTATAGATGCACATTTAACCGTGCTCTACGTAGCGAGTGCATTATTTTATAAAAAAAATATGGGTATTTAATCCATGAAAGCTTTGGCTGGTAAAGAAATTATGCATATTTATGGAAAATCGTTAAATCGATTTACCTACTATTCTACTTAATTATATGTTCACTACATTGACATCTAACGAAGTTATGATGCAGCGAGAATTTCCTATTCACTAGCTACCCCTAAATTAGCACGTACTTATTTAATACCTTACTATTAAATCTATGAAGTTTTGCATCATTGTCTACACATACATATTTTTCATTATTTACAAAAATATAATCACCAATGACAAATTTTCTCTATCCTTCAATATCTTATGAATAAATTCTACATTCATTTTTAAATAAAGTACTTGCTTATTATCACGTCAATTGTAAATTTATAATATTAGGCGATGGTGCTAAAGTTTACTTAATTCCTGGTTGACTCTATTATACTTTATCCATATTTTTACCGGAAAAATATATAATTTTGCAAAGTACTCCATCCTCTAGCACAGAATCAAAAATGCAACTCCGACTATAAATTATACTAAAATACTAGTTTTATTTTACACATCCACCATTAAAATACCATGAAATTTATGATTACTTTTCATACCCCTGATGTTACCACTACGGGAGGTCAATTCTTTTGTAGCGGTGCATCAGTGTGGGGTGCAAGGGGTGAACGCTCAAGTACCAGTTCGCCCAAGTCAACCTCACCTGCGCGCGGTGCACCCCGCCTAGACAAGCGAGGCTCTGGCGACCGTAAGATGGCGGCATACCCATCTATCTAGCCAACTGTCACGTTTGTGACCAATGATGCAAAAAGCTGGTATGGCTAATTAACCAAGTCACCACCTAATAAGGCTTGAGTAGCCGCTATTAAACATCGTTCCTTGAAATTAAGAACGTAATTATTAATTAAGTTTTCCTTCATTGTCTGGCTCATTTTCTTTCTTTCGATTTAACATCTTGTAGTGCTTTTTTCCTTTCATCTAGTTTTTTGTCTGTTTTTTTTTTAAAGAGAACTAGCAATGTGGGTATAATTCACATTACTAGCAATCTTGTAACCCCTCTAAGCTAAATATGCTTGTGTCTGGAGTGAGTTCACGGCAAAGTAAACGGTGAAGTGGGGTTCGAACCTGCGACCTCTCTATCACAAGTTTGAAACCTTAGCCATTAGGTTGTTGCCATGAACCCACTCCCGACACAAGCATATTTAGCTTAGTTGGAGAGGTTAACGATAGTGCTAGTAATGTGAATTCTGCCCACATTGCTAGTTCTGTTTTGAAAAAAAGTTGCTTTCATTAATCTGTAAACTTATTTTCCACGGTGTTTTCTAAATCTTCTAATTCTTTTATTTGTGATTTTTATCATTCTAATTTCTTCTATGACCATTACAATTTCTAAATACATCATTTTGTAACATGATTTCTTCGGTGTCTTCAAAATCTTTTATCTATAACTTGTTTCTTACTGATTTCTTTCTCGTTATTTTGACTTTTAGTAAAACTTGGATCTAATTTCCACTATGACTTATTCTGATTTCTACTAAAATTTCTTTCTTTATTCTGCTTTCCACTATAACTGCATTTATTTTATGATTTCTAATATAACTTCTAACTTCGTTCTGATTTCCACGTCTAATTTTCTAATGTTTAATTCACTGTCTAATTATTACTTAAATTTACTTCTTTGTTTTGATTTCCAGTATAACATCTCTCTGATTTCTACTAAAATGTATTTCTTCTTTCTGTTTTCCACTATGACTTCTTTCTTTTTTCTGATTTCCACATTCAAATTTCTCTGATTTTTACTAAACTTTCTTTTTGATTTCCAATACAATTTACAATTTCATTCTTCTTTCTGGCTTCCACTATCTCTACTCTGATTCTTACTAAATTTTCTTTCTGATTTCTACTACAACTTCGTTCTTTTTCTTCCTGATTTCCATTATCACATTTCTCTGATTACCATCAAACTTTCTTTCTGATTTCCACTATCACTTCTTTTTTATGTTTTCTACAATGACGTCTCTCTAATTTCTACTAAACTGTATTTCTTCTTTCTGGTTTCTGCTATGACTTAAGTATAATTTCTACTAAAATATCTTTCTGTATTTCTATTTCTAACTGTTATTTATATCTATCTTAAGCTTTGATCACTTAATTCTTTCATATGTGTTCTTTTTTCTTCTACATTATTTAAATCTTTCATCTGTAAATTTCATCTATTTAACTTCTACTATAATTTCCATATCTTGAGTATTAAAGCATCTTTTAAATCTTATTTCACTAAAATTTTAAGATTTCTCTACACCTTTCATATCTCTATCTTTTATCTTTAACTTAACACATTCTGATCGCTGCTCTCATTTTAAAAATCTCTTATATGTCACTTCCTTTGTTCAGATTTACTCAAATCTTCTACAACATTTATCAGTTCTTCCTTCTGAATTTTCTATGACTTGTACAACTTTTCCTTTTATCTTCAATTTATCATCCATTACTGATTAATTACTATTTCGGCCTTTTTTATTTTATTTTTATTTTATTTCATAGGAATAACAAACAGTAGTATATTAAAGATTATAAATAGTACAGGATCGAATCATAGTTACAATATACTACTCACTACGTTATTCACAAATTATAGAGTTTAGCTAGCTGTTGATAAATAAAATTACATTGTTAACTTAGGGCTTACGACTACAATTACTTATTTAATGACTATAAATTTAATTATAAACTGCTATCTTTTACAGCAGATGTAATATCTTTTTTAAATACATTTTTACACCCACACGCACACCTTGGCTGTTTTGGGCTGTGACCATTTATGGGACGACCCATCATTGCCATACTTTTTCTGCATCGTGTTTACTTTGTATACCTATGTATGTTATGTTCCAACTTCCACTAATCGAGTGTGATCGATCTCATTTAATGTTTCCGTCCCAAATCACTCTTAATATTTTCATATCACTTCGTCCTTGCTCTAGCGGTGAAATGTCTACGTTACATTTTTTAACATTCTATTATGATTGCCATCAACATCGAATTCTTGCTATAGTTAGTCATACCTAGTACAGTCTTTCCTGGTCATAAAATTTTCTAACAAAATAAACTCTTTGCTTGAACCGCTTTTTAACTACAATGTTTTAGTCCAACATGTCTTTTTGATGTCTTCATTAGGTCATTATGATACTTTTTCTCAGTTTAATTTTTTTTTTTTGGAGTGTAAGGGAGAAGCGTCTATATATATAGTGCAATCTAGTTTCTTCAAGCCAGCCTCACCTGCTCGCGGCGCACCCTGCTGCTACTGACGAGGCTCTGGCGTCCGACAGATGGCGGCTATAATCATCTGCTGCTGTCCTGACTATCTCCATTTCTGAAGAATTGGGACAGTCGGGGAAGTACAATTTATTAATGATTATTATTTAACCAGCAACAAAACAATCAATCGTAGATATTTTTTAATGTCTGATCTTAAGTCAACAAATAAGAAATTGAGATGCTCGCCAATTCTAAAAAAATCCGTTATTACGTAATTTAGTAGATTCTCATAGAACAGTTAAGATCAAATTGCTGGTTTATACTCCGAAGCTTTGGAGACGTGGTCACCTGTGCGTTAATCATTCACAAAAGCGCATGTTCATATAAAGGTAAGCAGCTACTGGCACCAACTGCAGAAGCTGTTTTCCATTTATAGACTGGCACGCTCGTATCTATGCATAACAACGCGTATGAAGGTATCCACATCATCCAGGCTTCTTTTATTATTTACATACTTTCATCAAGAAAGTGAATCATACTGAGCACAGAGATTTGTTACCTCTAAGATGTGTGGCACAAACCTCTTGTGTCACTCTAGTCTCTGTGGACTGGTCGTGCACAACGAGGTGCTGCGTATTTCTGGGGTAAATCGCCGTAAGATCTGTCCAGTTCAGATTTCCCGGTCATATCACCAAGCCTTTTGAATAATCTTGACGATTGCATTCAAAAAGGTGTTACTGAGTCATAAAAAGCCGTGTCGTAAAAATTTCTTACACAAATGAATAAGTTATAACTACTCATATTAGTCTGGTCAAATTAGACCAAAAAATAGGAGTGAGGTTACAAAAATTCGCACCCAGCTCAAAATTAGTAGGATTGTTTAAAACACCATCATGAATGAAATCTAAAAAGTCTGACACCTGGAAAATAAACTCGGGGTCAAAGGTCACAAAAACAGATTTTTCGCGATTTTCAGAAAAACGGTAAGATTTATCATAAAATTATCGCTGAAAAAAAATGTAGATTATATAATTCGGAATAGTGTTCCATCCAAATTCCTCTTAATATGTAAGTTAAATTATGCCGAAGGAACAACATATTTACAGTTTTTATTAATTTTCCCTTTACAAGAGCTATCAACCATTACTAATTGTCTTGCATGATTCTAGATCAACAAGATAGATTTTGATTCTCCTGTAAAATTGTAAAATATGTGCAAAAAACACTCATATATTTTAATAGTGTTAATTTTGTTATAGAAAGAAAGTCTCTATATTTAGTAATTTATTAAACCACATGTGTTGCGACAAAATCATTACCATTATAGTAATTAGGTATTTTAATCTCACATTTAAGTTAAAAATATTTTATTTTTAACATGTCAATCTAAATTTATTTTTGCAAGCAAGAGTATTAGGAACTTTCTTTTTTAAAGTTAATAACAATGTGGGTAGAATTTACATAGGAAACTAGCAATCTTGCTAACCCCTCCAACTAAGCTAAATATGCTTGTGTCTGGAGTGGGTTCACGACAATAGTGTCATGGGTGGGGTTCGACCTCGCGAAGCCGCGACCTCTGAATCACAGGTTCAACACCTTAGCCATTACGCTAAAGACGCATCAAACTTACTTTAAAAGCCGATTATAACCATTCGAGCTCTGTTACCATCCAACGAGGAAGTTGTCGTATTCCTTTTCATTTCATGTCTGCTTCAGCACTTTCCAATGTTTTTTAAAAGTCATTGCCGCACTGCCTGGCAGTTTGAGTGCTTTATACGCTCCACCCAAATGTCCTAACTTTGGTATTGTTCGTCAAATCGTTGAAGCTTCTTAAGATATAAGTTGAGCTACGCGATATTTAACAAATGCTTGCACTGTTTGGACGGGCCTGCTCAAATCTGTATGATTCTGTCCTTTAAAGGGCGCCACAGGCATAAACCTACATGGCTCTCATATTTGATTGCTACACATTGTATGGACTTTAAAAGAGACGTTGACCTCTGAGTTTGTTTCAGTGTTTCTTCTCAGAGTAGTCAGTTAGGAAACACTGGCCTCATCTAGTTTACATTTACGAAAAAAATTGACGTGTAAAAGTGTTATTTATAACCTATTCGCAAAATAAACATCATTATTTCATTATTAGTATCCAAACAAATTTTCTGTACTAATTTTGGAATTTTGATTATAGCATTTCTGTTCTCGTATCTGCCATATCTGTGAGGTGAATCTATCTCAGGAGTGTATTCTCGAAAACCAAATGAATTCATCCATTTAGCCTTTACTCAACTATGTTAAGACTGGCATCCAATCTAAACCGATGCAGATAGGATTTTTTTGCGGTGGGAAAATCATAAAATGTCTCCTTCCACTATGGGTGAAGCGGAAGGGAGTGTCAAACTTCTACTGACTAAAAACCCAACTTGTTAGTTCGGTTGTCCTTGTGGTTTGGCGCCGCAGTAGCACAAACCCTTCCTTCTTTCAAAAACATGGTAAAAGATCTCTATCTCTCTCTTTAATTTGTTACTATTTTTTTTATATATCCCAGATTTTTTGTGTATATATATATATATACAGGGTTAATTGTAAAACACCGTTAACCTCTCAGGACTATGTTACTAACATCATAATCAACAACTTTTGTTCTATGACTTTTATTTTTGTATGACAATCTGGTGAACTAAAATATGACGAATTTTTAAAAGTCATAGAACAAAAGTTGTGATTATGATGTTAGTAACATAGTCCTGAGAGGTTAACGGTGTTTTATAATTAACCCTGTATATATGTGTGTATTGTGTATGTAGGTTATTACTTATGTATTGTATATAAGTGAATAGTGCACCATGGACTACCAGCGTATTTATTTACTCCTGCTGTGTCAAATCCATCCAAAGGTTGTCTGTAAAAGATCGCTTTTAGCGATAAGACCGCCCGTTGTAACACCCTTTATTTTTTAAGTCCTCATTTAATTCTGTTATAGTATATCTATCTATCTCGTTAGAACATTCCCGCAACCCCATACAAATGGGTACTAATATTTTACGTGGTGCCTAGTAGCAATGCAACAAGATACTCTTTGGTAAGACTGGTATCAGCTTTACTGACTTCTAACAACATATAACCTTTCTCTACTTGCGTACTATTTCCTTCTGCTTTTTTACACTTCCAAGCCATGACAAAACTTTTCAATGAGTCTAAAAAGTTTTCGCCTATGCGCTGGACTAAAGAAGTGAAATCCGCACTGGGAAACGGCATATCTGAGTGCGCCTCTACGTGACCATGAGAGCGATCGTGGTCAAGAGCGAAGCGACAAAGAAGAAAAAGCTTTGTATTCCTAAAAATATTTCCCACGCTCATTAAAATTCTTCTGAGTACCTCTGCTTCTCTGTGAGGTAAATCTAATGTTTTACACGTCAAAATTTTACGATGATATTTTAATCCATGTAGTCGAGGTCGGTGTTTCCAAGCTGACTATCCTAAGCAAGTCAAAACCTGTTTCCAATGAAATACAGTTCACCTGAAATCTAGCTATTTCATACTTAAATAGATGACTGCTGGTGTCAGATTATCTGGCTTCTTATTACTTATACTTGTAAAGAACAAAAAAATCCCATATTATGTTCTAATGGTATACTCATTACAATTCTTGTGAAATCCGCTGCTATTTCTATGATGTGAATCTACCTCCGACAAAGTTCTCCAAGAATGGCCTCTTTCCTCGCTTATGTACATAGATACCGGTACCTCATCGGTAGTAATAAAGAATGTTCTTTTGAGACCTTCAAAAATGCAAAAAATTGACTTTATCGATGTATAGAATACGTTGGGTGGGATAGACTATCCCACTCCATTCTGCTTTGTTAATGTTTTTGTATAATAAATAAATAAAATACGTATTTCAGGAAATAATACTTAGTCCCATTAATACTATTTCCTGTAATAAATATTTTATTCATTTATTATTGCTGATACGATGCAAAGAAATAATACTTATAACATCCCCCGGTGGCGGCAGCAGCGTCATCGTAGTGGGGAGGGGGAGATTTAGTTCTGCTGATTTCGGAGTGCCCATTGGGCAAGTTCAGAACCTCCGGGGTCAAATTTTAATACCAGAGTTAAGTTTATTCAGTTTTGTAGGTCCATTAAATTCATCTGCAATTGTTGTAATTACAACAGTTGCCGTTGAATTTCTCTTACTTAAACCTACATAATATTGTCTTCCGTATATGGATTAAACCAGCCGATATCGTTTCTAGCAGAGATAGGGAGAAAGATTTTATTAAAATGACTCAACTGGATTATAATCACTACTGCGAAGATGATAATGAAGGTTTATCATCTGTATTTCATTATTCAAATTATTCGGTATTTATGTCATTTGTATAGTTGGTATTTAGAGCAATTGCTCTTTAATCAATAATAACGATGATTGACTAAAAATGCTGACCGTTCTTTGTAGAACCGAGAAACTGCGCATCCGCAATAAATATCGGCGGATTATTTCCGTTTAGGACTTGGCGCATTATTTCCGTTCAGGACTTGGCGCAGGCAGGCCATGGTTTCTACAGCTCTTCCTCTTCTTTTTACGGGCCATGAAACAGGCCTTTTGTCTTAATTCTTCGCCGATGGCGTCAGCAGCGTCACCAAACTGGGAGGACTACTTTTTTTTTCGGTGGATAAATCATCAAATGAGTCTCCCCGCTCTAACAACCCACCAGTTCCTTTAGTTGCCCTTACGTTCCAGAGCTGAGGAATCTCACTCGAACATTCCCGTGGAGTTCTGCTGGTCATGGAGAATCCATTACAGAACCTCTGCGATACAATTTCAGTCTTGAGTTACTGGTTAAATTTCTATTTTTAACGTTCAGGATTTTATAAAAATTTACTTTTCGGCCGAACAATAGATTTAGTTTTGGTTCATGGACATATAATAAAAAAACACCGTTTTGAGTAGAATTACTGGGCTGGGGGTTGCTACCAAACTTATCTTTTCTAATTTGATGGATATTTTTCGCATCAGACTGAATCGATACATTTGCATACAGCAAAGGAATTTGCTTATAATTTAGGTTTTAATTAGGTCAGATATTTGTCATCCCTATTGTGCGTCGTCATTCGAATCTTCATATCACTCCCCATACTCCTAGATACATCTTTGGCTTTTATACGTTGTTCAGGCACATGTGTTGACAATGGCAGTTAGTATGACACTATTATATCACACACGTCAGCTTCATCACTCCTGCAGTGCTGCTGGCACAGTACGTCTACTTTTTTCATACTTTTTACATCATTCATCATACCACCGTCACACCGTCTATCCAATTTTATGCCACTATCAGTCTCTATCTGCGACAACGTGTGTGCACGACAGCAACGTAATATAGCGCCGCCTGCTATTGTTAGATTTAACTACGTACCTTCATAAGGTAACGACGGGGTAGGACAGTAGATAGCGACAAAGCCCCGTGTCACTTTACCTTATATGGTCAATCGCTTCACACGTTGCCATTGGTCGATAGCAAAAATATGGCCGATTCACGCCGCCCGCGGATCGGTGCATATAAAAACACCAAAATTCTCTTCCTAAGTTTACTTGCTACAATTTGTATTATCTAAAATATGTAAAAACTATAAATAAAGCCATTTTATGTACCTACCAGTTCGAAATTTCACTTAAATACAGTCCACTCGCTACAACGTGTAATAAACGAAGATGTGCAAAGAAGTGATGGGGAGCACCGTAGCGAGACATGATCAAACTTGCGAGTCCATGACCATATTTTTCCCGCCGTGGGTGCCGAAGAAATTTATTAATAAGTGGCAGCATTCACTTTTCAACTGACCATCTTGTCTCACTAAACAGAAAGTACTTGTACTGATGATTGAGAATGTCCATGAGGATCTATGGACGTCTTGCTGCTACCAAGTCTCCTTATGAAAAATCTCGGCGATTTGTCGTGTGTGACGGTCCTATGCAACCGCGTGTTATGCTGGATTGCAGCAACACCTTATCTGCCAGGCATGATTCTGTGGCTGGTCGTGGACTGACCCCGCTGATCGCCATGTTGGTATTCTAAGGAGATTGAGACATTGTTCAGATAGCGGTGCCGGACTGCTTTTTCAGTTGATGGAAATCGTTCTACCTGATGTTATGTCATTACGATATGTACTATCAACGGACTGTATTTTACCACTGCCATAGTAATCTAACAATTGTGGTTTTATCTTAACAAAAGTAGTTTTCGTTTCATAAATTATTGTTTCTTCTCCGGAATCATTGTTTAAGCCATCTTAAGTTCTATTTTTGTCTTTTACTATAATATTTAATATTATTACTTTGTCTGCAATAGAATTAAAACCGGTTTCATTTCGTAATCTACCTTTGTTAAAAGGTTACATTACTACAGGACATTCAAAACAAATACTGATTTAATATTTTTATCAACTTAGCAAATCAAAAATGCTAGTCAATAAAAACGAAATTCATCAATTTTCGCATTTTATTTAGATCATAGGCTCGATTATTTTGTCTGTAGTTAAGAGTTCATATATTCGATTAAAATGAAAAAACGAAAAAAAAAAACAAATTTCAATATCATCACCATCACCATCATTCAACTCTTTAACTAATTCCTTTTACTGTTTTCTTTCCGTGTTCGTTAACTCTCCGTAAGTTTATTTCACTATATACCAGTCTTATACCAGGGGCCGGTGACAACAGCAGCGTCACCGGTGGAGTAGGGCTGGACTTCTGCTGATCACCACAAACCCGTCTTTTGTGTCTCTGGTGATTCTTTTGTTTCCTTAGTGTCTTCTTCTGTTTTTAAGTGCCATATTCTTATTTTCTTTTTATTTATTCCATATCTCTTTTTTAATCTTATCTTTGGTAATTACGTTGTAATCTTTCATTTTTCTATGAGTTTACTCCATCAACCCCATGTCACTATCATCTCATGTTTTCGACTTTCGCTGCATCATAATTTTAAGAATAATCCTTTGGAAATCTTGCTCTGTTTGACTATACGAGAACAAAATAACGTGAAAATGAAGTAAACTTTACTTTTTCTATTTGGAGTACAGGCAGGATTTAAATCGGACATTATTGGAACTAGATTCATTAGATAGATGTAAGTACGACTGACATATTTTATTTCATTTAGAACCGTCATTAGAGATCAGATTCAGTTTGGTTATATAATTTGGACGTTTGACATTGTTTTGAAATGCAACAAAGTTTCAGCGTTAAGATATTCTTCATAAATATGTTTTTAAACATTCACCAAATTATTAACGGTAGAAGATTTGCATAGACGTGTGGGACCTCATTAGCTGTGACTGCTTCACTTGATTACGCGGCGGTGGAATCAATTATGTCGTCGTAATCTGACTTGACAGTATAAGAGCTTCTTCATTCATCCGTTGGTAAGGAGGGGGCAGTCACGTCAACGAATGGCCGAATGGTTGAGTATGAGACTGTTGGCAGTAATTGCAGTAATATGTAATACTTGCTACTTCATTGTTACCCGTTATATTACACAGCATTTATTATAGTTACTATCAATTTCATAAGACCGAATTTAATTTTAAACATCGATTGTTGTTGTTGGAACCCTCTTATTGTTACTCGTTGTCCGGGTTACAGTCGAAAGGATTGGATTGAATATCTGCTACTATGGAAAATTATGTGTAATTATATTTTCGAGAACCCAAATTTGCTTATACAAAATTTTTCCTTTTTACATATAGCTCGCTATGCAATCACAAAAACTTATAGAAATATTCAAATATATGTCAGTCATTTAAATATAGTCGTATTTATAAATTCTTTGTGTAATTTCCTATCATATGTTTAAACAAATTCGATTTGGACTATACCAAAGCCTGTAGACTTGCAGATTGAATCTGTTGCCAGAACGCACTCCGTTTGTGAAAACCTTAGTCAGTGATTCTGATTCAGTGAAATAGATATTTAAGACTAATACGTGGCTTGATAATGAAATGTACCTCTGACGAATTGAATGTAAAATATGTCTGCAGCGCAAAGGATCGGGAACGGAATCTGGAAGGCGTCCAGTAGAATGTGCAGCTCACTACTATAGTTCGTCAATGAGGTTGTAAACTGGTGAAATGGAATATAATGGCTGCAATCAAATATTGCACAAATCAATAGTTCTTCCAGATCCTTCACATAATTGCTCTAAAGATACGTTGTTGTAACTTGGAGGAACCAAAATTAAATTCGGAGAATATGGTCAGGATTTCCTCGATCTGATATCTCCATTCCTTCTTCATTACCGATCTGGCAGACGTACTGCAGGGTACCATCCACACTCGGTTGACATACCGTCTTGTCCTACTAAACGCTTCTCTGCCATATGTATTGTGCGCACAGCCAATCGTGGTACTCTCTGCCGGCTTTTGTGTTCCCTACCGACCCGTCGGCCTTCAAAGCAAGTGTGAACAGGTAACTTCTGAGCTAGCTCATTTCTCGTCTACTCTCAGCCTATACTTACTTCGAAGAGTTTGTATTTAATTGATTTCCAGACTGGTAGAAGTCTTCTTCGCTCTTCTCCTCCTACCGTGTTCCTTACCACCGTAGTCGTTATAACACAGCAACATTGATATCGTAGATCCATCGCAGGCCTTACTCACGGTATACCATCAAGTTCATGAGTAGGCTTTCCTGTTTTAAAACGATTATGTGAAGATATCCTTTAGTTTTAAGTAGAAAGTTAGATAGATTTGACTTGTGAGGATTCAGCTTAGTAATGACTGCACATAGGATCGACGGTTCGTTAAATAAACATCGAAGTTTGCGTTTGCGATCCATTGCGTCTGGTAATAGTAACTGATTGCATATTATGATAGATAATAAATGTACTTCTGGATTTGTATTAGTTTTAAGTGTAAATTTTGTCGTCTCTTTCAATCTTGTAATACACCTAGGTATTAATAAATCATGCATTTGCCATTAAAATCCATTCACTCATAATAAAGTTGTTTTATTTTTGTGTGAAGTCGTTGACTTATAACCTAATCAAAGAGTCATTCTCGAGTACCTACCGAGTTCAAAACTGACGGATGATTTCTGGCACTTTATAATTAGCCACTGGAGTTCATCTATAAGGTCGAACGCTATTGAGTAACTCCAATATCCACAGATTAGAAAACTTGTGTCAACACGGTTTGCTCAGTAGTTGAGCGATTGGCTGCTGCACTGCATATTGCAGGTTCGATTCCCGCACCGGAACAAAAGTTTGTACGGCCTACAGATATTTTTTCCGATTCTAGGTGAATTCAAGTGAATTTAAATGATTCTAAACGCATCCACGATACAGGAAAATTTGTCCAAGGACAATACTTAGTTAAAGAACGTAGAAGCGACTGCGTGGCTGCCGTGAACACTAAAAATATCATCACGATCAAGTAGAAACAACTAGATATAACAATTGTTCTACGATAAAATAATTGTAATGACATGCCTAGTGTGAAGGAAACGCGCCATTACGAGTTTCATTAATACGAATGGTTGACGTGTATAGCTTTCGGTTATTATCGTGTAAGTAAACAATGGTTATGGCGGCGGTGTTATTTTCTATTTTTGATACGAGGATCCTTGTGTTTGACCACTATCGCTCCTGATGTTAAGCGATGATGTGGCCGAAGATGGAGCACGCTTACCTAGAAGTAACCTATTCACCCTTGACTTAAAGACTCTCAGGTCATAGCTAGTTACTTTTGAAGTAGAATAAACCTACGTAATGAATAAATATGCAATATAATCCACTCTAGTAGTTCTACTGACTGTAACTTTTCCCTAATCGATAGTGACATGACACAAGTTGATGACGAAAACAAAGAAAATTTTACTGTCATCAAGTCGTCTCAAACGGGCCATAGCCATAAAGGACGGGTAAACGACTCACTAACCCTTAAGCATAGTTTACACGAAGCCAACACTGGCTGCCAATAAGACTGGCAGCCAGCGCTGGCTTGATATTTGCCTTGGGTAAATAGTTTTTCAAGCCAAGCCAGCGCTGGCTGCCAACGCTGGCGAGAATAGAGCGCCCGTCTATTTTTCTAGCCAGTGACTGCCGCCCGCATACCCCTTGACCTCGGATCTTCTAATCTTAGTTGTTTCAGCACCAAGGTAGAAGCTCCAGTTATAGGTCTATCGCTTAACCATTTCCTTATCCGCTTTCTTTTTTTCTAATATATCAATCAACTCTTCTCGAGATGTTCCTTAAACATTTATTTTTCAACAGACTTTGCCACGAATTCATTATTTTTTAACTTCGAACGTGTGCACACCCGAAGAAAAATCCGTGAATGAATAGACTCGTCTAAACAACAGGGGCCAAGCCAACGCTGGCTTGTCTGCAGGACTGGCGCCAGCATTACTGGCTTCTCTGCTTTACTCATTTAGTGTTTCTTATCAATACAAGGATAAATATGTACAGTACCCAAGAAACTGTCTTATCTCTAATAGACATTTTTTTCCTTTTTCTTTAAAAGAGAACTAGCAAAGTGGGTAGAAATCCCATTACTAGCAATCTTGTTAACCTCCAACTAAGCTAAATATGCTTTTGTCTCTGGAGTGGAGTCATGGCAATATCGTAATGGGTGGGGTTCGAACCCGCTACCTCTCAATTACAAGTCTAACATCTGAACCGGTAGGCTATTGACCCTTCGAAGACCCGACCTCTTCCCACCCACAAACTTCGACCCCTCACTGAACAAACACTACCACACAATAGGTGTAACGGACAGTCCCCTATGCAGGGCCTATGCATGGGGACGGAGGAAACGGTGGCACACGTGCTCCTAGAGTGCACGGAAATTACTGACATACGAAAGCAAACCCTCGGGTCTTTGAATTCCCTTACAGACATCCTGAATAGACCGAGAGACCTGATCTGCTTCTGGAAGAAGGTTTGCTGGATGGTGTGACGGCCGACACGGCTCACGCACAATGGTCTCGTGCAGAGACTAAGTGCGGAAACCTAACCAAAGAAGAAGAAGAAGAAGACGCTTCGAAGACATAGAAAACGTATAAATAGATACAAAAAGACAATTAGTAACTCCACCACTTGAAATAGTATTGTTTTTATTATGAGTTCGAATGTATACATAACATCAATACAACATATACGTAAATCAAATTGAAATGTCTGTATGTGACCTAAAAATAACTATCCCTGTTTTTTTCTTAAGTGCTTATAAATACAACTCTAAAATACAACGAGACTTAGAAAAATTTAGACTTTCACTGGCATATACCTAAAGGACGTCATAGAGTAACATTTAGGCAAAATTGTCACACCAAAGTTCCCGCTATACCAGGATTACGCGAAAAAAACACGTAGGTGACATCAATTGCCTCGCGATGGAACTCACTGGCAATAACACCAATAAGGTAATAAACCTTCTTTATATATATGGTAATACAAAGAAAAACAGACCAAAACTACCACATCTCCTAGTTAGAAAGACAATATAGACAGTAGGTACAAAAATCTGAATTTAGAATTTAAAATTCCATCATCGGACTACAAAACAAACGGCGATGCGCCATCGTGACATGGTGGACATCCCACCCATACGCACAAAACGTTTTGGGAATACTTTCATTGTGCGTACGGCCAAGGAGTGTAATTCCCTGCCGGAGTCTGTGTTTCCTGATCGCTATAACCTGGGAGTCTTTAAGTCAAGAGTGAATAGGTTACTTCTAGGCAAGCGTGCTCCATCTTCGACCACATCATCACTTACCATCAGGTGAGATGGTGGTCAAACTCGAGCCTATTATCAATAAAAAAAGAGAATTGAAATTCTAATATTTAAAGCTGGTAGCATCATTGATAAGTACTATTGTAACTAGTCTTCAGTACAATTTTTGTCATGGGTCCAAATAATGGGCCAGGAAGTTATTTTACAATTGATAGTCTTTAGTACCATCTCAAATTATATTTACAATAATGTCTAGAATTAAGTTTCTATAAATTTCGCATATTGTTATTGTATGCCCTCTGCTTGTACCGTAAGAAATGTTATTTTTACTTTCTTGTTATATTATAGATATGGTATTCTTGCCTATCTCTACTTTTACATCTACGGTCCACCGAAATACAAGCGTACAGAACAAGACATGCCTTATTATTAATTCATTGTCCTGGTAAGTAAAAGAAATATCATTTGGTATTATAGTGTCAAAACTACAATGACGGCAAATCTACAAAATTTCAACATTCTTAGATTAAAATCGAGTTCATTCCCGTTTGAAGGCGCACTATGAGATTTTTTCTCACACTTAAATTGATTATGATTAATTTTGACATCATCGATCTCGTGGCATACAAAAATCACAGTATTTTCCATACTTACTACTACTAAATTCTCTCTGATGCAATTCATGCGCTGATCAGTGCAGCTCCAACTACTTCGTGAGCTGTTACTTCTTATGTACATTTGTGCCTTCACACGGATTAAACGGTAAGGTAATAAATCATAATGAAATTTATCATTTCGCCATCTTAACTACTAATACTACTACGGAACATGGAGGCAATGAACAGGACTATTGTATAGTCCACCAAAGTCACTCAATTATGGTAATCTGACTGTGGTAAAATCCTTCTTAACAGACTTCGAAATTCTTTTTTTGTTTAAAAGGGTACACTTTCTAGTTGGTCCCATTGTTATCAAATTTCGATCTGATGATGGAATCATGGAGAAATCGAGGGAACTCTTCAAATATTATAGGCACACCTATAGCATTTTGGGTATTTCTTATAGTACCTTGTGCTGTTACTCTCGAAAAGCACCATTTGAGGAAGTGGAACTGATGATGAAGACCCCAGATGGCCACCGAAACTACTCTATAAGTATTTCGTGGGTTGCGATTAGATTACTTGAATATGGGTGATAAGCAATTTATGCTCGTCACAATGCATATGGTGAAGTAGAGCTGATGGTGATGTACCAGGAGAACTCCTCAAAAATTAACCGCTCTGCACCGGGAAAAGCAATATTTTGTGAAAGGTGATAAGTAGTTGACATTTTGGCTTTTGTGACTAGATAAATTACAAACCGACCCACTAAAAACCTTCCATATAAAAATACTGCAAGGGCAAAAATAACATTAATTTCGGTTTAAAGTTTAAAGTTTTTTATCTAAAACTTCTTTCCAAGTTTCCTCAAATAAAGATAAAAATACAAATTTGAATTTCATAAACAATAAAGCCTAATCCTAGATCAGTCATAAATCTCTCCTGAATATAAAAAGTTGATGCCAAACCACAGAAAGGCAAAAATGAGTCATCTTACAATTGTATTCAGGATAAAGTAAATTATTATGATCAACAAGATTGCTTTAGAAAACCATAAGTACATTTTATTTGTTCCTCTGTGGTATAATACAAAAAAATATTTCAGTAGATTATTCATACGATTTGATCGAATACTTCTTAACCTTTGGTATGCGGGAGCGTGCCCGCGTGGAGTACGTGATGTGCAGCAGATTTGAACCGTAAAGAACGCGCACGCCGCATTTTTGAATTTCTCTTTATTTAGCATGAATTGAATGAATCATTATATAATTGGTAATTATTTTTTATACTTAGATGTCTATTGAATAAGATACAATATATTTCAACCGTAAAATAAGTAGATTTTAATATTTTACTGAGCCTTGAACTTGACAATTATCGTAAACTGGGTACCGTGAAACAATTGAACTTTTTAGTAAATTTTGTCTACTATATTTAGTTTTGTTCATTTCCCAGAATAGATTAATAACACTACGAACCAATAAAAAAAACACAGACACTTCTAGCACATACAAATATAGATATTTCCTTTTGAAAATTGATATTTTTCAATAGAAATTAAGTAGTCATTTTGACTTTGCGACAAGCGAAATTATTATCAGTTCAACATTATAACTGACGAACGTTTATGGTTCGTTCATTCATTGGGTTGAAGTAAAAACGATTTTAGAACTTAACAGTATTTATTTACGGCATAGAATTGACCAAAACGTGAAGGTAGTCCCATTGTAGCATATCTGCACCAAAGCACCGAGAAGCCTGGAGCAGATTCGCTCCAAAGCATACCAAAGGTTAAGACCCATCTTTTTTATCTTAATCAGAACGCAAATAAACTTTTACCTCTACCATCACGATAATTTCAAAAGAGATTAATATCTCTGCAAATGGCATTACAATAAAAAACGATCAAAAATCTTAATCTGGGGGCACGGTAGTGCCGTCGCCAAGTCGAGCAAAAAGCGGCACGGCCGTACCATACTTTTCTCGAAGCAATTCAGGCCATTTTCGACCCCGTATAACTTCGTTGTGGATAAAACTAGAAGCCTGAATTTTCAGTAACCAAGCAGGAATTGTATAAACATGGTATACTTCAAATATCATTCAATTTGAACCAGTAGTTTAAGAATTATAACGACTTAAAGTTCCTTAATTTTGTCACTCACTGACTGACCGATCGAGTCTAAGGCACTTCTAGCAGACATAGAAGCTTCAAATTTAGAATACAATTAGTGTTTAGTGTATGAATCAAGGAAAAACTAAAATATTTTTCAATTTCGGTCCAGTTTTCTAGATACATCAACTGCATAAATAACTTTGTAATCCCATATATTTATATGGGATCACAAAGTTACATTTACAGTTAATAAATCAGTGTACCTGTATATAATTATGTATAATATAATGGAATAATATGTGTAGATAGGTATCTAGATATAATTATGTTCAAAGGTAACTTGTAAAATGGTCAACGGAATAAAAAAAAACCAGTGAGAGGGCTTTAAGAAAATTCGTTGTTGGTATACAAAAAGTAGAAGGCGCCGGAAAGGAAAAAGTGTAGGACTATCTACAAAAAGAAATGAGATCCCATAAAAACAATACTTGTCAAAAAAAAACAAGTCTTGCAAGTCAGTTCTTCTACCGTAAAAAGTTGTGAGATCCATGTAATACCAAGTCGGTTATTCGATTATTCAGTCCCTACTTACTTAAGGGACCTTCTGTCTTAAGTTGTTACGTAATTATCTAACTTAACAACATCTTATAGTGACCATATCAATATTAAAAATCTTTAACGTTTTAAATAAATAGATTGACTTGGCAAGCGCAAAAACAATGTAATTTATATATGAATGTATTACTTGTGAGATATATTGTGTTTTCATGCAATGGCCGAGTCAATCTATTTATTGATTGCGGTCCATTAACAATCGAGTGATCGATGATAACGACAGTGGTAGGATAAAATCGCTTAACCGCCACTTTGGTCAAAAATCTTCTTTTATCTTATATAAAAAATAGCTGTTGCCCGTAACATCGCTCGCGTAAATTTTAGTGTCTAAGTTTTGTAGAAGCATCTGCTTAAGCACAAAGAATTCATCTAATTGATAGATTAAAGTCAGAGAAGTCTTGAAGATTAAAAGGGAATAATGGATGAATAATGAAATAATTCTTAAATTTGTAAACCTAGGGAGAAAATATCACGATCATAAAAATATTTAACTTGATAACCGTCTAATCCATTCTTATTTTTTTTTGTTGGCGGTCAGTGTTTATTTGACGTGAGTAATCGACATTCAGCCAAAAAAGAATCGTTGAATAATCGTTAGCGAACTATTTTATAGTTATTGCATAATAATCATGAATTTAATATAATTCGACCTATTTATAGCGTAAAAGTAATTAAAATAATATATGTATGTCAATATTAATTATAATCAAGTTATTTTCAAAAAACTTTATAACAAAAAATTAAACCGACTCCTTTAATTTCGGTAGTCGGTGTCTTTAGTTTTGTTTTTTCGTTTTTGGCACCGACTTCCGAAATTAAAGTTATTTTTCACTTTGCAGTGTTTTTTGGGAGCCGGTTTAATTTTTTGTTAAAAAGTTTTTATTTCACTCTTTTTAGTTGGATGATTTTTAATTTACCTATTTAGTTACAAGAGCCTAAATGTCAACTCCTTATAACCTTTTACAAAATATTGCTTTTCCCAATGCTGGGCCGTTAATTGTTGAGGAGTTCTCCTGGTACTTCACCATCAGCTCTACATCACCATATGCATTGTGACGAGCATAAAGTGCTTAACATCCATATTCAAGTAATCGAATCGCAATCCACTCAGTACTTATTATTGAGTAGTTTCGGCGGCCATCTGTGGTCTTCATCATCAGTTCCACTTCCCCAAATGGTACTTTTTGAGAGCAACTGCACAAGTTACTATAAGAAATACCCAAAACGCCATAGGTGTGCCCATAATATTTGAAGAGTTCCTTCGATTTCTCCAGGATCCCATCATCAGATCCTGACTTTGGTGATAATGGGACCAATTTCGAAGTATACCCATTCGAACGAAAAAAAAATTTTCCAAATCGGTTTAGCCGTCTTCGAGTACTCGATGATCATACATTAAAAAATAAATATATATATATACGCGTCGAATTGATAACCTCCTCTTTTTGTCGTCGGTTGAAAATGGAAAACGTATCATTGACTGTATGAATCATAATTATGTCCTTTGCCTTACTGACGTCTGACAGTTTGACATTACTGCATTTCATTTTTTCGATTGATTACTTGATTGATTTATGGCTTTGCGTGTGTGACTTGAGCTTTAAACAGATTGCTTTTAAGGATATTTAACGACGACTGTGGCCATTTTTTAAGGATTTTGATTTGACTTCTGCACACGTTACCCATTTTTGAACACGGACTTTTGCACCCGCCTAAACGACGACTTGGCTTTTCCCCTGTTTTACATAATAATTTGAATCAATGCGCAGAGCGCAATTCCAAAGTATTAATGTAAATAATAACAATGTTGCTGATTTTCCACAAGTGACATATAGCGAAATGGTTTTGTTGACGTGTGGAACTTACCAAATAAAACAGGCTCGTTCATACTATGGCGAGCATACACGGGCTAATGGTATGTAATTATAAGATTGAGATAAGCAGAGAAATGGATAATGCATTGGTTGAGGATTTAGCTCTTCCGGGTAATTGTTTTTTACGACAAGAAAAAATACAAAGTAGGCATATTTCTCAAAAAATATATTTTGTTTACACAATAGTTAACAATTCTTTGTCTGGAAGTAGAACTCTACAGCATCGTTATTGTAACTGCCTAGTGGGACGGTGAACAGTTGGTACCTGTGCCCATACTATCTCAATAATATGGTACCTACTTAGCATGGGCCCGGTATCAATCCAATATCTATTCTCCTGCACAGTTTCTTGATGACATATTAGTGGTTTTTAATGATGATTAAAACATTTAAATGCTGTTTTGTTGTTTATTTATTGCATATTAATTCTTAACCTTGACCTAACCTATATTTTAGAATAATGGTTGGAACTGGGTTCTACCCAGTTTTTTGATAATTATTGAAATTGTTATGCGTTCCCTACGATTTGTAGTGCAATTTGGTGTTTATTTTATTGTTGTTCATTTCAAGCATTTTTTTGTGTGGCTGATGGGTATTCCCCTTTAAATAAATTTTGAAGATGAGAAGATTATTATCAAAATGATGATCGTTTAACCGACCCCTAATTTAGAAAAAACTTATTTAAAAAATCTAAAAAACCCGACTGCTCAACTGAAGTGTAAGCAAGTGTAAACAAGCACATTTTTAGGGTTCCGTAGTCAACAAGGAACCCTTATAGTTTCGCCATGTCCGTCTGTCTGTCCGTCTGTCCGCGGTTTAGCTCAAAAACTAGAAACTAGAAAGTTGTACTTTGGCATGAGTATACACGTTAATGACGCCGAAAAAGTGGTAAAATAAAATTTTGAAAAAAAAAACAATTATTTAGGGTACCTCCCATACATGTAAAGTGGGATGATAATTATTTTTTTTCGTTCTTCCCATAGTGTGGGATATCATTGGATAGGTCTTTCAAAAATATTAGGAGTTTGGTAAGACCGTTTTTTGATTAAGTAAACCGTTTGTGACTTATCAAGCTTTAAAGTACCAATTTTCGTTAGAGTCAAGTGTCCGCCCCCTCTATCAACTAAACGGTTATAATTAGAAATTCAAATGTCACGGTAATAGTACCTATATATAACGAAATTTAAAGGAAAACTATCACACATAAGTGGGCTTTATAAGTTTACGAGTGATAGTCGACCAATTGTATTTGACTCGAAATTTCCGAACAACTCTATAGAAATGTCGATAGATGGTGCTAAGCGCCAGTTGTATCGTGCTAGCTTCTTGTGACGATTGAGTAGTGTAGCTCTGTGTCCGTATTTAAATTCAAAACACCGGCTATGACAAGTTTTATACAAATCTCTAAAAAATATTAAAACTTTCCGTGCAAAATTGTCGGATCAGGTGAGGATTTGTATAGGAACTCAAATTAGTTAGGTAGTCATGTTTGACTTATAGCTAGAGCATGGTACGAAACGATCAGTCAGCGAATACGACACGCACTTGGCTGTTATAAAAACTACGGAACCCTACACTGCGCGTGGCCCGACACGCACTTGACCGGTTTTTATTTTTAAAAGTGACAAGCAGGCGGCAGGCAGGTTTTTTCAACTTTTTAGTTAAAATATTAATTAACAATTTTTTAGTTTTCCTGGTCGTGTCACATTGGCACTCCACCGGATACAGAAAGTGAGTCCATATTTCTAAACTTTCTCATTGTGTTATTTTGCTAGTATTACACTAATGATAAACATGATATACCTTTTTGAAATCCTTATGTTAAGCCCTTTAATTTCATACCCATATATATAGTATTTGAAAAAAAAATCTTTTTTCACCTTTTATAATGGCTTCGCACATCCGCATTTTTTTTTGTTTTGTCACCTATCTAAGAACACTCGGTCTGCTAACACAAATCTAATGATACCTCAATTGTGAGAATCTGTTCAGCGGTTCTGGAGATATGAGGTAATAAAGAATATTACATACATACATACATACAAGATACGTGCGAAAAACATAACCCTTCCTTTGCAGTCGGGTAAAAATAAGCAAGGCACTACATAACTTTTGAATAAAATGATAATATTAATCATTTATTTTTACGAATATATACATTTTATGCTCCACATAGAAAACTAAGCGAATTTGCATTTCCTCTTGATAACTATTATTTGCCTGTCCTGCATGCACTGGATCTAACTAAACTCTGGACGTCATATATTATCAACCGCAATATAGCCGCACCATCTCCATAGTGAGACACTGGATTACAAGTCTCTTGGAACTACTAATGCTTTGAAAGGGGCTGCTGAGGGCGTTGCCCCATCGACATGATCGAGAGATGGCAGTGGTTCTCCAGGAACCGGTAAGAAAGAGAACCTCTGCAACATCGTCGTTGTAAATATAAAGATATTGCATTTAGCTAACACATCTCCCATGCATCTGTGTTTAGCTAGTCCAAACGGAAAGTAGTAATCGGGTAGCGAAAGTTTTCCCTCGGATATGAATCGTTCTGGCTTGAAGGAGTACGGCTCGGGAAACATTTCTTCGTCCAACAATATATTCGTGAAGTTGCTCAGAACCATCGTATCCTGAAACATGCGAGATATGGTAACTGTTAATGAAAGCAGTAAGTATATTGGTAAAATAGCATAAACATTATCACCTGCTTAGACTTTTCACAACTATGTTGCGATAGGTCTCCAATCTATCCGGATGTACTTGAGCAACAGTATTCACATGGATCAACTGCCTATCTGAAAACCATAACCCTAACTGGGTAACACGATGAACCTTGGTAAGACTGATATCAGATTTTCTGTCTTCTTTGGAAAGAGTTCTGACCCGTAAGGACTGCCAAAGACGAGCAAATAACAGCCGGAACCAACGGCTTAACGCATTCTCCGAGACACGGAAATAATGAAATAACGTTGATTTTCGTAAATGTAAACTAGATGAGGCCAGTGTTTCCTAACTGACTACTCTGAGAAGAAACACTGAAACAAACTCAGAGGTCAACGTCTCTTTTAAAGTCCATACAATCTGTAGTGATCAAATCATATGAGGACCATGTAGGTTAATGTCTGTAGTGCCCTTTAGAGGCCAGAATCACGCAGATTTGAGCAGGCCCGTCCAAACAGTGCAAGCATTTGTCAAATATCGCAAAGCTCAACTTAGAACCTTAAGGAGCTTGAACGATTTGACGAACAATACCAAAGTAAGGACATTTGGGTGGGCCGTATAAAGCACTCAAACAGCCAGACAGTGTGGAAGAATCCCTACATGTTGAGATGGTCTCTCATCCAAGGCCCTATCTTGTAAGTTATGCTTGACTTTGAAGATCGACCCGCTATTTTCCCACAAGCTCTTCGAGAATGTAAAAGCATAATATATTCTCTAATTACTACAAAATCTGGGGATGATTGACAGACAGGTAGCTAGTGTTCGGTTTCAAAACGCATTTAATTACAATCCGGTGTCATGAGTAAACGAATACATAAATTCGACGTAATACTGCCGTCAATAGCATAGTTGCAGTAAGTACGCTCTATTCGGTTTCGAGAAAAACGCGGTATAAGTTTTGGTGACGTACGTGACGTACGTTTGGTGAAATACGTGCTGAGGTCCTCTTTCATTTAAGGTATCAACCATCATGATCTACTATCTACCGTCTAGAGCGTACTTACTGCAACTATGCTATCGAAGGCAGAATAGCACACTTTAGGCATATTTTAACGCCTCTGCGTAACCTAAAAGGAATATTATACAAGTAGGTAGTCCATAAGTTTGGTTACCACTATTTTTCAATAAAGGTTATTTCTTACTACTACAATACATAGGAGAAAACTTGTCTTACCTCTGGTATAAAGCAACCAGCCAGCCAAGTATCTCTTAGAGCACGATGTGGTACTCCAAACGTTCGTCCCATGAAATGCCGTACACATTCGTGCACTATGGCTTCGTTGTAAGGCATACTGAAATGAGAGGAAACGGTCTAAGTTTTTTAGGAAGAAAACATCTAAAAAATCTGATTTAGAGGTACGGTAATACGGTTACGATTTGATTTGCCTTAGACATTAATATGATTATGGTGGGGCCAGTTTTTTTTCTAATAAATTAGACGGTAACTAAAATTAATCGATTTTTAAATTGCATATTTAACAAATGACAAAAATCTTACTTGGGACGATCGTCTAAATCGGGCCTCCGATCTCTGCCAATGATCCTGTCAATTTCTTCCTGTGCCTTCTTCTGTACTTCCTGCTCCCTGACCAGGTAACTGAAGCAAAAGCTCATGCTCTTACTGGTCGTCTCCGTGCCGGCCATGAACATATCCATGCACATAGCCACCAGTTGGCCTTCAGAATACGAGTCCATTTCTCCTTTTTCTTTCAATACTCTTATGTACACATCCATAAAGTCCCTATCCTCTTGAGATGAATCAAATCGATCTTTATGTCTCGCTAACTCCTCTCGCAGAAACTTCCAAATTCTTTTATGTGTCCTTATAAAGTCTTTGTAACCTGAGAGAGTAGGCGTCACAATGCTGAGGATGGGGAAATGACTGAACAGAGCTCCGACCATGTCTACTGCTGCAAATAAGTCAAATAGAAGGTTTTGTAGCACCTTCATCTGTGGGTCACTAGGTTTATACCTGATTCCCGCCATCATAGTCCACAGAGTATTCAATATGTAAACATTGAAGAATTTATGCATCTGAATTACTGCTGTTTTGCCGTCATTGTCACCAATTATCTCGAAGACATCGTGCACCATGTGGGATGCTTCTAACCGGGCAATGTCCTCCATTCCCCGCCTTCCAAATCCAAATTCCTTCAAATGCCGTAAAAGGAACCTTCTCTGTTCTTTCCATAACTCTCCGTCAGTGAGTAAAACCCCACGCCTCTCTCCCCAAGTTCTTGTTTGATAAAAGATTCCTTTCGGTCTACCATCAATGTCTTCATTGAAAAGCATCTCTTTATTGGCTTCTAGACTGTTTACCATCACAATTCGATCCTTGCCGATTCTTAGACCAAGCAGTGATCCATCTTTGGAGTATACTTGAGAAAGTTCCTTCACAGCTTTATACAGATAACCAGTTTTCTCTCGAAGCTTGTAAACTTCACTGGCACAACCAAGTATTGGAACCCATTTTGGGCCCGGAGGGAATTTCTTAGGCTTACAAATATCAAAGTATAAGTATAAACAGGCCGCTATTACAATAGTTAGCACTGCTAACCACATCTGGAACAATAAAAAAATATATTGAAAAAATAATAATATAGCAATAAACTGAAATCTATAAAGACAATATCGCTCAGCGCAATGACATTGTTCAATAAAATATACAGGATAGTATGGATGTAATGGGACAAAATATTTACTCTTGACTATTTTCAGATAAAATATTACTAAAATATTCGGTCGCAAAAGTTATTTAATACGACCATGTGGGCTTAGCCTTTTGTCTACCCAGACGAGGTAGGGCCCGCAGAGGAGGGCATCAGTCGGCAGCCGTGTTCCCGCAGCCCCCAGCGCTAGGTTTTAGTTAGATCGCCAATCTTGGAGCAGAGAACATCCATGAGGATTTCCATCACAAGAAAAAAAACTATTCTCGTCAGCTTCACAGACTACCCGCACAAAACGCAACTTGGTTCTATAGAATGGAATAAAATGAAAGAATATAAAATGGTTAAGCGACTAGGTGGTGTTGGCTATAGCCAAAAAATATAATAATTGTGATTTAAATACTGTCACACTTACATAGCATGTAAGATCAAATTATTACTAAGTCATCATAATTATATTCATATTCCCGATAGTTATAACCTAGGGGTCTTTAAGTCAGGAGTGAATAGGTTACTTTTAGGTAAGCGTGCTCCATCTTCGGCCACATCATCGCTTACCATCAGGTGAGATGGGAAACGCGAACCTATTATCTATAAAAAAATACAATATGGACTATAAAATCTGATTAAATTTTTTTTATAGCAATAAATACATATTTGTATGTATAATCTATATCTATATATGTATATCCTTGCGTCGTTTTCGTCATAAATGAAGGTCCAGTAGTTTCTATCTCTGGCAGTGTGGAAAGCATTGAGAACTATAGAGTTGAGAGCGGTGTGGATCTGGACAGACCAATGTATTGGGCTGCGTCCTCAAGGCTTTTTCATATAGCAATGGTTAAAATATTCCGAAAATTCTACCAAAGTTTTCGGTACCAAATCAGTCACGACTGGGATAGCATCACGTAATGTTACTAACGAGTCAAGCGACGCATATCCACCAACTATCGCATAACTGTTACGTGCGATCGCGTATCCAGTCAACACTTTATACATACTGAACTAAGAAAGGGAACAGTCACGTGTAACTGACGCACGTTATTCTGCACGTGAGTGTAAGTGCAGCTAATAGGAAAATGGGTAGTAATTTACGTTAATTTTCATATCTCTATGTGAGACCGAGATATAAACTTACAATTTAAACATTTTCATAAGTATGTTGGAACTGCCAAGTAGTCATTTGGTCAAAAAGATGAAACAAAGAAAAAAAATTGTAGGACACCAACACCACTCGTCTCAAACAATGCATCTCTGCAATTTACATAAGTACGTACTCAGCACGTGTTTCGTGTTTGAAACTTAAATAAATAAAATTTACTTATAATAAATAAATTTAGGAATAAGTGAATAACCGAAAAAACTTTTAGCAAAAAATAGAACCGACTTCCCTATCAAACACTACAAAGCCAAAAATAACTTTAATTTCGGAAGTCGGTGTTATTGGTTTTGGATTTTCTTTTTTTTTTTCACACCGCCTTCCGAAATTAAAGTTATTTTTAACCGACTTCAAAAAAAGGAGGTTCTCAATTCGTCTTGAACTATTTTTTTTAAATGTATGTTACCTTGTAACTTGGAGACGGCTGGACTGATTTGGAAAATTCTTTTTTTGATTGAAAGGGTATACTTCGAAATTGGTCCCATTTTCATAAAAGTCAGGATCTGATGATGGAATCCTGGAGAAATCGCGGGAACTCTTCAAATTTTATAAGCATACCTACAGCGTTTTGAGTATTTCTTATAATACCTTGACCAGTTGCTTTCGAAAAGTACCATTTGGGGAAGTTGAACTGATGATGAAGACCACAGATGGCCACTGAAACTACTCAATCATAAGTATTTCGTGGATTGCGATTCGATTACTTGAATATGCATGTTAAGCACTTTATGCTCGTCGCAATGCATATGGTGATGTAGAGCTGATGGTGAAGTACCAGGAGAACTCCTCAAAAATTAACGGCTCTGAATCGGGAAAAGCAATATTTTGTAAAAGGTGATAAGTAGTTGACATTTTAGCTTTTGTAACTAGATAAATTACAAACCGACCCACTAAAAAGCGTGAAAAAAAAAGTTTTTAACAATAAATAAAACCGACTTCCATATCAAAACACTACAAAGGCAAAAATAACTTTAATTTCGGAAGGCCGTGTTAACAAAAGGAGAAAATACAAAACCAATAACACCGACTACCGAAATTAAAGTTACTTTTGCCTTTGTAGTGTTTTGATATGGAAGTCGGTTCTATTTTTTTTTTTTTTTCTAAATTTTTTTTTTTCACCCTTTTTAGTGTGTCGGTCAGTGTCGGTTTGTAATTTATCTAGTTACAAAAGCCATAATGTCAACAACTTATCACCTTTTACAAAATATTGCTTTTCCCGATGCATAGCCGTTAATTTTTGAGGAGTTCTCCTGGTACGTGACCATCAGCTCTACATCACCATATGTATTGTGACGAGCATAAAGTGTTTAACATCCGTACTCAAGTAATCGAATCGCAATCCACGAAATACTTATTATTGAGGAGTTTCAGTGGCCATCTGTGGTCTTCATCATTAGTTCAACTTCCCCAAATGGTACTTTTCGGAAGCAACTGCTCAAGGTACTATAAGAAATACCCAAAACGCTATAGGTGTGCCTATAATTTAAAAGAATTCCCTCAATTTCTCCAAGATCCCATCATCAGATCCTGATTTCGTAACAATGGGACCAACTAGAAAGTGTACCGTTTCAAATGCAAAAAGAATTTTTCAAATCGGTCCAGCCGTCTCCGAGTTACGAGGTAACATACATTAAAAAAAATAGTTCAAGACGAATTGAGAACCTCCTTTTTTTGAAGTCGGTTAAAAAGACTAAGAATAATATAATACTTAATTTAAATAAACGCCATCTATCAGTTACATATTAACTTCCTGTTTCGATTCTCATAACATTGTCCTGTGATTGAGACACTTCACGGGCAAGGCTGATCAGGAAGCTACTAGTTTACACCATAAATGTATAGATGGCGTAATACCACAAAACACAACCTCGTGAGGTGATTACATTATTGTGTGTGGTTTTTCCTACTTTTATTTGATTTTTTTTTATCGGTTTTGATTTTTTATTTGACCTATCAACCGCCAGTCAAACTTCGAAGGTTATGAGCATGACCTACCTTGGATAGCCCATGGACTTTGATAAGCCTTAGTTCGTGTCTTTTTGACACAACGCCATCTATTCACTTATGTAAAACAGTAGCTATGATAGTCCATTCAGTCAAACAGTTTTAGCCAAGGATCTTGTATATACCTACTAACGTTTTAGCGCCTACGAAATATAAAAAGAGAAGCAGGTAAGTTCGATTAATTACTGATATATGGCGATCTCAAAGTCAATCGTTTGAAAGATACAGACTTCTAAAGTGGTAAAATGTGTGGTTCCCTCCCCGCCTAAGTTTTTTAATAATAAAGTGAAAAATTAAAAATGTGATTGACATATTTATGTATACCTAGCACATTTTCAAAAACCGAAAATATAGCATTGTTTTTTATTTCTTTTCTGTACCTAGTTATTTCTAATATAAACATGATTTACTTTAGTTGTTTTTGCAAAGGCTTGTCTTATTTCTTTTTCAGTACAGCTTACTTGGCTTAACGCTTTTTGCAATAAACAGTAGTTATTTTAATATAGGTAATATCTACTTTATTTAACACTAGCTTTTGCCCGCGACTTCGTCCGCGTGGAATAGTTACTTTGGGCTAACGTTAAATTTAACCCCGATTTTGAAGCATTCTTCATGGGCGCTCCCCTCCTATTGGCCTTAGCGTAATGACATGTAGCTAAATTGACTATTTAATAAAATATAATTTTTCAATTCGAACCAGTAGTTCCTGAGATTATCGCGTTCAAACAAACAAACTCTTCAGCCTTATATTATTAGTATAGGTAGCTGTTGCCCGCGACTTCGTCCACGTTTCCGTCATTTTTCGTAAAAAAAAGTAGCCTATGTCCTTCCTCACGGTTCAGTGATTTTGATGTAACAGACAGATTAACTTTCGTAATTTAGTAGGGAAATATGTCAATCTATAATACTGTTGCAAAATATCGCAATACCGAACCGCACAATATTATTGTTAATAGCTGTGCCCGCGACTCGGTCAGCGTGTAACTCCTTGTGTGTTATTAAGTTAATGTATTGGTATTATTGTTTAGATCACGTTCTCATGAGGCTTAAGTACCTATAGAACGAAAATACTTCAGCGCAAAGCTTCCGGGTAAACTATGTTGAAAGTTGACCCGTCAGGCACGTGAACATAAAGATTTCTAGAACTGCTAACCCGGGAAAGAGCGACGTACAACTGATCATGCGAGAAACAACTGACACCGAGATCTACTCCAGCAACGCGAAAAGTCTGCCCTTAAGCCTTATTAATTGTCATTGCATAACACACCGATACTGGGAATTGCGTTCTTTTAAATTGGAATGGAAAACTATTTGGTATTATGGGAATTCTGGGAATAAAGACGGTTTCTCCTGCACTGCAACCTGTTAAAATTTGAGCCTCGATTATATTTTGTTGCAACTGGGTTACGTTTAGCCGAGTTCCATTGCAAAGTTGTGGTGGTTTTAAATTTCGGAGCAGATTAATAATCAGAAAGCTTCGAACTGCTAAGCTATCGGGAGTTACACGTGTTATTGTGAGTCAACCATAAAAGATAGATATATGCTGTCGTGGGATATTTTTTATATAATCTTAAGGAGAACATTTCCGTCATAAAAGATTTCTGTGTAGCTTTAACCATTAAGGTTGCACTCGCGACGGAAGCTTAAAAAATGGAGTAACTTCTCCCGTTTTCCCAACATTTCCCTTCACTGCTCTGCTCCTATTGATTGTAGCGTGATGAAAAGTATACTATAACCAGCTCAGGAGTGTGAAAAATAATTCTACCAAGTTTCGTTAAAATTCGTCGAGTAGTTTTTGTTTCTATAACGGTTATACAGACAGACAGACAGACAGACAGACAAAAATTTTACTGATTGCATTTTTGGCATCAGTATCGATCCCTAATCACCCCCTGATAGTTATTTTGTAAATATATTTCATGTACAGAATTGACCTCTCTACAGATTTATTATAAGTATAGATGAAGACGGCCTAAATGACATTAATCATATTTCAACGGAAAATATGCATTCAAAATGCATTGAAACCAGTTGTAAGAAACTCTAACCTAATACTTAGTGTGTTGGGAAACACGCACCTTTAGCTTGTGAAGACTGCCCTGATTAGCGCAAGTCGTAGTGTAGTGGAAGGATCATCTATCTCGGTTCAATTAGGGCTACCATTACCAGAATTGCCGGCCTGATGGCATCCTGGACGGATGGCAGTCCTAGGTTCAATGCATATGCGGCGATGCTAAATACGTACAATAGTTATTTATTTATTTATTTATTTATTTATGTACACACATGACACTTACAAAAAAAAAAATTAAATACAGACAAAAGAGCACAAAGGTGCTGCTTATTTCCTAAGAAATTTCTTCCAGCAGACCTGCGACAGGAGAGTTCAAGAGGAGATGATAGACACAGTGTGTATAAATACTAGTTACGATAAATAAAACATACTTAGCTATACAATTAAACTATAATGATATAATAAACAAATATATACCTACATAGATTTAAAATACATATTTATATTAATGCTATAAAAATATATACCTATAATAAATATATAAAATTAAGGGATGTTAGATAGGTAATGATGTTTGACCAGCTTTTTGAAAATATTAATGGATTTAGCTTCCCGGATTTTAGCGGGAAGTGAGTTCCACAGTCGTACTGCATGAAAGGAGAAGGAGTGGGAATAGAAACGGGTTTTATGGGATGGGAAATTGAGATGGAGTTTAAGGTGGGATCTACAAAGTGCGTCAGTAGGACGAGTGAATGAAAAACGATCGCGCAGGTAGTTAGGATATGCGGAGTTGAATAGGATGTTGTACAAAAGGAATAATATTCGAGTGTTCCTGCGAAGACGGATAGGGAGCCACTTGAGATCCTTGCGAAACTGAGAGACATGATCGTATTTCCTCAGACCAAAAACAAAGCGAATACACAAGTTTTGCAAGCGCTCAAGCTTATATAAGAGCTCCTCAGTGGCATCCAAATAGCAGGCATCGGCATAATCAATAATCGGCTGGATTAAAGTTTGTGCTAAAGAGATTTTAGTTTTGAAAGGCAAGAAGCTTTGAAGGGATTTTAAAGAGTGGAAGGAAAAGTGCACCTTTCGACTAACCTCACTTACTTGCGCTCGCCAAGAAAGATTGCTGTCAAGTAATACGCCGAGATTCTTTGCCACATCCGTGTACGCAATGACCGAGCTGTTAAGGGATAATGGCCTCAAAGAGGAAGTGTCAAGTGCAGAGCGATAGTATCGACTACCCAAGATCATTGCCTGGGACTTGGAGGGATTAATCTGCAATCCGTATGATTTAGCCCACTGACTAACATTCTCCAAGTCACAATTCATGGCACTAATCGCCGAGTCCGCGTCAGCCAGCAAGAAGTGTCGGTAAAGCTGCAAATCGTCTGCATAGAGATGGAAGTGCGAGGTGATAATCTGAGTAACTGTATTAATAAAGATAGAGAAAAGAAGAGGAGAAAGAACGCCACCCTGAGGCACACCAGCAGTGAGATCACACCAATCAGAAAATTTTTCATCAAGGCGGACACACTGAGAGCGACCCCGAAGATAAGAGTCAAACCAGGATAGTGCGGAGAAAAGTTAAATGAACGAAGGACTCCAAGAAGTATGTCAAAATCCACTGAGTTGAACGCGCAACTGAAGTCAAGTAGGACTAATACGGTGAGAGATTTATTGTCCATAGCCCAGCGGATATCGTCGGTGACTTTCAGAAGTGCAGTTACTGTGCTGTGACCAGTACGAAATCCAGATTGGAAAGGAAGCGTTATAAACGTTCTGGAGGGCCAAATAATGCAGATTGCCTTCGATATTATGATATTGTCAATATAACTAGAGAACAATATGCACAACTCGTCATCAACATAATATGTTTACATAGATAGTTGGGGAAAGGCTACGTAGTACGTATCTATTATTATGCCGGGGTTGCGGGAATGTTTTAACGAGATACCGCGGCCCCGGAACCAGAGTGAGTACTCCCTTCGGCTTCACCCTAAGCGGGAGAAATCATTCGATGGTTTGCCCCCGAAAAAGAAAGGGTAACAGGATACCCCTTGGCAAGAGTCGTGCCAGATTTCTTCTGGCTTCTGGTTTATTGCATAGCTTTTATCGCGGGCTTTGAGCGCGGCGACCGAATCAAGAAATTCCGTAACGAAAATAAACCTAACACCCCCTGACTCCGACCGGCACAGCGGTGCGGCGTTGAAAGCCGTGCATCGTCTAACGTCGTTTCAGTTTGGCAGACTTCGGCACGGTGTTTGTGTGCGTGCGACTAGACGTAGCGTGTAGACTAGCTGCTAATAAACCTTTAGTTTCAATGAAAAAAAATCCTGATAAAAATGCTATGCAATAGCTTTACCGCGGCAGTCCCCGAGTGCCAAACTCATTTTTTTTTATTGATAATAGTTTCGCCTTTGACCACCATCTCACCTGATGGTAAGAGATAATGTGGTTGAAGATGGAGCACGCTTACCTAAAAGTAACCTATTCACTCTTGACTTAAAGACTCCTAGGTTATAGCTATCGGGAAACAGACTCCGGCAGGGCATTCCAATCCTTAGCCGTACGCACAATGAAAGTATTCTCAAACGCTTAGTGCGTATAGGTGGGATGTCCACCATGTAACGATGACGCATTGCCGTTTGTCTTATATTCCGATGATGGAACGGGCTTAGCGGAATTAGATTGTGTAATTCCATCGCACACTACCCGAAATGTAACCGATAGAAAACCGATAGACTTGCTACTCGTCGTCGATGTTCAAGGCTCTGGAGCTTTGACTCGACCAGTGCATCGTTGCCAATGAGTCTCCCGTTTCTCAATAGACTCAAGCGCGTCCTATTGGTACTTGGCAAATCCATCCCAAAGATGAGAGCAGTACTCCATACACGAAGATGTCCGCCGGGACCAACAGGTTAACGTGCTTTCTGGCGCATGAAGGTCTCCCACCCACGAGCCGACCGAGGCAAGTGTTGTTTAACCTAAAAGATCTCCTCCACACACTGCACCGTTATTAACACTACAAACGTTTATGGTTCTTATTACATTGTGCGTTCAAAAATCCGTGCGTAGTTGAGATGAAGTATAAATATAGATAGAATATACTTTATTGTACACCAAAATTTAAACACCTATTTAACAATATTGCTTCTATGGTAACAATGGCGGCCTTATCGCTGAAAGCGATATCTTCCATTTAACCTTTGGAAGGACTTTAAAAACTTTAATTAAAGTGGGGAGAGCTAAATTAGTGTACTTTTTACATTACTCATAAAAACAGAGAAAAAAATAAACAAATATCTATCAAAAAGAAATAAATATGGAGAAAATTACCCACGTAAGGTACCTAAATGCTTCTTTTATAGAGATTCATTATTAGTTATAGTCCATGTAAACCGCAGTGAAATTCAATTCTATATTATTCATTAATGTTTTTATCATATTTATTTATTCATTGTTAATTAAAACAATGTAACACCAATTACATTAATTAACATTGAAGTTTTAGAAATAACTATGTAATGATTGTAACACTGTCTCCCAAAACACAAGCTCTGGCTTAGTTTGGGAATCAGCATCAGTAGTTTTGAATTAATACATTTGAATGAGCCAATTCACTTAAATCAAGACAATACTGACTGTATTTACATATGCCAATAAACATTTTTTATTTATTTTATTATATTTGTGGTTGTACGCTTCTGTATCCGAAGTTGGAAGACTCTCCAATATAGTCGGAAAATGGCTAAGCAAACGATGACATACTTGCAAATGGTTAACACAGTTCCCTACAAAACCAGTTTAGCGGTTTGTTTCTAGGCGATGAGTCGCACGCAAAGTTACCACTTACATAACATATATACATATCCGGGTATCTACCACCCTTGAGCGTTTGAAGCGGTATGTCAGACCCTGACTAAGACCACCATGTTCCCTAGCACGCTTGCCCCCGGGGTTGAGAAGAGTTAAATACCGGAGTACCACTTTTTGTACGACCCACGAGTAACAACTCGTAATTTGCAGCTACCGTTGCATCGTAATATGATTAGTTAACCGCTAATCTACTATTTAACACGTTTCGTATTTCAAAAACCCAACACATTATTAAAATATATACTAATTAATAATTACTTTTACTTTGAATATATTATGTACTTTGGTTTTTTTATGCACCTGCCATGTTATCTCTTTACCACCCATGGTTGACTGGTTGAGAATACCTATGGCATTAAGTCCGCCTTTGTACATTTTGTGTTGCATAAAGTTTTAATAAATAAATAATAATTATTATAAATTGGAAAAGTATGTTTAAACGCGTTAATCTTTGAAAGTACTCGGTGGATTTGGATGAAATTTGGTATAGCAGTAGCTTGAAGCTTAAGGAAGCTTATAGGCTTTTTACCCGACCCCACTGGAAAAGGAGGTTATGTTTATATCGTTATAAAGTCCATGGGAGCGAAGAGCCCCGCGCGATTTCTAGTAAGTACTTACGAGTTCTATAACAACAAATAAGCCGCATACACAACAAAACAAAAAACACAAGTTAAATAAACAAACGCTGTTAGCAATAAAAAACAAGTTTCTTATAAGTAGTAACACACGGTAGGTAAATGCATTTCGCGGTGCACTAAGTGTTACGTAAACATTATTACCTTGCTCTGCGGTCGGTGCGCAAGCTTTCACTGCAGCGTGACTCGCACTGGGCGTAGTATAAGCGCACCCCGCCAGTTCCAGAAATGCACTGCACGCTATCACACCGATTCGTAATAAATTATAGGTAATAGTTTCTTAAGTCATGTGTGTCATCAGACTCATCAGCGAGGAGGAATTTTTTAAGTAATAATTATCTTGGATCTTTGGACATCTGAATTAAATTATTTTTATTTTTATTTATTATTTTTAAGTGGTAGTCATGTAATTTTATATAGTTGTGTTTAGGTTTTTACATATTATAATGTTATTAGTGTTATACACTATGAAATTTTAATGGTTGTTTTCCACAAGCGAAATGGCTATGTCTTAGTAATACAATCGTTTTATAAACAAATAAAATATTAGAAATAAAACATGGCGCAGTGTAGTTAATGCATTATCACCATGCGTGAGAGCTTATTTTGCTCTGAATATTTATTAATCACTTTTTCCTTTGTTGGCAGCGCACGGCGGTGCGTGTTTCGTGTAGGTACCTACGTTACGTCTACTGAACTACTAATGATTCCCGCGCTTTTGAGTTTATGAATATTTTTTTTAATAATTCGATAAAAATAAACATTCGATTTTTTCAAGTTTTACTGTATGTTTCTATACTACTACTGATGGGTAACCGTCCTGCCGCGGGAAAACAACCATTTATATTTCACGTTGTATTAAGTATACAGGTTTCCTACTGACGGTACTATGTCGTTCACAGTGTAACTATACATGGAGACCTGTAATTGGCTGTCAAATTTTCACACTGTTTCTATATTAATGTGCATCCGGACGCGACCACTAAAGTTGGTCGCATGCCAGAGGGTCATGGCTATCCGAATGATCCGGGGATACCGCACGATCGCCGGCGAATCGGCCAACCTCCTTGCCGGATTGCTGCCCTGGGATCTGGAGGCGACTGCCCTCCAGCGCGTCTATGAATGGCGCGTGGAGGCGCAGCGCCGGGGCGTATCCCCGCTGCCTCGAGAAGTCGAGGCGCGGCGGGAAGAGCTCCGGCGCGATCTCAGGGCAGTATGGAGGGAACGACTGTCGCAACCGACGGCCGGGCACGCCGCAATTGCGGCGGTAAGACCCCTCTTTGAGGAGTGGCTAGATCGGCGTCACGGCGTCCTGACCTACCGCATGACGCAGGTCCTCACCGGACACGGAAGTTTCGGGAGGTACCTGTGTCTGATGGGAAAGGAGGAAACGCCTGGGTGTCACCACTGCGAGGGTCGCCCTGAGGACACCGTAGAGCACACGGTGCAAGACTGCCCCGCCTGGGCAGAGCACCGACGTGTCCTCACGGCGGCGATAGGCGGAGACCTCTCGCGCCCGGCATTGGTCGAGGCCATGCTGCGGGGCGAGAGGGAGTGGGAAGCGGTCGCCTCCTTCTGCGAAGCAGTCATGCTTCCGAAGGAGGAGGCGGGCCGCGTGAGGGAGAGGATGGCGTCCTCCCTCCAGCCCAGCCGCAGTGGTAGACGCCCACGGCGTCGGACGTCGGCCGACGATCTCCGGCCACCGTAGGCGCGGGCATGCGGACAGCGAGTAAAGGGCAACTCGCTGTCCGACCATGGACCATGCCCGGGTCGACGGCGCGTCGTGTTCCACGCGCGCCTCAAAGAGCGTCAGCAATATGACGAGGCCCCCCCATAGAGGGCCGAAGCCTGCCGGGGTCGTGGGACTCATCCCGTTACCGTGACCCCGGTACGTAAAGGGTTATTGAAGGAACACCGTGGATTTTAGTCAGTAAAAGTCTGACAGTCCCTCCCACCCTGCCCGGAGTGGGAGGACTTATTTGATAATTTTACCACGATAAAAAAAAAAAGCTGTTGGTCACCCATGTAAATAAAAAAAAATTAAACCAGTAAATAAAAAAAAGACAATTATTGTTTGAAATCAAATATTTGGTATTTCACATAGTTCGCTTCCAATTTAACCAGATACAGCTGACTCTTAGTGTTTTACATGGAGCGACCGCCTATCTAACCTCCACAACCCAGTAACTGGGTAACACAGAGCAGTCTCAGATTGACTGTCTTCTGACTAACCTTAACGACTGTCAGAATGTTCAAATGATAACTGGGACTAACGGCTTAACGCGCTTACCTGCACGGAGGTATAACACCACCAACTTCCTTCTTCTTACGGGAAAACCCAACGTAGGCACTTATAAAACGTCAAAATGTAGTGCATGGGTCGAATCAGAGGGTCGAATAGAACGTTTACTATGGATAAGAACAACAGGCAAGAAACTCGAAGGTTTCTCTTTACAAAAATATTTTTCACTGTCTTTGCCTAATACAGTTTTTATAGGTTTGTGAGGACAGTATAAACCAATTACAATTATTACTAATCAGAAACGAATCTAAGACTCTTTAGTGTTCTCGCATTCATATTAAAAATGAGTTTTACATTGAGTTAAATATCCAAAACTAGCTTTTGCCCGCGACTTCGTTCGCGTGGGAGGTTTTTCCCGCTTAATTCCCGATCCCGTGGAAATTCCAGAATAAAACTATCCTATGACCTTCCCAGGGTCCTAAACTATTCCCATGCCAAATTTCATCTAAATCGGTGTAGCGGTTTAGGCGTGAAAAGGTAACATACAGACAGACAGAGTTACTTTCGCATTTATAATATTAGTATGGATAAATCGGTGTTCATTAATTCAGCCTTCCGCGTTCCCGTGCTGGAACATAGTCATCTTTTTTATGAGAGGGAATAAACCAAAATTCGCCACGCAGGCCTTGTAGGTGGACGCCATGCGCCATCTTCGAATTTTGAGTGCTAGGACATGCCGTTTTAATCACGATTCCAACTTTCACCGATTTGAGCACAGTAAATGTCTATTCCCACACATCAGTGCCGTGCCAGGGAATTATAACAATACAGGCTGTGCCTAGTTTCGGACCTGCTGTGTAAACCTGTGGAATGTAAATTATAGTCTGTCAACTAAATAAATAAATAAAAAAATAATTAAGTGATTATTCATATACGTCTTTAGAGTTTAATGTGATAAAACATGTACCTAAATGAATATTTTTAACTAATTCGTCGCAAAACAAATATCTATTTTGCGAATCCAAATTCGTCGAATTGCTACTTTTTGTATCAGTATATATTTTGGGTTCTGATTATGTAAATATCAACACCGTTCCATCACAAAAAGAAATTAGATATTAATCGTCACCAAGACAACTTTTTTGTAAAGTGGTTAATTCATTAGGCAGCCGCTAGTTTTATTCTCAAAGTAGAACAGTCGTGTCTGGTCTCTGTCGGGGTTGTGGAAACGTTGTAATGAGACACAGACAGACAGAGTTATAATCATAGAAGAGATGATTAAAATGAATGCTAGTTATTGAAATCAATTCTAATCTTAAAAGGTGCGTGGTTAATTCAAATCTAAGTTCTGACAATTGGTAGAATGCAGGCGAACCGTATCACTAATATTCACTTAAAACACTCCTTTTCGATACACAACGGTGTAAACACAGCCTCGTAAGTAACGGAACCCCGTTCTTTGATGCTAAAGTGTTGCAAGTGCAGACTGTGCGTCGTGTACCGTACTGTTCAAAATTCGATTTCCGGACGATGTTGGTTATTTTAAGGTTTATAAAATGCGAAAAATAAGATATCAGAACTGGTTAAGACACCCTTTCACTTTTACCCTAACCACGTAACGACGGTATGTGCTTGCGCAAGTTTTATTTAGTTTATAACTTTCTACTATCATATATCCGAACGCATCGTACATATTAGAATACAGATTCATATTGGACCGCGGTTTTTGAGCTGACCAACCATATCCCTTCCTATCCAATTCCCACAAATGAGAGAGGAGATGTTCGCCGCACGCGCCGCTTATTTGCGTATTCAACGCCGGCCAATCACCGTACAGATACTATGATTCAGAAGGGATAATTACCCCCGCCATTTTGTGTCTCGGAGTCTTCCTAAAAAATCCCGCCGTGAAGCTACCACGCGAAGATAACCCCGCGTCTTGCTGAGATAATTAACCGCTAATATATCTATATATCTGAAAACTATCAACTATCCGTGTTGGCCAGACACAAGTGTGACAAATAAAGACTAAAGTGAAGTGCAGCAACTAAGAAGAAAGTGATTCAATCCACGTGCAACATCCAGAATATCCAGGTAAGTCCCTCACAACCTTTCTTCATACCCTGGTCAGCTCATTACTGTGTGTGGTCAATAAATCACCGCTAAAATTTATTTTCCGCTACGGTCCTTCGAGAACTTTCCACACCATATTTGGTCCTACGAGCCAGATTTATAGAATCAGCGATCTTCTATACTTTTTATAAGTTTACCGCAACGTAATTATAGGTCTCATACCTAGGATTTAGGTCAAAATACCTAAAATACAAAGTTCGTAAGAACGCCATATTGGACGCGTACATACCGTTCGGTGATTCGTACCTACTTCCTCGCTAAATACATAATTCATTGAGAATTACTGTATCAACTTAATATTTCTCCTATTGCATTAAAATAGCATAGGTAAATATTCTAACCGCTTATTATCGTACTTACTTTCACGCTAAATACATAATTCATTGAGGATTACTGTATCAACTTAATATTTCTCCTATTGCATTGAAATAACATAGGTAAATATTCTAACCGCTTATTATCGTGAGTTATCTCGGCTAACTTAACTACAACTTATATTCAACCGCATTCCTTTGTTTATACCCGCTTAAAATAATATTATTCTAATCTACCCGCTATACTTAATATTAATCTCCGATATTTTCTGTTAATATTCCAATATGGAAGATCTTAAAATAAAAGTCAAATTACTTCAAGCTAAGAATCAAGCAATCTTTAAACGTTTATCGTCATTATATGAAACTTCTAAGAAAGTAAATACATCTAGTATTGAGCTTCATTTCCTCGGAATCATTCATGGCGGACACGGAAATTCTCTCAGTAACCCGTCAAGAATTTAGTTCCAATTTAGATAAAATAAATACCTATTCTTTACAATTAAATCCTGATCATAAAATTGATTATAACAGTCTTACATCTTTCGACGGTGTTTATACGCGCGTAGAACGAGTGCGTTCTCTCATTACGCAATATTCAAGGTCATCGACCGAGTCAGCGTCGCATGATAACGTAAACCCATATAAGGGTGGGGTCAAGCTCCCACCGATTCAAATTCCGTCCTTTGATGGTAGGATTGATAACTGGCCTGTTTTCCATGAATCATTTAAAGCAAATATACATAGTAATTTGAACCTTACGGATTCTCAACGTGTGCCATGACAACATGACTCACCCCATCATAAAACATTGTTATTGTCATGCATAACAGGTGAGGAAATTATATAATAATAAATATATGAATATAAAGTTGTACCCCATGGTTTCACACGCGTCAATTTGATAAAAATTAAAAATAAATCAGTAAAATCGGTTAAATAAATAAAATTCATAAGTCAGATTTTTTCGGTTTAGATTTCTCATCCAAACTTTCATCTCCTATTTCACTTCAATTCGGATTAATTTTTGAAACAAAAGTCTATGTACTTGTTATCTACAATAACAAGAACATAGGCTACTTTTCTAGCTACTTTGTTATCAACTACATATTTTCACTCAAATCATCCAAATCGAAAAGGCGTAGGTAGCATACAGACATTCACGTTTGTAATATTACATGATAATAAAAGAGGCCAAATTGTAGGGAATGCTTTTGTCCTCTATTCACCAACTCGCTAGCTGTAGATTATGCATGAGGCTTTCAAGGATTTAATCGCATGAGGTTTCAATTGAAATAAAAAAGTATTTTGGTGGGTCTTTTCAACTAACTGTTCTGCCAGTCACACAGTTTGATCATCACGGCGATCAGGTACAATAAAGGTTCACCACTTACATTATGTAGGCTAAATTACCCATGCTAAACAATAATAAAAAGTAAGTTTCATCTAGCCAAATGGGGTTTCCTTGACTCACCGCAGACGCAATGCCAGTGTGGAGCCCCTGTTGCGCAATTGTTCGAAAGAGATAAGTACCGCGGCCTCGGAACACGAAGGGAAAAATTAGTCGTTGTGTTATCAAATAGTTTTTATTACTTTTTACAGTGTCTAAGTGGAATAATTTGTGTTAGCAATGCCTACACATTCTTGTGTTATCGTGTGTTTTTTTCGTGAATATAATAATATGAATTTTCGTGTGTATGACTTCGAATGTGAGTGAAAATTATAAAAGTTAAAACATATCACATCACTGCCAGATAAGGTCAGTTTGATTTGTTTATTGAATCATATAAATAGTTAGATAAACTCACACTTAACATTATTTTTTCAAGGCTGGGACATCATTCAATGACTGCCTCCCGATCTTGGTGAAGCGGGAGGGTGTGTCAGACTTTTATTGACTAAAACCCATCCGTGATCCATAATTTTTCCCTTCGTGTTCCGAGGCCGCGGTACTTATCTCTTTCGAACAATTGCGCAACAGGGGCTCCACACTGGCATTGCGTCTGCGGTGAGTCAAGGAAACCCCATTTGGCTAGATGAAACTTACTTTTTATTATTGTTTAGCATGGGTAATTTAGCCTACATAATGTAAGTGGTGAACCTTTATTGTACCTGATCGCCGTGATGATCAAACTGTGTGACTGGCAGAACAGTTAGTTGAAAAGACCCACCAAAATACTTTTTTATTTCAATTGAAACCTCATGCGATTAAATCCTTGAAAGCCTCATGCATAATCTACAGCTAGCGAGTTGGTGAATAGAGGACAAAAGCATTCCCTACAATTTGGCCTCTTTTATTATCATGTAATATTACAAACGTGAATGTCTGTATGCTACCTACGCCTTTTCGATTTGGATGATTTGAGTGAAAATATGTAGTTGATAACAAAGTAGCTAGAAAAGTAGCCATGTTCTTGTTATTGTAGATAACAAGTACATAGACTTTTGTTTCAAAAATTAATCCGAATTGAAGTGAAATAGGAGATAAAAGTTTGGATGAGAAATCTAAACCGAAAAAATCTGACTTATGAATTTTATTTATTTAACCGATTTTACTGATTTATTTTTAATTTTTATCAAATTGACGCGTGTGAAACCATGGGGTACAACTTTATATTCATATATTTATTATTATATAATTTCCTCACCTGTTATGCATGACAATAACAATGTTTTATGATGGGGTGAGTCATGTTGTCATGGCACACGTTGAGAATCCGTAAGGTTCAAATTACTATGTATATTTGCTTTAAATGATTCATGGAAAACAGGCCAGTTATCAATCCTACCATCAAAGGACGGAATTTGAATCGGTGGGAGCTTGACCCCACCCTTATATGGGTTTACGTTATCATGCGACGCTGACTCGGTCGATGACCTTGAATATTGCGTAATGAGAGAACGCACTCGTTCTACGCGCGTATAAACACCGTCGAAAGATGTAAGACTGTTATAATCAATTTTATGATCAGGATTTAATTGTAAAGAATAGGTATTTATTTTATCTAAATTGGAACTAAATTCTTGACGGGTTACTGAGAGAATTTCCGTGTCCGCCATGAATGATTCCGAGGAAATGAAGCTCAATACTAGATGTATTTACTTTCTTAGAAGTTTCATATAATGACGATAAACGTTCAAAGATTGCTTGATTCTTAGCTTGAAGTAATTTGACTTTTATTTTAAGATCTTCCATATTGGAATATTAACAGAAAATATCGGAGATTAATATTAAGTATAGCGGGTAGATTAGAATAATATTATTTTAAGCGGGTATAAACAAAGGAATGCGGTTGAATATAAGTTGTAGTTAAGTTAGCCGAGATAACTCACGATAATAAGCGGTTAGAATATTTACCTATGTTATTTCAATGCAATAGGAGAAATATTAAGTTGATACAGTAATCCTCAATGAATTATGTATTTAGCGTGAAAGTAAGTACGATAATAAGCGGTTAGAATATTTACCTATGCTATTTTAATGCAATAGGAGAAATATTAAGTTGATACAGTAATTCTCAATGAATTATGTATTTAGCGAGGAAGTAGGTACGAATCACCGAACGGTATGTACGCGTCCAATATGGCGTTCTTACGAACTTTGTATTTTAGGTATTTTGACCTAAATCCTAGGTATGAGACCTATAATTACGTTGCAGTAAACTTATAAAAAGTATAGAAGATCGCTGATTCTATGAATCCGGCTCGTAGGACCAAATATGGTGTGGAAAGTTCTCGAAGGACCGTAGCGGAAAATAAATTTTAGCGGTGATTTATTGACCACACACAGTGATGAGCTGATCAGGGTATGAAGAAAGGTTGTGAGGGACTTACCTGGATATTCTGGATGTTGCACGTGGATTGAATCACTTTCTTCTTAGTTGCTGCACTTCACTTTAGTCTTTATTTGTCACACTTGTGTCTGGCCAACACGGACAGTTGATAGTTTTCAGATATATAGATATATTAGCGGTTAATTATCTCAGCAAGACGCGGGGTTATCTTCGCGTGGTAGCTTCACGGCGGGATTTTTTAGGAAGACTCCGAGACACAAAATGGCGGGGGTAATTATCCCTTCTGAATCATAGTATCTGTACGGTGATTGGCCGGCGTTGAATACGCCAATAAGCGGCGCGTGCGGCGAACATCTCCTCTCTCATTTGTGGGAATTGGATAGGAAGGGATATGGTTGGTCAGCTCAAAAACCGCGGTCCAATATGAATCTGTATTCTAATATGTACGATGCGTTCGGATATATGATAGTAGAAAGTTATAAACTAAATAAAACTTGCGCAAGCACATACCGTCGTTACGTGGTTAGGGTAAAAGTGAAAGGGTGTCTTAACCAGTTCTGATATCTTATTTTTCGCATTTTATAAACCTTAAAATAACCAACATCGTCCGGAAATCGAATTTTGAACAGTACGGTACACGACGCACAGTCTGCACTTGCAACACTTTAGCATCAAAGAACGGGGTTCCGTTACTTACGAGGCTGTGTTTACACCGTTGTGTATCGAAAAGGAGTGTTTTAAGTGAATATTAGTGATACGGTTCGCCTGCATTCTACCAATTGTCAGAACTTAGATTTGAATTAACCACGCACCTTTTAAGATTAGAATTGATTTCAATAACTAGCATTCATTTTAATCATCTCTTCTATGATTATAACTCTGTCTGTCTGTGTCTCATTACAACGTTTCCACAACCCCGACAGAGACCAGACACGACTGTTCTACTTTGAGAATAAAACTAGCGGCTGCCTAATGAATTAACCACTTTACAAAAAAGTTGTCTTGGTGACGATTAATATCTAATTTCTTTTTGTGATGGAACGGTGTTGATATTTACATAATCAGAACCCAAAATATATACTGATACAAAAAGTAGCAATTCGACGAATTTGGATTCGCAAAATAGATATTTGTTTTGCGACGAATTAGTTAAAAATATTCATTTAGGTACATGTTTTATCACATTAAACTCTAAAGACGTATATGAATAATCACTTAATTATTTTTTTATTTATTTATTTAGTTGACAGACTATAATTTACATTCCACAGGTTTACACAGCAGGTCCGAAACTAGGCACAGCCTGTATTGTTATAATTCCCTGGCACGGCACTGATGTGTGGGAATAGACATTTACTGTGCTCAAATCGGTGAAAGTTGGAATCGTGATTAAAACGGCATGTCCTAGCACTCAAAATTCGAAGATGGCGCATGGCGTCCACCTACAAGGCCTGCGTGGCGAATTTTGGTTTATTCCCTCTCATAAAAAAGATGACTATGTTCCAGCACGGGAACGCGGAAGGCTGAATTAATGAACACCGATTTATCCATACTAATATTATAAATGCGAAAGTAACTCTGTCTGTCTGTATGTTACCTTTTCACGCCTAAACCGCTACACCGATTTAGATGAAATTTGGCATGGGAATAGTTTAGGACCCTGGGAAGGTCATAGGATAGTTTTATTCTGGAATTTCCACGGGATCGGGAATTAAGCGGGAAAAACCTCCCACAGTCCCCAGTCTGCACTTGCAACACTTTAGCATCAAAGAACTGGGTTCCGTTACTTACGAGGCTGTGTTTACACCGTTGTGTATCGAAAGGGAGTGTTTTAAGTGAATATTAGTGATACGGTTCGCCTGCATTCTACCAATTGTCAGAACTTAGATTGACATCCACCATCTGGGAGAACAATTATGTCAATGAGTCAGTGAGTAAGTGAGTGAGTGGTAATTTAGCTATATAGTGTAACTAGTATTTGCGTGTTGCGCCAGGTCCAAGCCCCTCGCGTGTTCACTTTAAAAAAAAAAAAAATTGGGGGAGTGTGATGGGGGGGGGGTTGCACAGTTATTTCGACTAAAGCATTGCCCCTCTAAATGAATCTGAAAAAATCAGTTTAGTATTTGCGTGTTGCGCGAGGTGCAAGCACCTCGCGTGCTTGTGAAAAAAACAAAAAAACAAAAAGTGGGGGGGGGGGGTGATGGGGTGAGATGGGGGGGTTTAGTATTTGCGTGTTGCGCGAGGTGCTTGCACCTCGCGTGCTTGTGAAAAAAATAAAAAATGGGGGGGTTATGGGGGAGGGGGGGGGGGTTGAAGAAGTATTTTGACTAAAGCATTGCCCCTCTAAATGAATCTGAAAAAAAAAATGTTCCAAGTCTCTTAATTTCCGAGATCCGCCTAAAGGGGGTGAGAAGGGGGGTGGGGGGGGCGACTTTGATAAATGGTTTTTACTTTACCGAGCCTCCTCTATACGAATCCGTAAAAAAAAAATACGGGTCTCGTAGTTTCCGAGATACGATAGGGAGGGGGCAGAAGGGGGGGAAAGGGAAGGTTTGGCACTTTTCCCGTAGGTTTGAGAGTTACTTGTTTACAAATCTGTCAAAATATACCCACCTCCCCATCCACCATCTGGGAGAACAATTATGTAAATGACTACTAACTACTATTACTAATAACTCAAAAAATAAACTTGTTCTCAAAAAATATTCCACTCTTTACCGAAAAATAATAAAATTAACTCAGAAAGCTCAAAAGAACCATTTCATTAATGTTTCACAAAACAAGTCAAGGGCGGCCTGGCAAGTGATAAACAAATCAAAATTTTGTTTGCCCCAAGAACCAATATTATCTCTAAAAAAACTTTTTACCAAAAAATTAAACCGACTCCCAAAAAACACTGCAAAGTGAAAAATAACTTTAATTTCGGTAGTCGGTGTCTTTAGTTTTGTATTTTCGTTTTTGGCACCGACTTCCGAAATTAAAGTTATTTTTCACTTTGCAGTGTTTTTTGGGAGTCGGTTTAATTTTTTGTTAAAAAGTTTTTATTTCACTCTTTTTAGTTGGTTGATTTTTAATTTACCTAGTTACAAGAGCCTAAATGTCAACTACTTATAAAATTTTACAAAATATTGCTTTTCCCAATGCTGGGCCGTTAATTTTTGAGGAGTTCTCCTAGTACTTCACCATCAGCTATACATCACCATATGCATTGTGACGAGCATAAAGTGTTTAATATCCATATTCAAGTAATCTAATCGCAATCCACGAAATACCTACTTATTATCGAGTAGTTTCGGCGACCATCTGTGGTCTTCATCATCAGTTCCACTTCCCGAAATGGTACTTTTTGAAAGCAACTGCACAAGTTACTATAAGAAATACCCAAAACGCCATCGGTGTGCCTATAATATTTGAAGAGTTCCCTCGATTTCTCCAGGATCCCATCATCAGATCTTGACTTGGTGACAAATGGTACCAATTTCGAAGTATACTCTATCAAAGAAAAAAAGAATTTTCCATATCGGTTCAGCCGTCTTCGAGTACTCGGTGATCATACATAAAAAAAAAAAAATATTCGCGTCGAATTGATAACCTCCTCTTTTGGTCGTCGGTTGAAAAAGGATAACGTAATTTTAACCCACCCGTTGGATATAGCCAACGAATTTAATAAATATTTTATTGAGACTGTCGAAAACAATCAACAAACGAACTGTACGTCAACAAAAAATCCTTTTAATGAAAATTCGACATCGCATTCATTATTTATGATGCCTGTAGTAGAGGATGACATAGTTAAAATAATTACCAGCCTTAAAAACACAAACACTGTCGGACATGACGGCATTTCAACCAAAGTGATAAAATATGTCAAGGAAGTTATAGCGAAACCACAGTCACATGTAATCAATCTTTGTATTGCTGATGGTATATTCCCAAATAGTTTAAAGAAAGTAATTATTAAGCCCCTTTTTAAAAGAAATGACAGAACTAATGTTAAAAATTATAGACCGATTGCCAAAATCCCGGTATTTTCAAAAATAATAGAGAAAGTAATTTATAATTCCATTTATGCTTACTTCGAAAAATTTAAATTATTTTGTAAGGAACAAAAGGGGTTCAGAAAAAATGTCAATGTTAATATGGCACTGTTTGACCTATTATCCAATGTCTTGACGTTTGTCGATAAAAAAAAACCTGTTTGTGCAATATACACAGATATGACGAAGGCATTTGATTTTGTGGATCATAAAATTTTATTGCAAAAATTACATAGCTATGGCATTAGAGGGAACATCCTTAAGCTTTTAGAATCATACCTAAGTGACAGATTACAATGTACGGAAATCTCTAGAATATGTCCTACAACAAAATTAGAAATCACATATACCTCTGAACCAAGGTACATAAAATATGGCGTAACTCAAGGAAGCGTTTTAGGACCACCGCTCTTCTTGATATATATAAATGACCTCCCAAAATGCATAGGGCAAAAAATGGTACTCTTTGCAGACGATATCACGGCTATTATAGAATGTAATAATCCAAACAATTATCAAAATGACATTAATAATTCTTTAAATAAAATAATAAATTGGCTTAATGATAATAACCTAATAATTAATTTAAATAAAACGAATATAATGCACTTTCATCAACGGCTTGAGAAACCACTATTTAGTGTTGCTTATGATGATTATGAAATAAGGGAAGTTAGTACTGCGAAGTTCTTGGGTATAACTATAGATGAAAAGCTGACTTGGAAACCTCATTTGGAGGAAATTCGCAAGCGATTAAGTAAATCAGCATATTTGTTATTTCAACTTTCCAAAAAAGTTAATGTTGATACACTGTTGATGGCATATCATGGACTTGTCGCCTCAGTTCTGCGATACGGTGTTATTTTTTGGGGACAGTCAACAAACAGGGAACTTGTTTTCAGGATGCAGAAAAGATGTGTACGGTGTATGTGTGGTTTAAAAACAACAGATAGTTGCATTCCTTATTTTAAAAAATTTAAAATATTACCTCTACCGGCTTTATACATCCTAGAAATTGCATTATTTGTAAAAATGAATCCACATTTATTTAAGAAACTATGTACAGTAAAGAAAACACCCATGCATGCTCAGTACACTAATGATTTATGCCTTGTAAAATGTAAAACTTCTCTTATGAGGAAAAGCTTCTTTGGTATTGCACCGCAAATATATAATAAAATACCTGATGAAATAAAATGTATGCCAGTGCAGAAGCTTAAAAAAACGCTTAATGGGTTACTACTAGAAAAATGTTATTACACTCTAGGTGAATTTCTTAATGACGAATCTCTGTAACTTTACAATATTGACATTTTTACCTATACTTGACATTTTTAATATATTTTATTTACTTATTTTATTTTTAATCTTCTAAATTGACCATATGTTTTGCCATGAAATGAAATCTATTATGAATTTTAAAATTTTACTTGTTTGCACAATAATATTGTGACGAATTTATGTTTTAATCTAATAGTATAATATTTTTTTGTAATAATTTCTATGTCAATAGACAAAACATAGCGCACTACCTAATTTTTTAAGATCTTGTATATAATTATCACCTATGTTTACGAATAAATGATTCTGATTCTGATTCTGATTCTGCACTAGTCGAGTCAAAGCTCCAGAGCCTTGAACATCGACGACAAGTTGCAAGTCTATCGGTTTTCTATCGGTTACATTTCGGGGAGTGTGCGATGGAATTACACAATCTAATTCCACCAAGCCCGTCCTATCATCGGACTACGAGACAAACGGCGAAGCGCCATCGTTACATGGTGGAAATCCCACCTATACGCACAAAAGGTTTTGGGAATACCTTCATAGTGCGTAAGGCTAAGGAGTGGAATTCCCTGCCGGAGTCTGTGTTTCCCGATAGCTATAACCTAGTAGTCTTTAAGTCAAGAGTGAATAGGTTACTTTTAGGTAAGCGTGCTCCATCTTCAACCACGTCATCACTTACTATCAGGTGAGATGTTGGTCAAACGCGAACCTATTTATAATAAAAAAAAAAACAGAATGTGATAAATGTTTTGAAAAATATATTCGTTAGATGATGCACGGCTTTCAACGCCGCATCGCTGTGGCGGTCGGAGTGGGGGGTGTTAGGTTTATTTTCGTTACGGAATTTCTTGATTCGGTCGCCGCGCTCAAAGCCCGCGATAAAAGCTATGCAATAGCTTAAAAATTGAATAGGTACTAGGACGATTTATATTATTGTGTGACTCACGGCTGAGCCAAATAGGCCCAGTTCAGCAAAATGCCGGACAACTAGTGTCTGTATAAAGCCTCCAGTATAACAGAAAAATAATATTGGTCCCACCATTTATAATTTATTTGCATAGTAAATATAACGCAGGATGCGGTTTGAAAATTATTTTACAAAAATGCTTAAAGTAGTATTTTTTATATTAGACCCTTTCGCTTGTACCCATATTCGCAATAAATAAATGATTACGATTATGTTTTAAGTAGTTTTTTTTTATTGTAAACAAAATAATATATAATATAATATTTATTTATTTTCTCAAGAACGAACACAGTACATTGTCACATGGCACATTACATAGAGACTGGTGTCTGTTGAAGGTAAAACCTGTATTACAGATCACCAGGCTTACCCTCCGTCGGACAATTTTTACATATGACCCGTATTAAATGAACATGATATTAATACAATATGAAATAAAACATTAATGAAACGATTAGTAATAACAATAAGAAAAATATATAGGAAAAACAATTATTATAACTAAAGCTAAGCGGTTGGTAGGTTAACGTTCAGTAGAGAATATGTGAATGTGTGTGGAGAGGAGTGTGTGAGGGTGTGTGTGTGTGTGTGTGAGTGAGTGCGCGCGAGCGCGTGTTTGTGTTTGGTGTGCATGTGATAGATTTTTATGGTATTGTTAGTGAATTTATGTTATTGTAAGGGTTTCAATAAAGATTCTGTTGTATCGTAATCAGTACCTTGAAGCCAAGAACAAACTTTCCTCTTGCACTCTGCCCGAGTAAGAGGATATATCAACAGTTGTTTATTAATCTTATTATACAAGTATGGGGCCAGAAAACCGTAGAACTTATGTGCTAGACTGCTCTTAAATCTAGTGGTCGTGCAAACACCATCGGATCTTCTTTTATTAGACAGGTTTTTGTGGTCATAGGAAAGTTCCGAGTGCTTCCTGGTTACTGTTCCTAAGATGAAAAGTTGCCGAACTGTCAGTACCTTACAGCGTTGATATAGATCAAAGGTTGGGTATCGTATGGGGAGGGAAGAACTTACTTTTAGAATAGCTCTTTGGGCTCTCTCTAACTTCAGAAGGTACGTTTTAGCAGCACCACCCCAAGAAGTTATGCAATAAGTCAGTACGGATTGGCACAGTGCTAGATAAACCATTTTAATTATTGAAGAGTCGGCAATATGTCGAAGAGATTTAAATATATAAATAAGTTTACGTATTCTAGGAACTAGGGCCTCGATATGTGGTTGGAAATTTAGTTTATTGTCAATTATGACGCCTAAATATTTGACAGTGTTCGATTTTGATAAACGCGTACAGTTACATGAATTATTAAATGGTGCATTGCAATTGTGTGAAATTATTGTAAGGTTTGATTGGTCCTGATTTCTAAGTGTATAGGTCATGAACTTGGTTTTGTCTACATTTAGTGTGAGGATGTTATCATTCAGCCAACTGGATACTTGATTAAACCCTTTTTGAGCGTAATTAAAAACCTCTTCCCAAGTATCTCCATAGAAAAGTAGGGCAGTGTCATCAGCGAATGTAATTATTTTCCCATTGGTCAGGTTTGTGTTACATAAGTTATTAATGTACAGTCGGCCAAGAAAGTGGTGTACCACCCTAAGGTTGAATATCGCTTGCAGATTCATAGGTGATAAAGATTAGTTTCGCTTGCAGATCGATCTGACAACTTCTATTGCTGTCTTTATCTGATTATTGATAACGACTATTACTGTTTGTAACGTGACAGCTGTTCTTAGTTTGAACTTGATGGAACCAATGACGTCGTAAAATCAACGGCGGGGGGCTGTAGATTTTGATGACAAAATTGTATCTACAAATTCAGAATTGTAATCAACAAGTTACATAAAATTGTAAAGGCACAAGGCGAGTCCACAAACCTACAATTTCTGTAAACTTGTAATTACAATATCAATAAAAAACAAGCTAAAAATAGATTTATCCTTTTATTAAATTTCTACAATCAATTTTAAAATACTTATATCAAACAAAAACATAGCATATATAGTAATATTTAGAAGATATTGAAAATTTTTAAAAATTAGAAACGGGTGTAACCGCCGTTGGCCTCTATAACCTCTAAAAGACGAGACCTCATTGAACCAACAAGCCGTGAGCAAATATCGGTTCCCCGCATTTCCTCCCAGATATAATTACAGTGACTAATAAGAGCTTGTTTGGTTCTTTCATTTTGATGCGACCATCGTTGGACCATAAGGCCCCAAAGATTTTCTATCGGGTTGAGGTCCGGCGATCTTGAGGGCCACTGAATTACCCTTACGTCAGTGTGTGAACGAAACCAGGCTCTTACGATCCTCGCATTATGAATTGAACAATTATCTTGAACAAAATCAAATTGTGGCACTTCGTTCTCCGGGTAAACATTACGGACTGTCGGTAGCATTGCATTCTGAAGCACGTCGATATAATTTACAGCCGTCGCTCGAGGAGGTAGAGAACACAATTCTCCTACACCATCCGTACTCAGCCCCGAATATTTACGGAAATTCGACCTGATTCTCTATTTGGGATTACATGATCATCTTTATACCGTGTTGAATTATATCGCCAAAGGTGAAGACGTCCATGCTGACTGGATTTAAACGTTTTTTCATCACAAAACACTGTATTAGACCAATCAAACTCTAAGTGCTCTCTGGCGAAGTTCAGACGAGCAAGTCTGTGAGCATCCGTCAAATATATTTTCTTGGCGTAATGCCTGTGGTGCAACCCCATGTAATGTAGATGATTCCTTATTGTTTGGGCACTCACATCGAACATCTCCGCAAAATGTTTTGTGGGCTTAAAACCATTGATTTCATATTCCCGTCTCATGAATTCTCTATCGTTATTGGAGAGTGCAGGCCGGCGACCACTTCTTCTGTGATCCAACAAACTTCCCTCCTCTCCTTCACGACGAATCCAAAAGCGGACAGAACGCCTCGATATATTCAAATTCCGGGATATCGCACTGATACTGCTTCCCTCATTAAATTGGGCAATTATTTGTGCTCTTTCGGCAATGGACAAGTTGGCAGGCATTGAGATGATTTTATATGCAATTGATTGAAAAATAACACGGAAAATATATCGATTTTTTGCATATATTTGACAAAATGTCAATTGTCAGTTTTCTTTTTCAAATGGAATTCGGTTGTCTAAATAGTTTTTATTACTTTTGTTTGGAAACATTTCAATTGCTTTGTAGAAACTAATGTCCTTTTCATTTATACTAAAGGTTAAAATGTCATGTACTTATATGTGACATATGACGTATGAATACTAAATACATAGGTTTACGTCATGATAATGTTGTCTCTTTCAGTAATATCTTTTTATAACGAACCTTGTTGTAATTTTCGATGACCGGGAAACTAAATCAAAACTGGTACACCACTTTCTTGGCCGACCGTACACCAAAAACAATGTCGGGCCAAGAATACTGCCTTGTGGGACGCCATATTTAATAGGCAGTTCTTCACTTATCCAACCATCCACTTTTACTACCTGTGTTCTTCCCTTGAGATAATCTTCAAACAATTCCAAAGGTAGACCTCTAATTCCCAGATGTTCTAGTTTGTTAATTAGGATGGGGATAGATACTGTGTCAAATGCTTTGGCTAAATCGAGATAAATAGCCATTACCCTTTTCCTATCATCCAGCTTAGAAATTATAAATTCTGTTAATTGATGAACAGCATCTGATGTTGATTTTTGTGTCCGAAATCCAAATTGAGATGGGGAAAGAAGATTATTTGTTTCCAGGAACTTTACTAGTCTACTGTTCATCAGACGTTCCAGTATTTTAGACATTGCTGGCAGGATAGAAATAGGTCTATAATTGCTGACACAGCATCTATCTCCACTCTTGAAAATGGGCACAATTTGTGATTTTTTAAAAGCAGAAGGGAACACACCCGTGGCAAAAGATAAATTACAAATGAATGTTAACGGCGGGACAATGACGTCTGTGAATTGTTTTAAGAAATTTCCTGAGATGTAATCAACTCCCACTGCACAGTCATTTTTAAGGTTAGCAATTAAAGATTTTACTTCGAGTTCGTCTGTAGGTAAAAATACCATGGATTTATCGTTAGAGTACGTGGAATTACTATTGTAGTGTGATATCTGAGTTTTATTAAGAGTAATTTTTTCAGCTAATGATTGGCCAACACTAGCGAAGAATGTGTTTATGTCGTTGACTGAGGTTATGGGACTGTTAGGGCAAATTAATTGTGTTGGTTTATCTTTTATTTTTGAAGTATGAGTGATATTTTTAACTGTTTCCCACAATTTTTTGCTGTTTTTGCCGGCTTTGTCAATCATATCTTTTTCATAGTTTATTTTAGTCTTCTTCAGAATATTATTACAAAAAATCCTGTATCTTCGGTATGTGCATTGAAAAACTTCATTTTCGGGATATTTTTTTGTTTTTATATAAAGTTTGTCACGGTTCCTCATACACCTTAGGAGGCCTTTTGTTATCCAGGGCTTTAAAATTCTTTTTCGTCCGGTGTTATCAATTCTAACAGTATTTCTATCTAATGCTTGCGAGAGCGATGCTGTGAAAAAATTTGTAGCTTGATTTACATCGGTCATGTTATATATAGAACTGAAATCAATACTTCTCACGCTTTCATTCACTCCCTCGTAATTAACGCGACCAATGGTTCTTTTTAGAGTTTGCTTGGCCTCAGTGTCCAAGTACAGTACAACCGAATCATGATCCGTAATAGATGTATGAACAACATAGCAATGCGCAGTCAGCCTTGTTCTCAATAATACATGATCTAAGCATGTGCGACTATGAGTAGGGATTGTATGAGCTGGGAGCATGCCATGAAACGCAATCATATCGAGATAAGTAGAAGATCTATTGTCAAGAGTATTAAGGGAAATATCAATATTGATATCACCAACTATGATTACATTCTTAAATGAAGAGTATTTACGTAGGCAAGTATCTAGTGATATTAAGAAGTTATCTATATTCCTATAGCTTGGTGGGCGATAAATAGCTATTAGGATGGTGTCCTGATTGATTTTTAATACGAGAATGTTTGCATCTGAGGACTCTGGTTCCTCAATCGTGTAAGGATCAGAGTTCTTGCAGTAAATAACGACACCTTCATTTTGTGTTTTGTTATTTTTTGTAGAGAAACACCTGTAACCGTCGATAAAAGGAATGCTAGAATTGCGTGCTAACCAACACTCTGTCAGTACAATAATATCCCACTCAACATTTGATCTATTTAATAACGTTTCAAAACTTGACAAGTTGCAGTGAATACTGCGTATATGTATTATTAAAAGTAAAGTAAAAAGTACCTATATAGTAATAAGGTAATAAGTAGATTGGAATATTTTATACTTGTTAAATATTTTATGAACTATTCTTACCCGAGAGCCTTTTTGTTTTGAGAGAGCTCTAAACAAAAAAAATTATTTAAAAAGTCTAAAAAACCCGACTGCTCAACTGAAATGCAAGAAACAAGTACATATTTTTTTTTAAAAGTGTAAAGCAGGCGGGACCCACTTGAAAATATGTTTTTAATGCGCTGGGTCCGCTAGCTTGTCACTTTTTAAAATAAAAAGCTTTTTTGCAATAAATAAAACCGACTTCCATATCAAAACACTACAAAGCCAAAAATAATTTTAATTTCGGTAGTCGGTGTTATTGGTTTTGTATTTTCTTTTTTTTTTTTCACACCGCCTTCCGAAATTAAAATTATTTTTGGCTTTGTAATGTTTTGATATGGAAGTCGGTTTATTTTTTGCAAAAAAGTTTTTATTTTCGTGCTTTTTAGTGGGTCAGTGAATTTTCCAAATCGGTTCGTAAATGACGGAGTTATGCGCGAACAAAAAACGCAATGCAAAGTAAACGAAAAGATCATCAACGTAAATATGTTTTTTAGACTTTTGTTGATTTTTCAGAAACGGCTTGTCCGATTTTTCATGGGACCATTTGGGAAGTATACCCTTTCTAACAAGATAAGAATTTTTCAAATCGGTTGGCAAGCGACGGAGTTATGCGCGGACAAACATAAAAAAAAAAAACATACAAACATCCGAATTGAGAACCTCCTCCTTTTTTAGAAGTCGGTTAAAAAATGTGCTTGTTTCTTGCATTTCAGTTGAGCTTAGATTTTTTAAATATCTTTTTTTTTCAACTTTACAGTTAAAATATTGTTATTATTTTTTCCGCTCGTGTCACATTGACACCCCACTGGATTCAGAAAATGAAAGAGCTCCATATTTTTAACTTGTATTTTTCACTATGTATAATGGCTTCGCACAGCCGCCATGTTTAATTTTCTCAAATGTCACCTATCTAAGAACACTTGGGCTGTGCTCGAACTGAACTCGGGGCACCTGAGTTGTCCCAATGCGATGGTATACGTACCCTTGTATTGGGACAGCACGGACTGCCGGGCAGTTCTTCTCATGCAACCGAGCGGGTGGGCGGGTTGCGGATAGCCCAGCTTCGGCTGGGGGACCGCCACCTAGCAACCTGGGGGGCGACCCCCCTGCCGGAGTGTCTCAGCAGACGAGACTCCGGACAAGAGAAGTTTCCCTTACGCCAGATCCCAGGCCTAGGGATAACCTAATACCCTGTTCCTATGTTCCCTGTTCCTCGGCTGCGCGGGTCTGCATGGTTCTGCTACTGTCTCTCGCTGGTGCGAGCGGGCTGCATATATTGGCTGGTTCAAGTGGACTAGCCAGTGATGCGGTGGGCTCGCGCCTGCGGGACGGTGGCGGATGCGTGTGGCCCTGTGCAGTCGAAAACATCCCCCTCACACCTTTCCTTCCCTCTCCCATCCCTTTCCTTTATTTTCCCATCTTTTCTCCAACCATCCAGAGGAGGGGCAACCTCTTTTCCCAAAAGCCCAACCAAATAAAAAATGACCTAATGAAGCAGAGAACAAAGACTACCCAGGTGGGTCCCGGCCAAGCCGGGGAGTCCCACACCGACAAGTCGGTCAGCCCCCATCGTATTCTGGGAGGGGGCAATTCACTGCCTATAGGTGCTGCTCCTGCAGCAACTGCAAAAAATTCTTCGGCTGCTACCACAGCGCCACAAAACCCTGCTGCTATTACAGCGCAACCCAAAACCACGGCTGCTACCACAGCGCCAAAAATTACCACACCGGCTGCGACCCACGCGCCTTTAAACAACACCCCGGCTGCTGTTCAAGCGCCAAAACGACTGACACAGACTGTGCTGACCACGAGTGCCTGGCAACAGAGCCTCGTTAGGAACAGCTTTAAGAATAACCCAGACGACGACACGAGCAAAGGTAAGGCGGCCAGCTCCGGTGGACCCAGTGACCGGAGGCGCTCAGTCTGCGAAGGCACTAGCCAGCGCATTGCGCCGACGGCCGCTGAAGAGCAAGTACGCGATCAGCTGCGAATCCGCGAAGGGACCTCCCAGCGCGTAAAGCAGCCGGACGCGGAAACACGCGACCTAAACCGAATCCGCGAAGGGGAAACCCAGCGCGTAAGGTCTTCGGAAGCGATGGAGTCTGCCGGGACTGAAAGCCGAACCCAAGACATCGACACTGACACTGACAATGACATGCCCCGAAGGAGGAAGGCGAAAGGCAGGGGGAAACGGGCTGGAGCCCTCATAAACGTGAGGCCGACCGTCCGGGTCGCTGAACCACAACCCGGGCCAAGCGGCTCGGGGGCGGCAAAGCGAGATCGCCCGGACGATACGGCTTCGCCGAGCGCGCTTCAGGGAAACCCGAAGCGTGTGAGAGTCCAGCCTGCTCAAGGGGAGCAGAGGACCTATGCGCGGGCCACGAAGGATATACCTGCGCGACTCGCCGTAGCAATCTGCTTCCCCCCCCCCTCCAGGGACCTGACTCCGGAGGAAGCAAACAACATTAAGAACAGACTTGAGGAGCTCGTCATGGACAGCGACCCGTCCCAACCACTCCCGGCCTTCCGCGGATACCCTCGGGTAGCGGACGGTACTGTGCAGATGTGGTGTGAAGACGACCACTCCTTGACCTGGTTGACACAGAATGTGACACAAATAAGACTCCCGAACACCGACCAGACACTGACAGTCATGCGACAGACTGATATACCTACCCGTGTCCGAGCCGCGCTATTTGTACCCCGGTATAATGGGGACATAGCGCGGCTCCAGAGTGTTCTGATTCGTCAGAACACTTGGTACGACATTGGTAGGTGGTCACTGTACAGGGCGACTTCTGTCGGTGGGGATAACCATGGGACGTATCTGACCCTGGGGATCCCGACCGATGAAGCCGAAAAGGTCTTGGGGCGGGAGCGGCGCGTATCGTACCTGCTCGGGTCCATATACGTCCGCTTCTACCCCAAGAAGCTACCCTCAGACAAGACTGAGACCACTGAACAGACTCAGACAGACACCGATGTGACTATACTGGAGGAGGAAATGGCGAAGGCTGCAATGACCGACGCTGAGTCAGACTCAGCGCCACCCCCGTCACCGGGATGGACAATGCAGCTGCTCGCATCCTCACCCAGCGACACCTGGCGAGGAACGGGGGAGGGAGATGAAGCATCCAATGGATCCGACTCCTCCTAACTCCGCTCCAACGTCAGCACCACCCACAGCAAACACCCAGATCATCCAGGCCAATCTCCAGCATAGCCAGACCGCCACGGCTAGCCTTCGCAGAGCCCTGGAGATGAATCCACGGACAATTGCACTTATACAAGAGCCGTGGATTAGAAACAACAAAGTATGTGGCCTTGGAAACACCGGAGGTAATATCACTCTAAACACACTTAATGCAGAGAAACCACGTACCTGTATATACACACCCAAAGACATACCTATTACCCCACTAACTCAATTCTGTTCCAGAGACCTGACTACGATCAGGCTCCGGATTGACAGCAATGCTCCAGATTTAGTACTAGCCTCGGTGTACATGCCAGGCGACAATGAGAACTGCCCACCGATAGAGATGATTGATCTTGTACGTCACTGCGAGGACGCGGACCTGGACCTGATCATCTGCACCGACTCAAATGCTCATCACCCGCTTTGGGGAAGTGAAGTATCCAACGCCAGAGGTGAGACGCTATCCACATACCTATTCTCGACTAACCTTAACATTGTGAACCGAGGCTCAGAGCCCACTTGGGTTACAGCCAGAGGTCAAACAATCATAGACCTAACCCTAGCTACCGAAAACGCGACCAAACTTATCTCTAATTGGCGCGTATGTGATGAACCCTCCTGTTCCGATCATAGGAGAATCCGCTTTACCTTAGCAACCATGATAAAAAAACCCACACCGAGGCGCAATCCGCGCCGCACAAACGTCACAGAATACAAACACCACCTAGCTTCTTTGTTGGCTAGACGACAGTTACACTCGACACCCTTGACTGATCCCACACAGCTTGAAGAAATCGTGACAAAATTAACAAACGACATAACGGAGGCTTACCACGTGAGCTGCAAACCAAGAACACCTAACACCAGGAGTAAGGGAAACCCATGGTGGAATGCTGAACTTGGTAGGCTCAGAAACACGCTACGAAAACAATTCAACAGAGCAAAGAACACCAGACTCCCGGAAGACTGGGAGCTATACAAAGAAACCCAATACATGTTCAAGAAACAAATCAGAATGGCCAAGAATACCGCTTGGCAGAATTTCTGTGAATCCATAGAATCTAACAGCGAAGCCGCACGAGTAAAGAAAATCCTATCAACTGATCAGGACCGTACTCTCGGCGCCCTTAAAAAACCTGACAACTCCTACACACAAACAGACCAAGAAACCAGTAAGGTCCTTCTAGAGACGCACTTCCCGGACTGCCACCTTTCCGAGGACAGCACGTGGGAAAACGAATCTAGACAGACACCAAGTACTACAGACTGGTCTAGAGCCCGCGACATAATCACTGAGGACCGTATAACATGGGCCATTAAAACATTCCAGCCATACAAATCTGCAGGACTAGATGGCATTTTCCCGGCCCTTTTGCAATGGGGTGAACACATCCTGACACCCTGGCTGCTGGAAATCTACCAAGCCTGCATAGCACTCAGATACGTCCCACTAATGTGGCGGGAGGTGAAGGTCATCTTCATACCCAAACCAGGCAAAACTGACTACACACAACCCAAAGCATACAGACCGATAAGTCTCACATCCTTCCTACTGAAAACCCTAGAGAGGCTCTGCGACAGACACATCCGAGATGGACCTCTCCATAAGAATCCGCTTCACGGACAACAGCACGCCTACTCAACGGGGAAATCAACAGAATCTGCCCTACACAGCGTAATATCTAAAATTGAATCCGCAATACACCACAAATGCTCCTCGATGGCTGTTTTCATAGATATCGAAGGTGCTTTTGACAAGACCACGTTCCAGAGTATGAGTACAGCACTCAGCAGGCACGGTGTAGACCAAACCCTGAGTGACTGGATCACCAACATGCTCAAGCAGAGAGCAGTAAGAGTCACAATAAACAGCACAACGAGGGCCATCGTGGCGAAAGGCTGTCCCCAAGGGGGCGTCCTCTCACCACTGTTATGGAACCTGGTCGCAGACAACCTCATCAGGAGACTCAACGATAAAGGATACTTTACTGTTGGCTACGCCGATGATATAACCATAATAATAAATGGAAGCCATGAGAATACCATATGCAACCTCATGCGCCAAGCCCTAAAAATAGTAGAGGACTGGTGCCGAGAGTATCAACTCTCAGTGAATCCTACAAAAACTGAGCTCATACTTTTCACCAAAAAGAGGAAGCTGGCGGAGCTGACACTGCCAAAATTCTTTGGCACCACTCTAAGCCTTTCGGCTGAAACCAAATACTTGGGCATCTTCCTGGACAAACAACTGAATTGGGCAAAACACGCTGAGCACATCACCAAAAAAGCCAGTATCTGCATGTGGCAGTGCAAACGTATGCTGGGCAGAAACTGGGGTATCAGCCCCAAAACAACCCACTGGCTATACACGACTGTTATAAGACCAATTATTACGTACGGCTCCCTAGTCTGGTGGCCCAGAACAGACTTAAGCACGGCACAAAAGGATCTTGAGAAGCTGCAACGACTTGCATGTGTGGCGATCACTAGCAGCATGAGAACTGCACCCACTGCCGCTCTACAGGCCATGCTGGGCCTACCACCACTGCACCTTATAGTACGAGAAGAGGCTGCCCTGGCAACCTTCAGACTTGCTATATCCGGGGCACTCTTGCGAGACTCCAGGATCAAACACACACGCATCATGGAGGATTCAGTCAAACGACAACCCCTGATGACTGCACCATATGATAAGACTGCAAAGACGCACCACTTCCAAAAAAACTACCAAATACAGCTCATGCCGGAGCCCGAGGACTACTCAGGGCCTGAGGAGCTCAGGATTTACACTGACGGCTCAAAGACAAATACTGGAACTGGAGTTGGAGTTTTCTCCAACGATCTCAACATAAATATATCCAGACCGCTGGGGAAGCTCAACACCGTCTACCAGGCGGAATGTGTGGGCATTATTCAGGCGATCCATGCCATAGAAGCCAGGAAAGTCACGGATAGTCACATCCGCATACTTTCCGACAGTGCCTCAGTACTTCAATCCCTAGAGAAAAATTATATCACGTCCAAGCTCATACTAGAATGTCACAATGCGCTGCAACGCTCAGCGGTCGAGAACCGCAATACTGTGACACTGCAATGGATAAAGGGGCACAGCGGATCACTCGGCAATGATGCGGCGGACGAACTGGCCAGGAGGGGGTCCGGCGCGATGGTTTTCGGACCCGAGCCCATCGTGCCGCTCCCCTTCACCCAGCTGCGCACATGGCTTAAAGAACACACACACGACCAAGCCCGAAAATGGTGGTCCTCGGCACCAGGCTGCAGGCAGTCCAAAGAGGCGATGCCAAACTTAGATAATAAACTAACCAGGCGCCTCCTACACCTGGACAGAAGAAGCCTGCGAATGGTGGCGGGGACCATCACCGGGCACTGCTCACTGAACAAACACTATCACACAATAGGTATAACGGACAGTCCCCTGTGCAGGGCATGTATGGGGACGGAGGAAACGGTAGGACATGTGCTCCTAGAGTGCACGGAAATCACCGAAATACGGAAACGAACCCTCGGGTCATTAAATTCCCTTACAGATATCCTGAATAGACCGAAAGACCTGATCTGCTTCTGGAGGGAGGTTGGCTGGATGGAGTGACGGCCGACATGGCTCACGCACAATGGTCTCGTGCAGAGACTAAGTGCGGAAACCAAACTACAGAAGAAGAAGAAGAAGAACACTTGGGCTGCTAAGACAAATCTAACGATACCTCAATTATGTGAATCCGTTCAGCCGTTCTGAAGATATGAGGTAATAAAGAATATTACATACATACATACATACAAGATACGCGCGAAAAACATAACCCTTCCTTTGCAGTCGGGTAAAAAGGCTCTCGGCCCCTCGGGTAAGAGAACCTTTTTGATTTCTCTTTCTTTACATAATCACTTATCCCACTTTAAATTTCATATTCTACAATCGTTCAGACGTTCTCACAAAAATCTTCTGTTACTCTGCCCTTCTTATACTTATGTATTTATTTATTTAACTTAACTTTATGTAGGTAACTTCAATAGAACATTTGATAGAGAATGCCTAAGGCATTAAGTCCGTTTTTAAAAGATCATAAATGATATATTATATGAGCGAACGAAATCTCGTTTCCCAATGGGGCGATGAATTCAATGCTTTATAAAACACAGGCTTGTCTTTTCTCCGCTAAAAGGAGCCAATTTCAATGGTCTCCTACTTTCAGAGGTGCAACTGTACCTATTACCGACCGCCTGGAGCTCTTGGGCATGGAGTTAACGTCTGATCTTAACTTCGACTCAACTATTGAGTCTAAAGCTCAGACTGCAGCCAAACGTTGCCAACTCACCGGCGAAACATTGCTTGCCTGTCTATCTTCTACAGATTATACTTCGGAGCTCCACGACTTAATTCCTTGATCCCCCTTTTACTACCGGTGTACCAGACGTACCGCAGGATACCATCCACACTTGGTCGATATACCATCTTGTCATACTAAGCGCTCTTCTTCAACATTTATTGTGCGCACAGCCAAGGTGTGGAACTCTCTGCCGGCTTCTGTGTTCCCTGCCAAATATGACCCGTCAGCCTTTAAATCAAAAGTGAATAGGCATTTTCTGGGCTCGCTCGTTCGATCGTAGACCTCATCTTACACTTACCATCAGGTGTGATCGAGGTCAAGAGCGGGCTCATTCGTAATAAAAAATATATAAAATAAAAAAATAAATAATATTAATTAGTTTCCTCTATAACATCCGTAAAAATTCACACCGTTTTCAGTCTCTGGTAGCAACTTATAAGAACGACATCTACATAATAATTTTTATAAATGCCTAAAGTGCTTGCTTACATTTTGCAAAAGCGAAGCTAGATGGCGCTGTTAGTATTCTTGCAACCGGTATTCTCAGCGGGTACATAATGTAGGAATAGTACGGTGTAAAAATAAATTAATTTTGTTTTAGCAAAAGTAGAGTTCCTATGAAAATCCTAGCTGTATACTGTTATAAAAAATCGGAAAAATGACAGAAAAATGAAACAAGCAACCCAGATGGTCTGACCAATTTAACAATCCAGGCACCGAAATTAGCTTTTTCCGTCTTTTTTTGAGGATGGGAAATCATCCAAGGTCTGCCTCCCGATCTGGAGGGTGTGCCAGACTTTTACTGACTAAAACCCATCCGTGTTCCGTCATTTGTCATTCTTGTTCCGAGACCGCGGCAACTCTCGAACAATTCTCAAAGCACTGTCTGCCTTATTTTTTTTTTCTTGGGTGTAAAATCATCGAATGACTTCTTCTCCTCTGGGTAAAGCGGAAGGGTGTGTCAGACTTCTACTGACTAAAAACCCACCCTGATCTTTCGACTGCCCTAAAGTTCCGGGGCCGCGCTATCTCGATAGAACTTTCCCGCAAACCCCGGCAGGCAATGGCCCTATGAGGCACCGTCACTGGTGTTGACAGCTCTTTGAGGCGCGCGTGGAACACAACGCGCCGCTGACCCGGGCCTGGTCTAACCCGGACGGTGAGCTACCCCTGCTCACCGTCCACAGGCCCGCGCCTACGGTGGCCGGAAATCGGCTCGCGATCCCCGACGCCCGGCGCGTGGCGCTCTCTCGCTTTCCCGCGGCGGCTGGGGTGCGAGGAAGAGGGTGGCCTCTCGCTAGCATGACTACTTCGCAGAAGGAGGCGACTGCATCCCATTCCCTCTCGCTCCGCACCATGGTCTGCACCAGAGCAGGGCGCGAGAGTTCACCGCCGCCGACCGCCTCTACGAGGACACGACGGTGCTCCGCCCAAGCAGGGCACACCTCGACCGTATGCTCCACCGTGTCCTCCAGGTGGTCCTCGCAATGACGACACCCGGGCGTGTCCTCCCGCTGAATCCGAAACAGGTACCTCCCGAAACAGCCATGTCCGATCAGCACCTGCGTCAGGCGGAAAGTGAGGACGCCGTGGCGTCTCTCCAGCCACACCTCAAAGAGGGGTCTTATCGCCGCGATTGCGGCGTGCCTAGCCTTCGGTTGCGACTGCCGCTCTTTCCATGCTGCCGTGAAACACTGTCTGTCTGCGATGATGTTCCAACGACCTGGAACGTAAGGGCAACTGATGAAACAGGTAGGTTTTGAGTCTGTCGAATTCTGACACTACCTTCCGCTCCACGTAGAACGGGAGGAGACGTTAGATGATTGTCCTACCGAAAAACAGACTCATCAAAATTCTACGCTGTCACTAAAATTGCAACTGACAGGAGTGAAAGGAAAAACATTGTCACTTTCTTACATCTATCCCATTGTAGCCACAGTATTTAGACATGAAGGACCGACCAGACAGAGTGAGAGATAAGTAAAAGTACGTTTGATAAACCATTAAATTTTATCGTAATTGTTATGTGTTTTCTTTAATATCGATGAAATTACACTACCAAGACTAATCAAAATCGTCGATATGGAAAGTATAAATACAATAATATAGTTCATAGCAGTTTGATTCATTTTCTCTGGTCCTACTAACCTGCACAAGTAAATGTGACTTCCTCTGATAAGATTAAAATCATTAGTAACAGTAAAGCCTAGCATAACATGACGTAAGTTCTAGTTATTTGAAAGTTTAACTGCCTAGTTGGTCTAGTGATTGGAAGTGCGACTGCTCTTTGCAGTGATCACACACGCCTCGGGAAGCACGTCAATTCGTGCGTCGCGGTCTGTGCTCCTGATCTCTGTCCCGTCAAGTCGTGCGTCGCGGTCTGTGCGCCTGATCTCTGTCCCGTCAAGTCGTGCGTCGCGGTCTGTGTGCCTGATCTCTGTCCCGTCAAGTCGTACGTCGCGGTCTGTGCGCCTGATCTCTGTCCCGTCAAGTCATGCGTCGCGGTCTGTGCGCCTGATCTCTGTCCCGTCTTTTCGGGGGGCCGTCCCATCGTCTCTGAGAGTTAAATACAGAGTGCACCTGTAACTGTGCACACACTTGTGCACTATAAAATCTGAGACTGCCCCCTGGCGCCAAATTCGGTCAGGAAGACTATTATTTCAGATTTTTTGGTCCAACAGTATACCGGTGTTTTCCGTCTCCGTTTTGAGAGCAATAGAATGGTCATGATGAAAATTTCACATAATAATGTACTTGCCTTAGTTTGAACCCACGGTCTACAATTGCCTGTAACTACTTTCACCTGTAACACTAGCCATGACTGCTCCTGTTTTTGTATAAATGTATGGAAATGTTATATTTTTAAATTGTAGTAGAATGAGTGGAAGCTCTCGTAATCAGACCCGACCCAACTATCATTGACCCACTAAAATATAATTGCAATCAGTCATAGCAAAGGGTGGTTACCCAGTTACTGAGTAGCGCAAGAAAATTGACTTGAATTTAGTGCTTTTCATGTCATATCCGGTGTTTATTTGGTTTTGATTATTTTTTCATAATCTATACAAAAAATAATGGATGGATGATATAAAGCATGATTTATTTTCTGTTTTTAAATGTTACCAAGTATGTTTTAGCTTAATGTATTGATATCCTTCTTATTCGTCATAATTTACCGACTACATTCACGAAATTAAAGTTATTGACTCTAAAGACACCAGGGATGTAATATTTATTATTTATGGGCTAAAACCTGACTGGTTTTTATTGTAGTTACTTATGTATTTAAAGGAGTTTCATCATTCTGTCTGTTCATATATTGCACAATGATTTAGATAGTAGGTAATGTAAGTATAACAGGATTAACGGGATTTTTGTGGCCAAGAAACTTAATAATTAAGATGGTAAAGGATTGCCGATTTGATTCGACGGCACATCGTGTTCCACGTATTCCTTAAAGAGCTATTAGCATCAACGACTGGCCCCGAGAGGGCCAATGCCGGCCGGGGTTACGTGAATGTTCTAACGAGATACCGCCGCCACTGAACACAAGGGCAACTAACTGCAGGGACAGGATTGGTTTTTAGTCAGTAGATGTTTGACATTCCCATCACTCAACCCAGAGCGGGCGAGTGGATTTCATGATTATCTCCCCGAAAAAGATGGATCGCATTGATCAGTGGACTTTGGAGAACAAAACATAGGATAACTGACAAATGCTTGCACTGTCTGGACAGCTCCGCTCAAATTTGCGTGGTTATTTCCTCAAAAGAATACCACAGACATGAACCTACATGCTTCTCATATACAAATACAAATTGTCTGGACTTTAAAAGAAACTTGGACCTCTGAGTTTGTTTCGTTGTTTCTTCTCAGAGTAGTCAGTTAGGAAATACCGGCCTCATTTAGCTAAATCAAACACGCAAAAAAAACATGACGTGTAAGTGTTATTTGTAACCAATTTACAAAATAAATATAAGATTTCATAGGCAAATCACATCCATACAATACACAACATAATATAAACCACACGCAAACCATGCCATACACTGTAGACTGTACACACTGTTTTGTTAAATTTAAATTAGTTCACATAAGTATTGTTACAGAAGAGCGGAGCCTCCTGATACGGGCATTGTTTGCGTAAAAGGAGGCTTCAATTACTAAACTGTAATGAATCGCTGATTGTAACAATAAACTATTTTTTTAGTCCAGTATTAAAATTTACTTGTGTGCGGGATGTGGACTCCGCAAAAATTCTACTGATAGTCATCTCAGCCTTTTTTTTTTTTTTAGCGTGGTAAAATTATCAAATAAGTCCTCCCACCCCGGGCAGGGTGGGAGGGACTGTCAGACTTTTACTGACTAAAATCCACGGTGTTCCTTCAATAACCCTTTACGTACCGGGGTCACGGTAACGGGATGAGTCCCACGACCCCGGCAGGCTTCGGCCCTCTACGGGGGGGCCTCGTCTTATTGCTGACGCTCTTTGAGGCGCGCGTGGAACACGACGCGCCGTCGACCTGGGCATGGTCCATGGTCGGACAGCGAGTTACCCTTTACTCGCTGTCCGCATACTGTCCGTCTACGGTGAAATGAAATGAAATGAAATGAAATATTTATTTTGTAAATTGGTTATAAATAAAAATTTACACGTCATGTTTTTTTGCGTGTTAAGTTTAGCTAGATGAGGCCGGTATTTCCTAACTGACTACTCTGAGAAGAAACACCGAAACAAACTCAGAGGTCATAGTCTCTTTTAAAGTCCAGACAATTTGTATATTTTTATATGAGAAGCATTTAGGTTCATGTCTGTGGTATTCTTTTGAGGAAATAATCACGCAAATTTGAGCGGACCTGTCCAGACAGTGCAAGCATTTGTCAGTTATCGTGTAGCTCAACTTAGAACTTAAGGAGCTCAACAATTTGACAAAAAATACCAACGGACATTTGGGTGGCCGGAGATCGTCGTCCGACGTCCGACGCCGTGGGCGTCTACCACTGCGGCTGGGCTGGAGGGAGGAGGCCATCCTCTCCCTCACGCGGCCCGCCTCCTCCTTCGGAAGCATGACTGCTTCGCAGAAGGAGGCGACAGCTTCCCACTCCCTCTCGCCCCGCAGCTTGGCCTCAACCAATGCCGGGCGCGAGAGGTCTCCGCCTATTGCCGCCGTGAGGACACGTCGGAGTCATCTCAGCCTATGGATAAATAGTCGTAAATCTTACCTAACTAATTATATCTGACGAAGCGTTCATTAGAGTGCTGGGGCTTGATTCAGAAAATTCACTGGTCGACAAAAATTAAATTTTGATTTGCAACACCTAAAACAGTTTATTTTCATAAAGAACTATGCATAGCGTGTATAATCTAAGAAACTACATGTCTGTCAGGTCTAGATTTTGAATAATCTGTTGTCAAAGTCGTAGAATTTCATCATTTTGGCACATTTCATGACTGTGAGTGTGTACTCAGATCTATCCCATCGCAACGATCCGTCACAATTTAAGCATACCTACATCAAGTGGTCCGATTGCTGTTAGATTCTGTATTTTTATTTACACTTCTATACTGATATTATAGAGAGGTAACATTTTTTTTTTGTTTATTTGTATGTAGGGGATAATCTCCGAAAGTAATGATCCAATTCTAAAAATATTTTCACTGGTAAGCGATGATGTGGTCGAAGATGAAGCACGCTTACCTAGAAGTAACCTACTCACTCTTGACTTAAAGATCCCTAAGTTATAGCTATCAGGAAACTTAGTAGCCTGAAATAAAGGAATAAATAACTACCACTTTAATACAGTGAACACTGAACAGCGTAGATAACCCTTTCTGGTCTGTTTCGTAAATGATGCGAATCATTTCTAATACCGACCAGGTGCTTATATAGCAACACAGGCTTAGGACATATTTTAATTTTAAATCCGGTACTTATATCAACAATACACCCGAGGAAACGTTTCTGAAAAAAAACTTCCTAAAAAACTTGAATACTTTTAAACAATCACGATACTCTTAGCATAAGACCGCCCATTCATTGCCCGAATATTTCAATCGAACGACATTTTCAACCGACGACAAAAAGAGGAGGTTATCAATTCGATATTTTTTTTAATGTATGATCACCGATTACTCGAAGACGGCTTAACCGATTTGGAAAATTCTTTTTTTGATTGAAAGGGTATTCTTCGAAATTGGTCCCATTTTTATAAAAGTCAGGATCTGATGATGGGATCCTAGAGAAATCGAGGGAACTCTTCAAATATTATAGGCACACCTATGACGTTTTGGGTATTTATTATAGTAACTTGTGCAGTTGCTCTCAAAAAGTACCATTTGAGGAAGTGGAACTGATGATGAAGACCACAGATGGCTGCCGAAACTACTCAATAATAAGTATTGAGTGGATTGCGATTCGATTACTTGAATATGGATATTAAGCACTTTATGCTCGTCACAATGCATATGGTGATATAGAGCTGATGGTGAAGTACCAGGAGAACTCCTCAACAATTAACGGCCCAGCATTGGGAAAAGCAATATTTTGTAAAATGTTATAAGTAGTTGACATTTAGGCTCTTGTAACTAGGTAAATTAAAAATAGACCAACTAAAAAGAGTGAAATAAAAACTTTTTACAAAAAAATTAAATCGACTCCCAAAAAACACTGCAAAGTGAAACATAACTTTAATTTCGGAAGTCGGTGCCAAAAACGAAAATACAAAACTAAAGACACCGACTACCGAAATTAAAGTTATTTTTCACTTTGCAGTGTTTTTTGGGAGTCGGTTTAATTTTTTGGTAACAAGTTTTTTTATAACGATAGAGTGCACAAAGTTTAGTGAACAACCCTGTCCATCACGAGCGAACGAAACATATAACTATACGGGAGAAGGTATCGGACGGTATTATAGATAATAAAATTCGTCACATTCACTTCCTAATAAATCTTTTACACAACTTTACGTATTTTCAACCGACGACAAAAAAAGGAGGAGGTTATCAATACGACGCGTATTTTTTTTTTTTGTATGATCACCGAGTACTCGAAGACGGCTGAACCGATTTGGAAAATTATTTTTTTGTTTGATAGGGTATACTTCGAAATTGGTACCATTTGTCACCAAGTCAGGATCTGATGATGGGATTCTGGAGAAATCGAGGGAACTCTTCAAATATTATAGGCACACCTATAGCGTTTTGGGTATTTCTTATAGTAACTTGTGCAGTTGCTCTCAAAAAGTACCATTTCGGGAAGTGGAACTGATGATGAAGACCACAGATGGTCGCCGAAACTACTCAATAATAAGTATTTCGTGGATTACGATTCGATTACTTGAATATGGATATTAAGCACTTTATGCTCGTCACAATGCATATGGTGATGTATAGCTGATGGTGAAGTACCAGGAGAACTCCTTAAAAATTAACGGCCCAGCATTGGGAAAAGCAATATTTTGTAAAAGGTTATAAGTAATTGACATTTAGGCTCTTGTAACTAGGTAAATTAAAAATCAACCAACTAAAAAGAGTGAAATAAAAACTTTTTACCAAAAAATTAAACCGACTCCCAAAAAACACTGCAAAGTGAAAAATAACTTTAATTTCGGAAGTCGGTGCCAAAAACGAAAATACAAAACTAAAGACACCGACTACCGAAATTAAAGTTATTTTTCACTTTGCAGTGTTTTTTAGGAGTCGGTTTAATTTTTTGGTAAAAAGTTTTTATTCCTAGAAATCTCAACGGTCTGTCTGTCTGTCTGTTTTTGTTTTTTATTAAAGAAAATGTAAGTCTTGGAACATTGCATGTACAGCAAACGTGCCGCAACGCGAGTTCGTGTATTAATAATTATATATAAAGAATTTGCAGACATGTATATGATTCTATTTACTAAACACTGTTATTTCAGTGGAATATTATAACGGGGGAGATTTATTTAATACTTATGTTATCTACTAAGTTGTTGTTACGTTGAATTTTTATTTAAATTAAACAGGTACTTGGTGTTGTGAACTTGTGATGTGTATGCCGGGTACGATGTACGTCGAATTCGTGTGTGTTCGTGTATTAAATACTAAGGTTTTTCGCGCCGTGGTAGCGGCGCGCGCCTGCCTCGCCGACTTGTGATGATATGTACTTGTGATTTCGACCCGCAATCCGAACAGTTTATATTCTGTTCGTGTATTATATATCGTGCCGACTACACACACGCACACTATACACAAATTGTACTTATACAAATACTGTATATACCATAATTAATGTGTGTGGTCCCAAGTGTTCATTGATTGATATCGTTCGTACTATAATCTCTACACACACATACTATACACTGTGACTGTAGTAAAATAATATACGATAACGATTCTTCAACATAGAAGAAGAAAAACACTGTCGTCGTTCATCGTCCTCGGACGAATCACCTGGCGTAGGGCTGAGTCTCAACAGATCGCAGCACGATGCTGCTCTACCGAGCACAACACCCCGCCAGGAACGGAAGTCGTCTACAGACTATTCCGAGCCCCGAGACATCGAAACCGAGGTAAACGGACCTTCGGAGCCGTGATATGCACGCGTTAAACGGACAGCATCGATCTCCGCGATCCAAATGGGCTTCGACGTCGCACCTCAACGCGGTGAAGCGCGACTAGTAAAGCCACATTGTTTAGAGCCTCCCGACTCTCGGGGCTCCACAGTGAGCATATCCTTTGCCGGATTCGGCTAGGCTGGCTTCGGCCTTAGAGGCGTTCAGGCATAATCCCGCGGATGGTAGCTTCGCACCACCGGCCGCTCGGCCGAGTGCATGAACCAAATGTCCGAAACTGCGGTTCCTCTCGTACTGAGCAGTATTACTATCGCAAGGACGAGCCAGTCAGTAGGGTAAAACTAACCTGTCTCAAACGCCGGTCGAAACCCAAGCTCACGTTCCCTTTTGATGGGTGAACAATCCAACGCTTGGCGAATTTTGCTTCGCAATGATAGGAAGAGCCGACATCGAAGGATCAAAAAGCAACGTCGCTATGAACGCTTGGCTGCCACACAAGCCAGTTATCTCTGTGATAACTTTTCTGGCACCTCTTGCTAAAAACTCTTTATACTAAAGGATCGATAGGCCGTGCTGTCGCAGTCCCTTATGCGTACTGAACATCTGGATCAAGCCAGCTTTTGCCCTTTTGCTCCACGCGAGGTTTCTGTCCTCGCTGAGCTGGCCTTAGGACACCTGCGTTATTCTTTGACAGATGTACCGCCCCAGTCAAACTACCCCGCCTGGCAATGTCCTCGAACCGGATCACGCGGGAGTTGCACGGCGACGAGCGTTGCCGCCACGTCGCCACTCTTGGAACGAAACACCCGTGCGCCCGCCGATATTATCGACCGCGCACCGCTTCCGCCCAACCGAGTAAGTAATGAAACAATGAAAGTAGTGGTTTTTCAGCGACGATCTCCCCTCCCTCCCTCCCACTTTATGCTAACACCTCTCATGTCCTCCTTACAATGCCAGACTAGAGTCAAGCTCAAACAGGGTCCCTCTCCTCCCCTCCTCCTTCTTTCCCCGCTGACTATCCCAAAAAGCCCGTTTTGCCCCTTCTTCTTCTTGGCTGTGGTTTCGCTAGATAGTAAATAGGGACACAGTTGGGAATCTCGTTAATCCATTCATGCGCGTCACTAATTAGATGACGAGGCATTTGGCTACCTTAAGAGAGTCATAGTTACTCCCGCTGTTTAACCCCGCGCTTGCTTGAATTTCTTCACGTTGACATTCAGAGCACTAGGCAGAAATCACATTGCGTCAACACCCGCAAGGGCCATCGCAATGCTTTGTTTTAATTAGACAGTCAGATTCCCCCTTGTCCGTGCCAGTTCTGAGCTGATCGTTGAAGAACGGCGGTCCGTACAGAACCGCGCCGATTGCGCGGAAAAACCAAGACATACACATATACATTATAAGTGGAGAGGAAAACTTTATATATACATATTTTCTTTTTATTCATCAAATAAATATAAATATTATATTATATTATTATAGTTACTACGGAACCCTTCATGGGCGAGTCTGACTCGCACTCGTGTGTGAGTGTGAGTATGTACGTATGTATAAAAGTTGTTAAAGTTAGGTTTTGAAAAAAAAAACTCCTTCGGAACAGTGTGTGTATAAGAAACTTTTTGGTAAAGAGTTAATTTTTTAGTGGCAGTTTTTGTTGATGACATTATTGTCTTTTATGATAAAAACTTTTTACCAAAAAATTTAACCGACTCCCAAAAACACTGCAAAGTGAAAAATAACTTTAATTTCGGAAGTCGGTGTCAAAAACGAAAATACAAAACTAAAGAGTCGGTTCAATTTTTTGGTAAATAGTTTTAAGAGCATGTTTTGTACCTGTAGATAGGTAAAATAAACAACTTAAGCGCTCGTGTTATAGGACAACAGTTTAGAAATATATAAAGACTAGTTTTTACCCGCGACTTCGTTCGAGTGAAATAATGTTGTTTATTTTGCAAATAGGTTATAAATAACACTTACACACGTCTTTTTTTTTTGGGGTCCCTAGCCGAATGGCAAAAAACGGAACCCTTATAGTTTCGATATGTCTGTCCGTCTGTCTGTCAGTCTGTCTGTCCGTCCGTCCGTATGTCACAGCAATTTTATTCCGAAACTATTAAGACTATAAATGTGAAACTTGGTAGGTAGGTATTCATGTCAAATTGGTAGATGTACCTATTTTAGGGCTCCCCTTACATGGAACTGAAACTGTTTTTTTTCATGAACCTATGCGTGTGTGGTATCTATACACAGGTCTTTAAGAATGACACTGAGGTTTCTAAAACCACTTATTCATAAAGTTAATCGTGTAAAAGATACACGCTTCCAAAGTAGTAAAATAGAGTATAGCAGAATAGAGTAAAATAGGATAGGTATTAAGACTATACATGTGAAACTTATTAGGTAGATGTATTCTGTGAACCGCTTTCCGATTTTAAGAAAAAAATTAAAAAAAAATTAAAATAAAGGGGGTCCCCATACATGGAACTAGAACAGAAAATATTTTTTTTATGTATCCTATGCGTGTGTGGTATCTATAGACAGGTCTTTAAAAATGATATAAGGGTTTTTAGGACCACTTTTTCATAAAGTTAATCGTTTAAAAGATATGAGCTTCCAAAGTGGTAAAATGTGTCCCCCTCTAACTTCTATAATAATGGAGTGAAAAATCTAAAAAAAAATATTTGTCCGTAGATCTTAATGTAAACCTTAAACCAAAATTGGTTTGAACGAAATCGGGTCAGCAGTTTTTGAGATACAGCATAATTTCTAAAACCGCAAATATAACTTTGTAATTCATACAAACACTATGAAAAACAAAGTTATTTAGCGAAGTTGTAAAAATATAAATAAGCTAGTTTTAAGTCATTTTTAAGGTTTTTTTTATTCGTCAATTAAATATACATATTATATTATGTTATTGTAGTAACTACGGAACCCTTCATGGGCGAGTCTGACTCGCACTTGGCCAATTTTTTTTGTAAATGTAAACTAGATGAGGCCAGTGTTTCCTAACTGACTACTCTGAGAAGAAACACTCAAACAAACTCAGAGGTCAACGTCTCTTTTTAAAGTCCAGACAATCTGTAGTGATCAAATCATATAAGAGCCATGTAGGTTAATGTCTGTGGCGCCCTTTAGAGGACAGAATCAAACAGATTTAAGCAGGCTGTGCGAGCCGCAGTGCGAGGGTTTTACTGCGTAAATCCCGATCCCGCCGGAATTCCGGTATAAAGTAGCCTATGTGTTATTCTAGGATGTCAACTAACTACTTACCAAATTTTATTTAGATGTGTTCAGTAATTTTTGCATGAAATAGTAACAAACCATCATACATCCGTCCTAAGATATTAGTAAGCTAGATATTTTGCCATTTTCTGTACCTACATATATCAAGCCAACACTAACGTTTTGTTCGTTAAATTAGACACATACGTGCGATTGCTACACGTATGCTCCTTGCAACTAGCAATGTAATAAAAACAACTGATGGTATGGTAAAATCTTAATTTTACCATACCGTCAGTTGTTTGCAGCGCGGACGCGGTTGCGGTGCTGCAGCGGCGCGAGTTCGTTGCGGTCGCGAACGTATACACAGCATAGAAACGCGGTGACGGAGCGGTACTAGCGCGGCGCGGTGGCAGCGATATGGTCTCTAAATGCGAGCGCTAACTATTATGTACAGTACTATGCGTTTCAAATGCTAATAGGAATTTCAATTACCTTTATCTATCAAATGTCACTCAAAAAGTACGGTTTGCAAAAAAAACTTAATGACGAAAAATAATAACGGTTTATTTTACTTCGTTTAACCGAGACTCACATCAAATTTAAATATAATATGTATTTAATTATTTAAGTTTTTTTTTAAACATACGTTTCTCTCTTATTTTCATTGTTTGCACCAATACGTCTGAAAGTAAAGAGCGGCGTAAAGAATGGCGTAAAGGGCCAGAAGTAGTCACGACTCTCATGAAATCTCTCTCATTGATCATCTATTTGAAGATAAAATATTACTAAAATCATTGTGCACCTGCCGACTCCACGTCAAAATACGAGCGTAATGATAAAAGATAGTAACCTTGAGCTTTATTTGAATGTGGACAAACACAATTAATCGGGCATCCGCTGAGAACCGGTTCCGTAGTATGTAGTTATGCAATGTGTTAAAGACTTAATAACCTTGAGACTATTTTGTTTTAGTCGCGACTATAATGAGCAGATGTGTGATCTATTTGGTAGGTATTTTGACGTAAATCAATAAAATAAAATAAATTAATATAATTAAAATTGAAGCGTCGGTCTGCGAGTTCAAAATAACGGTGTATTTCTCAAGTGCTTATGAATGGAATGTTCTAACGAGATACCGCGGCCCCAGAATGTAAGGGCATTTGAAGGAGCAGGGTGGTTTTTTTGTCAGTAGAAGTCTGACACATCTTCCCACTTCCACAGCGGGAGGAAACATTTGATGATTTTCACAACCACAAAAAACGGCTTAACTCTGAAATTCTTGAAGCAATTTTAATGAAAACTTCACTGGAAGGTACAGAAAGCTAGATAGCCACATAATTATATGTACTATTTAAACCGGAACGCCCACGGGATTTGATAAATTAAGAAAAATATTGCCAAACGAACGAATTCGCCAGCACAGTTAGTATTTTTTTTTAAGTTGGTTGTTTCATTGACAAAATAATGTAACGTATATTTGATACTAGGTACAATCAAACGGATAATTGGACGTATAATTTCGAAAGAAGTAATGCAGAAAATAAACTAACTTTTATATTATAATTTAGCTTCTGCCCGCACCTTCATTAGATATAAAATTTTTCAATAAAAAATATAATATATATATGTTCTTGCAGACGTCTAATCTATATATATCTATGTACAAAATTTCATTAAAATCTGATGAGCGCTTATAAATGTGAAAGTGTATCAGACAGTCATACAGAGTTACTTTCCCATTTATAATATTAGTACGAATTAACTATAGTTGTATTTCTACCAAAAGACGACGTATACTATAGATTATATTTTATTTCAATAAAGGGTTTTGTGGTGTTATTAAAATTTATGTCAAAACCAACCCATAAGGTAAAGTAATAATACATCGAAAAAGAATCAAATTGAGAATATACAAAAAAGTAATTAAACTGAAGCTCTAAATCAATTGCGAATTTTTTACCTTTAACGTGTCGTGTCACGAATGGCAAGCTTTATTTGAAAAGGTAACTTATGCTAAATACTTGACCAGGCGGCCTTGACAATGTTTTTATAAAAATAACGATTTTTGAGTTCAAACTCTCATACCGATCTATTTGGTCATTCAATATTGTGTGTTTGTTGAACCTAGAACTATTTTACTCAAACTTAATTTTAAAGCGTTGTTTTTTCTTTTGGAACGTAAACATTCAAATCTATACTAATATTATAATGTAGAAAAGTTGGTTTGTTTCTTTAAGCTTGCTAATCCTCGGAAATACTGGGTGTATTTGGATGAAAATTAAAATGGAAGTAGTTTCTTAAAGCTTGAAGATACTTTTTACCTGACTACAAAAAGGATGGTTATTTATTATATACTTTATTGTACACTTCACAATATTTCTATGGATACAAAAATTTTAACTAGTGTACAATGGGCGGTCTAATCGCACAGAGCGATCTCTTACAGACAACCTTTGGATGGACAAAAATTAAAGGAGACAGATTAAGGGCTGTCAGTGTACAAACAACATAAATAATATTAATTGAACATAATAATATAAAAAACATACATACAATACAAAAATCATATACTAATAAATATTACATGTATCTATCATTGAGAAAGAAGGGGATAAACTTATCGGGAGAGGTAATGCTCCTTCACCATTCTTTTGAATGCTGGTAGCGTTTGAGCACGCCTCACTTCTATGGGTAATGCATTCCACAAACGAGCTGCTTGAATAGTGAAAGATTTATCAAAGAAAGAAGTGGAATGCATACGAATACTTAACTCTAAATTTTCCGATGATCTGAGGGATCTAGAGTGTGTGTCACAGAGGAACTGAAACCGTTCCTTAAGATAAAAAGGAGAATAAAGTCGACGGGAGCGCAGCCCCGCGCGAATGCTAGTATGTTGTAACGTGTCTTCTCGTGCCTTTATTCCACAGAAATCTTAATAATTTAAGATTTCTGTGCTTTATTCTATCGCTAAACTTGCATCTCACAGGAGTCTATGGAGACATTTCTTCAATCAATCAAAAGATTGATTGATTGACACTTTTTCCTTTCCAGACTTGCATCCCATCGTCACCATGATCACAAGGCATGAAGAACTTACCAGGGAGAGAGATTCTCAAGCCAAACCCAATTTTAACACCAAAGAGGGTTTCTTTCACATTTAATTATGTTTTATAAAGAAAACTAGACAAAGTAAACATTTTACAGTTACTATCTCCGAGCTAGCAATCGTTCCGGTTTTAAAAAGGCCAAGTTAAATAATAGTAATTTTCTGAAAAAAAAAAAATCTTTCGGCCTAATGGCTAAGATGACGGCCTCGAGATCGACAGGTCGCGAGTTCAAACCCCACCCTTTACACGATTGCTCAATCGTGAACCTAAGCATATTTAGCTTAGTTCTACCTATATTGCTAGTTGTCTTTTTTTTTAAGAAAAAGAAATGTAATGTAATGTACAGACGCCAGCACATCAAGCTACAACAATCTGTCAAATTTCTTTAATAGATTTTAAACTTTATTGTTAAAGAAATTAGGTTCAAGGTTGATTGGGAAAATTTTACAGTTTCGGGTAACTTCATGTGCTGGCGTCTGTACAACCTGACTGGGTACAAACCCACGCCCTACAGCGCATAAGCCGTGACTATTACCACTGTTTTTATATAAGTGTAAAAAATTGGGTGTAATTCTCTGAAATCTTTTTCATCAGCCAATAGGAAGGCACAGTGGTTTAAGCCTCGGAAGTCTGGCACGCCCATCAATCTTTCCTAGACGGATAATATTTTATTTATAAGCGTTTTTCGCACGCACAAAAACAGGTGAGCATTGTAGCGACGGGATCAGAATAAATCAATCTGACTCCGTTAGGCCATGCGCGCACTGCGTTGCGTTTTGGAAACGCAAAATCTGTAAAGTATGGAGTGTCATAGACTCATAGAAGTGCGCGCACTGCGGTGGAATAAACGCGTGCGGTAGAACTACCGCAATTGCGGCCACCGCAAGGCAATGCGCGCACGGCCTTATTTTATGTGCAAAGTTAGGGCCGATCGTGGTTGCGGAATTGTTTGAAAGAGTTACCGTGACCTCGGTACACGAAGGGCTTATGATGGAACACGGAACGAAAGGGTTTTAGTCAGTAAAAGTCTGACACACCGTCCCGCTTCGCCTAGATCTGGAGGCAGTCATTGCATGATTACCCGTCCTTAAAAGAAAGTGCCGATTGTGCAATAATAAATAATAATAACCAAACTGTCTAATTTTACTAATATTTTATGCAAAAGTTTGTGAGGACGGATGGATGTTGGTTACTCTTTCTCGTAAAAAATACTAAACGGATCTGATTGAAATTTTTATTTTAACGTAGATAGTTGACATCCTGAAATAACACAGCTACTTTTAATCCCGGAATTCCCACGGGATCGGGATTTACACGGGAAACCCTCTCACGCGGTTGAAATCGGGAGCAGAAACTAGTTAAAATATATTTTTTAGTTAAGGCTAAGTAAGTAAGTAAAGACTATCTTTAATATAAGACTTGATGAATGAAGAGACTTGTTAAAGCTATCTAAAGTAGCATTTTAAAGCCCACTTGAGTTAGCTTGGAAATAGCTGTAGTGTATGGATGTTCATGAGCAAAGTACATATATCTACGTGAACATACAAGTAGATATAACATTGTCTCATGTACGCTTGGTTCGGGGGTAGCGTTCATCTGCAGTCGCGCGAGTACCCTGGTGCAGGTTAGACGTATACCCGCTGTATTACCGAGTGTATTGCTGAGCCTCCGGTGTTTCCCAGCTAACTACCCTGAGGAGAAAGACCGAAACCAACTCAAAAGACAACTTCTCTTTTTGAAGTCCATAGAACAAGTATTGTCAAACGCTTATGAGAGACATGTAGATTAATGCCTAAGGTGATATTTTGAAGAAATAAACTCATAGATTTGAGTGGACATGTCCAAACAGTATTCGCATTTGTCAGTTATCGTGTAGCTCAACTTGGAATTATATGAAGCTGGAACGATATAAAAAACAATAACAAAGCAAAGTCATTTGCGTAGGCCGCATAAAGCACTCAAACTGCCAGACAGTGACGTAATCCGCTCGTAATATTTGTTAAATTCCCACATAGCTGTCACATTCATAAATTACAAAAAGATAACAAAAGATACGCATCTTTTTGAGTACCATTTGATATGCCTTGCAACCATAATTAATACTAAGTCTTGAATTTATTAAGAGAATATTATTTAAATGCGAGTGAAACTGTGGGTGGTAGCTAGTTTGAGATAATTTATCATTCAGCTCAGACTTGTAGGATTGAAGGTACTTACTTTGTAACTGATCGGCTATTGCATTCAATGCATTCAATATTACCAAACCATTTAAAAAAAGTGAACTAGCCATGTGGTCTACCCGCATTACCACATTACCAGCAATCTTGTTAACCCCTCCAACTAATCGATATCGATATATAAAAATAAAATCGATATATAAAATGTAAGAAATATATTTTTATTAAAGTCAGACGATAACTGTCTCTTTGGGAAATCATAGTAGGTATACTTTATCGATCCATTGCATTTAGGTGTTTTAGTAACTATTAATAATTCTAGTGTCTATGACTATTGTAAATTGTTGGCGCCACTTAACATTGTAAAGAATTTTGGCGCACTTTTTTTTAAATAAAATTGGGACAATATTATTTTAAAATGTGCTGTTTTGTCGTCTTAAGTTATTCTTTGTGATTTATGAAGAATTATAATGTGGCGACGTCTTCCTATATAAATAAAATTATAAGATTATGTAATATTGTCCTGGTCTTGAATTGTTTACGACTCTACATATTTGTGTGAACAGCGTAAATACTGCTTATAATTTCTACATAATGTGAAGTGGCCTTTTATGGGAGGTTTAATTAAATGTAACTTAACGATTAGAGGTATTTTTAATGGATACTCTGAACACATGTCATCGTAACACAAAGTTTGGAACCGTTTGAGCAGATCCATAGCATAATAAAGATTAGTATTAGTTACATAATCAATAATAAGAAGATAATAAATGAGTCTATTTAATTTTATTGTTTTATTTTACCTACGTCTGATTATAATTCCAAAAATATTAATAATTACCGAGTGCGCCGCACTATGATATATCTATGTTACATTCCCACATGACGAGAAACTCGTGAAAGCTGAGAAAGAGAAACAAAGTATCTCGACTTAGCCCATGACGTTGTTGACATGTGGATATTGTGGACTCGGCTGTCATCGTGCTGATAGCGAAAATTTTTATTCAAATAATATTTTTTATTTTTATTCAAATAACATGTTTACAGAAAAGTACATATAGTCCAGAACATATATATATATTAAAATAGTTCTTAAAGGGTAAATTTAAGTGCTCGAAAAAAAATGGTAAAATGGTGATTTATCTTATTTTCAATAGAGGTCAAGTATACTGCTTACTATAATGTAACGACCTGCCTGATGTAGGTTTATAAAAAACCTGTGTTTCAGGCCATCACTTTACATCTATAATACACAAAAACAATAAATTAATTAATCGCTCATTTAAAAAGAAAATACAATAATTACAGTGACTAAAGGATAAGGAACTAATACTAAAATTATTTCAGGATTTCTAGTAGTTTTTCCGTGTCTATATAATTGAGTTTTGACAAATATTCCGAAACTATTAAATTACACCTATTATAATTTAAACTATACACTGCTAGAACTCTGTTAATCTTATTATACAAATAGGGTCTAGGGGTAATAGTAGAACAAAGAAGGTTAGATAGTGTGTAGTGGATGGAGTTGAACACACCTTAGTCATTGGGCTGTTGATGCTTTTGGCGGTGTACTCTCGACATCGATAAAAAATTCGGGTCCATGGCTTAGGCCCCCAGTGGTCGAGGCACCTGTGGCCGACGCCCCCGATTCGAATAATTTAATTCAAAGCAATTTTTGATCAAATGTACCGTCAGGCACAAAAATGTTTTTCTTCTGTGCTTATCGGAAAGCACGGAAGAATGTCTCGATATGTTAGGATGACCCATCATGGCAAGCGTTGCAAAAGCTCGACGATCAACTCGTAGGACTGTTATTATTCAGCCATAAGCTATACAAAATCATCAGTTATACAAAATGAAAATCAAAAAAACAAATCAACTTCCATTTGCACATTACAACAAAACTATGCAGATTAGGGAACAGCAAAAACAATTAAGCAAACAGACTGTGTAAAATAAAGATAAAATGGTTGTGGATTAAAAAGCTCAACACGACTCATTCGAGGCGGAATCACGGCCATTGTTTCAGTTGTACGCATATACTGATTGCTTTCCATTCATTCTGAATAACAATACGAAGTGGAGGTAGAAGGTTTACTTCTAACTTTGCAAGAACAATAAATCATCTCATTTTTAGTGTGAACAATGAATGGCAAAAACGGAACCCTTATAGATTCATGATGTCGTCAGTTTATCCGTCTACGTCACAGAATGTAATATGTATTCCGAAACTTTTAGGACTACTGACTTGTTTAGTAGGTACCTAGTGTTGTATTCTGTGAACAGCTTTACGATATTTATACAAAAAAAACTTTTTACCAAAACATTAAACCGACTCCCAAAAAACACTGCAAAGTGAAAAATAACTTTAATTTCGGTAGTCGGTGTCTTTAGTTTTGTATTTTCGTTTTTGGCACCGACTTCCGAAATTAAAGTTATTTTTCACTTTGCAGTGTTTTTTGGGAGTCGGTTTAATTTTTTGGTAAAAAGTTTTTATTTCACTCTTTTTAGTTGGTTGATTTTTAATTTACCTAGTTACAAGAGCCTAAATGTCAACTACTTATAAAATTTTACAAAATATTGCATTGTCCCAATGCTGGGCCGTTAATTTTTGAGGAGTTCTCCTGGTACTTCACCATCAGTTATACATCACCATATGCATTGTGACGTGCATAAAGAGCTTAATATCCATATTCAAGTAATCGAATCGCAATCCACGAAATACTTATTATTGAGTAGGTTCGGCGGCCATCTGTGGTCTTCATCATCAGTTCCACTTCCCCAAATGGTATTTTTGAGAGCAACTGCACAAGTTACTATAAGAAACACCCAAAACGCCATAGGTGTGCCTATAATATTTGAAGAGTTCCCTCGATTTCTCCAGGATCCCATCATCAGATCCTGACTTGGTGACAAATGGTACCAATTTCGAAGTATACCCTATCAAACAAAGAAAGAATTTTCCAAATCGGTTCAGCCGTATTCGAGTACTCGGTGATCATACAAAAAAAAAATATATATATATATACTCGTCGAATTGATAACCTCCTCTTTTGGTCGTCGGTTGAACGGTTGTCGGTTTTGCGCCCAACACAAAAATTCCATGTATCGTGTGTGCTCTAAGGTTCGAATAAGTCCAACTTTGAGACATAATTAACATATTATACAAAAAAATTCGTAAAGAAGATATACATGTAAATATTCATTATACCCGTCAGCCTTTAAAGTAAGAAGGAATAGGTATCTCCTGAACTCGCTCACTCCGTCGTAAACCTCATCTAATGCTTATCATCAAGCGTGAATCATTTTCTAAGCAGTTATGGACAGGGACATATATGTTCAAAACTTCTTTCCTTTCATGAAAATAAACTACATTCGCTTAAAGAAGCCGTTAAAAAAAATACATAATAAACATATAAATAAAATTGAACTATTTGTCTGTGATTTTAATACAGTAGTTTTCTCAAGTGAGTGAAAGTAAATAACAATAAGTGTTATATACACGACTAGTACTCTCGCGGGGCTTCGCTCCCGTGGATTCTATCACGGTAAAAACATAACTCTCCTTTTTTGCAGTCGGGTAAAAAGTAGCCTATAACCTTCCTCAAGCTTCAAGCTACTTCCATACCAAATTTCATCCAAATCCACCCAGTACTTTCGAAGATTAGCGCGTTCAAGCAAACAAACAAACAAACAAACAAACAAACAAACTAACAAACTTTTCCGCTTTATAATATTATAGTATAGATACTAAAACACAATCAAACTTTTTTTTTAATGTTGTCTGTCTGTATGGGCTATGTCTAGAACGGCTGAACCGATTTTAATGGAAAATATAGGAGGCTATAAAGCAACAGATAGGCTCTTTATCCTGCAATTCCCACTAAATCGATATTTATAGGCGAAAAACCTCGTGCGTGAACGAAGCCGAAGGCACAAATAGTGTTCAAATAAACGGTTTACATCTCAGCTACGAAACTACTAACTGGGCTAAAATCCCTTTGACGGAAAGGAGTGACCAGTCTATGAGTCGGACACACGTTTTATTGAAGGCTTATAGGATATTGGTACATCATATTATCCATATTGACTTAGTGTAGCCAATCCTTACAGAGGCGCTTTGGTTCCCTTTGAACACGTTTGGACGTTAGTAATCAAGAGCGCTTTTGACCATAGAAATGCGCTATCTGTGTGTGTATTGCAATTGATAGGGTGAAAGTGGGATAGCTAGCATACTTTTTAGGGTTCCGTAGGCGAATGGTAAAAAACGTAATTATTATAGATTCGTCTTGTTTGTCTCTCTGCCCGTCCCTATCACACAGATAGTTTAATCCCAAATGATTATGATTACACGGCTGATATTTGTTAGGTAGATGTATTCTGTAAACCGCTTTACGATTTTCATACAGAAATAAAAAGTAAAAAAATAATGGGGCTTCCCAAACATGAAAATGGAACAAAAAAAACTTCAAACCTAAAAATTGTTAAATTAAACACGTAATTGTATTTCCGTGTTTATTTTAACAATTTAAATCCAAAGTATACTTTATCGATAACAGGATCAAATTAGGACTAAACTACATATTTAAATCTAAAAATAAACTAAAATATGGCATCCAGAAATTCGTGCGCATCGCTGTCCACTGGTAATGTGCCCAAAAGACTGGCGGCATTGCCACACGTTGTATGGCAATGCTTATCCTCCGTCCAAGGTAAAAGCCAGCCCTTGGGTCACGCGAAGTGTCAACTAGGCGTCTGGATAGATCTTTAAATAATTTGTGAGACCCAAGGTTTCAACCCCAAACCCCTAGGTTATAGCTATCGGGAAACAGACTCCGACAGGGAATTCCACTTCTTAGCCGTACGCACAATGAAGGTATTCCCAAAACGTTTAGTGCATATAGGTGGGATGTCCACCATGTAACGATGGCGCATCGTCGTTTGTCTTGTAGTCCGATGAAGGAACGGGCTTGACGGAATTAGATTGTGTAATTCCATCGCACACTCCCTGAAATGTAACCGATAGAAAACCGATAGACTAGCAACTCGTCGCCGATGTTCAAGGCTCTGGAGCTTTGATTCGACCAGTGTATCGTTGCCAATGAGACTTTGATGAGAGCAGTACTCCATACACGACCGAACCTGGTTTTGATAGAGATTGAGCAACTGTTCGGGTGTGAAGTACCATCTCACCTTTGCTATGATTCCCAACTTTTTTGGTGCTAGTTGAGCCTTAGCCCCGATAAACGGGCCAAAATTGAGGGTAGAAGTTAGTGTTACCCCCAGAAGCTCGATATGATTGGTTATCGGCACGGTTATACCTCGGAAAGTAGGAGCCGGTTCGAATTGACTCCTTTTTGCGGAGAAGAGACACGCCTGGGTCTTAGCTGCATTAAACTTGACCAATTTGGTATCATCTCAGCTGCGATGATGTGGTCCCCTATTCACTGTTGACGTAACGACTCCCAGGTTACAGCTATCACGAAACACAGACTCCGGCAGAGAATTCCACTCCTTAGCTGTACGCAAACCTCAATTTATTTTTCTTAAAGGCAATGTTTTGAAGCATAGACACTTCCAAAGGTGTAAAATGACCCCCCCCCCCCCCCCGCCTTTAGCTGATTGACTCGCACTTGGCCACTTTCTTTGTTTGTAAAAGTAAAGTTCTAGAAATATTGACCTCGAAATATTTACTTACTTTTTTAAGCCATTTTTTTTATTAAAGTGAATCTTCTTAAGTTGCCTGTGTTATCCAGGTCTGTCGCTCGGTATTTATATTCAAGGTACATAGCTGCAAGCGCTGCGACAGCCACATTTAATAATTCCGAAGCGGCACTAGATTGCATCCGGTAATTGGCACCTAATTCCGAAGCGGCACTAGATTGCATCCGGTAATTGGCACCTAATTCCGAAGCGGCACTAGATTGCATCCGGTAATTGGCACCTAATTCCGAAGCGGCACTAGATTGCATCCGGTAATTGGCACCTTGTGATGAACCCGCATCGATAAGATACGAAGATATAGGTTCCAGAAACCAGAATCTTCATCATCCTGAGTTATCATCGTAACCCTCAGCGCTGAAGGTCTTGACCACCTCAACGGATCACTGTTGTTGTTCTACTGACAAATTCGTGCTGTCGAGAATCTGGGCTCGCTCGTCCCATCTTAGACTTCAACTATCGCTTACCATCAGGCGAGATCGAGGTCAAGAGGGGGCTCATCAGCTATAAAACAAAATCTCTATAAAAGTAGAATCATAGTCACTTCTTAAAAAAAAACAATATCATTACTAATGTATTATTATTATATACTTTATTGTACACGTTACAATACATTTAAGGATACAAATAATAAAACTAGTGTACAACAGGCGGTCTTATCGCACAGGGCGATCTCTTACAGACAACCTTTGGATGGGGGAGATAGATTTAGGGCTGTCAGTGTACAACATCATTCATAATACTAATTAAACATAATAATATAAAATACATACCCCAAAACATAATAAATAAATATATACTAATACATATCAAATTTATAATAGAGGAAGGAGGGAAAAAAATAGTATTGTGAGTACATTTTTACAAACGCCCAGATCCGGCGCAACTATTTGTAGGACATAGAATGTTGTTCCGCGGCCAATCACTCTACCACTGTGCCCACCGTGTCATCTCTGAAGCATCATGGACCCGAATGGATAAAGTTTTACGGACCAAGTCGGACCAACCCGTGGGGGTGCGGATTTTTCCTCTCATTCCTTCCACAGTGCCAGTGATCAGGAGTTTCAAGGGTAAAGAGTAACTTTATAAAATAAAGGGTTTCTAGGGTACTGAACCCGAAAGTGGAGTTTCTTGCCAGTTCTTCTCCATAGAAAACGACCAATTTCGAACCGTGCCCTAACTGCTGACGTTTTGTAAGTGCACATGTAGCCCTATGTGAAATAAAACATTTTGAGTCTGAGTTTTCAGTTTGAAAGGTAACAGATGGAACCTACTTAGCCTCTACTCGCTGACAATTTATCTTTCAGAAGACTGTATGTCATTACTATCTAGACTTTTTTTTCTGCTAGAACCAACTATAAAAAATGGCCAAGTTCGAGTCGGACTCGCCCATGAAGGGTTCCGTAGTAACTATGATAAATATAATATACTTAATATATTTATTTGAAAAAAAAAAAAACAAAAAACCTTAAAAATTTCTTAAAACTCGCTTATTTACAATTTTTACAACTACGCCAAATAACTTTGTTTTTCATAGTATTTGTATGAATTACAAAGTTATATTTGCGGTTTTAGAAAATATATCAGTATCTCAAAAACTGCTGACTCGATCTCATTCAAACCAATTTTAGTTGAAAGTTTACATTAAGATCTACAACATATAGTTATTTTTGATTTTTCACTTCATTATTACAGAAGTTAGAGGGGGCGGACACACATTTTACCAATTTGGAAGCGTATATCTTTTAAACGATTACCTTTATGAAAAAGTCATTTTAGAAACCTTAATGTCATTTTTAAAGACCTGTCTATAGATACCACACACGTATAGGTTTCATGAAAGAAAATATTTTCAGTTTCAGTTCCATGTATGGAGAGCCCCTTCATTTTAAATATTTTATAAATTTTCTCTTAAAATCGGAAAGCTGTTTACAGAATACATCTACCTACTAAGTTTTACATGTATAGTCCTAATAGTTTCGGAATAAAATGGCTGTGACATACGGACGGACGGACAGACATGTCGAAACTATAAGGGTACCGTTTTTTGCCATTCGGCTACGGAACCCTAAAAAGTGACAAGCAGGCGGACCCGTCATATTTTAAAAAAAATACGTTTATTGGGTCCCGCCTGCTTGTCACTTTTTAAAATAAAAATGTGCTTGTTTCTTGCATTTCAGTTGAGCAGTCGGGTTTTTTAGATTTTTTAAATATTTTTTTACGGAGCTTTATTAGCTATGTGAGTAGAATTCACATTACTAGCAATCTTGTTAACCCCTCCAACCAAGCTAAATATGCTTTTGTCTGGAGTGGGTTCACAGCAATAGTGTAATGAGCGGGGTTCGAACCCGCGACCTGTCGATCACAAGGCCGACACCTGAACCATTAAGTTATTGTCGCTTCAATATTGAACAAGAAGGCTTATTATAACTCAGTTCAGACTTTTCTCAATTGTGTTCGTGGCAGCTTCCCAGTCTCACCAAATACAGCTAAGTAAGTATCAATATTTTACAGTGAGTGACTGACTTATCGGTCATCCACATCCCAGTTACCAGGTGACCCGATAGATTAACAACTGTCAAAGAGATATGATACAAATAACAGCCGTGATCAACATCATTAAATTTAATTTAATCTAAATAATTTAATTAATAATTTAAATTAATCGTCATACAATATTTAATTTACTTAATTCTTTTTTTTTATTTGTTACTTTTTATAATTTAATTAAATTTATGATGTGAAACATGTGTGAAACCAAATATTTGTGCCTCTATAATTATTATTGTATAAAATTAAGAGCTAAGCAATTAAGATCTAAGTTGGGGCCTAGCATCTTTAACACAAGTTGTACTTAACAACTTAACAAGGTTGCTAGTGGTACCAAACTATTATTCTGTTCACAGTTTTGTTATATATTTTTTATAAAAATATGGTGTATTGTGTGAATCATTTTAATTGCAAATAAATAAATTATTATAAAATTATTATTAAGTGCTTTTCAAGGCCCAATCTTGTTAATTACCTGAAGATGGTTACCTGGTTTAGCGTAATAGGCAGACAATCTTTCACTGATAATATTTATAAAGTATCATTACATAATTTAAGCATCCACACTGGACCTTCATAAATTGATTCATAATTTAAAAAAAATTAGTCTTGCAACTTTGTTATAAATCAAAATAAATACCCAATCCACGGATACTACAGATTAAAAATGTCAAACGCTTGTCGTCATAGTCTGTCCTCTTTGGTCACTGCTGTGTCAAATATTGACACGAAACCAAGCACGAAACTAATTTCGATGTGCTGTTTTGTTCGCAACATAACTTTTTGGACGAAATTGTAAAACTAATATCAAACCGTTCAACGAAAACTCTGAACGAAACTTATATTACAAATAGTTCGAATTGTTTATCTCTACAAGGTAGTTTTTTTTTATTGATATAAGGCTCGCGTTTGACCACCATATTCTCAACTGATGATGTGGTCGAAGATGGAGCACGCTTACCTAAAAGTAACCTATTCACTCTTGATTCTTGTATGTAGTTTATGTTCGGTAGCGTCACACTACAAAAGCCAATTATCTTACAAAAATTGTCTTTCCACAAACGAAACGCCGGTAAGTTGTATTCATAGATCTTCATCACATAACGTGACTTTTCAGCCAGTATTGTATGTAAAGTAAGAAAGATAACTAGCAATGTAAGCGACAATAGCTTAATGGTTAAGGTGGTGGACTTGAGATCGAGAGGTCGCAAGTTTGATCTCGACCCATTGCACTTTAGCTGCGAACACACTCCAGACACAAGCATATTTAGCTTAGTTGGAGGGATAGACAAGATTGCTAGAAATGTGAATTCTACCCACATAGCTAATAAAGCTCCCTAAAAATATTTAGGCAGGTTGGTAGTGTTGAAGATGTCTAACACTTCTACTACCCGTGTGATTCTTGAGGTTCGAATTTTGGGGCCGACTTTCCAAATATGTTTTGGGATAAAGTTTACACTTACAGTCATGTTTTGCAGCGACTCATCAGCTAAAAACCCACCTTGTTCCTTCAGTTGCCCTTGCGTTCCGAGGCCACGGTATCTCGTAAGCAGCGTTGCCAGAATGTTACTTTTGTAACATTTTACGTTACTTTTGACCCTCTCATGTTACCTCCATGTTACACGACTCAATATGTTACTTTTGTGTTACTTTTAAGGCAGACAAAAAAAAATGAAACGGAACGCATCCGAGAATGTTTTTGTTTTGATCGCGCGTATGTGCAGTATATACGGACGGACGTAACTCACACATTAAAGCGAAGAGCGCACGGGGATGTGCTCCACCGCCACGTCCCTCTACGTCCCGCTGATACCTAAAAATTGCGATCTGTAGTTCTGTACAGCGGAACGTACGACGATGTTCCGAGCCGCCAACAATACTGTAGGACGTGACGTAGTTGTTCGTTTGTAATTCAAGTCAACTTGTGAATTTGTGATTTAACTTTGGTTGGATAGTTTTATTAAATATAGAAGTGAATGCTGTGAACAGTTTGTACAGTGACTTGTATTGTATTACTAACAATACTTGGTAAGTAAATGTTACATATATTGTAGTTTTAATCTATTAAGTGAGTAGGTCTTTAGGGAATCATTAATTCAACAACAAGTCGTGTTTACAACTGAATAAAGTTTATTTTTGTATTGTCATCTAAGTTACAAGTAAATAAGCATAGTACCTATAGTGTGCCGTTCACTGTACATTGTTATGTTATAGTAACTTTAATTATGTTTACAGGAACTAGGAGTGAGTGGGCTGAAGAATTTGATTTTGTTAATCGATCTCCGCTAATCTAAGGTAAATAGGTACCTATTGCCTACCTACATAGTTGTTTCTAGTTGTAATTTGAATGTTCTAAATTAGGCTAACATAACTCAACAAAACTAATAGGCCCGCGAATATCCCTATAGTCCGCACCACCACAGAAGTCCCACGTCAAAGTTTTTGTTGTCTCTGGAATATGATACGACCCAAAATGCTCTAATCAGTGCTTGTGCGGACTCTATCACTCGTGTAGCCTTACGAAACGCGCGACTTCCATTCCAGTGTGTATGCCCAGTGCTGCCATTCCAAAAGTTGTTGCACAGTTGTCCGAAATGAGACGATTTCAATATTTTTTTATGCTTATTCATGCTGATGTCTCTTTCAAAAAATATATTTTACTACACTTCTGGACACATCTATTGGCCCACCTTAGAGTTTAGGTTTCGATGGCCCCTACCGAAATATGATTGCTAGATTGAACAAAAACTGTTGATGCAGTTTTAAACCTGATACATTTTACCATCTTTTTCGATCGTATAGTTTTAAATTTGAATTCAGAATACCATACGACATGGACCTACGCCTAACAAGTCGGATATGCGCCTTGTTAAAGGCAATTAATTTTTGAATAAAAAACATGTTTTATCAAATAAAGGTTTAATTTAATAACGCGTGTTGCCTCCATGGGCATCTACCACAGCTCTCATACGATTAGGCATAGAGTTTATCAACCGCTCTATGAAATTTTGAGGGATCATCTCCCATTCCTCTTCTATGGCAGTTTTCAACTCCTGCATCGTCTGGGCAACTGGCTGACGAGCCCTAACACGCCTTTTTAGCTCGTCCCACATGTGCTCAATGGGGTTCATGTCTGGGCTTCTGGCTGGCCAGTCCATAACTGTGATGTTCACATCCCGAAGATATTCCCTGACGATGCCGGCCGCATGGGCTCTTGCATTATCATGCATAAAAAGGAAATTTGGGCCCACATAGTCCGCGTAAGGTATCACGTGAGGTTCTAAGCACTCACGAATGTATCTTTCAGCATTTAATGTTGGCAGCCGTGGTCCTGTAACAACCTCAAGTTGAGTTTTGCCGCTCGCGGATATACCGCCCCAGACAGTCCATGAGCCACCGCCATAAGCAACCCTCTCTTCAAAGCAGCATTGTGCGAAACGCTCTCCCTTACGCCGGTAGACCTTCTTCCTTCCATCATTGCCATGTAACACAATTTTAGACTCATCAGAAAAGAGTACACGGCTCCAATCTTGCTGTGTCCAATTTAAATGACTGCGTGCGAAATGAAGGCGCGCTGTTCGGTGGGCTCGCTTTAGTTTGGGCCCATTAGCTGGCTTGTGTGGTACCATATCGCGTTCTTTTAACCTTCTCCGAACAGTTCGAGCGCTCACAGATACTCCGTGGAAGTCGCGAAGTTGGTTTTGTATCTCAATGGAGGTAAGGTGACGATTTCTCAAGCTGGTCGTCACGATGAATCGATCCTGCCTTTCAGTTGTGACCCGAGATCGTGGCCTTCCTTGGCGACGAACAAAGCCGCCAGTCTCTAGGTACCTCCGATAAACATTTCGGACCGCAGATCGACTTAAATTAAGTTGAGCACTCACGTTTCTTTGGCTGTGTCCGGCCTGAATAAGTGCCACAGCTTGGGCGGCGACTTCAGGTGAAGTATCCATAGATTATTGATAGAACCTCACCTTAATGTTAAGAATAAGTAATGTTTGTTGCAAAAGCAAAGATATCAATCACTTTTTCAAGAATTAAATCCAAGTAAACCAATAAAACCAAGTTTTCTTAGTATTCGATTGTTTGATATCAACAAACAGGCTCCAAATTGTCTTTTGTTTCTTTAAATTCTGTGTTCGAAATTCAAAAAAAGACTATTGAATGAAATTGTGAATGTGCCAGGTTCAAAACTGCATAAAAACTTTTTGCTCGACCTAATATAAAATTTTAGCTAGGACCAAACGAAACTGAAAATACAATGTGGGCCAATAGATGTGTCCAGAAGTGTATTACTTACGTAAATTACTAATATGCAGATTTTGCCATACATACAAAGTTTTGTCCATACTTCCATAGCCTTTATTATTATTATTATCTTTATTTCAGACCTAAGGGCCCATAGAAATAATTACAAATAATGTTAGTAGGTTGTTAGTAGGTACAAAAAGCATTATATATAAGTTAGTATGTGTTAGTAAGCATGACAAAACAAAAATTACTTTTTATTGGATTGCAGGTGTACACCTGCCCAATATACAATAAACGGACTATTTATTTTATCCGCTAACATAAAAATTTTATATGGACAAGCACTTATTTGATTCGATTCACGTCAGTTTTCATTCGATTTTTCACGGATGCATGGTTTTTAAGGAAACTTATTTTAATTTTTGTGTAATAAAGTGCCACAATAAAGTATTGTGTCGTTTTCCACTTAATAAGGTAATGTTACTTTTCTCGTGAAAATGTTACTGTTTGAGCTATTTCATGTTATATTTGACTATCTGCCACTGGCAACACTGCTCGTAAGACCTTTTCCGCAACCCCGGTAAAAGTAGTAGAAATCAACTTTAAATACCAAGTGCAAAATTCAATACACTTGGAAGCTATAACGCGTTTTATAAATTTGCCGAAGCCGAAGGCTCTTCACTATATTTTAACCGAGTTCGAGTTAAACATTATTGTCTGGCAGTTTGAGTGCTTTTTGCGGCCTACCCAAACGTCCTTACCTTGGTATTGTTCGTCAAATCGTTAAACTCCTTGTTCTAAGTTGAGCTTTACGTCATTTGACAAATGCTTGCACTGTATGGACAGGCCCACTCAAATCTGTCAGCATCTTTCTTCAAAAGATCGCCTCAGACGGTAAAGATCGCTTATAATTGTAGCATCACTTTCACACAGTTTTCTGGAAAATCATGTACGGAACCTAGTTCCACATTTTCGTAGAAAACTCCCGCTTCACTCACTTTTTCTTGTATTAAAGATTACGATATTCTCTTTTCGTCTACGAGTATTTGCACCAGTCCTACTTCGACATTTCCAAGCATTTTTGGCTGCTTTAGATTTTTTTATTTGCGTCGCCATTGATATCAACAACAAGTGAACGAATAAGGGGTACAGAAGTGGTATTAAGCTCTATTACTCTACCTAAAGTTACACAGAAGTCACATTAAGCACTAGAAGTTCTATTTTAGCGAAAAATGTTCCTACTGTTCGACTTTAAATAACATAAGAGAGTTTGTTCCTCTTTAGGCATTTGGTGGTATAGAAAAGTTTATGAGCACCATTGTAGAACTAGTAACGGCAACTATTGCTTTTGTGCAACTTTCGGTTCTTGACGAGAGTTTACTATCGCTTGAATAGCACTTTGGGAGGTTGTAGTCAAAGCTTACTTCTTATTTAGATCTTATAGTTGTAAGATTCACTTAAAGCTATAAAACAAGATGCTTTGCCCATATTTTCGTGTTAAAAAAATTTTTACCAAATAAATAGAACCGACTTCCATATCAAAACACTACAAAGGCAAAAATAACTTTAATTTCGGAAGGCGGTGTCAAAAACGAAAATATATACAAAACTAAAGACACCGCCTTCCGAAATTAAAAAAAAATTTTTGCAAAAAAAAAGAACCGACTTCCATATCAAAACACTCCAACTCCAAAAATAACTTTAATTTCGGAAGTCGGTGTTATTGGTTTTGGTTTTCTTTTTTTTTTCACACCGCCTTCCGAAATTAAAGTTATTTTTGGCGTTGGAGTGTTTTGATATGGAAGTCGGTTCTTTTTTTGCAAAAAAATGTTTTTTTCACGCTTTTTAGTGGGTCGGTTTGTAATTTATCTAGTTACAAAAGCCATATCACCTTTTACAAAATATTGCTTTTCCCGATGCATAGCCGTAAATTTTTGAGGAGTTCTCCTGGTACTTGACCATTACCTCTACATCACCATATGTATTGTGACGAGCATAAAGTGTTCAACATCCGTACTCAAGTAATCGAAACGTAATCCACGAAATACTTATTATTGAGGAGTTTCAGTGGCCATCTGTGGTCTTCATCATCAGTTCAACTTCTCCAAATGGTACTTTTCGGAAGCAACTGCTCAAGGTACTATAAGAAATACCCAAAACGCTATAGGTGTGCCTATAATATTTGAAGAGTTCCCTCGATTTCTCCAGGATCCCATCATCAGATCCTGATTTCGTAACAATGGGACCAACTAGAAAGTATACCCATTCAAACGCAAAAAGAATTTTTCAAATCGGTCCAGCCGTCTCCGAGTTATGAGGTAACATACATAAAAAAAAAAAAAAGTTCAAGACGAATTGTAAACCTCCTTTTTTTGAAGTCGGTTAAAAACAAGCTCTAATTGACGCCTAAATGTTTGTTGGGATGTGTTGTAGAAAATTCATGTACTATCGATTCAAAGCCAATACTGCCAAGAATGTTCCAGAAGCTATTCGACATACTCAGTACTGCTACTCACCGCCAGATGGCGTTAGTGTCTCGAACGCACTAGAAGTCGGTCGAAGTTTCTCGATATACTCAGTACTGCAACTCGCCGCCAGGTGGCGTTAGTGTCTCGAACATTCTAGATGTCGGTGTTCGGAAGTTTCTCGACGTACTAGCTAAGCGACTGGCGAAACAGTAATTCTTTCAGGTTAAGCAAGGTCCGTACGTCCGTGGAGGGCTTACCATCTAAACAAGTTTCCTTTTTTAGGGTTCCGTAGCCAAATGGCAAAAAACGGAACCGTTATAGTTTCGTCATGTTTGTCTGTCTGTCTGTCGGCCCATCCGTCCGTATGTCACAGCCATTGTATTCCGAAACTATTAGAACTATACTTGTGAAACTTGCCTAACTTCTATAATAATGGAGGTAAGAATCTAAAAAAATATATACTGTATCTTAATGTAAACCTTCAATGAACAAACTTGGTTTGAACGAGATCGGGTCAGCAGTTTTTGAGATATAGCATATTTTCTAAAACCACAAATATAACTTTGTAATTCATACAAATACTATGAAAAACAAAGTTATTTGACATAGTTATTACGGAAGCCTTCTTGGGCGAGTCTGACTCGCCCTTGGTCAATTTTTTTAATCATAAAATGTCCCCTCCCGCTGTGAGTGGAGCGGAAGTGGAGGGGAGTGTCAGACTTCTACTGACTAAAAACCCACCCTGTTCCTTCAGCTGCCCTTGAGTTCCGGGGTCACGGTATCTCGTTAGAACATTTCCGCAACCCCGGCTGGCAATGGCCCGGTCGGGTTCCGTCAATACTGACTGCTCTTTGAGGCACGCGTGGAACACTGTGCGTGTACCTACGTACCATATTTAGCGTGCGCATTGACTGCACGCTGTGTGTCAGCTCGTGTACTATCGTTACGGGCGGTACGCTTCCGGGGCGTATAGTCAAGCGACACGCGTTTTGTTTTTATACATTTACTTTAAAACACCGTAGTAATTTAACCATTGTTGTTGTGTTGTGGCTCGAGTTTAACAGTAGGTCGATGCGGTCGAGTGCCGATGATTTTATTATAGTTTTATTATACAAACGAACAGTATCAATATTATGATATTAATGTAGGTACTGATGTCAAATATATGTTATTCTTTCTTTCTTTATACAATACACTAAAGTACCCGTGTTGGGATGGGTTTTGATTTGATAGTTTATAAGATTTTACTAACAATATTTAGTAACTAGCTTTTGCCCGCGACTTCGTCCGCGTGGAATAGTTACTTTGGGCTAACGTTAAATTTAACCCCGATTTTGAAGCATTCTTCATTGGTGCTCCGCTCCTATTGGCCTTAGCGTAATGATATATAGCCTATAGCCTTTCTAAATAAATGTACTATTTAATTAAAAATACTTTTTCAATTCGAACCAATAGTTCCTGAGATTATCGCGTTCAAACAAACAAACAAACTCTTCAGCCTTATATTATTAGCATAGATAGCTGTTGCCCGCGACTTCGTCCACGTTTCCGTCGTTTTCCGTAAAAAAAAAGTAGCCTATGTCCTTCCTCACGGTTCAGTGATTTTGATGTAACACACAGATTAACTTTCGTAATTTAGTAGGGAAATATAATATGTCAATCTATAATACTGTTGAAAAATATCGCAATACCGAACCGCACAATATTATTGTTAATAGCTGTGCCTGCGACTCCGTCAGCGTGTAACTCCTTGTGTGTTATTAAGTTAACGTATTGGTAATATTGTTTAGATCACGTTCACATGAGGCTTAAGTACCTATAGAACGACAATACTTCAGCGCAAAGCTTCCGGGTAAACTATGTTGAAAGTTGACCCGTCCGGCACGTGAACATAAAGATTTCTAGAACTGCTAACCCGGGAAAGAGCGACGTACAACTGACCATGCGAGAAACAACTGACACCGAGATCTACTCCAGCAACACGAAAAGTCTGCCCTTGAGCCTTATTAATTGTCATTGCATAACACACCGATACTGGGAATCGCGTTCTTTTAAATTGGAATGGAAAATTATTTAGTATTATGGGAATTCTGGGAATAAAGACGGTTTCTCCTGCATCGCAACCTGTTAAAATTTGAGCCTCGATTATATTTTGTTGCAACTGGGTTACTTTTAGCCGAGTTCCATTGCAAAGTTGTGGTGGTTTTAAATTTCGGAGCAGAATAATAATCAGAAAGCTTCGAACTGCTAAGCTATCGGGAGTTACACGTGTTATTGTGAGTCAACCATAAAAGATAGATATATGCTGTCGTGGGATATTTTTTATATAATTTTAAGGAGAACATTTCCGTTATAAATGATTTCTGTGAAGCTTTAACCATTAAGGTTGCACACGCGACGGAAGCTTAAAAAATGGAGTAACTTCTCCCGTTTTCCCAACATTTCCCTTCACTGCTCTGCTCCTATTGATTGTAGCGTGATGAAAAGTATACTATAACCTGCTCAGGAGTATGAATATTAATTGTACCAAGTTTCGTTAAAATCCGTCGAGTAGTTTTTGTTTCTATAACGGTTATACAGACAGACAGACAAAAATTTTACTGATTGCATTTTTGGTATCAGTATCGATCCCTAATCACCCCCTGATAGTTATTTTGTAAATATATTTCATGTACAGAATTGACCTCTCTACAGATTTATTATAAGTATAGATATAGATAACTTGTTTCTGCTCGCGGCTGCGCTCGCGTGGTAAGTCTTTTTCAGCAAAAAATGAATATATGTCTATGTTACTTAGGAATAACGTAGCTTTCGTTTGGAGAAACAATTACCTAAATCGGCTCAGTAGGTCCAGAAGTGACTTTCTACAAACTTACAAACTTTACCTCTTTATAGTATGAGACGAATAAGAAGAATTTGTAATTTAAATATCTATACTTATAATAAATCTGTAGAGAGGTCAATTCTGTACATGAAATATATTTACAAAATAACTATCAGGGGGTGATTAGGGATCGATACTGATGCCAAAAATGCAATCAGTAAAATTTTTGTCTGTCTGTCTGTCTGTCTGTCTGTCTGTCTGTATAACCGTTATAGAAACAAAAAGTACTTGACGGATTTTAACGAAACTTGGTACAATTATTTTTCATACTCCTGAGCTGGTTATAGTATACTTTTCATCACGCTACAATCAATAGGAGCAGAGCAGTGAAGGGAAATGTTGGAAAAACGGGAGAAGTTACTCCATTTTTTGAGCTTCCGTCGCGTGTGCAACCTTTATGGTTAAAGCTACACAGATATCATTTATGACGGAAATGTTCTCCTTAAAATTATATAAAAAATATCCCACGACAGCATATGTCTATCTTTTATGGATAACTCACAATAACACGTGTAACTCCCGATAGCTTAGCAGTTCGAAGCTTTCTGATTATTATTCTGCTCCGAAATTTAAAACCACCACAACTTTGCAATGGAACTCGGCTAAAAGTAACCCAGTTGCAACAAAATATAATCGAGGCTCAAATTTTAACAGGTTGCGGTGCAGGAGAAACCGTCTTTATTCCCAGAATTCCCATAATACCAAATAAATCTATACTTATAATAAATCTGTAGAGAGGTCAATTCTGTACATGAAATATATTTCCAAAATAACTATCAGGGGGTGATTAATGATCGATACTCATGCCAAAAATGCAATCAGTTAAATTTTTGTCTGTCTGTCTGTCTGTCTGTATAACCGTTATAGAAACAAAAACTACTCGACGGATTTTAACGATACTTGGTACAATTATTTTTCATACTCCTGAGCGGGTTAAAGTATACTTTTCATCACGCTACAGTCAATAGGAGCAGAGCAGTGAAGGGAAATGTTGGGAAAACGGGAGAAGTTACTCCATTTTTTAAGCTTCCGTCGCGTGTGCAACCTTAATGGTTAAAGCTACACAAATCATTTCATGACGGAAATGTTCTCCTTAAAATTATATAAAAGATATCCCACGACAGCATATGTCTAACTTTTATGGATAACTCACAATAACACGTGTAAGTCCCGATAGCTTAGCAGTTCGAAGCTTTCTGATTATAATATTTGTCTACTCTTATAACACGTCTACGTTTATAACACTCTCAGTCACCCCTAATTAAAAAAGTTAACATTATTAACTATTCCATAAAAAAATTGGCCAAGTGCGAGTCAGACTCGCCCATGAAGGGTTCCGTAGTAACTATAATATAATATGCAAATTTATTTGACGAAAAAAAAAACTAGCTTATTGATATTTTTTACAACTGCGCCAAATAAATTTGTTTTGACAAAAAAACCTTACAAATTTCTTAAAACTGGCTTTTTATATTTTTTACAACTGCGCCGAATAAATTTGTTTTTCATAGTGTTTGTATGAATTACAAAGTTATATTTGCGGTTTTATAAAATATACTGTATCTCAAAAACTGCTGAACTGATTTCGTTCAAACTAATTTTGGTTGAAAGTTTATATTAAGATCTACAGACATATATTTTTTTTTAGATTTTTGACTCCATTATTATAGAAGTTAGAGGTTGTGTCCGCCACACACACATTTTACCACTTTGGAAGCTTATATCTTTTAAACGATTGACTTTATGGAAAAGTGGTTTTAGAAACCCCGATGTCGTTTTTAAAGAACTGTCTATAGATACCACACATGCATCGATTTCATGAAAAAAAATATTTTCAGGTTTAGTTCCATGTATGGGGAGCCCCCCTTTATTTTAAATATTTTTTAATTTTTTTCTCAAAATCGGAAAGCGGTTCACAGAATACATCTACCTATCAAGTTTCACATGTATAGTCCTAATAGTTTCGGAATAAAATTGCTGTGACAGACGGACGGACGGACAGACAGACAGACAGACAGACGGACAGACATGTCGAAACTATTAAGATTCCGTTTTTTGCCATTCGGCTACGAAACCGTAAAAAGAATCATATAAATCGGTATAGAAACACCAAAGTTATACATGAAATACGCTTATAATAATAAGCCATCGCGCGTGAATACTGAATCATGCTATAAGGATAATTTTTGAGAATCGGTCGCCGCGCTCGACGCGTCTCGCGGTCGAAGCGTTCTCTAGGTACTTAAGCCTCATGTGAACGTGATCTAAACAATATTACCAATACATTAACTTACGCTGACGGCGTCGCGGGCACAGCTATATTGTATCATTACGCTAAGGCCAATAGGAGCGGAGCGCCAATGAAGAATGCTTCAAAATCGGGGTTAAATTTAACGTTAGCCCAAAGTAACTATTCCACGCGGACGAAGTCGCGGGCAAAAGCTAGTGTATATTAAAAATGTATGATTAATGTTCTGTATCTGAAATTTGTTTTTCATAATAATACGTTTTGATAAAGGTAAAACCATTGGTATCTTGTCACTAAACTACCTTTTAATTAATAAAAATCAATGTTTGTGTGTTTGTTCTTTATATGTTTTTAATCCATCAATCAGATTGTGACGAAACTTTGGATGTTTCGTGCAGACGCGATAAGTTTTCTGGACCCAAAAATCCTCTGCCGCATTGGCGCTATTTACTCTAATCCATGATAAATTAATGTATACATATAAAAGTGAAATACACTGGCACTGATTAATCACGAAATCTCAGAAACTACAAGTAGTAGGGCTCTCAAATTGCATGGGAATTCCTTTTAGTACGTAGATGCTCGTTAAGACGGGATTTTGCGAAATTCCCACGAGATCGGGATTTACACGGGAAAAACTTCCCACGCGAACGAAGTCGCGAGCAACTGCTAGTCCATGATAAATTAATGTTCATATTATGTAATTACAATACTAACAAAAGACAACTACATTTTTAACCGACTTCAAAAAAGTGAGGTTCCCAATTCGTCTTGAACTTTTTTTTTTATTGTTGTTACCTCATAATTTGGAGACGGCTGGACCGATTTGAAAAATTCTTTTTGCGTTTGAATGGGTATACTTTCTAGTTGGTCCCATTGTAACGAAATCAGGATCTGATGATGGGATCCTGGAGAAATCGAGGGAACTCTTCAAATATTATAGGTACACCTATAGCGTTTTGGGTATTTCTTATAGTACCTTGAGCAGTTGCTTCCGAAAAGTACCATTTGGGGAAGTTGAACTGATGATGAAGACCGCAGATGGCCACTGAAACTCCTCAATAATAAGTATTTCGTGGATTGCGTTTCGATTACTTGAGTAAGGATGTTAAACACTTTATGCTCGTCACAATACATATGGCGATGTAGAGCTGATGGTCAAGTACCAGGAGAACTCCTCAAAAAGTAACGGCTATGCATCGGGAAAAGCAATATTTTGTAAAAGGTGATAAGTTGTTGATATTATGGCTTTTTTAAATTACAAACCGACCCACTAAAAAGCGTGAAAAAAAATGTGATAAGTTGTTGATATTATGGCTTTTTTAAATTACAAACCGAACAACTAAAAAGCGTGAAAAAAAAAATTTTGCAAAAAATAGAACCGACATCCATATCAAAACACTACAAAGCCAAAAATAACTTTAATTTCGGAAGGCGGTGTGAAAAAAAAAAAGAATATCCAAAACCAATAACACCGACTTCCGAAATTAAAGTTATTTTTGGCTTTGTAGTGTTTTGATATGGATGTCGGTTCGATTTTTTGCAAAAAAAAATTATCCTACTGTGAGTCGACTATGATAATATTTCCATTCAGTTTACAAGCCCTTCACACTAACTGCTCCGTTGGTGGAGTGGTCGCAAGCACGACTGCGGACGACGAGGTCTCGGGTTCTATTCCTGGCTCGGGCAAAAAGTGCTATCGGGTTTTTCTTGTACGAGGGTTTCTTAGTAGTGGATCGGAGTTTGGAAATTAGCGGTGTGACGCCCGCGTGCCTCGGAAAGCATGGTAAAACGTTTGTCCCGGCGTTCATTTTGAAATCTTTGACAGTGATTACGGATAGTCAGAAATCAGTAATTCTGACACTGGTATCGCCAAGGAGTATCGTGTTACCCAAGTACTGCGTTTTGCTATTTTAAACAATATTCTTTATTCAAACATTAATTATTGAGAAAAATAAAACATATCATGTCATATTATGTGTCAATCAACCAAATAATTATTTATTTCCTTATGGGAAATATGACGGGATATGGGTAATATGAGTTCTTTTATCGTTTAAAATAGGAAACGCAATGGTTGATTGTTAAATTAATAAAGACATTTTGCAATGCACCATTTAAAAATTCATGTAACTGTACGCGTTTATCAAAATCGAGCACTGTCAAATATTTAGGCGTCATAATTGACAATAAACTAAATTTCCAACCACATATCGAGGCCCTGGTTCCTAGAATACGTAAACTTATTTACATATTTAAATCTCTTCGACATATTGCCGACTCTTCAATAATTAAAATGGTTTATCTAGCACTGTGCCAATCCGTACTGACTTATTGCATAACTTCTTGGGGTGGTGCTGCTAAAACGTACCTTCTGAAGTTAGAGAGAGCCCAAAGAGCTATTCTAAAAGTAAGTTCTTCCCTCCCCATACGACACCCAACCTTTGATCTATATCAACACTGTAAGGTACTGACAGTTCGGCAACTTTTCATTTTAGGAACAGTAACCAGGAAGCACTCGGAACTTTCCTATGACCACAAAATCCTTTCTAATAAAAGAAGATCCGATGCTGTTTGCACGACCACTAGATTTAAGAGCAGTCTAGCACATAAGTTCTACGGTTTTCTGGCCCCATACTTGTATAATAAGATTAATAAACAACTGTTGATATATCCTCTTACTCGGGCAGAGTGCAAGAGGAAAGTTTGTTCTTGGCTTCAAGGTACTGATTACGATATAACAGAATCTTTATTGAAACCCTTACAATAACATAAATTCACTAACAATACCATAAAAATCTATCACATGCACACCAAACACTAACACGCGCTCGCGCGCACTCACTCACACACACACACACACACACCCTCACACACTCCTCTCCACACACATTCACATATTCTCTACTGAACGTTAACCTACCAACCGCTTAGCTTTAGTTATAATAATTGTTTTTCCTATGTATTTTTCTTATTGTTATTACCAATCGTTTCATTAATGTTTTATTTCATATTGTATTAATATCGTGTTCATTTAATACAGGTCATATGTAAAAATTGTCCGACGGAGGGTAAGCCTGGTGATCTGTAATACAGGTTTTACCTTCAACAGACACCAGTCTCTATGTAATGTGCCATGTGACATTGTACTGTGTTCGTTCTTGAGAAAATAAATAAAAAATATTATTAATATTTTACGAAGACTTTTCGAGATTTCGCACGCTTTAATCCAATACTGTCACTATCCAAAATTTTGCCAAATCGACTTTTTAATGTCATCTGTTGGGAAACGTAGAACTACACGTAATCGTGCTTACACTAGTCTAAAAGTAACATAAATAACCGCTATACGGGCAGTAGTCCGCTTCGTCACTAAACAAAAATGTTCCCAGTCTCATTCCGTTTTTTGCCTCTCCTGAAAAGTTGACTTTTTGGGATAGTGACAGTATTGGTTTAAGCGTGCGATTTAGTTATTCAATATTGCACGGCTACGGTGTTCAGTTTTTCTTGGTTGTGTTGTTTCGAATAGGTGAGATTAGAGATTTAGTTATTCGAGATCCCATGGCTACGGCGGCGCCGCGGCGTTAGGTGTTTCGTATTCGTGAACTTACGGGGACGTGCTCTTCGGTGCTTCATTTTCGAAATCACGTGTCACACCCGTTGTGAGGATACTAATACTCAGCTGCGTCCGGTCAGACTGGATGCCGACCCAACCTGCAGGAAAAGGCCAAGAAAATGACGATACAATACAATACAATCATTTATTTTTTATCCAAAGTAAAGTACAGATTATACACATCTGTTTACAGTGAAGGATTTACAGGTGCAGAGTATATTTGATCAATGACCCCTATGCTAAGGTGTTATAGGAGTCATCCATCCGTCCGTTATGTGTACAATCAGTGTTAATCAGTAGATAGAGAACTTGTAAAAAAAAATAATTTACGTGTTCCGTCTGCATCATTCTACAACGGCAGAGGACATTGTCAAATACATTATGGCGAAATTCCATTTCTCCCTGAGGGTCGAACGGCTAGAGTCTCATCATGAAACTAATTTTAATTTTTTTGTTTAGCATCTGTCGACTTTCATGAAGGAGGAATTTTGGCGGAGAGGTGTAATTTTCCGGCGTTTTCGAGGCGTTTACGCTGATAACTCGTGTAACATGGTATAAGTTTTGGTTTAATGATATAATATTAGTTTATTTATATTTATGGTAATAGATTGTATTTTAATTGTATGGGCCAAGTTGCCTGAAATATACCTATAAAATTCTATTCTATTCTATTCTTTACAAGCTCTTTATATACGTTAGGCACAGCGTTAACAACCGCACTGTCTTACTACACAACAACCAGCTAGTTAACCATTGTTAGTTCGTAACCGAGAGCGTAGAGGCTTTAAGGCTACGCTACACTGCTATACCGAAGCTTCGTAGAGCTAAGCTAAGCTGATCAAATGAAACTACTCAATAATAAGTATTTCGTGGATTGCGATTCAATTACTTGAATAATTATGGATGTTAAGCACTTTATGCTCGTCACAATGCATAATATGGTGAAGTAGAGCTGATGGTGAAGTACCAGGAGAACTCCTCAAAAATAAAACCGACTTCTATATCAAAACACTACAAAGTCAACAATAAGTAGGTATCTCAAGTAACACAAACAAAAAATACACTTAAAAACATAAAATAAAAACATATTTTTACAAAAAATTGAACCGACTTCAAAACTTCCAAAAAAGACTTGCACTACACAGAGAAAAATAACCTTAAATATTTTGTTGGCACCGATTTCAGCCATGTGAGTAGATACCTAGCCCTTATTTTTAACGGAATTAGGCATCCAATAAAACAATATTTAAGGTTATTTCTCTCTTTGTAGTGCAAGTCTTTTTGGAAGTTTTGAAGTCAAAAAAGTTTTTATTGGCTTTGTAGTGTTTTAATATGGAAGTCGGTTTAATTTTTTGCTATAAAGTTTTTAGCGTCTTAACGAAAAAGTTGATTTAAATGAATTTTGACACATGGAAAGATTATATCCCGGTATATGATAAATATTAGAATGATTTTTAGGGTTCCGTAGCCGAATGGCAAAAAACGGAACCCTTATAGTATGTCACAGCCATTTTATTCTGAAACTATTAAGACTATATATGTGAAACTTAGTAGGTAGATATATTCTATGAACCGCTTTCCAATTTTATGAAAAAAAATAAAAAATATTTAAAATAAAGGGGGGTCCCCATACATGGGACTAGAACTGAAAATATTTTTTTTCATGAAACCTATGCGTGCGTAGTATCTATAGACAGGTCTTTAAAAATGATATGAGGGTTTGTAAAACCACTTTTTCATAAAGTCAATCGTTTAAAAGATATAAGCTTCCAAAGTGGTAAAATGTGTGTCCCCCCTCTAACTTCTATTTAAAACCGCAAAGATAACTTTGTAATTCATACAAACACTATGAAAAACAAAGTTATTTAGCGTAGTTGTAAAAATGTAAATAAGCTAGTTTTAACAAATTTTAAGGTTTTTTTTTATTCGTCAAATAAATATACATATTATATTATATTATACTATTATAGTTACTACGGAACCCTTCATGTGCGAGTTTAATACGCACTTGGCCAATTTTTTACTTTTATCGGGCAAATTGATACGTACAGGTCTTCATCTATATCTATTCTCTCTATATAATAAAATTGTAGAAAAGTGGTGTCTGTACAATGGAAATATATTAAAAAAAAGTAGCAGGGGTTATTACTATATCGATGCCGAACCCGAAATTGTAATTAATTTTTTTTTGTCTGTTTGTCTGTGTGTTTGTGCACGCTAATATCAGAAATGGCTTATTAGATTTAGATGCGCTTTTCACTAATATATTGTAGTAAGCTTCAATTAACATTTAGTGTTTATTTCATGTCAATCGGTTCATAAATAAAAAAGTTATGTCAATTTAAAGAATCACGGCGAACATTTGTTAAGGTATTCTATCAGAGTACGTACTACTTTCCTCGAGTTTTGGGTATTTACTTATCTTTATTTTTATTTAGGGTTTGTAAATAAATATTGTAAGCATTTGTTATAAGTTAGGCATTTCTTTCCTTGATTTTCGGTATACTTATCTTAATTTGTATTTAGGATATATATATTATGAGTATTTGGTATTCTTTATTTCTTTTCTTGATTTTCTTTATTAAGTGCTAGCTTTTTGAAGCATTCTTCATTGGCGCTTCGCTCCTATTGGCCTTAGCGTAATGATACAATATAGCTGTGCCCGCGACTCCGTCAGCGTAAGTTAAGGCGAGGTTATTCGAAAAAACGTCGTTTTCAATTGTGTTTCATTCGTAGATAACACGGATTTAAATTTTGAAAAAAACATATTACATAATTCATACTTTGTTCTTTCTATTTCGGTCATCCGATACACGATTACTTGCATTTCACTGCATCTAATAAAATCGCAAAGACAAGTCTAAATTACGGTCTTATTCTTATTTTATTTAAGTTTTATTAAGCTTTGAATAATAAAACTTATACCATAATAAAGGTCGTAAAAAATGACATATAAATGTCGGTCGTCATAATGTGAAATTTGAAAATATTTATGCCACTAATTTCAAAAATAAGTGTTTTCCTATTATTTTCATGCGCGCGGCCGCGCGCCCCGCGTCCTTTAGTCCCGAGCGGAACGTGATGGAGGTCGGACGTATGTCAATTTTTAGCGAACCTGCCACCCCCGCTAAGTTTGGTTCCGGTCGAGCCAAAAAATCATTATAAAATATTAATTCCTATCGTTTAGTTTTAAATAGTTGTAATATAAATTGTTTTTATTAGGTAAGTACTTTAGTTATAATTTTGGTCAGTAAAACTAATGGACAAAATTAACAAAAAGAAGTTGTCATCGCTGGCTCTACGAAGGCTGAATAAACAAAAAAAGTAAGAAGGCTTTGACAATATAAATATTTAGACCTATATAAATATTTTTCTTTACTAACTAGGTTCTTTCTGTATTCAGAGGTAGGTAGGTACCTCAGAATACAGAAAGAACCTAGTTACGCGGAATAGATTTCGAAACCACAAAATAATATGTGTGTAAATAAAGACGCCACGCGCGCAAAAGCTATAATAGTTTATTTTTCTCGCGGAATAGATTTGCCAACCGCAAAAAGTGTGTGAAACAATTGAATTTGAACCCTATGTCAAAGAACATAAAGCCGCCGCGTGCGCAAATGTTATAATGCTCTTTTCAAATGTCAGACTCAAAGGAAACTTTGACAATATTATTATAGGTACCAATAATTATTATACAAATTAATATTTTACTTTACTAAGTAGATAAGTACCTACGCGGAATAGATTTACAAACCGCAAATATGTGTGTAAAACAAAAACATTTTTGACTTTCTTTCTCCTATAAAAAAATGAAAATGTTTCTTATTTTATTCAACAAAATATGTAAAATATCTAAATATAATACGTATAAAAGTACTTTCAATAAAAAAGAAATCACAAAAATATGTGATTAGAGTCTGGGTTTGATCCAGAATACTGACGGTTGTCAATCCGATTCTTTACTAAACGCGCTAAAAAAACATTAGTTACCCGAGTTGAAATAACTGACCCTATTCGACTGAATTAGGTTTTATTTTCGTAAATGTAATAATGGTTATATGGTACAGTCGATCATTCGTCGCTATGACCACAGTATAAAGATCATACAGTAGGTCGACGCCTTGGATCTTGTGGAAAATGCCGACAACGTCTAGACCGTATCGCAATGGCTGGGGTTGTCACAAGTAAACAATATTTATTACGCGCAGCAAACTCGTGCCATAGTGTAGAAATATACAGCATGCAGACCATTTCCTACGAAAATATCATTTATTATTTTCGGCAAACTTTATAACTCTCTGTCTTCGGTGTTCGTATCAACTTTACGCTGATGATCTGCAATTGTATGTATCTACGCGGGTGGAAAGTTTGTCAGACGCTATAGGAGATGTAAACCAAGATTTAGATGCTATCAAAACTGGTCTGATTGATTTGGGGGCCAGTTCAGCTCTTGCAGCTGAGTCCGTAAGGTGGTCGAAGAGCCTAGTCGTCTCCTGTTCACCGTTATGCAACCAGTAAACAACACCAACAACGAGCAAAGATGGTCTTGAGAAAAGTGCTTACATTTCTTTTTCATGAAAATGATTAATCAGAAAAAGTTTCACATCTTTGTGTATGTCTACTTTTTTAAGAGTTTTCCTATAAAGTATTCATGTACCAAAGGGAAACAGATAATATGTTGTAAAATGTCAAAAATGTGATATATCGTGTCAGGTTCTATGGCTTTTTACTGCATTTCGAATCACGCGCACTCCCTAATGTTCCCCGTCCAACCTCCATTAAATGCCTTCTCCCTCTTGTATTTACTCGATTTGTTTATGATCTATGTAGGTTCATTGAGATAAAAAAAAAAATATCCAAAAATAAAACCGACTTCCATATCAAAACACTACAAAGGCAAAAATAACTTTAATTTCGGAAGGCGGTGTCAAAAACGAAAATATATACAAAACTAAAGACACCGCCTTCCGAAATTAAAGTTATTTTTGTCTTTGTAGTGTTTTGATATGGAAGTCGGTTCTATTTTTTGCAAAAAATTTTTTTTTCACGCTTTTTAGTGGGTCGGTTTGTAATTTATCTAGTTACAAAAGCCATAATGTCAACAACTTTTAAATCACCTTTTACAAAATATTGCTTTTCCCGATGCATAGCCGTTAATTTTTGAGGAGTTCTCCTGGTACTTGACCATCAGCTCTACATCACCATATGTATTGTGACGAGCATAAAGTGTTTAACATCGAATCAACCACTCAAGTAACCGAATCGCAATCCACGAAATACTTATTATTGAGGAGTTTCAGTGGCCATCTGTGGTCTTCATCATCAGTTCAACTTCCCCAAATGGTACTTTTCGGAAGCAACTGCTCAAGGTACTATAAGAAATACCCAAAACGCTATAGGTGTGCCTATAATATTTGAAGAGTTCCCTCGATTTCTCCAGGATTTCATCATCAGATCCTGATTTTGTAACAATGGGACCAATTAGAAAGTATACCCATTCAAACGCAAAAAGAATTTTTCAAATCGGTCCAGCCGTCTCCGAGTTATGAGGTAACATACATAAAAAATAAAAAAAAGTTCAAGACGACTTGAGAACCTCCTTTTTTTGAAGTCGGTTAATAAAGCTGTAGCGTACTGTACTATCGTTTTAACAGTTCTGTGCCATATTTCTAATTTTCTCTTTTCATACTCATTTTATTCCTGCTACCACTGGTAAACTGGTAACACATTGAGTGAAACACATTTGACATTGCAAAAGCTGTCATGTCATGTTTGCATACAAAATAATTTTGATTTTTTTTTACTTCAATTTTAATACTTTTCATCATCCAAAATACTTTACCAAACAACCTCCAGCGTTTGTAAAATTGTGGTGGGTCCTCCACAAAAGCCGCAAGAGTTGAAGTTGAATCACGGCATTAGCCAGTTGTGCATAAATGATTGTAGTTTTTAGAGAGAAAAAAAGTATGTGGTTGAGGGACCCTCGTCGTCTCTCTCGTCAGAAGACAGTCACAAGTATTAACACTTTTGCGTTACAATTTCTGCCAGTTTAGAAGCCGCGTAAAATAAATTCGTTCCAAAAAGTGTTTGTATGTTGCTATTATTGGTATAACTATTTGATTGAAAATATTTATATTTTTTATTTACAAACATAATATTTCACACAGAATACCTCTAAGCCCTCTTTCAATATAACAATAATTGAATTGTAATACAACTCTCCTAATGTAAGTGTGCCTACCTAATACTTGATTTTTATACTGTGCCATGATGATTTCGCACCCTTTGGGAAAGTCGAATAGCGCGCGGCGTATAATTTTGAATCGTACCCGTATTCATGACCTACGTGCCAGTCAGATTTTTTATTCACCTTATTCACAAAAATAAATTAATATACTTATTTTTAATTATTACTAATTAGGTTCAAGTTTATACAATACGTACCTATTCTATCTATAAACTTGAAAATACTTACTATTAAAACAAAACAAAATAAACATAAACTAATCAATTCAAGTTGATCTACTGCATTGCTCTATTCTGTGACGCATCTTCGTACCTACTTGAGTTCGTGAACTCATGAGCGGTGCGCTTGGCGCGCGCGTCTCCCGCGCGTCGTAATTTGTTACGTTTTGCTATTCGTTGCGGGGGCTGAGGTAAGCGTCGAATACCTACGGCGCTCGGATAACCCGGCCTTAATGTATTGGTAATATTGTTTAGATCACGTTCACATGAGGCTTAAGTACCTAGAGAACGCTTCGACCGCGAGACGCGTCGAGCGCGGCGACCGATTATCAAAAATAATCCTTATAGCATGATTCAGTATTCACGCGCGATGGCTTATTATTATAAGCGTATTTCATGTATAACTTTGGTGTCTATACCGATTTATATGATTCTTTTTACGGTTTCGTAGCCGAATGGCAAAAAACGGAATCTTTATAGTTTCGACATGTCTGTCCGTCTGTCTGTCTGTCTGTCTGTCCCTCCGTCCGTCTGTCACAGCAATTTTATTCCGAAACTATTAAGACTATACATGTGAAACTTGATAGGTAGATGTATTCTGTGAACCGCTTTCCGATTTTGAGAAAAAAATTAAAAAATATTTAAAGTAAGGGTGGGTATACATGGAACTAAACCTGAAAATATTTTTTTTCATGAAATCGATGCATGTGTGGTATCTATAGACAGTTCTTTAAAAACGACGTCGGGGTTTCCAAAACCACTTTTCCATAAAGTCAATCGTTTAAAAGATATAAGCTTCCAAAGTGGTAAAATGTGTGTGTGGCGGACACAACCTCTAACTTCTATAATAATGGAGTGAAAAATCTAAAAAAAATATATGTCTGTAGATCTTAATATAAACTTTCAACCAAAATTAGTTTGAACGAAATTAGTTCAGCAGTTTTTGAGATACAGCATATTTTTTAAAACCGCAAATATAACTTTGTAATTCATACGAACACTATGAAAAACAAATTTATTCGGCGCAGTTGTAAAAAATGTAAAAAAGCCAGTTTTAAGAAATTTGTAAGGTTTTTTTTTTCAAAACAAATTTATTTGGCGCAGTTGTAAAAAATGTAAATAAGCTAGTTTTAAGAAATTTGTAAGGTTTTTTTTTCGTCAAATAAATTTGCATATTATATTATAGTTACTACGGAACCCTTCATGGGCGAGTCTGACTCGCACTTGGCCAATTTTTTTATGGAATAGTTAATAATGTTAACTTTTTCAATTAGGGGTGACTGAGAGTGTTATAAACGTAAGAGTAGACAAATATTATATATAATCAGAAAGCTTCGAACTGCTAAGCTATCGGGAGTTACACGTGTTATTGTGAGTCAACCATAAAAGTTAGACATATGCTGTCGTGGGATATTTTTTATATAATTTCAAGGAGAACATTTCCGTCATGAAATGATTTGTGTAGCTTTAACCATTAAGGTTGCACACGCGACGGAAGCTTAAAAATGGAGTAACTTCTCCCGTTTTCCAAACATTTCCCTTCACTGCTCTGCTCCTATTGATTGTAGCGTGATGAAAAGTATACTATAACCCGCTCAGGAGTATGAAAAATAATTGTACCAAGTTTCGTTAAAATCCGTCAAGTAGTTTTTGTTTCTATAACGGTTATACAGACAGACAGACAGACAGACAAAAATTAAACTGATTGCATTTTTGGCATGAGTATCGATCCTTAATCACCCCCTAATAGTTATCTATACTTATAATAAATCTGTAGAGAGGTCAATTCTGTACATGAAATATATTTCCAAAATAACTATTAAATAGTTATTTTGGAAATATATTTCATGTACAGAATTGACCTCTCTACAGATCTATTATAAGTATAGATAGATATAGATAAGTTCATTAGCTCAGGTTAGTAATTAATTTTTCTAGCAATTCTTTTGTTTTATAAAGTTAGTACCTTTAGTTTACACGTCTTAACACTTATTACTTAAACTGTGATAATTTTAGACTGTATAATAATCTGTAAGTATTTATAATTTAATTGCTTAGTTATTTAGTAAACATGTACTATGTTTACTAAATAACTAAGTAGTAAGTACTATTTTATTGTAAGAATGCCTCGAAGAAGATCCAACCTCTCACAATGTAGCAGAAATGCTAAAAGGATGAGATTAGTTCGATTACAGGAATCTGAGGAAGGTCGTGAGGCAAGGCTCTCTGCAACTCGGGAACATCAGGCTAGGTTTCGTGCTGCAGAAACTTCGACTCAGCGATAATCTCGACTGAGTTCAAATCGTTCTCGAATGATGACAACTCCAAATAGGGAAAACGAGGAACAACGAAAGGCACGTTTATCTGTCGATCGCGAAGCTCACGCACTATTGCGTGAGTCTGAGACTTTTGCTGACAGGAAACCCCGCCTGAGCTCCCAGAGAGTACGGACAACGAGGCAGTTTGGCGTATTTTAAGTTTTTCGATCCTCGAGAGATATCCACCCGTCATCCACCTTGACGTTCATCTTTAAGGTGGACAAAGAATATACTTCAACCCTGATAATGTAACGGAGCGTTTGGACAACCCAAGACGAACCACTCTGCTTGCTTTGTGAAACAGACGCATTTGCTAAGATACTCTTATACAACAAAGTTCCATCGTATTATACCTATAATAAACAACAGGGCATTTTTAACCGCAGAAGATGTGGAACAGTTGTAGTAGGTGAACCAGGTATTTTTAAAGATCATGTCATTGGTAAGGTTTATACGGTTCATCCAAATAACTCCGAATGCTTTTACCTGCGCCTACTGCTGCACGTTGTCCGAGGGCCTACTTCTTTTGCCGATCTCCGAAAGGTTGACAATATCGTACACCCTACATACCAAGCCGCTTGCCGGGCACGTCACTTGCTGGATGGGGATCAACATTGGGATGGTGCTTTGTCAGAAGCAAGTATTAGCGAAAGTCCTCACCGGTTGCAACATTTGTTTGCAGTCATCCTGGTGTTTTGTGCACTTTCTGAAGCTGCACAGTTGTGGTATAAGTATCAGAACAAATTGGCTGAGGAGTTTTTTAGGCACGTACAACTTAATGATAACAACCCAATTGAGGAGAGATTACATGAAAGTCAATTGAATCGTTGTTTGTTGGCTATTCAAGATATAGTTACATCTATTGGGGGTAATTCTATTTCTCAATATGGCATGCCGGTGGCATCATTTGACGGTGAACGTATTAATAGAGATTACGCGATGGAAACCAACTATGATCCAATTGACCTGGCCGAAATTTTACAAACTGATGTCTCGAGGCTAACTGATTAACAGCGTTTGATATTTGATCGGGTGTGCCGCAGCGTTGATAGTACTTTGGGAGAAATGCTATTTGTAGATGCACTCGCTGGAACGGGTAAAACATTTCTTATGAAAGTTATTTTGGCGAAGGTACGAAGCCAAGATAAAATTGCGCTTGCTGTCGCTTCATCAGGCATAGCAGCCACATTGTTGCCAGGTGGGAAAACTGCTTATACAATGTTCCGATCGATTTAGACCGCACAGAAAGCCCTGTTTGTAATATTTCAAGAAACAGCGATAAAGCTAAGGTTCTTCGTGATTGTAGCCTTATTATATGGGATGAGTCCACAATGGCCAATCGAAAAGCAGTAGAAGCAGTAGACAGAACGTTGCGAGATGTAAAGCAAAATGAGCAACCCATGGGTGGCATTACTATGCTTTTTTGTGGCGATTTTCGTCAGACACTCCCTGTAATACCACGTGGAACAACAGCTGATGAAGTTAGAGCCTGCCTAAAGAGTTCTCGACTTTGGCATTACGTTATCCCTTTGCATTTGACATTAAATATGCGTGTGCAAATTGGAGGCAACGAAAATACTCAAGAATTTTTAGATTTGCTACTTAAGATTGGTAACGGTGTGTATCCGCAGGAACAAGGAAAAGTTGTTCTTAATGAAAACCTATGCAACATAGTTTCATCAATGCGAGACCTCATATCATCTGTGTATGGAAACGAACGCAAAAACCAACTTGCGAAAATTCCTGGCTTTGTGAAAGAGCTATTTTGACGCCACGAAACGACCAAGCAGCAACAATAAACGCTGAAATTTTGAGCTATGTTCCGGGGGATTATGTTGAGTATATCTCCATTAACAGAGTCATGGAAGAAAGAGAATTTACAAGCTACCCAGTAAAATTTTTAGAATCCCTCAATGCTCCTGGACTACCAGCACTTAAAATAAAATTAAAAGTAGGCGTACCCATAATTCTTCTCAGAAATTTAAGCCCCACAAAATTTTGCAATGGCACCAGGTTAAAAGTGACCAATTTATAACGAAATCTGATAGAAGCAGAGATTTTATCAGGGTGTGGAAATAGTGAAAGTGTTTTCATTCCTCGGATTCCTCTCATTCCAAAAAAAAATCCATTGAGTTTTAAACGAGTCCAGTTTCCAGTCAGCCTATGTTTTGCGATAACAATTAATAAAGCCCAAGGTCAGACGCTGAAAGTTGTGGGTGTAGATCTAAGTATCAGCTGTTTCTCGCACAGTCAGTTGTATGTGGCTCTGTCACGGGTTAGCAATCCAAGAAGCCTGTATGCTTTCATCCCCGATGGCCATACGTCAAATATCGTACGTATCACTGTAAAGTAAATTTTTAGCTACCTACCCAAACGACGGTATATGTAATTCAAAATATGCTGCCCGAAAAGTTACTATTCCACGCGGACGAAGTCGCGGGCACAGCTAGTTAATAAATAAAAATACAAAACGATACTGATAAATCATTATGGATATTCAAAATCTATATTATTGTTGTAGTGGATGCTCAACTTAAGTACATTCAAGCCGCATCGTTACGCGCGTTGCGTTTCCGGGGTAGCCAGCAGTGAGGGTGTTTTTAATATCGTGCGGATTTCATCACGCACGCGGGATTGGCCCGCATGCGGAAAATTTCAGGCAGCGTGAGACACGCTAGCCCACGATTTAGTTTTGTGCGGGCTGCCATGCATTGTGGTTGTGTACAATGAACGACACACTCAGAAAATTATTGATCATATACTTAAGACGAGATCACAGTATGGCCTGTTTATTGAAAAAAGGTTTCTTGCTGGAACGTTTGTCACACACTACGGCAAATTACGAATGAATGAAAGGAAATTTAAGATTTATTTTCGAATGTCCATTCGTACTTTTGATGAATTGTTTGGAAGAATTGAACACAGGCTACAAAAATACAAATCAAGAAATAATCTATACTAATATAGAATCTATACTAATATTATAAAGCGGAAAAGTTTGTTAGTTAGTTTGTTTGTTTGTTTGTTTGTTTGTTTGCTTGAACGCGCTAATCTTCGAAAGTACTGGGTGGATTTGGATGAAATTTGGTATGGAAGTAGGTTGAAGCTTGAGGAAGGTTATAGGCTACTTTTACCCGACTGTAAAAAAGGAGAGTTATGTTTTTACCGTGATAGAATCCACGGGAGCGAAGCCCCGCGAGAGTACTATATAATAATATAATTATAAAGCGGAAAAGTTTGCTTGTTTGTTTGTTTGCTTGAACGCGCTAATCTTCGAAAGTACTGGGTGGATTTGGATGCAATTTGGTATGGAAGTAGCTTGAAGCTTGGGGAAGGTTATAGGCTACTTTTTACGTGACTGCAAAAAAGGAGAGTTATGTTTTTACCATGATAGAATCCACGGGAGCGAAGCCCCGCGTGGGTACTAGTATAAAAAATAAAAATACAGTTCCAGGCAGCGTCTCTAGTATCTCTGTTTTTATATAATTCATGGGATTTATCCCATAAGCACGGCCGCAGATGCACTTGAATTATAAAACGTTGTGTGTCAATTTTCATTTTAATGTATGTGACTGTACTACGCGCGCCTGCACCCCGCATGATTGTAAAACGCACACTGATTTTCATAGAAGTGCTCACGCGCGTGGAGTCCCCGCGTCCCGCGTGCGTATTCCACGCATTACAATAAATACTTGTATAAAAAAGACACTTGCGGGTGTTACGCATGCGGGGCAATCCCGCGTGCGTGATGAAATCCGCACGATATTAAAAACACCCTGAGGGAACTCTTTTATTTAGCTCACCTTCTTTGGTTTGCTGAAGTGATGAATGATTATGACAATAGAAGCCGCCTTTTACTCGCTAATATCAATAATTACTTGGGAGATAGATAATATTGATTTCTTAGATTGTGTTATCTGGATTTTGGAATAATATGAAATCTGCTTAAATAAGATCTCATCCTGATCTCATCTCCCGATGCTGTTGTGAGATCCTTATTATCTGGTGATATTTATATAATATTTAAGAGATTCAATCATTGGAATAGATTACAGTTATATACAGTAGGTATTTTATATATTCCACAACTTTTTTTTTTTTTTTTTTTTTTTTTTTTTTTAAATAATAATTTTAGTAGGTTGTGAGTTCGAACCCAGTTTGGCGCATAACTAAGTGTAATGTAATTATATCATTCCCACTGTTCTCAAATCGGTGAAGTATCTTCGTAAAAAAAATCATAGTCTAATGACTTTTCCCACTCTGGGTAGCGGGGAAGGGTGTTTCAGACTTCTAGTGACTAAACCCCACTCTGTACCTTCAACTGCCCTTATGTTCCAAGGCCATAGTTCCTTGTAAAGCCTGCAATACATCTTGGCCGAGTGTTGTCGAGTGAAGGCGAATACCAACATGTAGACGGTATATTTGCCTTGTCTTGCTATCGCTCGGTGTCACTTGCCTAGTTGGCCGAGTGGAAGCCAGCGCCAACGTGTATAGAGCTCATTTGGTGCAACTTGTCTTCGTTCGCCGTTGCTCGTGATCACTTGCCTACCTTCGGATCGGTGTCAGTCTTTGGTCACAAATCAAAAGAGCTCGCGTGCGCTCGGCCAACGTGTGGGCAGCTCTACAGACCCTCTTCTACATTGGTCGTCTGCATTGGCGTTCGACGAACTTGTCGAACGTGTGGACATTATTTCTTGCCTTGTACCTATTTGCCAACGCTCGCGTTGGCCTACGCTCGGCCAACATGTATTGCAGGCTTTTAAGAAGGTATCATGTGCTACAACCAAAAAATGTCATAAGAAGATTTTAATAGAGCAGTTATTTATTAATGTATCCATAGGAATAAGCAGTTTAGAGATAAAATGTAGGTATAATAAACAACGTGTAACAGAATAAACGCAATTCCTGAAAGTAGTTGGTTCAGAAACGGCTTCTGAATCGATTTCCGTCATAAAAATAGGCGTTAAATTTTGACGGAAAAATCTTTCATTTAACTTAAAATTTAAATACAGTATATATGACATAACAATTCTTAATTCAAGGAAATGCGCTCGTGTGCGTGTCGGCCGCTAACATTGCATGAGTGTATGCGTCTGCGTAAGGATATTGTATGACACACATACGTTTTGCGTTTAGTAAGGATAACTATTTTATGAAAAATGTCTGTTTGGTTTCAATTTATTTAGTTACAGATGTTGTTTTAGACTTATATTTTAATATTTTGAATAAATAAATATAAGTAAAAGACTATAAGTGTATTATTATTAAAATAAAATTAGTTTTGTGAATATGAGTTTTGTACGATGATACAAGATGAGCTGCCGACGAACTGTTTTACAGTTTAGCAGAATTAAAGAGTGTATTGTTATTAAATGACAGGCCTGTTGGTCTTGTGGTCAGTGGCCCTGACTGCTATGCGCAAGGTCGTGGGTTCGATTCCCACCCAGGACAAATGGTTGTGTGATGGATACGATCATTTGTTCTTTGTCTGGGTGTAATTTATCTATAACTAGCTTTTGCCCGCAACTTCGTTCGCGTGGGAGGTTTTTCACGCGCAATTCCCGATCCCGTTAGAATTTTGGGATAAAAAGTATCCTATGTTCGTTTTCTGGTTCTAAGCTACCTCCCTACAAATTTTCAGCCAAATCGGTTCTGCCGTTCTTGAGTTATAAATAGTGTAACTAACACCACTTTCTTTTATATAAGTATATAAGATATGTATGTATTTCTATTTAGAAATATATATGTATGTTTATCAGTTGTCTAATACTCATAACACAAGCTCTGCTTAGTTTGGGACGTTGTGTGAATGTTGTGGAATATTATATTATCCCCTTACGGCATACGACGCCATTTATGGCTGCTAAAGTTTGTAATTTTTTACAGTTCAACAAATTATTAAACTATAGTAAAATAAATTGTATCTTAAAAATGATTCTTTGTGAAACGAAATCTAGTTTTTTATCTGGGATAAGTTATTAGTTCTCAAAAATATTTGAGGTCTTTTACAAAGCGCGGCCAGCGAGTGAAGTTCACATCTGAGTGAAACTTTTATCAGTAAAAAAAATAAGTAATAATGTGATTGTGATCTTCAGTAAAAATTGGTATTCACTCTTTGAATCGTATACTATTATATCAGTTAGTTGTTGTTGTTATTGTAAATAATTTTATTTTTGTTTGATATTTGACCTGTTTTTTGCAAACACCAAACATGGCTTGGTATGCGTTCCGATCAAAATAATGTCAGTCAAATATGACTTCCTATGCACTCAAGCTTCTGTCTTATGCTTTTCGACAGTAGACTCTGCACGTTTTAGGGTAGTAACAAACATGTCAATATTATACTTCGTGATGATTCTTTGAGTGAACTTAACATTGCTTCCGATTCTGACCTAGAAAACGAACATCCTTCTTCCCGTTCAACTAATAAGAAGCACGTTATCATACCGGAGTCTGGCTCCGATAGTTACGATGCTGATACACCTTTACAGTACATGCAGCAAAAATAAGAGATCTAAAAGAACGAAAAATGGAGCCTAATGTTGAAGAAAATTTCAAGTTATGGATGGATATAAAACAGCTGGATTCACCAGCTAGATCTACCGACCGACTAAAGCTATCAATCCTATATTTACGTATGGTAAACGCATGGGCTTTTTTGGCGCAGTCCTCTACAATAATTACATGCCGCAGTTTTATTTTAAGCTTGCAGTTTCTGAACATAATTATGCGTAAAGCAGGAAAACCTCGGGGCGAGCTGTCACTGCATAAACCCTGCCTGGTTCTCCCATATCATCAAAAAAGCCCCGGAGACCCAGCCAGACATCAAGACATGTCACTAATGTCTGTATGGACTCGGCATCGACCACCTTCCTATTTGGGTTAAAATAATCGTCGATTGTGTCAAAACAGCTCTAAGTTACGTGGTTACACAAAATGTCAAAAATACGAGGTCTTCTTATGCTCTCATGATGAGCAGAACTGTTTCTAAGATTTACGCAAAAAGCAACAGCTATGCATACAAAGCCAGATATGAACTTACACGATTTTCACTACATGCATACGAATCCAGATATGGCGCTTTCATTTATTTTCATAAATAATAACTTTTATTTTATTTTTCTGTCTGATTTATGTCCAATAAAGATAAATAAACACATTTGTACTTCATAATTCATGCAGTAAGGGGTTAAATTATTAAAAATATAATATAAGTTAAATAAATAAAAAAGTGAACACTGCCGCAACCCCGGTAAGCAATGGCCATGTTGGCAGTCGATAGGTTCGAGATTCAATCTCAATCTCCTCCCCGATTGGCCACCGTGTCTGAAATCAGTCAGGAGGACTACAATTACATTACAAACTACAATTACAATTTTATTTGCTTTATAAAAATAATTTTGTGATCTGAAACAGTTGGTTAACTGAACTGACATTCTTGTTAGTAAATAGGTATCAATGTGGGTCGTCACGGCTGTGACGTCGTGGTATGTAGTTTAACGGTGTTATTATGCGCATAGAAACAGCATTCATGTTGTTGGACAAGTCCGCTCAAAGCGTGGTTATTTCCTCAAAAGAACACCACAGACATGAACCTACATGCTTCTCATATACAAATACTAATTGTATGGACTTTAAAAGAGACTTTGACCTCTGAGTTTGATACGGTTTTTTTTTCTGAGTGTAGTCAGTTAGGAAATACCGGCCTCGTCTAGCTAAACAAAACACGCAAAAAACATGACGTGTAAAAGTGTTGTTTATAACCAATTTACAAAATAAATATTTCATTTCATGACAAAAAACCGGATAAAAAAATCTGTATCTCCACCGAGGGACATACATACCAAGTTATTACACTGTCTTCTCGGATTCCTATAGATAAATACGGAACCCTAAGTAAGTATTTCGTAATCAATCTATCTTCAAGTCATCAACGTCTACTTAGCCTTTTTAACCGACGAACAAACGGAGGAGGTTATGAAGTCGACGCGTATATATTTTTTTTTATTCCAGCCATTTTAGGGTCGGCTTCCAGTCTACCAGCTGTTTACTAGTGTTTTACATGGAGCAACTGGCCATCTGACGTCCGCCATCCAGTAGGTACCTACTGGTACCTACCCAGGTGACTCTTTACCCCTTAGCTTATTTCCGTCTTGCGATAGAGTACAGTGTGGACGTGTTGTGGCTTCCTAATAGTGATATTTTGTGATTGGCTGTTTGGTGTAAAATCCATTTCTCGTTTACTCCTTGAGGGTTTATATGCACTGGTGCCGCCCAGGGGGCTGTCCTAGAAGGAGACAAATAGATTTACATAGATCTGTTTCGACTTGGTTCCACCTGGTCTCGAACTTACGACGCTGGGATTTGCAGTCGGCCGCCCTACCATCGCGCCAACGAGGTTAGTCATCACATTGCGAAATCAGTGACCGCTCTACGCGCTACGTCACAGTGCGTTGTAACGCCTGCGCTTTATTTAGGAGCAATTTTATGCTTAAATAACTTATTGCTACTATTCATCTAATAAATAAATAATGTTTAGTACGAAACGAACACCACCAAAACCATCGCTGCGATCTGAGCAATCGACATCAGAACCGGATCTAGCAAAGCATCCATCAATAGAAAATGAGGGAATCGTCACAACCCGTAAACGTAAGCAGCCTGAGTGCGAACACGCTACTCAAATCGCGGCAATACATACTGACATGAAAAAAACCCTGAGTGAATGGAAGGCTAGTTTGGATGTCAGTTTGGTGACTATCAATGATAATATTAAAACCATTAGAAGCGACCTCGAGACATTCATGCAAGAGTCAAGAAAGGATATTAACTACCTACGATCCGAAACTATCACAATTAAAAAAAATATCACTGGATTGACCGACGAAGTCGCTGAAATTAAAAATACAGCTCAATTCATCTCGGATAAATATGATGAGAACCTTAAACGGTTTAGAAGCCTGGAGGAGCGCATTTTGAATCAAAGTTCACTGAAAGCCCTTGAAACCAGAATAGACAACCTAGACCAACAAGCCCGATTATGTAACCTTGAAATAGCAAATGTTCCTGAACGGCGTGATGAGAACCTTTTTACTTTATTAGAGGATGTCGGAAAGAAAATTGATTATGCTATACCACGAGACTACATCACCGCCGTACATCGTGTCCCTCATGCAGTATCCAGCGAAAGGCCGAAAAATATTATTGCCCAGCTTAAAACACGGTACCTAAGAGACAATATTCTCAGTGCCTACCGCTTGAAAAAAGGCATAACCTCTACCGATATAGGTATTTCTGGCGCATCCCGGACTATATACGTCAACGAGCACCTGACTCTCCAGAAGAAACAACTGTTGCGTGAAACCCGGGAGCTGGCTAAGAAATATGAACATAAATTCGTGTGGATCAAACACGCTACCATTCTTGTTAAACGATCCGAAAACTCGCCTACTATAGCTATAAAATCTGCAAACGACCTGTGTAAAATTAAGTCACGCAATGATATTTAGATAAAAGTTCTGTAATAGTAATTTTCTTCAAACAACTACAATGGCTACTAACGTGAACAACTTTAGTATATATTATCAAAATAGTCGTGGTATACGTACGAAACTTAACACTCTATACATGAACATTTTATCTAATTGTTTCGATGTAATTATTTTAACTGAAACATGGTTGATACCTGCTATAAACAATAATGAATTTATTGACAGTCCTTATGTTGTCTTTCGTTGTGACCGTAACAGAACTGCAACCAACAAATCTGACGGGGGTGGAGTATTGATAGCTGTCCTGCGAGAATACAACCCTGTCTGTATATCTCTCCCATTGCAGCTTGCACTAGGCAAACATATTGAACAGGTAGTCGTTGCTATTCCTGTAAATAATTATGACGTATACGGTCTCATAAGTGCGGTATATATACCGAATAATACGTCTCTAGAAGTTTATAACTTGCACTTTGAGAGTATGGATAGATTAATTAGCTCTATGAATATTGATAGCTTACTGTTGTTTGGTGATTATAATATACCGACGGCCAATTGGATAAATTCAAATCCCTCACTTAATTTTCTGACCTGTATGGGGACATCAGCCATATGTAATCGTTTAAGACTGTTTCTGACTGTACATGATGTCAAACAATACAACTATTTGACGAATTCAAATGGGCGCATTCTTGATCTTTGTATTTCTAATGCTAACTGCCAAGTTTTAAAACCTAATCAATACTTACTTCAGGCGGATAACCATCATCCTCCGTTCTATAGCTTGCATTCATTGAATATTAACTTAAATTTTATGAAACGTCCACGGAATTCCAAGTATAATTTTCGTAAAGCCGACTTTAACCTCATTAACAACGATATAAAAGAAATAGACTGGGATACAGTGTTGGATGGTATGTCGGCTGAAGTATGTGTTGACACTCTCTATAATTACTTATATGGTATTATCAAAAACAGAGTTCCCCTATCAAAACCAAAAAACTCTAACTTTCCCGTTTGGTTTTCCAAAGGGCTTATACACATATTTAATTACAAAAAGAGAGCTTGGTCAAAGTGGAAAAAGTATAAAAACCTTTGCGATTATGAAGTGTTTTCCTTATACAGAGCCCGTTTTCAAACGGAATGTGCGAAATGCTATCGTAATTATATTAAAAGTATAGAGGACAGTATTCCCAAAAATGTGAAACATTTCTGGACATACGTTGCCAATCGACAGGGCAAGTCTGGGGTCCCATCAAACATGTATTATAAAAATGAAAAATCTACCGATCCACTTGGAATATGCAACCTATTTTCGTCATTTTTTCAGACTGTTTTTGAACCCTCTGATCTTACTCCTGACTGGCATCCAGCAGCGGAACAATCCAACAATAATGACACATCCCTTGATAGTATACATTTTAGCCTTCCTTTGATTCGTAAGCAATTAAAGATGTTAGACGTCACTAAAGGGGCGGGGCCCGATGGAATTCCTCCTTGCTTTTTAAAATGGACAGCAGACACAATATGCACACCGTTGTTTATCATATTTAACAGATGTATTAGCACTGGTTTATTTCCCTCTATCTGGAAATCAGCTAACGTAGTGCCTGTCCACAAAGGAGGCTCCAAACAAAATGTCGAGAACTATCGTCCAATTTCTCTTCTTTGCAGTCTAGCAAAACTGTTTGAAAGACTTGTCCATCACGAAATATATCCATTTTTACAGCATAATTTAATTCCAGAGCAACATGGCTTTGTAAAACGCAAATCAACTGTTACAAATTTAATTATTTTCATTAATCACTTGTTTAATAATATGGATAATCGAACCCAAACTGATACTGTATACACCGATTTTAAAAAGGCATTTGACAGAGTGGACCACAAAATCTTATTAAACAAAATCGCATTCAACGGCATCAGAGGCAATCTGCTGCGTTGGTTTCAGTCCTATATTAGTAACCGTAACCAAACTGTTGTGAGTAATGGATACCAATCTAATACATTTCCGGCTACATCTGGGGTACCGCAGGGATCTATATTGGGTCCCTTATTGTTCATTATCTACATAAATGACATTAGCAGCTGCTTCCATAACAGCCATTTCTTGCTGTACGCTGATGATCTTAAAATTTTCAAGAAAATAAAAAGCACAGAAGATTGTTATCTCATTCAAGATGACTTAAACAGATTATCTGCCTATTGTGAAATTAACAAACTAAAATTAAGTATCCCTAAATGTAAAATTGTTACCTTCACGAAAAATAAAAACATAATCAACTTTAATTATTCGCTTTGCAATGAACTCCTCCTTAAAGAAAATGAAATCCGTGATCTTGGTGTACTTTTGGACAGTAAACTTCATTTAAACTTACATATAGAAAAGATAATTGCTAAAGCTTTCCAAATGTACAGCCTAGTCATCAGATCTTCTACTGATTTTAAACGCCAGGCAACATACTTGCATCTGTTTAACAGTCTCGTACGCCCACAAGTGGAATATGCCTGCGTGATATGGGATCCATATTACGCAAAATATGACCATGGCATTGAGCGAGTTCAACGAAAATTTTTAAAGACGATGCAGTATAAGTGTCGCTTGGGCCGTCTTTCATATGGGGAGTCATTGCAAAAATTTAAGTTATTGACCCTAAAATCAAGGCGTCTATTACTCCAGGTCATGTTGTTACACGGACTTATACACAACCAGTTTGAGTGCTCTGAACTTGTTAATAAGATATCCTATATAGTGCCCCGAACTGTTAATAGACGAGAGGCGCGCGCTTACCCGCTTTTCGCTACGAATACTAGTCGTACAAATGCGGGTGAACGAGCGCCCCTCCAAAGATTAGTAAAGAGCTATAACCAATACTTTTGTAAAATAGATATATTTGCAGAATCTCGACATAAGTTTAAGAAAAGTATTGTAAAGATGTTACAACCAAGTTAGATTATATTTTTACAATAATATTTAGTTGGTAATATTAAGAGTTATAATAAGCCACATGTACTTTTAAAATCGATTGTAACCTGTGGAAACGTAGTGAATTGTACTTTAACCTATTTTTTTTAATGTATTTAGATGTAAGACACATTGTACAATTGTTGGTTTTCCCAAATAAAATAAAATAAAATAAAATAAAATTAGCATCACTTGTGACGGATTTTCTGGCCTCTGCCTACCCGTAACGCCTGTCACGCCGGAACAACGGCTTGACGTGCTTTGGAGGCTCGGGGTTTCTCGATATTTTTAGATGGTCACCCATCTACGAACTGACCTCGTCAAGCGTTGCTTAACCTCCGAGTGATAAATGATCTTTAATTTGCAAATTGCTTATTAAATAACACTTTTACACGTCATTTTTTTTTCGTAAATATTAACTAGATGAGGCCGGTGTTTCCTAACTGACTACCCTAAGAAGAAACACCGAAACAAACTCAGGGGTCCGTCTCTTTTAAAGTCCATACAATCTATACTGGTTTAATTATATGGGAACCTTGTAGGTTTCAGTCTCGAGGCGATCTTTTGAAGAAAGATGCTCACAGATTTGAGTGGGCCTGTCCATACAGTGCAAGTATTTGTCAAATGACGTATAGCTCAACTTAGAATAAGGAGCTTAACGATTTGACGAACAATACCAAGGTAAGGACGTTTGGGTAGGCCGCAAAAAGCACTCAAACTACCAGACAATCATGTTTAACTCGAATAAAATAACGTACACAGTTCACATATTCACAATCGTTTATGAGAATTATGTACATTAGTCTCTTATTATTATTTAACCACGAGCTACTCAACTTTATTCACTTTAGTTTGATTAAAACTAAGATGGTTTCCGAACTGCTCACCAAAAAAATCAGGCATTCATTTCTTCCATTTCATCAGTTCCCATGTCGCGAACCAAGGTTTTATCCTCACGATGTCCTTGGACTACTTTCATAGTTTACGGTGGAGTGAACACCCTATGTATTTTGCCTGATGTTTACTTACACGTGTTTAACGATACTTCCCATGACACAGTATTTTCTCAAATAGTTACTTGTATAAAGATTCTTTTTCTGGCTGTATGAAAAGTGTTAGCAATTTAAACGCATAAAAAATAAAGAAGAGAAAAAATAATATTTTTTTTTTGTTCTCTTATTCATTTTTTATAAGTGAGTGAGCTTTTATTGATACATTTCCTACACAAAGGAGTCCAAAGATTTTATTAAATAAACTTTAAAAATTCGACCATATTTTTTAAACTTTAAAAGATATGGTATACTAAGTTGAGCTAGGTACTTTAAATTATTAAGGTTTCTATATTTATTAATAGAACAATCACGCTTTAGTAGTATTGTATACGTTATGACATAAATTGACACAACTTCCAAAAAGCCATTTCCCCAACGAATAATTCGTTGCATTTCCCTCAAATAAAAAGAACTATATTATTAAATAAGTAGGTTCAATGAAACAGTAATATATCTCTCTCTTTACTAATATTATAAAGAGGTAAAATTTGTTTCTATGTTTGTATGTAGGGGTTAATCTCCAAAACTAATGATCCAATTCCAAAAGTTTTGTTTTTGGTATAGGTAACGCCAAATAACTTGGCAAGAGTCGTTCAATGCGCAGAAGTCGATTTTTAGGTGTCAGCGGTTGTCAGCGGGACGCGGGGTATGACGTAGCGCCGCCGCTCCGAGCGCGCGTTTGGTGCGTCAGTAGTTCTCGTTCAATTTGCTCCCGAATACACTTGCGTACACGAAAGTTGTACCCTTTGTTTTGTTACTACTCGGCCATCGCATGAAAACACAATATATCTCACAAGTAATACATATATAAATTAAATTGTTTATTGCGATTGCCAAATCAATCTATTTATATAAAACGGTAAAGATTTTTAATATTGATATGGTCACTATACGATGTCGTTAGGTTAGATAATTACGTAACAACTTAAGACAGAAGGTCCCTTAAGTAGGGACTGAATAAATTAATAACCGACTTGGTATTACATGGATCACACAACTTTTTACGGTAGAACAACTAAGTTGCGAGACTTGGGTTTTTGACAAGTATTGTTTTTATGGGATCTCATTGCTTTTTGTAGAAAGTCCTACTTTTTTCCTTTCCGGTAACTTCTACTTCTTGTACACCAACAACGAGTTTTCTTAAAGCCCTCTCTCTGTCTTATGAGCTTTTCTTATTTTTGTAGGTAGCCTTCATTTTTAGGGTTCCGTAGCCGAATGGCAAAAAATGGAACCCTTATAGTTTCGACATGTCTGTCCGTCTGTCTGTCTGTCCGTCCGTCCGTATGTCACAGCCATTTTATTCCGAAACTATTAGGACTATACATGTAAAACTTGGTAGGTAGATGTATTCTGTGAAGCGCTTTCCGATTTTAAGAGAAAATTTAAAAAAATATTTAAAATAAAGGAACCATACATGGAACTGAAACTAATTTTTTTTTTTATCATGAAACCTATACGTGTGTGGTATCTGTAGACAGGTCTTTAAAAATGGCATTAAGGTTTCTAAAATGACTTTTTCATAAAGTTAATTGTTTCAAAGATATACGCTTCCAAAGTTGTAAAATGTGTGTCCACCCCCTCTAACTTCTATAATAATGAAGTGAAAAATCTAAAAAAAACATATGTTATAGAACTGAATGTAAACTTTCAACTAAAATTGGTTTGAACGAGATCGAGTCAGCAGTTTTTGAGATACAGTATATTTTCTAAAACCGCAAATATAACTTTGTAATTCATACAAATACTATGAAAAACAAAGTTATTTGGCGTAGTTGTAAAAATTGTAATTAAGCTAGTTTTAACAAATTTATAAGGTTTTTTGGTTTTTTTTTTTTCAAATAAATATATTAAGTATATTATATGTATTATAGTTACTACGGAACCCTTCATGGGCGAGTCCGACTCGCACTTGGCCAATTTTTTTATTTTCCGGTACTACTTCTTGAACTTCAGCTAAAGTTTTTTTCAAAGCCCACTCCCTGTCTCTATGGGTTTTTTTCGGAGGCTTTGATACGCACATATGAATACGCACGTACGTCTTTTGCATTAGTTAGTAATAATTAATGCCGCATTCGTCAAACGTCTCGGTTAAAGTTAATCCATAAGTAAGTAATTATGCAATTTCGGGCAATTTACTCTACTTAATACTCCCCAATACTCTTAATACTTCTTGCTTTTTTATTCCGTTGACCATTTAACAAGTTACCTTTGAGCAAAATTATTATATCTAGGTACCTATCTACACTGGAAGACACGGTGGAGCATATGGTCGAGGTGTGCCCTGCATGGGTGGAGCACCGTCGTATCCTCATAGAGGCGATCGGCGGCGGCGATTTCTCGCGCCCTGCTCTGGTTTAGACCATGGTGCGAAGCGAAAGGGAATGGAATGCAGTCACCTCCTGCTGCGAAGCAGTCATGCTAGCGAAGGAGGAGGCCTAACATGCGAGGGAGAGGCAACTCTCTTCCTCGCGCCCCAGCCGCCGGGGGAGACGCCCCGGGCGTCGTGGATCGCGAGTCGATTTCGGGACACCGTAGGCGCGGGCCTGCGGATGGCGAGCAGGGGTCGCTCACCGTCCGGTAAGGACCAGGCCCGGGTCGGCGGCGCGTTGTTCCACGCGCGCCTTAAAAATTTGTTAATACCAGTGACGGGGCCTCATAGGGCCATTGCCTGTCGGGTTTTGCGGGAAAGTTCCATCGAGATACCGCGGCCCCGGAACTTTAGGGCTTCCGTAGGAACTGGGTGGGTTTTTAGTCAGTAGAATTCTGATACACCCGAGCGGAAGAAGTCATTCGATGATATTTTTCACCAATAAAAAAAAAAGTACCCATCTACATCTATTATTTCATTATATTATACAGGTACACTGATTAATTAACTGCAAATGTAACTTTGTAATCCTATATATTTATATGGGACTAGTACTCTCGCGGGGCTTCGCTCCCGTGGATTCTATCACGGTAAAAACATAACTCTCCTTTTTTGCAGTCGGGTAAAAAGTAGCCTATAACCTTCCTCAAGCTTCAAGCTACTTCCATACCAAATTTCATCCAAATCCACCCAGTATTTTCGAAGATTAGCGCGTTCAAGCAAACAAACAAACAAACAAACTAACAAACTTTTCCGCTTTATAATATTAGTATAGATTACAAAGTTATTTATGCAGTTGATGTATCTAGAAAACTGGAACGAAATTGAAAAATATTATAGTTTTTCCTTGATTCATATACTAAACACTAATTGTATTCTAAATTTGAAGCTTCTATGTCTGCTACAAGTGCTTTAGACTTTTGATGATCTGTCAGTCAGTGAGTGACAAAATTTACAAAATTAAGGAACTTTGACTCGTTATAATTATTAAACTACTGGTTCAAATTGAATGAAATTTGAAATATACCGTGTTTATACAATGCCTGTTTGGTTATACTGAAAATTCAGGCTTCTAGTTTTATCCACAACGAAGTTATAGGGGGTCGAAAATGGCCTGAATTGCTTCGAGAAAAGAATGGTACGGCCGTGCCGCTTTTTTGCTCGACTTGGCGGGTGCACTGCCGTGCCCCCAGATTTATATCTCTCCTTAAATTGTTGTTATTATGTATTTCTTTGTTTCTTTTTTTATATTTATATGTATACAACGTGTAACGGAGACCCCAATCTATCCAAAAGGACTAAAGAAGACATCTGGTATGGAGTCTCTATGCAAAGTTTCAGCTCAAAATAAGTGACTCACAGAATTGACCCCAAATTATTGGTTTCATATTTTTCTTGAATACCAATAATAACAAACGTGTCACAGCACTATGAGGGTCATCACTTTCCACGTCACTTGCCAATAAAACGATAATTCTCTTCGTTCTTCTTAATTTGAAAAATTCGGTCTCTGGTATCAATGTATTGAAATTTCTAATAAGCTCCACACATGTACACATAGGATTAGAAAACCCTTGCCATATCGTTTATTATCATCCAAAGAAGCCGTGCACTTGGTATGTACATACCCTTTAAATAACACGTTGTATTATATGTTTTGAGAACGTTATTTATTGTTTTTGTATTTTATGTAGATAAATTTTAAGCGTCAATGGCCTAATGGATAAGGTGTCGGACTTGTGATCAAGAGGTCGCAGGTTCGAACCCCACCCATTACAGTATTGCCGTGAACCCACTCCAGACACAAGCATATTTCGCTTACTTGGAGGGGTTAATGGGAGTGCTAGTAATGTGAATTCTACCCACATCGCTAGTATTCTTTAAAAAAAAATATTTTACTGTTATGGTGTACAATAAAGAATATACAGGGTGCTTCAAAAAAATGTATACACACTTTGAACGTCCATAGAAAATTTATTTAGCGTTCTACAAAGTTAAATTTCAGGAAATTAGAAAGCTGAAAGTTCAATGTAAATAAAACATAAATAACAAATGTTAATACTGTTCAAATTGGTGACCTCCAGCATCAATACAATTCTGAGTACGAGTCACCACTGATTCTGTACATCGTATCAAAACGCCCAATGAGATTTCTCTACACACGGCTTGAATCTCATTCCAAAGAATGTCTAGGTTACGTGGTTTACGTTTTTACACCTGATTTTTTACTGTGCCCCATAAGACTGTCGTTGATGACTCATCACTTGTAGCTGTTCGAGGTCGACCTGAACGACCTTTATGCACATCACACACTGTTCCATGAACTTCGAATTTGTCTCGTATGCGTGTAATTGTTAATCTTGAAGGTGGTTCTGTATCATACTCCCTTCTCCACTGTCTTTGAACTTCATTTACATTCTCAAACTTCCAGTACCACTTAATAACCTGCTTACGTTCTTCAAAACCCAAACGTACGTCCGCCATGTTGATATTATTACAACTTCCAACTGACAATATAACATAGAGGGACGATTATGCTGCCACCTGGCGAAGAAATATAACATTAGCCTTGTAGAGCGGGAAAACTACGATAGTTTAAAGTGTGTATACATTTTTTTGAAGCACCCGGTATCTATCTATAACCACGCGGACGATGTGCTAGTATAAAAATCTATATTAGAAAAGCGGAACAGTTTGTTTGTTTGTTTAAACACACTAATCTTCGAAATGACTGGATGAAATTTGTCATGGAAGTAGTTAGAAGCTTGAGGAAGGTGAAGGTGGCTTGCTTTTTATCCGATTGCAAAAGTTCAAGGGAGCCAAGTCCCAGGCGACTGCTAATATTGTAATAAAGTGGATTTGTTCAAAACATTCCTCGTGAACTAAAATTCCTTTAAAGAAGACAGGCAAACATTAATTAGAAAAGGTCGTGAAATATCTCCCGGCTAGACTGACGCGCGAATTAAGTGATCGACACTTGATTAGTTTAAAAAAAACTTTATTTAAACGAACAGCGTTACAGTAATTAAGATAGTAATGATTATTCTAATAATGATACATGTATTTATATTTAATTATTGCTAAGTTAACAATATTCTTATAGACTACTTATTTGCTACTTGAGGTGGAGGGGGATTTGCTGATAAAGCGAATAGAGTTGGGGTCGTCACACTTAACTCCTCCCTCCCTAAGAGAGAAATTATCTAAAGGCAACTCTGTAGTCTTTAGAGAATTTCGTCTGAGTCTCTTAGTCAATGACTCTTTTCTTTGGAACAAAAACCCAATGATGAATACAATTATAATGACGTAAATACTTATGGTCCATACACTGATTTTGTCGCTGACTATAATTGTTTCACCATCACTGACACTATCACTGTATATGGCTTGGTTCAGCAGTTCCTTGACGTCGCCTAGATCTACTCCTCTGAGGTCCAGCTGCTTGGCTGACGGGGTAACATCTCTGCGTAGCTCGGGCATCTGTACTGGTGGCAATCTGAAGGAAACTAAACTGGTGTTCATGGGTGTTGTGATGGAGATATCAGCAATCTGTAAGGTACAGTGCTGACTTGGCACTAATATGTATGTGCCTCGTAGACTATGTCTGCGGATCTCCTCTTCGCAGTGTTCCGTTGCAACAGTTTCTTTTTCTGTGTATATCAACCAGTGGATGCTGGATATGGGCTGCACCTTGATTTCTTCTATCTGCACCTGGTGTTGCTTGCAATTGCTGAAGTTATGTTGTAATAACATAAGTTGTTGGATACATGTTTCCTCCGCGTACTGTACCACGTTTTCATCGGAACAGAGATATGTCTGATCTTCTATTTCCTTACAGCCATCGACTACGGATCTGTATTTCGACTTGTTCACTATTAGGTAAGGATATTGGGGTATAATGATATTAGGTTTTTGGGTTATTTGGTTATAGATTGGGATAGGAACAACTTTATAATAATTGTATGTGTTTTTGTCTATTAATGGAACTTCTAGTACAAATATAATTTTACTATTGTCTATGTATCCCTTAATTTCTATACTTCCTTCTAATTTTACTAAGTTATCTAATCTTAATGGATAAATTAAGTTATGATGTTTTCTTATTACGCTTAACGTAATATATATAATAAATATAATATTAAATAATTCTGTGGTATTTACTATGGATGGATGTAATATGTGCATTTTACTAAAAGCAATGGCAGTTTCCAATTCATAAATAATGGAATAGATAGTACGACAATTATTTAAAACTTGATTCATACTATTCATTATGGTTAAAAGGTTAGAGTACTTGGTTTGGTTTTGAATAAGTGCATGAAAGTGTTTTATTTTGAAATCCAAATGTCTAGTATTAAAGTTAATATCATCAGAAACATTGAGTAATTTATCGAAAGCCTTCTGCATTAATGATACTTTTCGTTCTATTGACTGTTCCGTATTTCCTAAATTACTAATTTCTACATTATATTTCCTAGCATCTTCGTTATCTAAATTTCCTGTTATTACCTTAATAAGGGATCCTAGTGGGTTTATAATTCCTTTCCTTGTTCTGCTAGAGGGTAGAATCTGTTTTAACCTATCTTTTGTCAATTCAATAAATGATTCGATTTGTACCGTTAACCCTAAAAGTTCCCTATGTATCTCGCTATTACTATGACTAATAATTTTTAATTTATTATACTCTTCTATATTATTTTCTAACTGGACAGTTAGCGAATTTAAATCTATAGTCTTAATAATATTCCAATGGTTAGTCCTCATCAGAACTGTTCCAATCCGAATCGGAACTATTCCCGGATTCTGGTCGATCTTCTGGATGTTCAGGGTTGTCCCTTGATCCGCTAGGACGAGCAGTATCAACCACCATCTGTGGAGGGCGTTTGACATTTCTTAATGCTACTTTAGTATTTCTATTTTTAAGCTTAACTGGGACTATGTTTCGTTTGGGTTTTCCGGTGACCGTTGCCTTTTCGTATCGCGGCAGTTCTTTTGCTTTCCTAGTCCTAGTATTTTTCATAAAAACCGTGTCACCATCCACTATTTTTGGTGGGTCCTCCCCTCCTTTCTTGTCCCTAACTAAGTTTTTATGTCCAATCATTTGGCTGCTTAAATGCTCATAAAGAATTTTCAATCGCTTACGATGATCCTGTAATATCTTTTGCATTAAAGTTTTGTCCCTGTCAATATCAAAAGCACTTCCAGACTCTGTGTGCCCCAAAACAACTTCGTAAGGTGCGAAACTCGTAGCGCTATGAATAGTATTGTTATAACCCATGATCGCATATGTCATAACGGAAGCTGCATCTAAACTAGATTGTTCATATTTTGCTAACCTATATATTTCGATAATTGTGGAATGAAATCTTTCCACTATTGCCATTGAATTAGGGTTGTTAGGTGTCCCTATGTGTTGCTCGATTTTATATAAACTTAACATTTCCTTAAGCAATCCATTGTTAAACTCAGTGCCTGCATCGCTACTTATTTTTTTTTTGTATTCCATACATACAAAAATATTTGATTAGAGCTCTCACTACCTCGGATGTGCTTTTATTGGGAATCTGTATTGCTTGACCTAACTTACTAAATGAGTCTACTATAGTTAAGTATTGATTTTTCTCTATATATAGCAGATCTATAAAACTTCCTGGAATGGACTGTCTGTAGTTTGTGTTAATTGTATAAATGGTTTTAGAGGTTTCCTGTCATACTTCATTTTCTTACATTCCTCACATGCATTAATAATAGCTGTAACTGTTTCTTTCATATTGCTCCACCAATATGCTCTTTTTAACTTCATTAGAGTCTCTCTAATACCTCTATGACAAGTCTTCCTTCGTTGATATTTGATGACTAAGTCTTTCTGGTCAATTTCATCCGTAACGTTCACAACTCTTTCAGTACATTCGACAAAGTTTTGAGTTCCCTTTTTGTAAAGTGTCGTAACTACATTAGCAAATGCTTTTCTATGGCAATGGTCCTCAAAGTAAATGAAGTACTTATTTTTGTAATCGGTATATTCTTTAAGAAAATTTTTGACTAAATTTTCGCTCTTACTAGGGGGTAGGTGGACTTCCAAAATTATTTGTGTGTTATTAGAAATATCTTTTACACATATATCGTCTCTGTGCCAGGTGAAAACATGGATTTGCCTAGCTTTCGTATTTACCGCTTCATTAAGAATAGGAATACCTTCATGTTCCCTATTAGATATTGAATTTGCTGTCACGGCGACATCGCTTTCAGAATCAGATAATTCTATCGTCTCTATTTCTGGTTCTTTAACGCTAAGCTTTACGATTTCGTCCGTCACTTCTTTCAAGTGCTGTTGTAATCTCGCTTCCTTCTCATCTACGTTAACTATCATTGATTCCTAGTCATCTTTTGTTGTATTAATTTTAATACGCGATAAGGCATCTGCATTTGTATTTTGTTTACCTTTCTTATAATGTATATCGAAATTATAGTCCTCTAAGCGTAAACGCCATCTAGTTAGCTTGCTATTAGGTTCTTTTAATGAATTCAACCATGCCAAAGGTCTATGGTCAGTATATATTGTAAATTTTCTGCCATATAAATAGGGTCTCAAATATTTAACTGCCCATACTATGGCCAATAACTCCTTTTCTATCGTACTATATCTAGACTCTGTATCGCTTAGTTTTCTACTGGCAAATGCAATCGGTTTGTCTGATCCTATAGTACCTTGAGAAAGTAATGCACCTATCGCGACGTTTGACGCGTCGGTTGTAAGAATAAATGGTTTTGTGAAATCGGGGAATTGTAACAAAGGTGCATGTGTCAGCAACTCTTTGCACGTTTCGAAACTTTTTTTATAATCATCATTTATCTCAATCTTTTTTCCCTTCTTTAGACATGCCGTGAGAGGTGCGGTTATCTTAGAAAAATCCTTTATAAACTTTCTATAATAACCAATTAATCCTAAGAAACTCTTAATCTCTGTAACTGTTTTGGGCAAAGGGTATTTCAGAATAGCCTCTATTTTGTCGTTGTTAGGCTTAAAGCCATCCCTAGTTATTGTATGTCCCAAGTACATTACTTCCTTTCTCAAAAACTCGGATTTATCAAGCTGGACTTTTAAATTAGTTTTTCGGAATCGCTCGAAATAGCTCGCAGTTTCTCTATGTGTTCTTGTAAACTGGTCGAGAAAATGATAACGTCATCAAGATACACGAGGCAATGCAAGCCTTGTAAACCTCTGAGGACGTTATCCATTGCACGTTGAAATGTGGCAGGCGCTGTTTTCAAACAAAACGGCATTCTGTTGAATTCGTATAAGCCGAATGGTGTTGAAAACGCAGTTTTTTGTCTATCTTCTTTCTGGATTTGTAGTTGATAGTAGCCAGACGCAAGATCTAAGGTGGAAAAATACATACTCTTTCCTAGTTTATCAAAAAGATCATTGATGTTTGGCAAAGGGTACTTATCGTCCACAGTTATTTCGTTCAAACGTCTGAAATCTACTACCATCCTCCACTTTTGTTGTCCAGAAGCATCTAACTTCTTTGGAACTAGGTGGACCGGTGCACTCCAAGGAGAATTTGATTCTCGGATTACATCGTCCTTTAGCATTTTATCCACTTGGCGCCTAATCTCGTCTGTTTGGGCGGGCGGCAACCTATAGGCTTTTACGTTAATGGGATCCTCGTTTACCGTTCTAATTTTATGTTTCACTTCGTTAGTGAAAGACAACGGTATGTCCTCACGGTAAAAAATATCCTTATATTCCTCACAAATATTCTTAATCATCGTTCTTTCCTCCTCATTCATATGATCTAATCTTAATTTTTGTAAGTTGTTTAATAATAACTCGTCCATTCTGTCTCTGCCGCTTAAATTATTAACTAAGATCTCTTGGTGATTGTAAGGTTCTACCTGAAAGGGGTTAGTGACCTTGAGGGTCATTTCTATGTCCTTGCAGTTTTGAATAACCGTATATGCATAACCATTTACACAGTTAACTAACGCACAGGGCATTCGAATTCCCTTAGTCAATTCCTTAAAATCTAAAATAGCCTCGCCATTAGTTAAATTTACGGGCAGTTTTACCCTTAACTTACTACGTGGCGGTAAAATATAAGTATCTTTTAACGCTGAAGAGTAAACAAAAGGTATATCAGTATTCCTTGTATATAAAATTAATGTTTGGTAATCAATTTTTGCATCTAATTGTTTTAATAAATGACTGCCTAATAAACCATCGTAGTTACTGGCAACATCGTAAACGTAAAACTTATGACCTTCAGAACTTTTAAATATTTTGGGCAAGGGAGTTAAAACAACTTCTGTATGTACGCTGACGCCATGAGTACTGACTACTTCAAAAGGCTCTTTGTAGATAGCATTTTTAAAATGATGGTAGGCGACACGCCGACCTATAAATGATCTAGAACTGCCCGAGTCTAACATAAAAACTGCATTACCTAGCTCCGGGATTACAATGTAAGGCAAAGAACGATAATTAGTACAATTTAAAACTATCTTTTCTCTCTGTATGAGGCTCTCAGGTGAAAATTTTCAATCTGTTCAGTCTCATAGGACGTGCTCGCTTGCGGTTCGTAATCGTAAGTATTTTGTTCATTATTATCGTACGTCATAAGTGAGTCATTATTGGTATAATTTACGCGTCTAGAGTTTGCAGTTCGCATGGTAACGTCGGTGTTTGAACCCGAGTTTGCCGGCGTCGCATTATGCACCGATGCCGTTCGCGGCGCGGCCTGCTGATTCGGCCACGGCGTTGACCCACTTTGTTGTGGTGACTGATTTTGCGCATTATTTTGGTTTCTAAAAGAATTTCTATATTGAATTGAATTATTTGGAGAGTTCGTTTGAGTAGTATTTCCTGTTGAACTATTTGGTACTGGTGTACTAGGTTGTTTTTGTGGATTGGGTGAACGTTGGGAGTTGCCGTTATTGTTGGTAGTTTTTCCTGGCAGTTTTGAACTATTTTTATTTCTATTATTTCTAGATTCATAAACCGTCTGAAAGTTTTGTTCTTCTAACACTACCTGCAAGGCATCTTCTAGTGTCGTCACGTTCCTTAATCGTACCAATCTAACTAAATAAGGAGGTAAATTATATAGGAAAACATTCAATGACGAATTAGTATAAATATGCTGTTTGGCTTGACGTAAATTCGCATCGTCTACGGTTTCAATTATTTTTGCAATCAAGATACTACGCAAGTTTTGAATCCTATGACAGAAATCCAAATAACTTTCGTTATAATTTAGTTTCATGGACTCTAACTCTAATACTAAACAATCTTCGGTTCTAGGGTCACCAAAATGTTGTGACAATAATGTTTTCAACTCCAACCAAGTACGAATATTATCCCGTTTCCCTACTAGGTTCGCGGCGTCCCCTGTTAATCTACTAGTGAGAACGTGAAATAGGTATTCGTTTTGGACATCTCCCCCTGAAATGTATTTATAATATATTCACATTTCTTTATAAAAAGTGGGAGCTGTCTAGAATCGCCACTAAACTCTGGAATAATTTTTGCCATTGTTGACGGAACCTGCACGATTTGATCCATTTTGAGAGAACAAAAACACAGAAAGAGGGTGAAAACTAAAACACTAAATACCTAACTAAAGTTAATCTTATTACGCCAGTTATATCGTAATAAAATATAATAATGTTATCACGGTATTGCTCAACCCTTAATAACACAACACATACAATTAAAACAAAGAGAAAAATGATAAAGGAAAACCGAGAGGATAATGAAAAAGTTTTACTCACAGTCCTGTAGTTACTCCCATCTCCTCCTTGTGACTACTATCAAATACTGCGCCGGCCGTTGTGCCTGGTACTTAATAGATTTGTTTGTTCGGGAATCTCCGTTGAACTGTAGAAACAGACGTCCATCTGTGCTTGTAGAGTTATATACGTCGCAAACTGACTACAGAGATCCTACCGGCTGCGCCAATTAAGTGATCGACACTTGATTAGTTTAAAAAAAACTTTATTTAAACGAACAGCGTTACAGTAATTAAGATAGTAATGATTATTCTAATAATGATACATGTATTTATATTTAATTATTGCTAAGTTAACAATATTCTTATAGACTACTTATTTGCTACTTGAGGTGGAGGGGGATTTGCTGATAAAGCGAATTGAGTTGGGGTCGTCACACTTAACTCGCGCTATGCGGCTTTTGTGAAACTATGTCAATGAAAATGCTACCTCTGGAAGCTTTTCAAAATGACGGGAAAAGCGATTTTACTTCTGAAACATTTACAATATAAATGTATAATATTTATTTATTTATTTACACTTTATGCACATAGGTACAAAGGCAGACTTAATGCCGTAGACATTCTTTACCAGTCAGCCATGAGTGGTGAAGTTATACTCTTTACTGTACTATCTAGAGCAGTGGTGGCTTGGTGGTTACGGATCTAACTTGCGAATTGAAGGTCGTGGATTCGAACCAGGTCGTGCACATTTGTGTAATTTATATCATCACTACTGATCTCAAATTGGTGTTGGATAACATGGTGAGGAACCGCCATGTCCTTGGACCGAAAATGCGGAATCATGTGACATCCCACTGGGCCAGTGAGGTGAATTGTGACCCATTCCTGAAAAATCCATAAAAAGAGGTCTCTGACCCAGCATTGGAAACATACTAGGCTGAACTAATATTATGAATACTTCTCTATCTATTTGATCCAGTTGATTCACATCCGTTTGTAACTTTCACCACTAGATTGGTTAAAAAGCACAGACATTGCTGCGTCTTAAGCTTTGGTTTCCTAGGAAAGCGGTGCCGTCATAAAGCGGCCGTAATATTACGGACGCAAAAATGCGGCCGTCTTTACGGTGAAGACATGTGGAAAGTTCCACGGCCGTTTTAACACAGTCTGCTTCATCGCTATCAATGAAACGTTCACGAAACCATCTGTCACCGACAAGACGGCCGTCATGCAAATTGCGGCACCGCTTTTTGACATTACGGTGTCAGTTACCGCTCTCTAGGAAACCGCGCCATTTTGTTTACATAGACAACGTTCTAGTGACATCATTCACCGCTGTATTACGGCCGCTATATGACGGCACCGCTATCCTAGGAAAACCAAGCTTTAGGTAATAAACAAAAGTGACTAGCAATCGGGACCCATTCCATTTTTATAATTGTATGGACAATTGGGTCACGCCTGCTCGTCACTTTAAACAAATGCATTTCTGTTAAGCAGTCGGATTTTATATATTTTTAAAGCATGTTTTTTATTAATATTTGAATCTGTAGATACATAAAGCTTTGTTTTCCTAGGAAAGCGGTGCCGTCATATAGCGGCCGTAAGATTACGGACGCAAAAAGGCGGCCGTCTTTACGGTGACGACAAGTGGAAAGTTCCACGGCCGTTTTAACACACTGTCTGCTTCATCGCTATCTAGTTTATTACATTCTCTTTGGAAACGTTCACGAAACCATCTGACACCGACAAGACGGTCGTCATGCAAATGGCGGCACCGCTTTTTGACGTTACGGTGTCAGTTACCGCTCTCTAGGAAACCGCGACATTTTGTTTACATAGACAACGTTCTAGTGACGTCATTCACCGCTATATTACGGCCGCTATTTGACGGCACCGCTATCCTAGGAAACCAAAGCTTAAGAGAGATGGAGAGTTTTAAATGGGTGTGTATGGTACATTTGTGTATGGTGAATGCATAGTGTACCTACCACCCCTAATCTCATATAAGTAACCTAGCTGTGCCCGCGACTTCGTCCGCACGGAATAGTGACTTTCTGCAACATTTTTAATTTTTTAGGCTAAATATTTTGAAAATAAAACTCATACATAATTTGAATGTCATTTTTATTATTATCTAAACAAAAGCCAAAAAAAAAATTTCAAGCTTCTAGCTTTAAAACAGACGTAATTTCCATACAAAGTTTCATCCCCTATTTCAACCCCTTACAACCCTATTTTTGCATTAAAAAGTATCCTATGTCCTTTCTCAGACTCTAGACTATATCAGTACCAAATTTCATTAAAATCGGTTCAGTAGTTTAAGCGTGATTGCGTAACACACAGACAGACAAAGTTACTTTCGCATTTATAATATTAGTAAGGATAATTTTACTTCTAATAGGATTTATTAGTACAATTATAATTTTATAAAAATTTGACAAAGAATTTTTGAAATCGGTGCAGTTTTATTTATTTATCCATCAGCATCTTCCTGTCCTTATCCCAGTTACTTGTGGACGGTGCATTACGAATTCTTCTTCTATTTTCCCCTGTCAGAATTTTTCTTTTCTATCATTCCTCACCACCATTTCAATAAAAAAACCAATACAATCTTTATAATATCAGTGACGAAGTGTAGACAAACAACTTGCTATTTTCTCAAGTTATTTTCCATGTCCTTGCATTTTTCTGTGCATAAAACACTACAAAGGAAACTAAAAAGAAGACTGTGCAAAGTGCATCGGTTGGTTGGAGAGTGTTTTCATCTTGTGTTGAATGCATTCAAAGAGAAAATGGTAATATTGTGTTTCAATGAATGTATTTGTGTTCCTGCGAGGTGTTGCAGTGAATGGATATTCTTCGAGTGGCTGGAATGTGTCTTTTGTTCAGAAAAAGGATTAATGATTTGCGTTTGAAAAAGGAACCATGGAATTTCTTGCCGGTTTTTCTCCATAGGACACGACCAATTTGTAGCTATTTGTTGATACTTTGAGTTTGAGTTGGGAATGCAATACCTATTCTTTAAGTGACACACATTCTACAAGGGTAAAAAGAAATGATGAATAAGAATTTGTTGTTGGGCAACTACAAATTCTTACAAAGTATGAGAACATAAATGTATCAACTTAAAAACAATGTTTCAAAATTAAATCAATGGTATAACGTTCGTATTTACATCACTACCTTCAAAATTTGTCGTAACAACACGAAAATCTTTTTTTTTTTAATTTTACCGTTTAAAAACATTAACTTATACATGGAAAGATGACTTTTTTGTTATTCTTTTTGTATTGTTTTTATTTATTTATTTATTTGCATAAAAACATGGTATACAAAGATGTTACATGAGTTAGGGATGAGATCATACATGTTTTGCTTAAGATTAAAGCATGCAAAATGGTTAAGACAACTTATGTTCAAAGTATTCCTTAATGCTATAAAAATTATTATCATTTAGCCATTTATACAAGTGAATTTTAAACAGTCTGCTATTTAGTAGTTTAAGTTTACATGGTAATTTATTGTATATACGCACAGCCATAGCTAAACAGCTTTTACTATATTTTGTTAATCGAGGGATTACATCTAAAACAAGTCTAAATTTGTCACGCCGATTCCTAGAGCTTACATCTGCTGCTGTTCTGAATAGATCTCTGTGTTTCCGTACAAACATACATGTTTCATATAGATATAGTGAGGGTAGTGGTAGCAGGCCAAGTTTTTTAAATATTGGACGACAAGATACGTCCGGTGGAATGCCCTGAATCGCTCGAACACATTTCTTTTGAGCGATGAATGCTCTGTTATGGTCGGTACTATTGCCCCATACAATCAGCCCATACCGCAGCGAGGACTCAACATATGCACGATAGGACATTATAGCTGTTTTCATGTTTGTAACATTTTTAATCCGTCTGAGAGCGTATACGAATTTATTGATTTTATTACATACACTATCGATTTGAGCTTTCCAGTCTAGATGTTCGTCTATGATTGTTCCCAAAAACTTAGTTTGAGCTACTTGTTGAAGTTTTGATATATTCATTGTAAAATTAAATTTGTTATTATAGGATTTATTAAATTGTACATATACTGATTTATTAAGGTTAATAGATAAATTATTTTTATTAAGCCAACTTATAAGATTTTCTATTGTATTATTAATATCAGTTTCATGATCAATTATTGATTTACTTTTTTATCCGTAGAAACAATAATCGAAATGTCATCAGCAAACAGATAGCATTTATGATTAGTCATGTCAACAATATCGTTCACATATAGGAGAAACAAAATCGGGCCCAATATACTGCCCTGAGGAACGCCTCGATTGGTGTTTTTAAATTCAGAGCGGGATTAAATCATATCCTTATTGGCATTAATATTAGTGATAGTAACACACTGCTGTCTGCCGGATATGTATGACGATATCCACTGCAGTGGAGGGCCCCTAATTCCTATAGACTCTAGTTTCTGAATAAGTATGTTATGCGAGACCAGGTCGAACGCCTTAGATAAATCAAAAAATAAGCCCGTCGTTAGTTGATTATTATTAATGTTAGTCAGTACTGCTTTCAAGAGTGAAAAGATAGCTAAAGTTGTTGATTTATCTTTTTGGAAACCGAATTGCTCTTTCTATATAATATGGAATTTCTCGCAGTAATTAAAGCCTTTTATACATGCATTTTTCGTAAATTTTTGACATAATTGGTATTAAAGTTATTGGGCGATAGTTATTGACATCATGTTTATCACCTTTTTTAAAAAGTGGTTTTACAACTGATATTTTTAATTTATCTGGAAACACTCCTTGAACAAAAGACTAGTTTATAAGATGCGTTAGAACGCCGCATATTTCCTTAGCACATTCCTTAATAATTCTAGTACTAAGTTCGTCGTAGCCTTCTGAAGTAGTGTTATTTAATAACATAATTTGTTTTTCTACTTCGCTTTCTGACATTGGAACGAGGAACATTGAACCAGAGCTATATGTACTTTGCTGTGAACTATGACTATATGTACTTTGCTGTGTGTGGTTATTCTTAAGATAGAAATCGCTGAAGGTGGAGGCTATTTCTGTTGGTTCCGTAAGTATAGTATTATTAATTTTAATTGATTCTATGTTGTTGACAGGACTAGGATTATGTATTTCATTTTTTATTACTGACCATGTAGCCTTACATGTGTTCTGATATTTATTCATAAATTTTATATTAGCGTTTTTTTGGCATTATAGATACATTTTTGTAACAAATTTGAGTATTTGATATATTTAGTTTTGCTGGGTTGAGTTTTCTTTTTATAGTATTGATAACGCAAAAATCTCTTAGTTTTACAACTCTGCTTGAGACCTTTAGTTATCTGTTTTATTTTTTTGTTTAGATTTACCTTTATCCTTACTTTCGGGAAACAGAGATTATAAAAAAGGCATACTGACTCATGAAAATGATTAAATGCTATATTTGCGTCTTTTTCTATGTATACTTCTGACCAAGACAAACTTTGTAGACATTTCCTGAACTTGTGTGTATTATGGACATTGTAATCTCTTTTGTAAACGTAATAAATTGCATCTTTTACCAATTGGCGTTTCAAGGGAAAGTCTATCATTTGTGCTGTTTCGTGGTCAGAGAGGTAGAGTGAAAGTACTGTTGTAGATGCATCTGGGATATTGCTCAATATGTGATCAATACAAGAGGCTTTACGAGTAGCTTCATCAATAGGAATTTTTAAATTATAGTTTTTTGCTAGGTCTAGGAATTCGCTGGGATTTTACCTTTTTTAAGCGTGTTTATGTTAAAATCTCCTGTTAGAACTATGCGTGTTGAAGGTTTGAATTTTTTGACAATATCATGTAAGAGACTATCTAGATTAGATAAAAATAGGTTGGGGTCGGACTGGGGTGTTCTGTATATGCATATTATCAACAGTTTCTCGTTTGTTAACTCAATGCCACAAATTTCGAATGTATTTACTGAAGCATATTTTTTACCCATTGATAATTAATTGTAAATGAGATCTTTTTTAATTAGGATGCAAGTTCCACCTCGATTTTTTTGCCTACAAAAATTGGCTGCCATTATGTAATCTGATATCTTAAGATAGCTCTCATAGCCTTTCTTAATAAATGTTTCAGAAAGGCAGATTACATGTGGGTCATTATGTGTATCTCGCATCTCTTGTAATGTAATTTCTAATAATTCTTGTTTAGATAGAATGCTTGCGATGTTTTGATGTAATATCCTAAAGTGGTGAAACGAAGATTTGTTAAGTGACTTATTCTTAAGATCGTAATAAATTGTTAGACTTTTTTATAGGGAAAAAGTAATATGGTATGGTACCCTTTTTTATGTGTTCAATTTTTTCCTGTGGCCCTGTAGCTGACTTCGAAATCTTGTAACTTCGTAAATAATTATTTGTTTAATTGAAAATAATAGATTACTATTTATATATCCATACTAATATTATAAATGCGAAAGTAACTCTGTCTGTCTGTCTGTCACCTTTTCACGCCTAAACCGCTGAACCGATTTATATGAAATTTCGCATGGGGATAGTTTAGGACCCTGGGAAGGACATAGAATAGTTATTATCCCGATATAAGGTTTCCGTGGGATAGTTTTCGAATTGTATCTTTGTTGCTCTTTCACGCAAAAACTACTGAACAGATCGCAATGAAATTTGGTAAAAAGACAGTTAACATCCTGGTAAAACAGATAAGCTACTTTTTATGCCGGAATTATTACGGGATCAGGATTTACGTGGGAAAAACCTCCCACGCGAAAGAAGTCGCGGGCAAAAGCTATCCATACTTTAATACATACACTATACACTATCCATACTAATATTATAAATGCGAAAGTAACTCTGTCTGTCTGTCTGTCTGTTACCTTTTCACGCCTAAACTTCTGAACCGATTTATATGAAATTTAGCATGGGAATAGTTTAGGACCCTGGGAAGGACATAGTAGTTATTATTTGTTATTATTATTTGTCTACAATTATATCTTAGGTACAAAAGGGAACTAGACAGTAATCGACCAAGAGGACGCAGTCCCAGACGATGAACATACCAGGTGTCCGAAGTACTGCAGATGCCGATGTCCCAGGCTCTCCATCAAGCTCAAGACCGTAGTAGATGGAGGAGCTTATTGCAACGTTTCCGTCGTAGCCACGATCCTCAGCACTGAGGGACAGACTTGTGGAGGAGGACAGAACAGAATGCGTTTAGGAATTGTGCGGTCGATGAGCAGGGGCAGCTCACCGTCCGGTAAGTACCAGGCCCGATAGACGGCGCGACGTGTTCCGCGCGCACCTCAAAGATCAGTCAGCAGGATTGACGGGGCCCGTCAGTGCCATTGCCTACCGAGGTTGCGGGAACGTTCTCAGGAAGGAAGTTTTAAGGAAGTTCACCGAGAGCGGGAGAAGTCATTCGATGATTTACCCACCCCAAAAAAACAATGTAGGAAATCAAACGTCACGGTCGTAGTACTTACTAAAACTTAAAACGAAATCTGTCAGACCTACATAAGTTGGGTTCACAAATTTACGAGAACCGAATAGTCGACTAACTGTATTCTACTCGCTTTCTAACAAATTCCATCTTATTTGTGTAAAACAGAGTAGTTTGCTTTTGTTAGAGCATGGTACGGAGCTCTCGGTCAACTAATCACTGTTGGTTCATTGTGTTGGTTTTGCAGAAAACTACGGAATCCTAGGACTCGCGTTTGACCGCCATCTCACCTGATGGTAAGCGATGATGTGGTCGAAGATCAAGCACGCTGGCCTAGAAGAAACCTATTCACTCTTGATTTAAAGACCCCAGGTTTGTAATTACAAGGAAGACAGACTTTGGCAAGGAATTCCACTCTAGCTGTACGCACAATGAAAGTATTCCCAATAAGTTTTGCGGGCGGGATGTCCACTACTTAACGACGGCGCATCGCAAAGGTCTATAAATTAGAGAGTGCAATTCGATAGATACAATAGACAGAAACCTGACAGACGCATCGCCGAGGTTTTACTCGACCATTGCATCGTTGCCAATGAGTCTCTTGGCCCGTTTCTGGATAGAATCAAGCGAGTCCAGTTATTATTTGGTAGATACGAGAGCAGTACTCACTGATTAGAAAACCACCTCTCTGGTAGTACTTCATACACGATCGAACTTAAGCTTGATACAAATTAAGCAGCTTTTCCGGTGTAAAGTGCTGTCTTACCTCTGGTATGATTCCCAACTTTTATGAATCTGATATCATGGTAAGATATTATATTATGATATGGGTAGATTTTTGAGAGGGCGACAAACTTAGCGTGTAATAGTGATCCCATGAAAAACATAAATGTGAAATGAGAGCCAAGTTCAATATTATCATAAATGCCTTGGTTGTTGACTTCAACGACAAAAGAAGTGAAATCTAAATGGGTGCCAAGTTCAATGGTCAGTCCTGAAATTTATTTATAACAACATAAAATATCATTTATTCTTATAACTTAAGAGAATATATTGTAGCCTAAGGTTTGACCTGGCTAGTTCTTATTTACAAATTATTATGTTCGATGGTTAGTGTTCGGTCCGACGTGAAACAGAACGCACCCTTTTGACATAAAGAATTTGATCTTGACATTACTCTGACTTGACAGATAGACTTTGCTTCCCCGTTGAAAATGCCGGTCGTCGGGACCCTGTTGAGTTAATAATAATTGGTAAAATATCGTTGGATTCGCCTGTTGAGACCGATAATTGGGGCGCGAATTATTTGTTGTTTGAAGTTGAAATCCCCATTTGTCGAAAACCCCGGGATATTGTTGGATTATACGCCGTATTGTCGTCGGTCGGCTGACACGCGGAATTTGTTGGAAATCGAATTGGATCTCACGAGATATGAGCAGATTGATTGTGAACAGTGTTTAATTGAACTTTGTACTCCCGGATTGACGAGAATCCAGGGATATTTCTCGGAACACATCGCCTTATTGCCTACCACGCGTAGCGCGCGCTTGCTGGAAACGAGTTAGGCTGTGATGCTGTGGGACCCGCGCCATCTGGAGATTGACGCCTTGGGAACGTCCTAGAACACACTTGACTTACATCACACGTTTCAATTACTCATCTCATATTACATACAAACACTTTGGACGTGATCAAACAGATCCTAGGTTGCCGTCTACAGCTCAGGTGAGTGTTATTTGTAACTATTAGTAGGGCCTCGGAGGCTATAGATTGTTGTCGGCCGGAGAGCCTGTAGATTATTGTGTAACCTTGTTTATTGTAAGCAACGTTTATAGCTCCACGTATCGTGGACAAGTTCAGACCGTCCAGTTACCGTTGCACTGGCCTATTGCAGTCCTGAACAATGTGGTAGCAGAGCGTGGTTCTTATAATATAAGATCCACTGGTTTAATTGGAAGTTTTGAATATTGTTGAAAACTTAAAACTTAAAACTTGAGTTTAATTACTTAACACAACTTATAACTTGATAAGTTTGAATGTGTTGCTTTGTCAGCCGGGCTCAAATAGTACTTGTGGTTTGTACTGTAATTTGTAGTGCTAGCCCCTTGGAATTGAATTGACAAGTAGGATTTATTTGTGAAATTGGGAATTATTGGTATAATTTGGTACATAATTTGGTATTTGTTGCAATTAATAATTGAATGTCATTGATCTGAATTTGAAAGGTTATCTAAATAATAATTACACATAGTCTAACATAATAGGACTTGAATTGTGTGTATTGGTTATTGCATTTATAGTAATTATTGGATTGTTGTTAGAGATTGTCCGGAGCAATATTATACTTCAATTGTTGTATTTAATTGTTGGTGTGATCCTGCACAATATATACATTGAATTGTTATTTATCTTGTAACTAGCCATCTGTACCAAGCTAGATTCATACTTGGAATAAGTACAGGGTCGGATTTGGACTTGAAATAATTGAATTTGAATTTTTATTTTGTTGAGATTATTTGGTCGACTAACAAGTCATTGCTGTTTGTTTAATATTTGATTGTTGGTTGTTGATTGGTGTTTTGTATTAATATTTGATTGTTGCAATGGCCTCATTAAGGGCAGTCAGGGAGGCTGCTGCGGGATTGACCTCACAGTTGAGATGGTTCACATCGGCAGCTGCAACTGTTGAGCGTGTGGAATTGGAAGAGCTCACCCTTGCTCGGTATGGGCAAGTGATTGAGAGGATCAAGTCAGCTGATGCTGCGCTCACGCGCTTCAACGAGTACATCATGGACGTGGATTTGGGGGTGATGGATCAGACAGCCTGCGATAAGATTTTGGGTGACTATGACCAGATTGTCCACCTGGGGGATGTCATATGTCTACGAGCGTGGGAAAATTTGAAGAGTCGGGTGCCTGATGCGGCCAAGCCGCAGACCCCTGTTGTTGCAGGCCCTGGACTATTGAGTAGGCAGCCCACCCTGGAGCTGCCACATTTTGACGGTCACTTGGACCACTGGCTGGGCTTCCTAGATCTCTTTGAGAGTCTTGTCGATGCACGCTCGGACCTCGGACCTGCCCAAAAGCTGGCCTATTTATTGTCTGTCCTGGAGGGCGAAGCCAGAGCCTTGGTGCAGCACTTGCCGGTGACGGATTCCTCCTATCCGACCGCTCTGGAGCTTCTCTCCCGACGGTATCAGAACAAGCGCTGCCTGGCTGATGTGCACATCGACCAAATTTTGGGACTACCGGCTATTGTCAGCACGTCGACGTTGCGCACTGACTTGCTGAACCCGTTGGTCTCAGCGACCAACGCCTTGAGACTCTTGGAGTTACCGGTGGAACATTGGTCCTACTTGTTGGTGCACATAGTGCTGCAGTTGCTCCCCGCGGAGTTGAGGTCACGATTTGAGCAGGAGTATCGTGGGGATAGTGCCACCCATCTTCCCCCCTTTGACGACCTCCTCAAATTTTTGGAAGACGAATGTCGGTTTGCGGATAACACTCGTGGCGCTACGGGGTCGCCCCCACTACCTTCTCAGCCCAGAGACCAGGGACGGACTAGGGCCCGGGGGCCTGTTGATGTTCCCCCCGCCCCCCGTTTTGCTAGCGCCCGGAGTCCTCGGGCTAGGGGGCCTGTTGATGATCGCCCCGCCCCCCGTTTTGCTGGCGCCCGGAGTCCTCGTGCTAGGGGGCCTGTTGATGATCGCCCCGCCCCCCGTTTTGCTGGTGCCCGGAGTCCTCATCATTGTGACTTTTGTAAGGCAACGGGGCATGTCATGGCGCGTTGCCCGGACTATTTGAATTTGCACGTAAGTGCCCGCCGCCGTATTGTCAACGCTCGCCGTTTGTGCTTCTCATGCTTGGGGGCCCACTTTCATCGGGACTGCCCCGACCCCCGCCCGTGTAGAATTTGTGAAGGGTCCCACCTTGAGATTTTGTGCGCCAACGCGAACCGCTCCAGCAGACCATCTTCTGAGGAGGGTTCGCGCAGGGGGGGGTACCCCGGAGACGAGCACCGAGCTCAGACCCGCGATTCTGTACGCCGCACTCCACCCCCCGCGCAAGTTGAACGGGAGCCCCACGAGCGCCATTTGGTCTTCCCTCGTCAGGGAGAACGCGCATTGGCTGCTAGGCAGCAGTGGCCGGGTCGGCGCCGCTGCCTTTCCCCTCCGTTGGCGGAACGTCCCCGGCTGGAGTCGCGCCCTCCGCCATTCGGGCATCCGGTGGGATATGCCCCTCCAGTGATGGCGAGCGGCTCGGGACACCGCGCGGACGAATATTTTGATTGTTGGCCTCGTCGTGAACGAAGGTAGCCTGGATGCGGCGATCGGTCGCCGCCCAGGCATCACTAAGAGATTGACGCCTGCCCGCTAAAAGACCCCCCCGATCAAGACGGTTTTGTTGCCAACGGCCTCGGTCAAGGTCTGGGGACCCTTGGTTGACTCAATTGTGGTCCGTGCCATTTTGGGCACGGGAGTCCGGGGTTGCCTTTTGTCGTCTTGGTTAGTGGGACAGGTTGGCCTGAAGGTGAACGACCTTTCAGGCAGGATTTGGGGAATTGGCGAAACGGCTGTCACCACTGTTGAGGGAAGGACCTGGTTTGAAATCACCCTTGTGAGTTGTCCTTACCCTAAAATTGGTGCTCCTGCCCTTGTTATAACTGAACTTGGTTCAATTGTTGGTGACTGATCGTCACACTAAGAACTCGCATTCTGCAGCGAGAAATTTTGGATTTTGTTGGCTGATCGCGTCAAAGAGGCGAGGCCCTTTGCTGGCGTCGTAACGGATTTTGTTGGTCCCCCTTTGTTGAAGACGTCCACCCTTCGTAATAGCAAGATTGTTAGGGCTTATTTGTGTGTTTGTCTGCCTGTCAACCAAGGCAGTACATTTGGAGCTGGTAACCTCCCTCTCGACAGAGGCCTTTGAGGCGACTTTGGAAAGATTTGTGTCTCGCGGTGGGTTACCTTCGTTGATTAGGTCTGATTGCGGTACGAATTACAAGGGTACAAGTAACTATTTGAAGGAGGTATGCGCCTTCCTTAATGAGAGCCAGGTTGATATTGGTAATAGTTTGGCCCGCCGAGGGGTCACTTGGTTGTTTGACCCGCCAGCCTGCCCCCCATTGGGGGGGTATTTTTGGGGCCGCGGTGAAAGCGGCAAAGGGACGCTGGCGGAGATTGTTGGGAGACACCGTTCTCACCTTTAATGAACTAGCTACGGTATTTGGCCGCATTGAAGCTGTGTTGAATTTGCAACCTTGTCAAGACTTCCAATTGATTAGCGGACGGGTAGGCCCGTCCGGGGGGGGTAGATGTTCGGTCCGACGTGAAACAGAACGCACCCTTTTGACATAAAGAATTTGATCTTGACATTACTCTGACTTGACAGATAGACTTTGCTTCCCCGTTGAAAATGCCAGTCGTCGGGACCCTGTTGAGTTAATAATAATTGGTAAAATATCGTTGGATTCGCCTGTTGAGACCGATAAATGGGGCGCGAATTATTTTTTGTTTGAAGTTGAAATCCCCATTTGTCGAAAACCCCGGGATATTGTTGGATTATACGCCGTATTGTCGTCGGTCGGCTGACACGCGGAATTTGTTGGAAATCGAATTGGATCTCACGAGATATGAGCAGATTGATTGTGAACAGTGTTTAATTGAACTTTGTACTCCCGGATTGACGAGAATCCAGGGATATTTCTCGGAACACATCGCCTTATTGCCTACCACGCGTAGCGCGCGCTTGCTGGAAACGAGTTAGGCTGTGATGCTGTGGGACCCGCGCCATCTGGAGATTGACGCCTTGGGAACGTCCTAGAACACACTTGACTTACATCACACGTTTCAATTACTCATCTCATATTACATACAAACACTTTGGACGTGATCAAACAGATCCTAGGTTGCCGTCTACAGCTCAGGTGAGTGTTATTTGTAACTATTAGTAGGGCCTCGGAGGCTATAGATTGTTGTCGGCCGGAGAGCCTGTAGATTATTGTGTAACCTTGTTTATTGTAAGCAACGTTTATAGCTCCACGTATCGTGGACAAGTTCAGACCGTCCAGTTACCGTTGCACTGGCCTATTGCAGGACTGAACAGTTAGTTTCTACCAGCAAGCCAAATTTTCGGAATAATAAAATAAGAACCGATAAGTAACAGGTTTAGAACTTGCAAAGGCTATAATATAATTCGTATATGAAAACTAGCCAAGTCAGTCCTTAGGCTACAATATATTCTCTTAAGTGTGTAACTCTTATTTTGATACCTTAGCAAGGGTGCTGGGTGCAACACCTAATAGTTTTTATTAACCCAATTGAAAGTGTAACTTAGGATTATTTCTGTCAATATTGTAATATGTGTATGTTAAAAAAATATTATCAGTTGATAGAATCTTTAAATATATCTCTCGTAACACTACTTTTATGACGCCCCGAGAAATATTGCCCGCTCATTTGTGGCAACTGCAGTGACTTGTCAGAGACGGGGATTTTCGTTCCGTTTATGCTCTCGCTTTTGGCTATAGGCAGGAACTTGAATTGAAGCCAAAACACCAGTTAAAAAAAACACTAGTATTACAACAAATCACATTTAATGTTTTCCTTAATTTCACAAATAGTTTCACTTATAATTATGAGTATCCGTTTTAGGAATGCTTGTCGTATATCTAACTTAAAGAGCTACATGGCTAAAAAAGCTGCATCACAAAATCAAAAGATTGGGACACCAAGAGATCAGTAGCTTACATACAAAATTAAACACTATAATCACAAAAAAATAACTTATAACCCCCATCTCATTGGGACGGGGGTTGAAAAATATCTATGAGAAATTTTTTGAAACTTAGCAAAAATGAACACAAGAATAAATGCAAATAAATTATTATTCTGTTTCTTAATCAACCAAAAGCTTAAGGCCAAAAATACACTATAGTAAATTCGTGTTGAAAACTTATTTCAATGAGATATTTCCTTCGATTTTATTTTTCAAAGTTTTTACTCGAGTGTTCAGACTTCAGCGTTCGCAATTTCACAGTTCCGCAGTGAGCATATCCAACAGCACAGTATGTACACTACTAATTTTTAATTAGTACAAAAAAAAATGGGGCTCTATCCGTACCCTTTACTGATCATATTTATGTAGTCAAAAGTAAAAAAAACGAAACCCCAAAATTGTCTACGAAAATTTGTCATAACTGGTAAACTCATAATTGAATCAATCATTCATAACAATTGCTACTAGAAAATACTACGCGCAGTGCTAGTCCAGTTAGATCGTCATTCATAAATCCCGGCAAACTCGCGTCTAAGCTCAAGCCACGCCCCCTCTGGCCAGCGGTCCTTTTTACGAGTGAACGAACAAACAGTGCCAATTTGTTAGCGGAAGTGTGCGCGTGCTTTTTAAACATAAGTTGTTACGTTTTTACTGTCGCGATGGCTTACCAGTTTTCATCTCGGGAGTACGTGGCTATGTTGCGTGTGTACTTTTGGTCTGGTGGCCGCTGTTCGTATGTACAGGGAAGAGTACCCAAATGCTCGCTAGCCAAAGGTTCGGACTGTGGTAAATGTTTACCAACGTTTACTCGACCATTGATCATTCCGCGCAACGGCCCATCGCCAAGGACATGGAAGACCGGCCCAAAACCTTTACGACGATGTAGTGGACTACTTTGAAGATCCCCGGCGAAGTACGAATGACGCAGCTCGTCATTTTAATATCAGCCAGTACTGTGCATAGACGATCATTAGTTCGTCTGGATTTCACCCATACCACTAAAGAAAGGGTCAAGAATTGACTACTGTGGATAATGAACCAAGGATGGAGTTCTGCAGGTGGATACTGAACAACACAAGCAAATGGCCCAATTAAAGTATGTAGGTAAAGTTTGAATTTAATAAGTGCCTATTATTTTTCGTGAACCTTTTATTTTACTTTTTTTTAATTCGTAAAGCTTAAAGATGCGTCTAAGCTACCTACAATTACGATAACAGCTGTTGGAGGCGGGGCAAGTTTGAGCGAGACCGCGTGACCGCGACATCACGATTAATGAATACATGAATGGCCTGTACAATATGTCCGTAAATTGAGTGACATTTTGGGATATAAACAAACGCTAATAACTTTGCTATTTATCAATATTATATAGTGAGACTTTACATATATAATAACAAGACCTTTTCTAATAAGCCCTTTAAGTATTTGTACTAATTAAAAATTAGTAGTGTATACAAAATTAAACACTATAATCACAAAAAATAACATATAACCCCCATCTCTTTGGGATGGGGTTTGAAAAATATCTATGAGAAGTTTTTTGTAACTTATAGCAAAAATGAACACAAGAATAAATGCAAATAAATTATTCTTAAAAGCTTAAGACCAAAAATACACTATAGTAAATTCGCGTTGAAAACTTATTTCTATGAGATTCCTTCGATTTTATTTTTCGAAGTTTTTACTCGAGCGTATAGAGTTCCCTATTTCACAGTTCCGTAGTCAGCATATCCAACAGCACAGTATGTATGTGCATACATAATTATATAATAAAACATCACAAAATGCTTTAGTCGGAAAACCCCGCTAAGAATACACGTATAAATTCGTAAAGGTTAATTAGTACCCGTTGAACAACATTATTTTAATGTAAATACAAGTATTGGAGCGGTGCCCGCCAGCAACACACCTACCAATAGTATCACGAGAGGCTAAAAACTGCTGTAATGGAACAGATAGTGTAGGCAAAAAACTAAGCCTTCAGAAATGTAGTTCACCTAGAAATCTGATAAATGACTATAACACTCCAGATGTTTGCTCCAGCACTTTCTAGCAATAAATAAGTAGTTTACATTTTATACAACAGGGAATATGCATAACATAACACTAACAATGAAAATAGAATGGAAATCATCTAACAGTTATAACAATTTTACACACATAATTATATCAGTCTTCATAGCTACAACGTTTTCTCCTATAGCAGATGTATGAGCGTTATAGACTGTATGTCAGTCTAGTTCGGACTTCTCATTCTAATTATAAACTTAATATTAATAAAATAGTTCCGTAATCGCTCACTAAATCTAAAAAGTTATTTACAATAAATAAATTATATGTATATTCCCTTTTGCGTAGTCTCATTATAAACACACATTGTCTTGCTTAACTTAGGTATGGAATAATTTGTCTTAAAACATCTTAAGATTTAATCAATTAAGCATTATATGGCCCATAGCTGCGTGTCGTATGCTGAAGAGTCGCAACTACATCCACCAATCTCAAAATTGTATGCAGATGTGGTAACATCTGCCCCATCACATACCACTCAAAATCATTTTTCTTCACACAATTCGCTCCAGTCACGTAACACACCAGTCTCCTCACATAGAAAAACGGTATTCCTTAAACCTCGGGATCCCCCAAAAACAACTAAGGGTTATGACCGCGCAGCTCATCAAGCATTAATCAATCATGAAGTTTCTGTGTCAGGGAATGGTGTTGCATTCCAAAATAAAACAACAACTAATAATGAGAGTCAAATTTTAAATTTAATAATCATGCTAATTAATACCTTATCTAAAAATAATAATATTGAACCGTCCAACGTTGCCACTGTAATTGATATGCTGTCTAACCTATTTAACCTTAATAATGGATCCAAATCTATCCAAGATTGTCCAGTGGAACAGTCGCAGCATTTTGAATAAAAAATCTGATCTATCCTACATATTAAACAAATATGATCCCTTTGCAGTCGCTCTCTGTGAGACATGGCTTAAACCAGGGTTCTCTTTTAGAATTCCTGGCTATGCATGTCTAAGAACAGACAGAAGTGACGGGTATGGCGGTGTCGCCATACTTATTAAAAATAACTTGTCTTTTCAATCTTTTCCTCTTCCAAGTCTCAGTGACGATATATCTGCTGTCGCTGCTATTGTAAATAAAATCTGTTTAGTATGTATATATTATTCTCGTCCCACTGTAAATATTCTTTCTGAAATAAATAATCTTCTTTCAGTTTTACCTAAACCATTTTTGGTAATGGGTGACTTTAATACACAACATCAGTCCTGGGGTAGTTCTAGCTCCAGTTACTATGGGGAAAAGTTATTGGAAATACTAGACTCTAATAATTTATGTGTTTTAAATACATGTCTCCCAACACGCCAAACAAATCCAGATGAGGGAATAAGTGCCCCTGACCTCTCAATCTGCACACCTGAGTTAGCATCAACATTAACCTGGTCTCCTTTACCATCTTCTTATGGTAGTGATCATTACCCTTTAATAATTTCTTTTCCACATAAAAAACCACCTACTTGCAAACGAATACCACGATTAAAGTACAGACTTCAAAATGCAGATTGGGATACATACAAAACTTATGTAGAAGAAAGAATCCTTGCTTTAAATAATTCCTTACAACTACATGATCCTCAGTTATTATCCAAGCAAATTACAACAATTTTAATAGAGGTGGCAGATAATACTTTCCCTATTAAGAATGGTGCTACAGGCAAAATTCCTTCACCACCTTGGTGGGACGCTGAGTGCACTCAGGCCATCAAAAAAAGAAAAGAAGCAGAAAAAAAGTATGGTTATTCTATGACTCGTCAAAATTTTGAGATTTACTTAGAAACTGCTCGTACAACTCGTAAGCTCCTTAGGAAAAAGAAATTTAAAGGTTGGCAAAGATTCTGTGAATCTATTTCGCCAGAGGTTAATGCATCTCTAGTATGGCAAAATATTAGGAGATTCAGATCAGCATTCCATGACACAACAGCCTCAAAACTGCCATTAGAATTTGCCAATGAGTTTATGGATCATTTAGCTCCTCCTTCAGTCCCAGAACAGAGATCTTTAATGCATTTTCCCTATGTTCCTATTCCTAATTCTGAGTTGAATTCTCTCTTTACACTAAGTGAGTTGAAAGGAGTCCTTTCACATGTTAAGGATTCAGCTCCTGGTGAAGATGTTATACCATATTCATTTATAGCTAATCTGTCTGACTCTGTTCTTTTAATATATTTAAATCTCATCAATTCAGCTTTGATATCTGGAAACATTCCATCAAGTTGGAAGTCTCAAACAATTATTCCCATTCTGAAACCAAACAAACCTCCTTCTAATGTTACTTCCTATCGACCAATTGCACTTTCTACACTTCTTGCTAAAATTGTTGAGCATCTTATTAAGAATCGTTTGGAGTGGTATTTGGAAAGCAAAAACTTGCTAGCTACATCACAGTTTGGTTTTAGGAAGGGTAAAAGTACGATGGACAGCCTTGGTGTATTCACAACTGATATTCGCTTAGCCTTCTCTTCTAATAATTCTGTAATTGCTGCTTTCCTGGATATTATTTCAGCTTACAATAATGTCCTGGTATCAATCCTAGAACAAAAACTTAATTCATTACAAGTTCCAACAATGCTGTCTAAGTTCATAATCAACATGCTTTCAGAGAGATCTATAAATCTTCATATTGATGGGTATACATTTACCCGTCTTGTATGGAAAGGTCTCCCTCAAGGTTCTGTACTTAGTCCAATTCTCTACAATATCTACACTTATGATTTGGAATCCTCTTTTAATGAGTCAGTACAAGTCCTTCAATATGCAGATGATTTACTTCTTTATTTACCTGGTAATTCTGTTGTAAATATTTGTACTTCCTTAACCTCTTCTCTAAGCTTACTGAAGACTTGGCTAGAAACCAATGGTCTGCACCTGTCAATTGATAAAAGCAACATTGTCTTGTTTACTAGAATGCGTAAGCCTCCTATAGTTACAGTAAGGTACAATAATATCCCAATGCCCGTTAAAAACCAGGTTACATTTTTAGGCCTTATTCTAGATACACATCTTACTGGTTTACCACACTGTGAATATATAGCTGCTAAATGTGAACGAAATATTAACATAATTAGATGTCTTTCTGGTGTTTGGTGGGGAGCACATCCTCTTTCATTAAAACTACTGTACAACACCTTGATTAGAAGCGTATTGGACTATGGGACTTTTTTGCTGGAACCTGCTAATGTTGCTAGTCTTAAGAAGCCTGTACCCGCGCTTTTTCCATAAAGCAACTTTTTTTTTTTCTTTGTTTTGGCATTGCACTGTTCGTGCTTATTGCCACTGACAATATTTTATTTGGTCAAAACGCAGGAATCAAGTACTCGCGAAATTATAAAATAATACAACAGGAAATTTGGAATAGGAAAGGAGATTAGTTTTGTTAAATAAGTATAATAATAAATAATAACAAGATAAATGGAAATTTAGTACTACAGAAAACTGTACATCACCGGGTGGTCCAACAAGAAGGCCGACTCAGTGCATAAACTAAGAAATATGTATAATATAAAATAGGTATAACTTTTTTTTTTAATATTTATGCTTAAATAGCTATATCGTTATTTACAAGAAAAAGAGCTATGGTTTTATAAATATCTACATTAAAATTAAATAAAATACATGAAATAGAAGTGGGAAAAGGGACTCGGAGGGAAACAAGGCTTTGGAAAATTGAGGAGTGGTTATAAAGGGGGCAGGAAAAAATAAGGTGGTTCAGATCTCCCACTTCAGCGCCACATTCACATGCAGGGTTCTGCACAATGTCAAGCCTGGCAAGATGAGCAGGAGTGCACACGTGACCCAATCGCATACGTATTAATATTGTAGTAATCTTTTTGCTTAACTTGTACTTGCTAAACCATGGTTTCACAAAAATTGATGGCTGAATAGTACGATAAAATTTCCCTTTCACTGATTGCCCGGACCAAAGCTGTCCCCAGGATTCCTGTAGATAAACCCTGGGCAGAGCTGCCAGATCTTGGGAGTTATTTTTGTACGGAAAAACGTCTCCACACAATACGGCATCATTAGCTAACTGGTCAGCTCTCTCATTACCCAGAATGCCACAATGTGAGGGTATCCACGCAAAATGCACTGAATACCCCCTAGTAAAATACCTAAAAAGGAGTTCACGTGTTTCAAAAATAATATAAGAATTATGAGAATAGAAAGTATATCTGGCCAAAGATTGTGAGGCACTCCTTGCATCAGTTAAGATGAGTGAATTCCGTAAGCCCATCATTAGTATATACTCGACGGCTTTGAATAGACCGTAACATTCTCCCGTAAATACAGATGATTCGGGGGAAGCTTTATTTTTTGAATGATATTATATTGGGAGTGGTATACACCTACACCCACACATGAGTCTCTTCCATGCTTCGAAGCATCTGTAAACAAGAGCTGATAACCTTTCCAGTCTCTATCCATAGTGAAGTTAAAGTTAATGTTATGACATACGTCATCCCGGTAAATGTTAAGGTTATAATGTATGTTTGGTGACATAATTAATGAACTGTAATTACAATGAAATATAGGAAGAAATTGAGATTGATGACAGGGAGCTTCAATTACATTGTATTTTCTAAAGCTTTTAACTAAACACGGAGTAGTTTTGTGCCTCCAGTAAGTGGATGAAATTACTTCTTCCGAGAGAATGGAAAGTTTATTTCGCAAAGGATGATAAGTAAATCGCAGACACCGAGCCATAAATCTATCAGCTAAAAATTGACGTCGTAAATGAAGTGGAGGATCTCCACATTCCACCTGAAGACAATAAATAGGACTGCTTTTCATTGCACCTGAAACCACTCTGAGTGCCTTGGACTGAACACTGTCCAGCTTCTTAAGACTAGCAACATTAGCAGGTTCCAGCAAAAAAGTCCCATAGTCCAATACGCTTCTAATCAAGGTGTTGTACAGTAGTTTTAATGAAAGAGGATGTGCTCCCCACCAAACACCAGAAAGAAATCTAATTATGTTAATATTTCGTTCACATTTAGCAGCTATATATTCACAGTGTGGTAAACCAGTAAGATGTGTATCTAGAATAAGGCCTAAAAATGTAACCTGGTTTTTAACGGGCATTGGGATATTATTGTACCTTACTGTAACTATAGGAGGCTTACGCATTCTAGTAAACAAGACAATGTTGCTTTTATCAATTGACAGGTGCAGACCATTGGTTTCTAGCCAAGTCTTCAGTAAGCTTAGAGAAGAGGTTAAGGAAGTACAAATATTTACAACAGAATTACCAGGTAAATAAAGAAGTAAATCATTTGCATATTGAAGGACTTGTACTGACTCATTAAAAGAGGATTCCAAATCATAAGTGTAGATATTGTAGAGAATTGGACTAAGTACAGAACCTTGAGGGAGACCTTTCCATACAAGACGGGTAAATGTATACCCATCAATATGAAGATTTATAGATCTCTCTGAAAGCATGTTGATTATGAACTTAGACAGCATTGTTGGAACTTGTAATGAATTAAGTTTTTGTTCTAGGATTGATACCAGGACATTATTGTAAGCTGAACTAATATCCAGGAAAGCAGCAATTACAGAATTATTAGAAGAGAAGGCTAAGCGAATATCAGTTGTGAATACACCAAGGCTGTCCATCGTACTTTTACCCTTCCTAAAACCATAACTGTGATGTAGCTAGCAAGTTTTTGCTTTCCAAATACCACTCCAAACGATTCTTAATAAGATGCTCAACAATTTTAGCAAGAAGTGTAGAAAGTGCAATTGGTCGATAGGAAGTAACATTAGAAGGAGGTTTGTTTGGTTTCAGAATAACTATACAATAAGTAACAATAAGTAACGAGAGAAGCTGAGCGACATTCTGTTTCGACCGATACGTTTTAGAGAACCGTTAATTATGTTGTTGTATTTGCGATTTTTCAGGAAGTGCCCTAAAGTTATTGGGTGCAATGTCTGACTTGAGTTTTGTGCATCAACCATTTTTTGTATGTGCACGACGTATGGCGACAGGTCTGTGGCTTCATACAAAGCCCTAGCAACCTGTGGCGCCTTCTGAGGAAGATCTGACACTAGGTTTTCAGTCTGGGGACCATCGCCATCCACAGAACGTGGACTGGCTTCTTGGTGAACTTTAATTAAATTTACCGGTACTACTGAGTCATTATCACAATGACAATTTGTTTCATTATTTATTACTGTAGAGTGACCGTTTCTCCTTCTTTTATTGCATTTGCGTGGAGCTCGAGCCCTTTTTCGCTCCGATCTGGTGATGGACGAGTCTGTGTCCATACTGGAGTCATGAATAATAATATTATGCCCAACCGAGGGGACTGTGTCCCCCGGATCAGGCAGTTCATTGTCCATTGTGGCCACTGGCCAGAAATATATATAGAAAAAAAAACTTACCCTAAATATGAAGAGTTTTAACTAAACAACAATTAAACTAACTAATATAATGAATATTTACATATATCTACACAACTTATCTCCAATCACAAACGTTTTTTATTATTTTAATGAAAACGAAAGAAAAATCACGGCCGCCAAATTCGGAGATTCCCGCGCTTTTTCATAAAGCAACTTTGAACACTACTATTTGACACTGATATTTTTTTGGGTGCTTGGATATTAGTCTTTTACGCCGCCTGTTGCATAGCGAAATAACAACTTACTTGGTCGCCCAGTTGTCGAAATTCGACCATAATTTAAATTATTATTTTTATGTTATTACATAAATATAAACCTTTTACGTCATTTTCATCATTTACATCTTATCCAATTACATTAACTGACCCGGCGCACTATGGAAAATATAGGTCGGTTTCGGATCAAAAATTTGGAACTTCATGATTTTTTGTCGTATCGTAATGAAATTTGGCACATATATGCAGTATGACTTGGAGATTGGAAAGATTTGTAGTTTGTAGTGTTTTCTTGTATAACTATATATGTTTTATGCATAGAATGAAAGAAAAGCGAAAAAAACACGAAAAAGATAGTTAAAAATTTATTTCAAGTGAAATACAAGTTTATAATGACTAAAAAGATTAAACTATGGTTAATTACAACAAGCAAAGTAAACAAAATGTATATATCGTCGCCTTGATGGTAAAAAGAGCTAATTTTTCTCTTTTATATTTATAATATGTTCGCGTTTGACCACCATCTCACCTGATGGTAAGTGATGATGTGGTCGAAGATGGAGCACGGTTACCTAAAAGTAACCTTAAAGACTTAAAGACTCCTAGGTTATAGCTATCGGGAAACACAGACTCCGGCAGGGAATTCCACTCCTTAGCCGTAAGCACAATGAAGGTATTCCCAAAACGTTTGGTGCGTATGGGTGGGATGTCCACTATGTACCGATGGCGCTTCGCCGTTTGTCTCGTAGTCCGATGATGAAACGGGCTTGGTGGAATTAGATTGTGTAATTCCATCGCACACTCCCCGAAATGTAACCGATAGAAAACCGATAGACTTGCAACTCGTCGTCAATGTTCAAGGCTCTGGATCTTTGACTCGATCAGTGCGTCGTTGCCAATGAGTCTCTTGGCCCGCTTCTCGATAGAAGTGGTCAATGCCTATTGGCCAACTTGTAGAGGGGGTGTTTATTTATCTAGGGTGCACAAACACCCCCACTACACGTTGGCCAATAGGCATTGGCCACTACATTCGCCACTATGTTGGCCAACGTGAAGAGCCACACATTTTACAAGTGTCGCTTAGGTCTTTCACCACCGAAAATAACTGCCAGACCTGAAAACGAAAACGCCTACCAATACGGATTGTCCACTTTATACGCCTGGATTCGCTGCATGGAAATTATATTGCATATTTCTTATAATCTTCCGTTTAAAACTTGGTCTGCTCAGAGCCGGATTAACCCTATCAGAGGCCCTAAGGCAATGGCATTCCCGGGCCCCTTTTCTTACTTTGACTGACCAAATCATGTGTGAACTGAGGAAACGCACATTAAGGGCTGTGGTTTTTAACATATTTGTTTACTTATTCCCAGATTTGTTCTAAAATTGTTTTAATTCTACTACTAAATTAAGCGATTTGTATTTTGTAAGATAACAATGAGGTCCCTACGTTCACACGCACATCAAATTCTCGTTTAAAAAAAACATGTTTTCTTGGAATCAAATCAAGAAATCAAGTTTGAGAAAACCGTACGTAAGAAATGTGAAAGATCTTGAAGAAGAGGCACTAAGTCTTTTAAACGTGGAACCTGAAAGTGAACCCACATTTACTGACCCTGATCCCGAAGTGGTATAAGTTAAAAATAATATTTATATTTAGTTATTACTTATATTTGTACCTAGCTACATAATGATGTAGCTAGGTAATGACCTGAAGCCTGATTATAGGATGTACCTATTAGTAATATGATTTTAATTTAGTAAATTGTTTTCATATATATCGTCGCCTTAGTGGTGAAAAGAGCTAAGCGACTCTTGTAAAATGTGTGGCTCTTCACGTTGGCCAACCTAGTGGCGAATGTAGTGGCCAATGCCTATTGGCCAACGTGTAGAGGGGGTATTTGTGCACCCAAGATAAATAAACATCCCCTCTACAAGTTGGCCAATAGGCATTGACCACTACATTCGCCACTATGTTGGCCAACGTGCAGAGCTGGCATTAGCTCTTTTCACCACCAAGGTGACGATTTATACATTTTGTTTACTTTGCTTGTTGTAATTAACCATAGTTTAATCTTTTTAGTCATTATAAACTTGTATTCCACTTGAAATAATTTTTTAACTATTTTTTTAATGTTTTTTCGCTTTTCTTTCAATCTATGCAAAAAACCTATATAGTTATACAAGAAAACACTACAAACTACACATCATTCGAATCTCCAAATCATACTGCATATTTGTGCCAAATTTTATTACGATACGATAAAAAATCATGAAGTTACAAATTGATCCGAAACCGACCTATATTTTCCATAGTGCGCCGGGTCAGTTAATGTAATTGGATAATCTTATCCAATTACATTAACTGTAATTAGTAATTTTCATCATTTACATCTGTAAATGATGAAAATTACGTAAAAGGTTCATATTTTTGTAATAACATAAATATAATAATTTAAATAATGGTCGAATTTCGACAACTGGGCAACCAAGTAAGTTGTTATTTCGCTATGCAACAGGCGGCGTAAAAGACTAATATCCAAGTACCCAAAAAAATGTCAGTGTCAAAGTGACAGCAAAAAGAAGAAAATTTTCTACTGTGTTGGTTATGTGTGCGTAGAGCGATCTCGAGGAAAATTGTATTTGTTTTAATTACCGGAAAATTAATCCAAACGATGGCAAAGATGGGAGCTGCCAAGACTTGGCCCCGATTGGGGGAGCAGAGTAAAGGTATGTGATTTACGACATGAAAATCTTTACTATACCTACCCACTTAATACCTGTGCTGTATAATTAAATATTTGCAAGTAATTAAACACCACCACCGATCATATTACAATTATATAAAAAATCTATTTGCTGTTGCGAAAACCTGCGACATTCAGCGACATACTATGTAATTTCATTGTCAACTTTATCGATCGCATTTCTATAAAACGACGACAAAGCGATCTATATTTGCTTTATACCATTACAGGGCGTCGTCATAGTAAAACCCGTGGTGTTTGGCAATATGGCACGATATTTTGGGAAAAAACGCAAAGAAGATGGTCACACCCATCAGTGGAAGGTCTACATAAAACCGTATGACAATGAAGACATGTCTGCATACGTCAAGAAGGTACACTTCAAGCTTCACGAGAGTTACCCAAATCCAAACAGGATTTTCACCAAGATGCCCTATGAGATTACTGAAACTGGCTGGGGAGAGTTCGAGATTAGCATCAAGATTTATTTCCTAGATCCAAGTGAGAGACCTGTAAGTATTTTCTAGAAAGCTACCTGTTATTTCCACATGAGCGAGTAATCATCATTATTATTATTATTGAGGTGTCATGGCTAAGGCGCTGGACTTTTCTAAAGGTTGCAGGTGGGAACCCCACCCATTAAGCTATTGCTGTGAACCCACTACAGACATAAGCATATCTAGTTTTGATGTTGGGTTTAATAAAATTTTAATTCTACCCACATTTCTAGTTCTCTTTACAAAAAAAAAACACTTTTCTTCCATTTATTTATTTAGGCATCCAGCACAGATATTTCTGTTTTCAAGCCATAATCATAAAATAAAAACTAGATTGTTAATCAAAGATGCAGCTGACAAGCATGCACTATCGCCACACTTGCCGTCGCTGCTAAGCAGATTCCATATCTTTGATGGTATGATCTCCTGGTAGTCTTCAAACATCTCTTCTAAAGTCCATACAATTCGTATTTGTCAAACCATAATAATTAAGAGAAGCATGAAGGTTGAAGGTTCATGTCTGTTGTGTCTTTTGAGGAAAGGAGCATGCAGATTTGAGCGGACCTGTCCAGACAGTGCAAGCATTTGTCAGTTATTGTGCTCAAAATAACTTATAACTTGAAATGTGCAACTGTTATTATTTAGCTAAAAACTCCTCCAAATCCAATGATACTAACTTAACTAAGCTTATATTTCAGGTGACCTTGTACCATGTCCTGAAGCTTTTCCAAACTCCATTTACAACCAGAGGCCCGCCCCAAACAGGCCATGTGCTGATCACCGAGACATATGATGAGATAGTGTTTATTGATCCTACGCAGCAAATGCAGCATCATCTGACTAATGTCAAACCATTTACAACGGGACCATGGTTCCATTACACTGATTGTAAGTATGTATGATCATTAGATACAACATAGGTACCTAAAAATTTAAACACCTATTTAACAATATTGCTTAAACTTTGGTTACAATGGGATCATTATGCGAATATCAAATATAAGCGAATGTATATTGTGTTAAAATGTTGCATATTGAATAAGCTTGTGCAATGCGAATTTGTTTGCAATGCAAGTTTTCATTGACCATAGAACCTACATCATTAGATTCTTTTAAAATAGTTCCTTCTGTTATTATTGGTGACAATTTCACAGTGGCTAGCCAGCCCAACCCATTTTTAATGTTCCTTTTTAAACAATGCCCTATGCTAGGATTTTCTCCTGTACCATGTCTGCATTTTTACAAACATGATAAGAAAAACTATGTGCGGGAATCATACCTGTACAAAGCAGCACAGCAGTCAATATCTTAACCACCATGCCCACCATATAGTATATAAATAATTTGAAAAAAAAAGATTACTCTGTTAATGGAAAAATGCTATATTACAATACGTTATCTATATACATATTTTCTTAGTAGGCATCATAGGTAGATAATATATTTTTGTTACAGTTGAGGGTAGGAAAGCAAAAACATTACAAAAGATATTGACAGCTCAACCCAAGGTACGCAGTGAAATAAATAAACTGAAGGAGAAACTGGACCTTGCTAAAGAAACCATTGCCAAGTTTAAAGAAGAAATTGCAAAAGCTCAAAATGGTGGTAGCAGTGGGAAGTCTAAATCTTAAGATGTTTTAAAACAAATTATTCCATACCTAAGTTAAGCAAGACAATGTGTGTTTATAAAGAGACTACGCAAAAGGGAATATACATATAATTTATTTATTGTAAATAACTTTTTAGATTTAGTGAGCGATTACGGAACTATTTTATTAATATAAAGTTTATAATTAGAATGAGAAGTCCGAACTAGACTGACATACAGTCTATAACGCTCATATATCTGCTATAGGAGAAAGCGTTGTAGCTATGAAGACTGATATAATTATGTGTTTAAAATTGTTATAACTGTTAGATGATTTCCATTCTATTTTCATTGTTAGTGTTATGTTATGCATATTCCCTGTTGTATAAAATGTAAACTACTTATTTATTGCTAGAAAGTGCTGGAGCAAACATCTGGAGTGTTATAGTCATTTATCAGATTTCTAGATGAACTACATTTCTGAAGGCTTAGTTTTTTGCCTACACTATCTGTTCCATTACAGCAGTTTTTAGCCTTTCGTGATACTATTGGTAGGTGTGTTGCTGGCGGGCACCGCTCCAATACTTGTATTTACATTAAAATAATGTTGTTCAACGGGTACTAATTAACCTTTACGAATTTATACGTGTATTCTTAGCGGGGTTTTCCGACTAAAGCATTTTGTGATGTTTTATTATATAATTATGTATGCACATACATACTGTGCTGTTGGATATGCTGACTACGGAACTGTGAAATAGCGAACTCTATACGCTCGAGTAAAAACTTCGAAAAATAAAATCGTAGGAATCTCATAGAAATAAGTTTTCAACGCGAATTTACTATAGTGTATTTTTGGCCTTAAGCTTTTAAGAATAATTTATTTGCATTTATTCTTGTGTTCATTTTTGCTATAAGTTACAAAAAACTTCTCATAGATATTTTTCAAACCCCATCCCAAAGAGAAGGGGGTTATATGTTATTTTTTGTGATTATAGTGTTTAATTTTGTATACATACTGTGCTGTTGGATATGCTCACTGCGGAACTGTGAAATTGCGATCTCTGAAGTCTGAACACTCGAGTAAAAACTTTGAAAAATAAAATCGAAGGAAATTCTCATTGAAATAAGTTTTCAACACGAATTTACTATAGTGTATTTTTGGCCTTAAGCTTTTGGTTGATTAAGAAACAGAATAATAATTTATTTGCATTTATTCTTGTGTTCATTTTTGCTAAGTTTCAAAAAATTTCTCATAGATGTTTTTCAACCCCCGTCCCAATGAGATGGGGGTTATAAGTTATTTTTTGTGATTATAGTGTTTAATTTTGTATGTAAGCTACTGATCTCTTGGTGTCCCAATCTTTTGATTTTGTGATGCAGCTTTTTTAGCCATGTAGCTCTTTAAGTTAGATATACGACAAGCATTCCTAAAACGGATACTCATAATTATAAGTGAAACTATTTGTGAAATTAAGGAAAACATTAAATGTGATTTGTTGTAATACTAGTGTTTTTTTGAACTGGTGTTTTGGCTTCAATTCAAGTTCCTACCTATAGCCAAAAGCGAGAGCATAAACGGAACGAAAATCCCCGTCTCTGACAAGTCACTGCAGTTGCTACAAATGAGCGGGCAATATTTCTCGGGGCGTCATAAAAGTAGTGCTACGAGAGATATATTTAAAGATTCTATCAACTGATAATATTTTTTTAACATACACATATTACAATATTGACAGAAATAATCCTAAGTTACACTTTCAATTGGGTTAATAAAAACTATTAGGTGTTGCACCCAGCACCCTTGCTAAGGTATCAAAATAACTTGTATTAAGGACGCTGGTACAAGCCCAAACTTAATAATAATTATCACATTAAGAAATTGCAGGAGAACAAGTATTTGCCAAGGTAGTTAGCAGAATCCTATTACTATAAATGTAACTTGTAATCTATACTTATAATAAATCTGTAGAGAGGTCAATTCTGTACATTAAATATATTTACAAAATAACTATCAGGGGGTGATTAGGGATCGATACTGATGCCAAAAATGCAATCAGTAAAAATTTTGTCTGTCTGTCTGTATAACCGTTATAGAAATAAAAACTACTCGACGGATTTTAACGAAACTTGGTACAATTATTTTTCATACTCCTGAGCGGGTTATAGTATACTTTTCATCACGCTAAAATCAATAGGAGCAGAGCAGTGAAGGGAAATGTTGGGAAAACGGGAGATGTTACTCCATCTTTTAAACTTCCGTCGCGTGTGCAACCTTAATGGTTAAAGCTACACAGAAATCATTTATGACGGAAATGTTCTCCTTAAAATTATATAAAAAATATCCCACGACAGCAAATAAATATCTTTTATGGTTGACTCACAATAACACGTGTAACTCCCGATAGCTTAGCAGTTCGAAGCTTTCTGATTATTATTCTGCTCCGAAATTTAAAACCACCACAACTTTGCAATGGAACTCGGCTAAAAGTAACCCAGTTGCAACAAAATATAATCGAGGCTCAAATTTTAACAGGTTGCGGTGCAGGAGAAACCGTCTTTATTCCCAGAATTCGCATAATACCAAATAATTTTCCATTCCAATTTAAAAGAACGAAATTCCCAGTATCGGTGTGTTATGCAATGACAATTAATAAGGCTCAAGGGCAGACTTTTCGTGTTGCTGGAGTAGATCTCGGTGTCAGTTGTTTCTCGCATGGTCAGTTGTACGTCGCTCTTTCCCGGGTTAGCAGTTCTAGAAATCTTTATGTTCACGTGCCGGACGGGTCAACTTTCAACATAGTTTACCCGGAAGCTTTGCGCTGAAGTATTGTAGTTCTATAGGTACTTAAGCCTCATGTGAACGTGATCTAAACAATATTACCAATACATTAACTTAATAACACACAAGGAGTTACACGCTGACAGAGACGCGGGCACAGCTATTAACAATAATATTGTGCGGTTCGGTATTGCGATATTTTTCACCAGTATTATAGATTGACATATTATATTTCCCTACTAAATTACGAAAGTTAATCTGTATGTTACATCAAAATCACCGAAACGTGGATGAAGTCGCGGGCATCAGCTATCTATACTAATAATATAAGGCTGAAGAGATTGTTTGTTTGTTTGAACGCGATAATCACAGGAACTACTGGTTCGAATTGAAAAATTATTTTTTAATTAAATAGTCAATTTATAGAGAAAGGCTATAGGCTATATATCATTACGCTAAGGCCAATAGGAGCGGAGCGCCAATGAAGAATGCTTCAAAATCGGGGTTAAATTCCACGCGGACGAAGTCGTGGGCAAAAGCTAGTGATATTACAAAAAGGGCCATTCGTGCAATTTATAAATTAAGTCCTAAGCACTCCTTAAGAGACAAATTTAAGGAGATTAATATTATGACTATGCCATCTCAGTATATTTATGACAACCTCTTGTATGCACACAAAAATATTAATCTGTTTAAAAAATACAGTGATATTCATAGTGTAAATACAAGGAACAAAGACACATATGTCATTCCTAAAACAAGGTTAAAAAAAATAGGTGGTTCGTTTAGATGCCAATGTATACGTTTTTATAATAAAATTCCTAGCCATATTCAAAAACTAAGTATTAATAAATTCAAATTATTGATAAAACGTAAGCTATGTCAGAAAGCTTTTTACAGTGTTAAAGATTATATTGAGGACAAGAAGGCTTGGGAATGAGATGCTCCAGTGATATACGTGTGCCTTTTTTATTTCTTTTTAAAATTATGATTGATGATTTATTTTTGATATATACCTATTAATTTTTGTTTGTTGTTTTTTGTTTTTATATTGTTGTTTTTTTTTATATATATAATTATTTCATTATTGTAAATGTGAGGACGATGTAGGTTATTCTTTCTTCATTGTTTTTGCTTTCACTATAATTTATTTAATGATGTCAAGCAGTTTGAGTACTTGTGTGGCCTACCCAAAGGTCCTTACTTTGGTATTGTTCGTCAAATTGTTGAGCTCCTTAAGTTCTAAGTTGAGCTACACGATAACTGACAAATGCTTGCACTGTCTGGACAGGTCCGCTCAACTTTGCGTGGTTATTTCCTCAAAAGAATACCACAGACATGAACCTACATGCTTCTCATATACATATACAAATTGTCTGGACTTTAAAAGAGACTTTGACCTCTGAGTTTGTTTCGGTGTTTCTTCTCAGAGTAGTCAGTTAGGAAATACCGGCCTCATCTAGCTTAACTAAACACGCAAAAAAACATGACGTGTAAAAGTGTTATTTATAACCAATTTACAGAATAAATATTTCATTTCATTTCATTTCATTTAGTAATGTCGAGGATAAAAATGGTTTTGTGGACGAGTTATAATTTCTGCTTTTCACTTCGATTGCGAGGAAATAAAACAGTAGTATAACATAACATTTCTTTAATTAAAATTCAAATTAAAATTAGAACAGTTTTGAATACTGAAGGAAATTGTTTTTCTTATCTAATATTAACGGTATTTTTCTGAATTTGTGAAGACGACATATTGTGAGAAGATGGCATATTATCAGAAGATGGCTCTGACGACAACAAGGAATCTCTGGATGTAGAAGGGACGGGCTCGCTTGAGATTAAATTAATGGCTTCAGTTATACGGTCGGTAATCTTGCTTTTGTTCGTTTGTTTGAACGCGATAATCTCAGGAACTACTGGTTCGAATTGAAAAATATTTTAATTAAATAGTAAATTTATAGAGAAAGGCTATAGGCCATATATCATTACGCTAAGGCCAATAGGAGCGGAGCACCAATGAAGAATGCTTCAAAATCGGGGTTAAATTTAACGTTAGCCCAAAGTAACTATTCCACGCGGACGAAGTCGCGGGCAAAAGCTAGTATACTTAATATATTTATTTGATAAAAAAACAAAAACCTTACAAATTTCTTAAAACTAGCTTATTTACGATTTTTACAACTACACCAAATAACTTTGTTTTTCATAGTATTTGTATGATTTACAAAGTTATATTTGCGGTTTTAGAAAATATACTGTATCTAAAAAACTGCTGACTCAATCTCGTTCAAACTAATTTTGGTTGAAAGTTTACGTTAAGATCTACAACATATGTTCTTTTTTAGATTTTTCACTTCATTATTATAGAAGTTAGAGGGGGGGGGACACACATTTTACCACTTTGGAAGCATATCTCTTTTAAACGATTAACTTTATGAAAAAGTCATTTTAGAAACCTTAATGTCATTTTTAAAGACCTGTCTATAGATACCACACACGTATAGGTTTCACGAAAAAAAATATTTTCAGTTTCAGTTCCATGTATGGGGAGCCCCCTTTATTTTACATATTTTTTAAATTTTCTCTTAAAATCGGAAAGCAGTTCACAGAATACATCTACTTACCAAGTTTCACATGTATAGTCCTAATAGTTTCGGAATAAAATGGCTGTGACATACGGACGGACGGACAGACAGACAGACGGACAGACATGTCGAAACTACAAGGGTTCCGTTTTTTGCCATTCGGCTACGGAACCCTAAAAACCCTTCCAATATCGTTTGCTATCAACTAAAAAAGCCGTTCCCTTGGTATGTATATACCCTTTCCGTTACACGTTGTATATTAAATTAAATTATCATTTATCGCTAAACGCACTTTTTATAACGACGCACTGCAAATCTGATTTATCATTAAGACAGCCATGGAAAATTTGCATTGTACCCGCCTTTTTAAATTAAAAGTACCGTCATACATAGTTACCTTGACCCTGGCTGGGTGCCTAGCACCCGATCCCGTTGACCTCGCGCGTGCGCCCCACCCCCGCACAATCTGTCTAGACAACGCCAATGACCTGCACGTCAATTACGTAAAACAGTTGCTATTACTATTCACAACATATGCATGAAGTTATCTACAAGTAACTCGAGACGATCTTTACGATTAAATTCAAATTTATTTATTTCGCTTATATGTATATTCCCTAATACTCACCTACAGGTTTGTTACCTACTATCTAGTGAATAAATTGTAAATCCGTAATTGGCTATAAGATTAGATATAAGATACTATAAAAACATTGTTTAAGAGCTGTGGGTTTCATATAACGTACTAGCTTTTGACCGCAACTTCGTTCGCGTGGGAGGATTTTCCAGCGCAAATCTCGATCCCGTGGGAATTTCGGGATATAAACTATCCTATTTTCTACCCAGGGTCCTAAACTATTCCCATGCCAAATTTCATCTAAATCGGTTCAGCGGTTTAGGCGTGAAAAGGTAACAGACAGACAGAGTTATTTTCGCATTTATAATATTAAGTATCTATGGACTAGCAGTCGTAGACTTCGCTCCCGTAGACTTTGTTGTCATAAAAAATACAACCGCCTTCTTTTGCAGTTGGGTAAAAATTACCTATAACCTTCCTCAAGCTCCAAGGTACTTTGCAAATTATCCATATATATATGATACTTCCCTAAATCCGCTTGTTTGCCATTGCGAAAACTCCATAATTATATTGAGATCGGGTTAAACATCACCATCACCTGCCAGCCATTTCTCAAGTATGGTGGGGTTGTCTTCCAATCTAATTGGAACTGTTTTACATGAAGCGACAGTCTGTCTGATTTTCTCAATCCAGCAGCTGCGTAAGGGCCTTATCACACTGGCGGTTGGCGAGCGAGTTCAAAGCGAAGCTAATACGTAGCGAGTGCGCGGTGGACCCGCCGCGGGCCCGTAGGGTATTTGCCGCAAAAAGCGCCTTTGATGCCATTGTATACAGTAACGTCATAACAGACAACCCCACCGCACGCCGGCCGCGTAATCGCAACGAGTTCGCCGGGTACTCGCTGCGAACTCGCTGTGCATACGCATCGCTTTGAACTCGCTCGCAAATCGCCAGTGTGATATCAGCCTAACATGATATCCCTTGGCGAGACCCCAGTCTCAGATTTTCTATTGTTTGACTACCAGAAACCAGTATCAAAGATGGACAAATGACAGCCAGGACTAACTATGTAACGCGCTTTTTGAGTCACGGAGAAATCTTGATAAGTTCAGTTGGTCAAACATCCACTTACCTTGTCAAGCGTTGCTTAATAATAATGCGCAAACATCCACTTACCTTGTCAAGCATTGCTTAACAATTAGTTAAAAGTTATCATGTGAGAAAGCACCCGGCTTAGATAGAATACGGGCGCAAGACCTTTTATATATACGTAAGCAAATAATTCCTGTTCTAGCTGCATTCATAAATATGTCCTTATCTAAGGGTATTTATCCTGACCAGCTAAAAAATGCAATTATACGTCCTATATATAAATCGGGAAGTCATTTAGAATATGTTAATTATAGGCCTATCGCAATACTATCCGTTATAGACAAAATAACCGAAAAAGTTATTGTGGGACAGATGAGTGCGTTCTTAGAACAAAACAATATATTATGTGACTCTCAGCACGGCTTCCGTAGGGGGCGCAACACTGTCTCTGCATTGTTAGGTTTTTCAGATTTTATTAATGAATGCTTAGATTCGGGCAACCAAATTATAGCACTCTTCATTGATTATAAAAAGGCGTTTGACACTCTGGACCACGAAATCTTATTAAAGGCAATGGATGAGTGCGGGATACGCGGTCCCACAAAGAAATGGTTTGAAAACTACCTCACCCACAGGAAAATAAGCACAAGTATCTCCCGCGTAGTTGGGAAACAGGCAGATGTAGATCTAGGTGTGCCTACTGGTTCGGTCTACGGTCCTGTAGGATATACAATGCATGTGAACAGTGTGTCAAACGTCGTACATAAGTGTAAGGTGTTCATGTACGCTGACGATATGTGTCTGGTTTATGCATCCAAGGACATAGCCGAGATACAAAAGTGTATACAATTTGATTTTGAAAATATTAGCAGATGGGCACATGACAATGGCATTATATTAAATCTTGCAAAAACAAAATGTATGCATATACACTCGCCATATAACGAAAAGGCCAAATCTATAAATAAGGAAGATCTCACAGTGATAGGGCATACATACGAATGTTTACATCAAAATAAATGTAATTGTAGCTGCACAAAATTGGAGTTTGTAGAAAAATTTAAATATTTAGGTCTAACAATAGACAAGAACTTTAATTGGAAAATACATGTAAATGATATTTGTAATAGGCTAAGATCAGTATTAAGTAAGTTTTACCAATTAAAAAATGTACTAAATAAACAAACATTAAGAATAGTTTACTTCGCACTTGCCGACTCGCTAATGAGTTATGGACTCCTTGTGTACGGGCGAACCTTTAGAACATATTTAAATGACATTAAAGACATACAAATAAGACTGCTAAAGTACCTCATTAGTAAAAATGTTAAAGATAAGTGTAACAAAGAATATAATAAGTTATTTCCTATTTGTAAAATTGTACCAATAGATAAAAAAGTAGATTATTTGGTAGGACTGAAATATTATTATAACGATGAACACAAAGTTAATGTTAAAAATAAGTACAATACACGTAGGGTTCGAGAAAATAAACTGGTTCAACCCAAGATAACTAATTATTACGGAAAGAGGACATCTAAGTATTTGGTACCTCAAGTATTTAACAAAATAGAGTTATTAAGAGAAAAAATAAAAATAAGTAAAGGAACACTAAAGAAAAAACTAAAAAATATATTGGAATGCTAATCATATATTTAGGTAATTAACACATTGTTACTGTGAGATTATAGATTATAGATATAGGATTGTATTGCAACATATTGTGTAGAATAAATTGGAATGGTTAATGTTAACGGATAAAGAGCGCCTCTCGCCATCAAACGTAAAAGTTTGGCGAGTTTAGATTTAAGTGATACCTCTGTATATAAATAAATTAACTAAATAAATAAAAAATAAAAAAATAATAATGCGCAAACATCCACTTACCTTGTCAAGCGTTGCTTAACAATAATGCGCAAACATCCACTTACCTTGTCAAGCGTTGCTTAACAATAATGCGCAAACATCCACTTACCTTGTCAAGCGTTGCTTAACAATAATGCGCAAACATCCACTTACCTTGTCAAGCGTTGCATCGTTGGTGGCTCGGGTCATGGCTAGTGGCAAGAAGATGGTTGCGGGCAGGTTGGACTGTCCATATATAGTTAGTTACATTGGTACATTGTTTAAGGCTTACTGCCAAACGTTCTACACGAGCAGTCTCTGGGTCAAGCATACCAAGAAGGCGCTGGATGTCTTGCGCATCCAATAAAATAATATCTTCAGAATGCTCTTGAGACTTTCCCGCTTCTGTAGTGCGTCAGAGATGTTTGCGAAGACACATTCAGATGGGTTCCACGCCACCATGCGCAAAAAACTCTATTCGCTGGTCAGCAGAGTGCGGTTCACTTTATAGGAATAACTATCAACCGAGGCACGTTTCCCATAAATTGATGATCCTTCCCATAAAGCTAGTTATAACTTTTTTTTTTGTTAATATTATGTACTAGGCCTAAGCATTATACTAAATTACTAACACATTTATAGATTTTTAATTATCCGAAATAAAGAATTTGAATTTGAATATTTCACTGCTGTCAGTTACATATATCTCCATATCGACCATATATTATGTATAATATGAAAAATATTATACATAATTTCGAACAGTTCAGAAATGCATAATCCATGGCCTGATTACGCTAAACTGGCGATGCGATGCGAGTGTTTACGAGGTTCTCACTTACTTTCATAGATAGCGTTTCGAGTATCGAATGAATATATTAGTGAGATCAACTCAAGACAACGAACGCAATATGAGAAGTATGCGATTATAAGCGAAACGAAGCCGAATGCGTTGAGCAGCGAGATAATAAAAAACTATCGAAGTTTAAATCTAGCAACCAATGACAAGCTTGTAATATCTCTTGGTGAAAACGACTACAATCAAAAATCAGTGTTAGCACAAATTCAAAAAATTATAGAGTATTTCAGTTGCAACAAAATTATTATACTAAACATAACTAAAAACAATTATCTAAATGTAAACAAGCTAAATAATTCCATAATGAAAATTTGTAAAAAATACAAAAATTGTTCCTACGTAAATTGTAATAATCTTAATGATATTTGTAAAACTATTAACTATGTTATTGACTGTAATGACTATGATAACAAATTTTTGAAGTTTTCCGAAATTAAGAAAAGTATAAAAATTCTAAACCAACAAAATAATACACAAAATTTGAATTACAACTGTATATCTAAAAAGCTTACAATACCCTATTATTTTAAAACTAAGATTGTGGAAATGTCGACAAATCCTAAGAATAAAACAGTACTAAAATCCTCACTGCAAAAAATAGGGACTATACCGTACTATTTCCCTGTAATAGAAAAGTGTCAAATTGGCCTAACTTCTAAGGACAACAATCTTTTTCGTGTACAATAACCTACACATACTACATCAAAACATAAATGGACTGCTAGCCAAAAGAGACATAATAACGGAATTTATAGACACTCTTTCAAACAGTGGCAAATATGTACATGGCTTATGTTTTACAGAACATAATATGACGATGAGCAATATTGATCTTTTGAACATTCAAAATTACACTTTAGCTACCTCCTTTACTAGGCAAAAACAGAGATAGATTTTGTGAAAGTCGCAAATGTATGCAATGTTTTTGAATGCTGTGCGGTTGAGCTAACGGATCATAAAATTACAATAGTATGTATATATAGAGTGCCAGGACTAAACAAAATGGAAATATTCTTTGACAATTTAACTTATATATTAGAACAAATCTGCTATGGAAATAAACATAAAATTATAATCTGCGGTGACTTTAACATTGATATGTTACAAAAAACAAAGTATTCCTCTCTATTTAAACGTCTATTAAAAGAGTTTAATCTTAAAATCGAAATACAGCAACCCACTAGACCCAGTAGTGGTACTTGCCTTGATAATATTTTTCACAATATACGGGGCTGTAATAGTGAGATACTAGAATTAGGGGTATCTGACCATTTAGCGCAACTGATGCAGTTTCCTGTACAACAAACGTGCGCATTGAAATATTATTATGTTCATAAACGTGATTACAGCAAGGAAAACATGTATAAATTTAGGCAATGCATAGGCAGTTTGAGCTATTCCGATATTTTTGAAGAAAATGACCCCAATGAAAAGTTTAATGCGTTTTTTGACTTATTCAAACTTTTCTACGACCTATGTTTCCCAATAGTAAGATACAAAATATCGACAACTCATAGACCAAAATGGATCACACCGGGCATTAAAGTCTGCAGCAAAAAAAGACGGTATTTGCTATGGCAATATAGGTTAAACCCAAAAAAAAGACACTAAAACTGCTTTATCGACATTTAGCGCCAGGTACCGTCGCGTTATCAAACAAACACAAAAAGCGCAAAACAGCTGCTACATAGAAACTAGTAACAATAAGTCTAAAGCTACCTGGAAAATAATAAACAATTTGAAAAGCAACGTACCGAAAACACATATTAACGCTATTGAAGTAAACAACAAATGTATCACAAACCCTCAAAATATTGCGCAAAATTTTAATGATTATTTCACAGACCTAGCTCAATCCAATGTAAATTGTCAAACCCAAAAAGTAATTGTCCCACAAATCTATGTTCATGGAACCAATAGTCCCAAAAGAGATGATAACTATAATAAATAACCTCAAAAATACAAATAGTACAGGGTATGATGACATCAAGACCAGCGTGATCAAATCAGTAGGACCTATTGTAGCACCAGTGTTATGCGATATAATAAATGATTGTATACACAATGGATTTTTTCCAGAAGCTCTAAAAATCTCGATTATCAAGCCACTACACAAAAAAGACGATAAAACAAAAATGTGCAATTATAGACCTGTAGCTATAATACCAATATTTTCAAAATTTTTTGAGAAAGTTATTTACAATAGACTCAACAATTATTTTGAGAAAAACAACATTTTTTGTAAGGAACAAATGGGATTTAGGCAGAACAAAACTATTAATATGGCAGTGTACAATTTCCTTAAAAAGATACACCATAACATGGACAATAGGAAACCAGTTGTAGCAATGTATATGGACATGACGCGCGCTTTTGATTACGTTGACCATAAAATACTATTAAAAAAAAACTCTATAGCTACGGTATAAGAGGTAATGTACTTGATCTCATGCAATCGTATTTAGAAGGTAGAAAACAGGTTACTCAGATCAGCCAAGTCAACATTAAGACAAAAACTGAAACAATATACTCCTCAAGTACGCGAACAATTTCGTATGGTGTTCCACAGAGGTCTGTGTTAGGTCCATTACTTTTCATCTGCTATATAAACGACTTCCCCAATGTAACCAGTCATCAGATGTGCTTATTTGCAGATGATAGTACTATTGTTTTTGACAAAGGAGATTTTAAAGAAATTGAATCAGACATAAACACAAACCTAGTGTCTATCATAGAATGGTTGAATACCAACATCTAAAAATTAATTTGACTAAAACTAAAATAATGGACTTTAAACTACGACAGAGAAAACCGACACAATATCAAATCAGGTACAAAGGAGACGCAGTATTAGAATCGAACACTAGTAGTTTTTAGGATTACACATTGACAATGATATGACATGGAAAGCTCAAATTGATAGTGTTTGTCTGAGACTTTACAGATTCTCTTATGCCCTTTATATGTTAGGTAAAATCGCAAACAAAACTGCCCTCCTAACGGCATACAATGGATATATAGCCTCCACGTTAAGGTATGGACTCATATTTTGGGGTAATGCTGCAAATATATCCTCCGTACTTTTGGCACAAAAAAGATGCATCCGAGCCATCTGCAAATTAAAAACGACAGATACATGTAAGCCACACTTTAGGGATTTAAAGATTCTGACAGTACCGTGGCTGTATATCTATGAGGTTCTGATGTTTGTAAAAACCAATATACCTACACTTGTTTAGTCATGTAGAAAGTCAACGTCGCTCAGATAAGTTAAAAACAACAATCACCAAAACTGCTTTTGCTTATAAAAGTATATATGCAATGGCACCTAAATTGTATAATAAATTACCTTGTCATATTAGAAACAGTAAGAATAATAACGAATTTAAAAGTAATATCTTTAAGCTATTAAATGAAAAAGTATATTATTCAGTCAATGAGTATTTGGATGACAAATTTTGATCAATTTTTATAATTTATATTTTTTTTTTTTTTTATTTATTGTGTTTTTGATTTTGCAATCATTTGACAGTGTGTATTATTATTCATTCCTATTTTCATGACATTTTCCCTATTTTATTGAGACAATTTTATAATTTGACATGCATGTACTCGTATCTTTGACATTCTTTTATATCAAATATACTTACTTACTAACATCGTAAGACTGATTTTGTATGCCTATCGGCGGAACATGGTTTGTACAATTGAAGTTTAAAATATTGAAAAACACCTGTAATCACCTATGTTCACAAAATGAATAAATGAATTTGAATTTGAATTTGTATCAGGATGTGCGGTGCTAGGATTGCTTTCTGGAAACGCAATAAAAAAAAATGGACAAAAATGTACTCCCGAGGTTTTCACTCTAAGGCGACGATATATCAATTGCGGCGGTAAGACCCCTCTTTGAGGAGTGGCTAGATCTTCGTCACGGCGTCCTGACCTACCGCATGACGCAGGTCCTCACCGGACACGGAAGTTTCGGGAGGTACCTGTGTCTGATGGGAAAGGAGGAAACGCCTGGGTGTCACCACTGCGAGGGTCGCCCTGAGGACACCGTAGAGCACACGGTGCAAGACTGCCCCGCCTGGGCAGAGCACCGACGTGTCCTCACGGTGGCGATAGGCGGAGACCTCTCGCGCCCGGCATTGGTCGAGGCCATGCTGCGGGGCGAGAGGGAGTGGGAAGCGGTCGCCTCCTTCTGCGAAGCAGTCATGCTTCCGAAGGAGAAGGCGGGCCGCGTGAGGGAGAGGATGGCGTCCTCCCTCCAGCCCAGCCGCAGTGGTAGACGCCCACGGCGTCGGACGTCGGCCGACGATCTCCGGCCACCGTAGGCGCGGGCATGCGGACAGCGAGTAAAGGGCAACTCGCTGTCCGACCATGGACCATGCCCGGGTCGACGGCGCGTCGTGTTCCACGCGCGCCTCAAAGAGCGTCAGCAATATGACGAGGCCCCCCCATAGAGGGCCGAAGCCTGCCGGGGTCGTGGGACTCATCCCGTTACCGTGACCCCGGTACGTAAAGGGTTATTGAAGGAACACCGTGGATTTTAGTCAGTAAAAGTCTGACAGTCCCTCCCACCCTGCCCGGAGTGGGAGGACTTATTTGATAATTTTACCACGATAAAAAAAAAAAGGCGACGATATATACTGTTGTGTACTAAACCCTTGTTTTTAAGATAATTGCTTAAGGACGTAAGTTCGAATCTGACGTAAATAAGCTGTTTTTGGGTGCCTTTTCCGACTAATATAAAGGAATTCAAACAAAACTAACAGTTGCAATAGATAGATTACTTCTTTATCTCCAAAGCAGCCGTGTTTAAAATACAAAAAATATGGTTTTTAGTATTGTAAACACGATTTTTCAAAACCTCTGCATACAAAGTTGAGGAAAAAGGGTTAAGTTTAGGATTCTTTTTCTGCTAAACATTTACATATTTTGATTCTTAAAAAATACCACAGGCTAGCAGATATAATTACCTCAAAATGAGCCTATTAATAATAACGAAAATGTAACAAATAGCTTCACAAAAAAATAAAATCCCTTTTAAATTTTTCACATATTTTTCTACAGCGCATGAATCTTAACTGGTCGCATTAAGGGTTATTTTCGTTGGTCGCTGTTTAGATTTATTGGACAGAAAAGTGTAAAGAAATTTTAATACGCGGTCAGCCGCCTTCGTGAGTGGACGCTATGTCGCTTGTCAACAGAAATTTGTCTAAAAATAGATCGCTGTACGAACACAAAATAATTCATAATACTACACAATACTTATTTCGATACTTTACGCATTTTATATGAGCAACTTGAGAAAGTAAGTTTTTTATCTATTGTTTGGGAATAATTGTTATCTTTTTTGAACAAATGTCTAAACCCAAGATGATACCGATTTTTTTAATGGGTGCAAACGACTCGGTTTTTTTTAAATGTATGTTCCCCGATTACTCGTAACTAGACCGATTTGAAAAATTATTTTTGTTATTTGAAAGGCACCTGGTAGGTATATTTCCAGGTGGTCCCATCGTCATCAAGTCAGGATCTGATCATGGAATCCTGTCGAAATCGAGGGAACTCTTCAAATATTATTATTTTTTAAAGTAACTTGTGTAGTTGCTCTCGGAAAATACCATTCGGTGAAGTGGAACTGATGATGAAGACCACAGACGGCTACCGGAACTACTCAATTATAAGTATTTCATGGGTTGCGATTCGATTACTAGAATATGGTGGTTAATCACTTTATACTTGTTAAAATGTATATGGTGAAGTTGAGCTGATGGTGAAGTACCTGAAGAACTCCTCAAAAATGAACGGCTCTGCATCAGGAAAAGCAATATTTTGTAAATGGTGATAAGTAGTTTACATTTAGGCTTTTGTAACTAGGTAAAGCACTAGTCGACAAACCAAAACACTAAAAACAAAAAAAATACTTCCAACTTGTTATTTTTGGAAATCTGTCTTATTTTTAGTTAAAATGATTTTTTTCATGATATATTTATATAATAAACTACAATATATATATATATATATATATATATATAGTAGTAAGTAACTATAATGATATAATATAAGTAATATGTATATTTATTTGACAAAAAAATACTTACAAATTTCTTAAAACTAGCTTATTTACATTTTTTGCAACTACGCCAAATATCTTTGTTTTTCATAGTGTTTGTATGAATTACAAAGTTATATTTGCGGTTTTAGAAAATATAGAAAATATGCTGTATCTCACAAATTGCTGACCCGATCTCGTTCAAACTAATTTTGGTTGAAAGGTTATACTAAGATCTACAGACATATATATGTATAGACACCGCAGCCCCGGATCACAAGGGCAACTGAAGGAACAGAGTGGGTTTTTATTCAGTATTCGTCTGACACTACTTTCCGCTACACCCAGAGCGAAAGGAGTCATTTTGATGATTTTCCCCCCTCCAAAAAATTGGCCAAGTGCAAGGCAGACTCGCCCATGAAGAGTTCCGAAGTAACTATAATAATATAACATAATATGTATATTTAATAGACAAAAGAAATAACTTGCAAATTTCTTAAAACTAGCTTATTTACATTTTTTACAACTACGCCAAATAACTTTGTTTTTCATAGTAGTTGTATGAATTACAAAGTTATATTTGCGGTTTTAGAAAATATGTTGTATATCAAAAATTTCTGACCCGATCTCGTTCAAACTAATTTTGGTTGAAAGTTTATACTAAGATCTACAGATATATGTATTTTTTAGATTTTTCACTCCATTATTATAGAAGTTAGAGGGGACACACACACACATTTTACCACTTTGGAAGCGTTCATCTTTTAAACAATTTACTTTATGAAAATGTCCTTTTAGAAACTTTAATGTCATTTTTAAATACCTGTCTATAGATACTACACACGCATAGGTTTCATGAAAAAAAAAAAAATTTAGTTTTAGTTCTGTGTGGGGAGCCCCCCTTTATTTTAAATATTTTTTAAGTTTTTTCTTAAAATCGGAAAGCGGTTATGAGCAGTGGTGGTAACCACCGCTCAAACCAGCAAACTTGTTTGCCGCCCTCTTTGCGGAGTTTTCACGTCTGGATAGTAGTGGCGCTCACCCTCCTGATGCTCCTATTGGATGCGAGACGTGTATGTTGGACATTCGCATCCATCAGAAGGACGTCCGTAGAGTGCTGCGTAATCTTGACGTGAACAAAGCTAGTGGCCCCGACGGGATACCAGAAATTGTTCATAGAACTTGTGCGCCTGAATTGTCTCCAATCTTGACACGCCTGTTTCGCCTTTCGCTAGATGACTGGAAAGGTGCTGAAAGCATGGAAGCTGGCTAACGTTCAGCCTGTACCCAAAAAGGGCAGTCGTGCTGACCCGGCCAACTACAGGCCTATTTCAGTCACGTCCATACTCTGTAAGAGTATGGAGCGTGTACTTAATAGTAAGCTCCTGGCATACCTAGAAGCCAACGATATCCTCAGTGACCGACAATACGGTTTTCGCAAAAAACCGGTCAACTGGGGATCTTCTAGCGTATGCCATTAATATCTGGAGCGACGCCATTGAGAAGCAAGGGGAAGCACTTGCTGTTTCTTTTTCGGCTTTTTGAATTCAACAAGATTTATCTCGAAGCCAGAAGACAATGTCCTCAACAATACATCAAAGTGTTTGATGATTATAACATCCAATCCTGTGATCTGAGCACTCAGTTCGGGGTTCCCGAAAAAACGTCGAGCTTTGTTTCTATCATTTGTGGAACTAAATCCTGGCTTTGGCTTGTCCACAATTAATCCCGTTTCATGCTTGAATCGTTGTTTGATTTCGTCTGATCGTTGTTTTACACTTGCTTTTTCCTCTGAAGACCTAGCTTGCCATTTCTTAATATCTAACTTATAACTAATGTGTAAAAAGCACTCAAACGAACGAATCCAAGCATGTAATGTTGACAAACCCAAGCCAAAATTATCTTGATTCATCATTCTGGGAGTGGCCCCACAAATATAGCATTTCTGCGATGAATGTATCTCTGTCAAAGCATTGCACACTTTTCCATTAGTCAGCAGAAGCTTGTGCTTAACAGAAATTTCAGAACCACCAAGATCATAAGATGTAGCCTCCAAGTAGTCGTTTATTTATCCCAAAACCTTATTTGTTTCGATTTTTGTCAATTCCGTTGTTTCTTTGGCAAAAATGAATTTAATTGGACGACAAAACATCGTCGATGATGGATGAGGATTTTGCCAGATAATGTTGTTACTCTCGTCGATTAACCTTAGAGGAACCAACGAATAAACAAAAAGGAACTCATCAGTGCCTTCGCTGTTTTCAAATCTTTGTTTGTAAGCACTATGACGGGAACTTCCGTCACATCCCCATTTACTTATAAGAGATGTTGTGTGATAAACGATGAATTGGGTATTAGATTGGGGAGCACACTTGTGACAACTTCTCTCTGAGCTTCTACTAAACGTTCTGCTGTTTTATTCAAAATAGCTTGTAGCTCAATTTCTGCTCGAGATTGTGTCAAAACAATGTGCTCCTCGGAAGGATAATATGCTTTTTTTGATTTAACAATGCAATCATATGATGGAAACACGTGATACCCGACTTTCATAATCCACTTTCTAGTCTGTTTATATGAGTGAGTTGTTGGTTTTGAATGAATATAATACGCTAATGCCTCGTCATTACTTAGCAGTCTATCACTTGCACAGCACTTGGTTGTTGAAGGCTAATGCATGTACTTGCAGAAGCTGCATTCTCGCGAATATCCTTTATAACTCTGGCAACGTTTTTATGTCCAGTTGACCGTGCAGTAACCTCTGCAGCTGTCATTAATACCCCAAAAGCCTGATAAGTTCGAAAACAAAGAAAAACATGCCTTTTTTGTGAATTCACAGATAGTCTATTTTATGACACATTAAAATATTCTAATAAGAAAATAATATAGTACATACCTTCGGAAGTAAAATCCATCACTAAAACTTTCACAAAATTAGAACTGCCACCATGAGATATTTAGTGCAAGTGTCGCAAAAATGCAACTGACCAATTTCTTTAATTGCATTTACCTCATTACTGTTTTTCACTTACTTTCCTCCAGTCGGTGATCAAGGTCAGCGGAGGTGCACGAGCGGGAACCGGTGTAGGATAACGGGACGGTATTTGGACATGTGGTCAAAAAATATTTGTTATTAGATCGTAACTACCATAATAAATTTTATCTAAACAGAGACCTCCCGCCACCTCGCGTCTGTCTGTCTGTTTGAACGCGATAAAAAGCACATAAGATTTTGATACGGTTTTCACCAAATACACGGCAATGATATATAGTAGTCATTTGAGTTTGTACAGTTACATCGGACGGCGCTATGTTCTCCACATAAATATACTGATGGGATATTTTCCGAGATACACGCGGTCGAAGTCGCGGGCAAAAGCTAGTTGTAAATATGTGTCATTTTATTGTGACCATCAAAACGATCTGGTCCTCTTTACACAGGATTTATGGAGGCAGTCGCGATACTCGCAGTACACACGAAGAGCGTCCGGAAAGATCTGACCAACAGATTTGTAGTACTTTTTGTGGCAGCAATTTGGAAACCACTAATGTTTCAATATATTTTATTGTATTACTGTTTGGTTTGTGACAGAAACACTTTTTAATCAACTTCAAAAAATGGAGGAGGTCCTCACTTATTCGGAATCTGTTTTTTTTTATGTATGTTCTCCGGTTACTCGAAGACTACTGGACCTATTTGGAAAATTCTTTTTTTATTTGAAAATGTATACTTTCTAGTTCGTTCCATTGTCATGAAGTCAGGATCTGACGATGGAATCCTGGAGAAATCGCGGGAACTCTTCAAATATTATAGGCACACCTGTAGCAATTTGGGTATTTTTATTAAAAAAACATAAATGGTATTATCAAATTCAAGGGCAGTTGCGTATTACTAGGCAAGACTGGTAAATTAAAGTTTAAAATCATTGAAAAGGACTTTTAATTCTGAAAGGAAAAAATGGAAACCCACTTAATTCGATTTTACAAAAATTGTCTTCTTCCAGAATTGATTGATCCCAAGACGGGTAAGAAATATGGAGTTACGAGCTCATTCCTCATATATTCCAAGAATATATTAAACATAAGAAATTGATTTTTAATATTAAAATATTGTTCCACCCAGCTTTTGTCAAGATCGCTAATGCTATAATACCAAGGAAATGAAACACACGGTGAATAGTTTAATTGGCGAAATCTTTGATTTTGAACCCCATACGTTATTAGCGACCCCGAAAACCACGAAATTACACACCTACCAAACAGAATGGACCCAAACTTGATAAGCTATTCTTATCGTCTAGGATCTTCAAGCGCGGTTGCTGTATTCCTGCAGGCCACTCCACTGAGTTCGTATAATTATAATATCTCATCGTATCTAACAATACAAGCTCGAACTTGGTTGATATACCGTCTTGTCAAGCGCTTCTCCTCCACCTTTATTATTTATTTATTTATTTATTTATTGGCCTATCTACAATTGTTACACTGATTATTCTTATATTTCATGCAATATGTTACAAACATAGTGTACAATATGACGCGATAGACACAGCATGCAAAAACAAAATTATAACATCAATATAATACTAGGTAGTGCAGAAATAACGCTAAGAACAACTAGTTCATAGTTTATACAGTAGACATAGAAAAAAAAACAGTACGGTAGATTATTTTTGATGGACTTGGTGCTTGATTTTTTTAAGTGTTGTGGAAAAAATGTCAATTGATTCATCGCAATTATTAAGAAGTCTGCAAATTCTGGGGATAGGGGAATTGGATCCTGATACAGTTTTGCGGAATGGGGGATGTATTAGTTTGATAGGGTGACGCGGATAATTATGGGGAAGGTTAAAATTAATCTTACTTAACAACTGGGGGCAGTCTATTTTACTCCGAAGTAATTTAACAAGAAAAAGTAAATCTATACCATATCTTCGTTTTTCGAGTGAGATCATGTCGAATTTTTTAAGACGTTTTGCATAGCTCGGAACTTTTTTGGCTAATCTCGCACAATATGCAAGATGGTACAAAAATCTTTTTTGAATCCTCTCTAACCTAAGACTATGTGTTGCATAGTGAGGACGCCACACAACCGAGCAATATTCCAATACGGTACGAACAAGGCAGTTAAAAAGATAGATCTTAGTTTTAGGTTTTCGAAAGCATTTAACATTACGCAACACGAAACCGAGTGTTTTTGAAGCTTTTTTAATAATGTTGTCCATGTGGGGAACAAATGTAAGTTTTCGGTCAAGAAGGACTCCCAAATCTTTTACCTCATCAACTTTTCTGAGGCACGTACCATTCATACTATAATTAAAATCAATGAAGTTAGCCTTGCGAGTAAACGTAATTTGGGAACATTTTTCAACATTAAGTAGCATATTGTTATCCTTACACCAGTTTAAAAGTCTGTTCAAGTCATCCTGAAGTAATATCGAGTCGGCTAGAGAATCTATGACGCGGACTATTTTCAAATCATCGGCGAATAGGAATGGCATGGAGTTAAAGAAGCAATAAGGAAGGTCATTTACAAAGATTATAAATATTATGGGGCCCAGGTGGGAACCCTGCGGAACACCGGATGTAATGATCATGGATTCAGATTTATAGCCATTGGCCACGACATAAAAAGATCTATCCGTTAGGTAAGAGTGCAGCCACTTAAGAAGAGAACCAGCAAAGCCGTACGCAGCAAGTTTTTGAATTAGCACTTCATGAGAAACTTTGTCAAAAGCCTTGCTGAAATCGGTGTATATGGCGTCGACTTGCTGGTTCGAGTCTAATGAAGCTGCAATAACCTCCACAAAAGCTACTAAGTTAGTGCAGGTGGATCTTGCAGCAGTGAAGCCATGCTGGTGGTCAGACAGATATTTCCTGAAGTAGTTTTTTATGTCAGGGCAAACTATTGCTTCAAAAACCTTGGCAAATGTCGAAAGAATAGATATGGGACGATAATTTTCCACCAAATCGTCAGCACCTGATTTGTAAATTGGTACTACTTTGGCCTTCTTCCATTGCTTAGGGAAAATACCAGAGCTGAGAGATTTGTTAAAAATCAAGCTTAGGGGGCTTGCTAGTTGGTCGGCGCAAGTTACGATAAAGTTAGGGGGAATTTCATCGCTGCCGGAACCTTTAGATATGTCTAAACTTTTAAGATGCTTGGCTATTTTATCCTTTGAAATCTGGATCAAGGAAAAGCTGTCGGAGTTACAAAGAAGGCTTTCAAAGAAAGGTGAAGTATGAACCACGTCATACGCATGGGTAGCTGGACTGTAGACAGAAGAAAAATAGGTCCCGAACATGTTGCACATCTCATTGCCATCACTAGTTTTGGTGAAGCCATTTGACATTGAGGCTGGATAGGCATTAGCGACACCACGTTTAGACTTAATGAAGGACCAGAAAACCTTGGGATTTGTTGTTATTTTCTGTTCAATGCTATTTATGTAGGAATTGTAACATTCTCTTGCTAATCGGTCACAGTGCTTACTACACCAACGAAGAGATATCTTGTCCATAGGGTTTTTGTACATACTATACCTTTTTCTGACGTTATTCTTTTCACGCAGCAATCTCTCCAACTTTTTTGTGTACCATGGTGGTCGCGCATTACTTTTTACTAAGGTCGATGGGACAAATCGCTCTATGATCTGATAAAGTACCGTATAAAACCGTTCCAACATTATACTGGGGTCGTCTGTATCCGCGAATAATGCAGACCAGTCAGTATTTTCTAGTTCTGGTTTAATTGCAGAGTAGTTAGCTTTTGAGAAGTTTAGTCTTATGTTAGGTTCGGGTTTTAAACAATTATTTACATTAAGGCGTAGGGAAATTTCAAGAGGAGGGTGATAAGGATCGATCTTTGTCAGACTATTGAGGCCTTCAGACACCTTACATTCGTGAAGGTTTACAAGAACCAAGTCCAGGATTCTATTTTTAACATTACATACATTGTTATATTGTTTGAGGTTATTTATGTGAATAAAGTCTAAAAAGGCCTGATTAAGTTTACTATTAGTCCCTGACAAAATGGGATGTGCATAAGTAGCGCAACTGTTATTTTTTTGATTCCAATCTATATTACTTAAATTGAAGTCGCCGATCAGAATGGTACAGTAATTATGCGCACAGCCAAGCTGTGGAATTCTCTGCCGGCTTCTGTTTTCCCTGCCATCTTTGAGTCTTTAAAGCAAAAGTAAATAGGTATCTTCTGAGCTCGCTCGTTCCATTGTAGACCTCATCTATCGGTTACCATCAGGCGAGATCGAGGTCAAGAGTGGGCTCATTCGTAAAAATTGGACAAATGCGAGTCAGACTCGTCCATGAAGGGTTCCGTAGTAACTACGCCAAATAACTTTGTTTTTCATAGTGTTTGTATGAAATACAAAGTTATATTTGCGGTTTTAGAAAATGTGCTAAATCTCAAAAACTACTGACCCGATGTCATTCAAACCATTTTAATGAAAGTTTTCATTAAAACCTACAGCATATTTTTTTTATTCTATTATAAAAGTTAGAGAGGGGGGACACATTTTACCACTTTGGAAGCGTATATCTTTTAAACGATTGACTTTAAGAAGAAGTAGTTTTAGGAACCGATATAATTTTTAAAGACCTGTCTATAGATACCGCACACGAAAAGGTTTGATGAAAAAAAAAACCCGTGTGGCACTCGGGGACTACCGCGGTAAAGCTATTGCATAGCATTTTTTATCAACTTATGCAATTATAATTATTTATATATTTTTTTATTTATGCAGTATTTTTTTTTTCTTTGATATTAGTTCAAGTTACCGGGTCAATTATACCACATTTTTAGTTTTAAGCTATTTCTCGCGGCGTTGACATTTTAGACTTTCTTTCTCCTATAAAAAAATGTAAATGTTTCTTATTTTATTCAACAAAATATTTACAAAATATCTAAATCCATACTAATATTATAAATGTGAAAGTAACTCTATCTGTCTGTGTGTTACCTTTTCACGCCTAAACCGCTGAACCGATTTAAATGAAATTTGGCGTGGGAATAGTTTAGGACTCTGGGAAGGACGTAGGATAGTTTTTATCCCGAAATTCCTACGGGTTCGGGATTTACGCGGGAACCCCCTTCCACGCGAACGAAGTCGCGGGCAGAAGCTAGTAAGTATAATATAAAAGTACTTTCAATAAAAAAGAAATCATAAAAAGATATGATGAGACCCTGGGTTTGATCCAAAATTCTGACGGTTACCAATCCGATTCTTTACTAAACACGCTAATAGAACGTTAGTAACCCGAATTGAAATAACTGACCATATTCGACCGTATTAGGTTTTATTTTCGTTACGGAATTTCTTGATTCAGTCGCCGCGCTCAAAGCCCGCGATAAAAGCTATGCAATAGCTTAAAAATATTTTTAGGTTCAGTTCCATGTATGAGGAGCCCCCCTTAAATTTATATATTTTGTCTATCAATCGGAAAGCGGTTCAACTCGGCGGAACAGAATACATCTACCTACCAAGTTTCACATGTAGGTAGTCATAACAGTTTCGGAATAAAATGGCTGTGACTTACGGACGGACGGGCAGATAGACAGACATGACGAAACTATAAGGGTTCTGTTGTTTGCCAATCGGCTACGAAACCATAATAAAAAAAAACTGCACATTTACATCTTGTTGTCAAAGAGATCCAGTACCAGTCATCGAAGTGTACCTACAAGTCACTCCAATAATTTCATGACATCAAACAGCACACAAAATAAAAGCAACCATGAAGCCATTAAAAAAAAATTAAATAATCTAAAGTATCAAAATGACTTTACGTACCCATAATTCGCGGAGCTATTCGTACGTTTGTGTGTGTTTGAGCTTTGTCTATGTAGTGATGCGATTTGATACCTATCAATTTTGAACATGCGTCCTTAATAACCACAACTATATTTATACTTATAGTGCGGAAAAGTTTGTTTGTTTAAACGTCGTTAAATCTTCGAAAGTGCTTGATGGATTTGAATGAGATTTGGTCAGGAAGTATTTGAGGCTACTATTACCCAACTTTAAAAAAGAGGGTTATTTTTAAACCGATTTAAAAAAGGAGGAGGTGCGCAGTTCGTCGGAATCTTTTTCTTTAATGTATGTTCCCCGATTACTCGAAGATGGCTGGACCGATTTGAAAAATTCTTTTTTTTTTTTGAAAGGGTATACTTTTATCGTGATAAATTTCACGGGAGCGAAGGCCTGCGCGACTGCTAGTTATAAATATTGTATTTTGTTATAGTTGATAGGCTTGCGTTTGACCATAATCTCACCTTAAGCGATGATGTGGTCGAAGATGAAGCACGCTTGCCTAAAAGTAACCTATAATATTCACTCTTGATTTAAAGACTCCCAGGTCATAGTTATTAGGAAACACAGACTCCGGCAGGGAATTACACTCCTTAGTCGTACGCACAATGAAAGTATTCGCAAAACGTTTAGTGCGTATGGGTGGGATGTCCACCATGTAACGATGGCGCATCGCCGTTTGTCTTGTAGTCCGATGATGGAACGGGCTTGACGGAATTACATTCTGTAATTCCATCGCACTCTCCCCGAAATGTAACCGATAGAAAACCGATAGACTAGCAACTCGTCGTCGATGTTCAAGGCTCTGGAGCTTTGATTCGGCCAGTGTATCGTTGCCAATGAGTCTTTTGGCCCGTTTCTCAATAGACTCAAACGCGTCCAGTTGGTGCTTGGCAGATGCATCCCAAAGCTGAGAGCAGTACTCCATACACGACCGAACCTGGGCTCGATAGAGATTGAGCAGCTGTTCGGGTGTGAAGTACCATCTCACCTTTGCTAGGATTCCCTACTTTTTTTATGCTAGTTGAACCTTAGCCTCTATAAACGGGCCAAAATTGAGGGTAGAAGTTAGTGTTATCCCCAGAAGCTCGATACGATCGGTTATCAGCACGGTTACACCCCGGAAAGTAGGAGCCGGTTCGAATTATCAAACTAGTATTTATCAGACTCTAGAAACAAATAAAATGGATAAATGCTTGGCAAATATCCCGTTTTAAGTTCAAATGATAACAAACAATTTGACTTCGCTATGGTATATAGATAGAGTTCTAATTTCGGGTAGTTTTGTGCCCATTCTCATATTAGATTTCTCGTGCACTGAAGCAATTTTTCCTAACGTAAGTAATTCAAAAGAGAATCTTTGTCATCTGTTGATATAGTCCCTATTCATACAGATAAGGATAGACTGAGTTTCTATACTGCTCATAATCAGTCTCACGTTCGCACTGCTTAGACACAGGTCTCCTTGTTGAGAAGGAGACCTGTCTAATGACCACGCGAACCCAGTGCGGGTTGGTTAACGAGACTTAGGTACCTACTACTGATTAATAATTCTTCTTTGCCGTTTCACTCTTGGCAGAGAGGTTGTGGTCATTATTTCGGTTTGAGTGGCCCACTATGCGCCGCGCACGTCTCTTGGGCCCAAAGCATGCGAGCCTACAGAAGACAGGCGGTTCTTAATGCTGAGATCTTGGTAAAGGATATTTATCTCTCTTCTTAAATTGTTGTTATTATGTAAGTCTTTGTTTCTTTTTTTATATTTATATGTATATATATGTTTGTTTTTAGAATGTTTTTTATTTTTATTTTATATAGATAAATAGTACTTCGTGGACTACCCACGTATTCATTTTCTCAAATCTTATGTCAAATCCATCCAAAGGTTGTCTGTAAAAGATCGCTTTTAGCGCTAAGACCGCCCATTGTATCACCCTTTTTAGTTGTAAAGTTTGTTTATTGTTTTACTGTTTTATTGTACAATAAGAATATATCTATCTATCTTCTTGGAGTCATTTGTACGGAATTCCATCCGGGGCACTGCAAGCATTCGTCTCCAGTACGACATCTCCAAAGCCTCTATCCTCTCCTTACACTCCCGCAGAGGACTAAATTTAAATTAATAGACTCTGATTCATTTGGGATAATAAAACACGTATGAAAGCTAATGAAACCGCGACAAAAACAAAACAAGCTTCTCCCTTTCAGCCCTACAAGTCCTATATAGGTATCTAGGCTACCTATACCCCGGCAATACGTTGCCGTAACGCATAGCACCCCCTGGCGTATATCACGACAAAGCGTCAGTCACGCCGCGAATGCAACCTGCTGCAAACGCACGTGACGCTGTGCGGAATCTTCACTGCAATTAACGTAAGTTATTCCGATATATATTGATAATTAACACTTATTTAGTTTTCTAATAAAGTATCCAGGATCGGAATTTTAGCAACAGATTCGATGCAACGTTTTGGGCGTGGTTAGGGCATGGTGATTCGCTCGCTTCGATCAGGCACTTTAGGTTGTACATCAAAATTGCACGTACCAAATCAATTAATCAGATTTAACTAGCTATATTGCTTCTGTCTCCGTATTTTTATTTGGTAACGTGATTTTAAGGCAATCGTACGTTTGTGTAAAGTAAGAAATAGACATTATTGTCTGTTGTCTAGATAATTATTCGAATAAATATGGATTCACAACATAATTTTAGATAAATAATTTATTTGCGAATATTTTATTCGTAAATAATTAAGTTACAAATAATTTATTGCTAAATAAATTTCCAACTTGTATTCATTTTATTAAAAGGTTATTACTAGCAGTCTCAATAAAAACATAACCTGCCTCTTTTGTAGTCGCGTACACTATTACCTTCCTCAACCTTCAAGCTACTTCCAAACTGAATTTCATCAACATCCACCCAGTACTTTCGAAGATTAGTGTGTTTAAACGCACAAACAAACTTCTCCGTTTTATAATATTAGTACTTAATATGTAGATTACTTTCAATATTTTTAAACTCATTTATGTGGTTTAAATAATGCCTGACGTTACTGATGTTTACTTCGACGGCGCATGCGTTGCCGAGACAGCCTATTCTGTTGTCTTATTGCGTATAATAATTTGTTCGTCATTCAATTTTTATTGAATAAATATAAGTAGTAATATGTAAAATTATTTATTCGTGTCATTCGAATAAATTTTGCCAAATTCTGTTGTAGTCTATGTATCTATATATGTCTATACCTAATTTGGGAGTATGATGAGTAAATTTGAGTTTTTTTTTTTCGGGATTAATGGATAATATTGATGCTTTACGTAAAGGAATTTCACAGCTGACCACTCTGTAGAGAGGTTATTATAATAGGGTAACTTCCTGGAATATTTGATTAAGTTCGTCACTATATTACCAGAAAAAATATTGGACAGCTATTTGTTTTTTCACGTAATTAAAAATGAAGACGATACAGTATGTTCACATTTCACGTGACGTCAAGCTGCGTTTTACTTTTTGGCACTATTTGACGTCAGCAGCCTCCACTTTAATGCTCTAGATTTTTGTATATTTAGAAAATCTAATTTACAGACCAAATTAGGAAACTAGAATAGTTTCCTACAAACTTATACCTTGAAAGTTAAGTTAATCCGACTACGGCATAGAAAAAGGAGGGTTTTAATTTTGACCGTGGCATCCATGCATGTGAGTATGTCTAACTAAATATATGTTCAATTATTCATCTGATCCCTCATAACTACTAAACTTATTATTATTAGTTGGGTGGATAGGATTAGGAAGGTACATGGAAAGAGCTTCCTCGAATGACTTAAAAAAAAATCGGTACCCCATCCGCCATACGTCCTCGATACCTTGAACTTGGTAACGTAGAGTCTAGACAACCACCACGATGGCACAAAATGGTCTTACCCAAGACTCAACCCAGACGGCTCTTCTAAGGCCCACCCGCTCGCCCACGCTCTTTGTGGTATTTCAACCAATATAACTAGTTGATAAATTGTCGAAAGCGTCTAAAGTACGAACACTACTTTAGACTTCGCTTTCTTGCATAATTTAAAGCGGTAAAAATTCGAGCACTTCTAACGTTTAGCTCCAAGACTGGACCGGGCCGGGTCTGCACTCAAACTGCTCTTACCCAATCTACGGGGGCCAAACGCCTCCTGCTGGAGGCTCTATGCGGGGATCGTGCGGTCCATGGCCCTCTATGGGGCTCCTGTGTGGGCGCTGAATCTTCAGCGACGACCAGCCCGCCAGCTGGTCGCGTCTCAGAGGGTCATGGCCATCCGATTGATCCGGGGATACCGCACGATCTCCGGGGAAGCAGCGAAGATTCTTGTCGGATTACTGCCGAGGGATCCTTAGGCGGTAGCCCTGGCGCGCGAAGGTGCTAAGCCGGGGGAAACTCCGCTACCGCGGCAAATTGTGGCTCAGCGGACAGAGCTCCGGCGCGATCTCACGGCAGCATGGAAAGAGCGGCAGTCACAACCGAAGGCTGGGCACGGCGCAATCGCGGCGATAAGTCCTCTCTTCGAGGAGTGGCTGGAGAGACGCCACGGCGTCCTCACCTTCCGCCTGACGCAGGTACTTACTGGACACGGGTGTTTCGGGAGGTACCTGTTTCGGATTCAGCGGGAGGATACGCCCGGGTATTGACATTGCGTGGACCAACCGGAGGATACGGTGGAGCATACGGTGGAAGTGTGCCCCACTTGGGCAGAGCCAGAGATGGTAAACATCCTTGGTGTTCACCATGTACTGAAGGCACTTCGTCGTACGTTTTGTAGTCCGATGATGGAAAGGCCTCGATGGAGATAAACTCAACTTTTCTATTATATTCTTCCTTCTTCGGAAGCACTGCAAGCAAAACGGTATCGCTACTGTTTAATGGTCAAGTTCCCAGCCTTATTGACTGAAACACAAAGCTTTGCGTGTTCTTGTCAAAGCTTATGAAACTTTCTACTGAAATTAGTTAGCTTTTTACTGCAAACAAAGTTATGATAGTAAAGAGTTATTGAAGAGTGAGGGAGTGTAGCCGCGACACTGTCGTTTTTAGAGTTCCGTAGCCGAATGGCAAAAAACGGAACCCTTATAGTTTTGTCATGTCTGTCTGTCTGTCCGTCCGTCCGTATGTCACAGTCATTTTATTCCGAAACTATTAGGACTATTCATGTGAAACTTGGTATTCTGTAAACCGCTTTTCGATTTTAAGAAAAAAAAATTAAAAGTATTTAAAATAAAGGGGGGCTCTGCATACATGAAACTAAAAATATGTTTTTTCATGAAACATATGCGTGTGTGGTATCTATAGAAAGGTTTTAAAATGACATTGAGGTTTCCAAAACCACTTTTTCATAAAGTGAATCTTTTTAAAGATATAACCATTCCAAAGTGGTGAAATGTGTGTCGCGCCCCCTTTATCTTCTACGGAGGGAAAAATCTAAAAAAAAATATATGCTGTAGATCTTAATAGAAACTTTCAACGAAAAGTTTAAACGAGATCGGGTCAGCAGTTTTTAACCGACTTCCGAACTTTTAACCGAAACCGGAGGAGGTTCTCAGTTCGTCTTTAACTTTTTTTTTCTTTTTTATTTATGTTACCTCATAACTCGGAGACGGCTGGACCGATTTGGAAAATTCTTTTTGCGTTTGAAAGGATATACTTTCTTCTTGGTCCCATTATTACGAAATTAGGATCTGATGGTGGGATCCTGGAGAAATCGAGGGAACTCTTCAAATATTAAAGGCACGTTTTGGATATTTCTTATAGTACCTTGAGCAGCTGCTTTCGAAAAGAACCATTTAGGGAAGTTGAACTGATGATAAAGACCACAGATGGCCACTGAAACTACTCAATATTAAGTATTTCGTGGATTGCGAATCGATTACTTAAATACGGATGTTAAGCACTTTATGCTCGTCATGATGCATATGGTGATGTAGAGCTGATGGTCAAGTACCAGGGAAACTCCTCAAAAGTTAACGGCTATGCATCGGGAAAAGCAATATTTTGTAAAATGTGATAAGTTGTTGACATTATGACTTTTGTAACTAGATAAATTACAAACCCACCCACTAAAAAGCATGAAAAATTTTTGCAAAAAATAGAACCGACTTCCATATCAAAACACTACAAAGCCAAAAATAACTTTAATTTCGGAAGGCGGTGTGAAAAAAAAAGAAAATACAAAACCAATTACACCGACTGGATTTGGAAGATTCAAGTAATCGAAGCGGAACATATGAAATACTTATAATTCCTACTTATATATTGAGTAGTTCCAGTGGCCATCTGTGGTCTTCATCATCAGGTCCACTTCACAAATGGTGCGTTTCGAATGCAACTACACAAGTTACTATAAAAAATACTCAAATTACTATAGGTGTGCCTATAATATCTAAAGAGTTCCCTCGATTTCTCCAGGATCCCATCATCAGATCCTGACTTCGTGACAATGGAACCAATTACGAAGTATACCCTTTCAAACAAAAAAAGAATTTTCTAAATCGGTTCAGCCGTCTTTGAGTAATCGGTGATCATACATAAAACAAAGGAAAAAAATTATACGCGTCGACTTGATAACTTCCTCCTTTTTTTTCGTCGGTTGAAAACAAAATTATTTTGCGTAGTTACTACGAAACCCTTCATGGGCGAGTCTGACTCGCACTTGGTCAATTTTATTTATACCTATAGTTCCACGGATCTTGATAAAGGAAATTCTGACCTCAGTAGCGTAGCAAAAGCGATTGTGAGAGCGTCAAAAATGTATGAGATTGACAAACGCTGTATAACTGACGCACGGGTTTATCATTATCTAATTATCCTTTTCTCAAATACAATGGGATCGGTTTTCAGCCAAACCAGATGCAGCTGAAAAAAAGTGTTTTACATGGAGCGACTCGCGGCTGTAGGAATGACAAAAATTTCGAGATTGACGCTGTCAAGATATCCCGTGAACTTCCCTTTTTTTTCGGAGGGAAAATCAAATGACTCTTCCCGCTCTTGTCGGAGCTGAAAGAAGCATCTGACACCTACTGTCTAATAAATTAATAGTTTAAAAACACTAGAAAAACACGCTTTTATAAATGCACGTAAAAACAAAAAAGATCGTGTTCAAAGTCCATTCGTGGCCTTTCTCACAAGTGCAAACACGACTATGATACGATATTCCATTATGGAATGCCGGTGCCTATCTTTCGGCTTCATCATCAGACCTTGAAATCTAATCGTGGTCAAAGTTCATTACAATACTTTTCTAAGAAATCCAAAACAGCTATGATACGATTTTCCATCATGAAGTTCCAGATCATATCTTCCGGCTCCATCATCAGATCAGTTTGACAGTACCATATTATTGTATTGTCATCAGAACTACATACAGCTGCCAATTTTCATTACGCTACGACCCTTGGAAGATGATTAAATTAGCTACCTTAGATTTCATTACATAGTTACATACAGGTCGACCTAATAAAAGTGTGTTAAAAACACACCGTGCTCCTTTAGTTGCCCTTGCGTTCCGGGGCTGCGGTATCCCGTTAGAACATTCCCGCAACCACAGCAGGCAATGGCCCTATCAGGTCCCGTCAATGCTGCTGACTGCTGGTTGAGGCGCGCGTGGAACACGGTGCGCCGTCTATCAGGGCCTAGTCCTCACCGGACGGTGAGCTACTCTTGCTCGTCGTCCGCAATTGCTGGAGAGCCTGGGACATTGGCATCTGCAGTTGGACACTTGATAAGCCCGTTTATTTTGATAACAAACTGGCTTTAAACACAACCTACTTTAAATCAAAATTACGAGTAATTAAAGAACATCGGCGTTCACGGAAGAGATAAAAATTAGGTACAATTAAAAACACAGTTCGATCCTTCAATCAGCCAGCCAACGGTAACTGGATGGTCCGAACTGTCCACGGTTCGTGGAGCCCTAAACGTTGCTTTACAAACACAGATTCACTCGGATACAATACTTAATACTAACCACTTACCTTCTGAGCTGGGACGACAGGCTTCGACCTTTCCTGGGGTCACGTCCGTGTGATATGTGTGAAAGTATGTATGATTGTGTAATGTTGTGAAGTGGTGTCACGGCGGTTCCCAAAAGACGCAAGCTTCGATGTGTTGTCCAGGCCGGGATGTAGCACAAACTTCGCACCAGATTGGAGCAGCTATTTATCACCAATTCACAATGACTTTCAACAAATTCGCGTGCCATACGGTCTGGCGTCATCAGGCGTTAATGTTCAAAATATCCCAGGTTTTTACTCAATTCGGGATTCTAGAGTTCAACTAATCACTAATCACATCCGATTTGTCCTTTAACCGCGTAGATTCAACAGGATTTTAATTACAATCAGTAAATCGATCTCAACAAACGGCGGACATTATTTCAACAAGAAGCAAAGGTTATATATAGATAATTAATGTTGCCAACCAAAAAGGTGCGTTCTATTTCACGTTGGACGGAACATCTACCCCCTCCGGACAGGCCTACCCGTCCGCTAATCAATTGGAAGTCTTGACAAGGTTGCGAATTTAACACAGCTTCAATGCGGCAAAATACCGTAGCTAGTTCCTCAAAGGTGAGAACGGTGTCTCCCAACAATCTCCGCCAGTGTCCCTTTGCCGCTTTCACCGCGGCCTCAAAAATACCCCCCCAATGGGGGCAGGCTGGCGGGTCAAACAACCAAGTGACCCCTCGGCGGGCCAAACTATTACCAATGTCAACCTGGCTCTCATTAAGGAAGGCGTATACCTCCTTCAAATAGTTACTTGTACCCTTGTAATTCGTACCGCAATCAGACCTAATCAAAGAAGGTAACCCACGGCGAGACACAAATCTTTCCAAAGTCGCCACAAAGGCCTCTGTCGAGAGGGAGGTTACCAGCTCCAAATGTACTGCCTTAGTTGACAGGCAGACAAAAAGACACAAATAAGCCTTAACAATCCTACTATTACGAAGGGTGGACGTCTTCACCGAAAAGGGACCAGCAAAGTCCGTTCCGACGCCAGCAAAGGGCCTCGCCTCATTGACGCGATCAGCCGGCAAAATCCAAAATTCTCGCTGCAGAATGGCCAACAGCGCATTACAACCGGCATGTGAGTTTTTAATGTGACGATCAGTCACCAACAATTGAACCAAGTGGCCCTCCTTGGGCAACAAAAGGGGGTGACGGGCCCCATAAGGAAGGCTAGAGAGCCTCAACCGTCCTCCAACACGCAAAAGACCCGTCTTATCCAAGAAGGGATTCAGCTTACTAATGGCTCCCGACAACTTAACCCTACCAGACTTCGATCTCCTTCTCAAAGTGTGCAGTCTGCACAGAGCGGACCCAAAGGAGGAGTGACTCCTGTCGCTCTTGAGGAGAGAGAACTGGTGACAGGCGCTTGTCCCCTGGATTCCTAGAATTATGGCCAAAACGCCTGATCCACGAGGTGACGTTCAACAATTTGTCGAGGGAGCTATATCGATTTATCAAAAAATCAGGATCAAACGGAGGATCCTTGGTCCCAACAGCGAACACCATAAGTCCGGGCAAAGGATCCGACATCAAGACTGGCGTTCGAGGCCAATCGTCCTCGGGGCGAGTCAGCCAGTCCGGTCCCCACCAGAGGGGGTGAGCAATCAAGTGGGGGGCCATGCACCCGCGTGAGGCCACGTCGCCCGGGTTCAGATCACCAGGCACGTGCCTCCAAATCAAAGGCGTTTCAGAACCTTGAATCTGTGACACTCGGTTCGCAACAAAGACCTCCAAAGAGTGGACGGACGTCTTCAACCAACACAAAACAATTTGACTGTCCGTCCAGGCGTAAGAAGCCCGAATGTCAACAGTTCCACCCAAAGTGTGCGCAACGTGGTTTAGGAGACGCACAAGAAGCACCGCAGGGAGTGCGGATACAAATTGGAGCCAGTCTTCCAACAGGGTTTCCCGAAGTGGCTCGTCTCAATCAAGTTCAGTTATAACAAGGGCAGGAGCACCAATTTTAGGGTAAAGACAACTCACAAGGGTGAGTTCAAACCAGGTCCTTCCCTCAACAGTGGTGACAGCCGTTTCGCCAATTCCCAAAATCTTGCCTGAAAAGTCGTTCACCTTCAGGCCAACCTGTCCCGCTAACCAAGACGACAAAAGGCAACCCTGGGCTCCCGTGTCCAAAATGGCACGGACCACAATCGAGTCACCCAAGGGTCCCCAGACCTTGACCGAGGCCGTTGGCAACAAAACCGTCCTGATCGGGTGGGGTCCTTTAGCGGGGCAGGCGCCAATTTCTTAGCGATGCCTGGGCGGCGACCGATCGCCGCATCCAGGCTGCCCTCGTTCACGACGAGGCCAACATTCAAAATATTCGTCCGCGCGGTGTCCCGAGCCGCTCGCCATCACTGGAGGGGCATATCCCACCGGATGCCCGAATGGCGGTGGGCGCGACTCCAACCGGGGACGTTCCGCCAACGGAGGGGAAAGGCAGCGGTGCCGATCCGGCCACTGCTGCCTAGCAGCCAACGCGCGTTCTCCCTGACGAGGGGAGACCAAATGGCGCTCGCGGGGCTCCCGTTCAACTTGCGCGGGGGGTGGAGTGCGGCGAACAGAATTGCGGGCCTCAGCCCGGTGCTCGTCTCCGGGGTACCCCCCCCTGCGCGAACCCTCCTCAGAAGATGGTCTGCTGGAGCGGTACGCGTTGGCGCACAAAATCTGAAGGTGGGACCGTTTACAAATTCTACACGGGCGGGGGCTGGGGCAGTCCCGATGGAAGTGGGCCCCCAAACACGAGAAGCACAAACGGCGTGCGTTGACAATGCGGCGGCGGGCACTTACGTGCAAATTCAAAAAGGCCGGGCTACGCGCCATGACATGCCCCGTTGCCTTACAAAAGTCACAATGATGAGGACTCCGGGCGCCAGCAAAACGGGGGCGAGGCGAACATCAACAGGCCCCCTAGCCCTAGTCCGTCCCTGTTCTCTAGACCGAGAAGGTAGTGGGGGTGACCCCGTGGCGCCACGAGTGTTATCCAAGAACCGACACTCGTCTTCCAAAAACTTGAGGAGGTCGTCAAAGGGGGGAAGATGGGTGGCACTATCCCCACCATACTTCTGCTCAAAACGTGACCTCAACTCCGCGGGGAGCAACTGCAGCACTATGTGCACCAACAAGTAGGACCAATGGTCCACCGGTAACTTCAAGCGTCTCAAGGCGTTGGTCGCTGAGACCAACGGGTTCAGCAAGTCAGTGCGCAACGTCGACGTGCTGGCAATGGCCGGTAGCCCCAAAATCTGGCCGATGTGCACATCAGCCAGGCAGCGCTTGTTCTGATACCGTCGGGAGAGAAGCTCCAGAGCGGTCGAGTAGGAGGAGTCCGTCACCGGCAAGTGCTGCACCAAGGCTCTGGCTTCGCCCTCCAAAACGGACAACAAGTAGGCCAACTTCTGGGCAGGTCCGAGGTCCGAGCGTGCATCCACAAGACTTTCAAAAAGATTTAGGAAGCCCAGCCAGTGGTCCAAGCGACCGTCAAAGTGTGGCAGCTCCAGGGTGGGCAGCCTACCCAATAGTCCAGGGCCTGTAACAACGGGGGTCTGCGGCTTGGCCGCATCAGGCACCCGGCTCTTCAAAATTTCCCGGGCTCGTTGACTTATGACATCCCCCAGGTGGACAATCTGGTCATAGTCACCCAAAACCCTATCGCGGGCTGCCTGGTCCATCACCCCCAAATCTACGTCCATGATGTACTCGTTGAAGCGTGTGAGCGCAGCATCAGCTGACTTGATCCTCTCATTCAAGTGCCTGTACCGAGCAAGGGTGAGCTCTTCCAAGTCCAAACGCTCAACCGTTGCTGCTGCCGATGCGAACCATCTCAACTGTGAGGCCAATCCGGCAGCAGACTCCCTGACTGCCTTTAATGAGGCCATTGCAACAATCAAATATCAATACCAATAGGCTAAATTAACTAAACAAACAACAATGACTTGTTAGCCAACCGAACAATTTCACTAAAATAAAACTTCAATTCAATTATTTCAAGTCCAAATCCGACCCTGTACTTATTCCAAGTATGAATCTAGCTTGCTAAGGATGGCTAGTTACAGAAAAAATAACAATTTAATGTATAATATTGTGCTGGATCAACACCAATTAACAACAACAATTGAATGTATAATATTATGCCGGACAACCACCAGTAACACAATCCAATAATCACACTAAACAATAAATCAATATACCCAATTCAAGTCCTGTTATGTTAGGCTATGTTACCAAATGTGTGATTATTATTTAGATAAACTTTCAAATTCAGATTAGTGACATTCAATTATTAATTACAACAATATACCAAATTATGTACCAAAATACAACCTAATAATTCCTAATTTCACAAATAAATATTACTTGTCAGTACAACAACAGAGGCTACAGTACAAACTACAAGTACCATTTCAATTTGATAGCCCGGATGACATGGTAATTTATTCAAACTTATTAAGTTATTTTTAACAATGTTCAAAACTTCCAATTTACTTAGTGGATCTTATATTTTAAGACCACGCTTCTGCTACCAGATTGTTCAGTCCCAAGCCAGCCAACGGTAACTGGTATGCTGAACTGTTCATACTTACATACACACACACGGACGCGATCTACCAAGGTCGCACGCTGTCGTCAACCAGCCGCGGGTAAGTGTGCATGTTGGAATATCTTAATTGTTGTACAAAGGCCTAAGAGCCATATTGTGTTTGAAAGACAACGGTACAGCTCCACGTACCGTGGACAGTTCAGCATACCAGTTACCGTTGGCTGGCTTGGGACTGAACAAACACTGATATTTTAAAGAGTTTAATTTTTTTTATATAGTTGATAGGCCTGCGTTTGACCATAATCTCACCTAATGTTAAGCGATGATGTCGTCGAAGATGAAGCACGCTTGCCTAGAAGTAACCTATTCACTCTTGACTTAAAGACACCCAGGTTATAACTATCAGGAAACACGGACTCCGGCAGGGAATTCCACTCCTTAGCCGTACGCACGATGAAAGTATTCCCAAAACGTTTCGTGCGTATGGGTGGGATGTCCACCATGTAACGATGGCGCATCGCCGTTTGTCTTGTAGTCCGATGATGGAACGGGCTTGGCGGAATAAGACTGTGCAATTCCATCGCACACTCCCCGAAATGTAACCGATAGAAAACTGACAGGCTTGCAACACGTCGCCGATGTTCTAGGCTCTGGAACCTTGTCTCGACCAGTTTCTCGTTGCCGATGAGCCTTTTGGCCCGTTTCTCTATAGACTCAAGTGCATCAAGCTGGTATTTGACAGATCCGCCCCAGAGATGAGAGCTTGCTGAACCCCTTTAATAGATTTTTTTTAGTTAGGCCAGTCTTTCTTTTTTTATTTTATTAAGAGAGAACTAGCCATGTGGGTAGAATTCACATTACTAGTAATCTTGCTAGCCCCTACAACTAAACTAAATAATTATGCTTGTGTCTGGAGTGGGTTCACAGCAATAGTGTAATAGTTGGGGTTCGAACCCATGATCTCTTGATGACAAGTCCGACACCTTATCCATTAGTATTGACGCTACTTTCATTCTAATAGTGCTATGTATACTCTCACTGTAGACTCAACTGCGGGGTGAAAATCCGCTGCCGCGGCAAATCGCGGCACAGCGGACAGATCTCCGGCGCCATCTCACGGCGGCATGGAAAGACCGGCTGTTGCAACTTGCAACCGAGCGATCGCGAGCCGATCTCCGGCCACCGTAGGCGCGGGCTTGCGGACGGCGAGCAGGGGTAGCTCACCGTCCGGTAAGGACCAGGCCCGGGTCGGCGGCGCGTTGTGTTCCGCGCGCCTCAAAGAGCTGTCAGCAATAGTGACGGGGTCCTATCGGGCCATTGCCTGCCGGGGTTGCGGGAATGTTCTAACGAGATACCGCGGCCCCGGAACGTTGGGCAGCTGAAAGAACAGGTTGGGTTTTTAGTCAGTAGGAGTCTGACACTCCCTTCCGCTCCACCCAGAGCAGGAGAAGTCATTCGATGATTTTCCCAACCCAGGGAAAAAAAAGGTAGACGCAACTGAAGACTCAACTAGTGTTTATTTCTTTTATGTCGTTCTGTTTTTAATTAGCCTGTTTGCCGTTTCATTTTCCTGACGCGCCTTTGCGTTGTCTGCTAATTATGAAATGAAAGAGGTTCGTAAATAGTTTTTATTTTAATTAGGCTCAGACTTGGCTCAGACTTGTATATAACATTTAGTGACACTGCAAATGTATCGAATTTTATAATAGTTCTGAACGGAAATGCAATTATTTTCTTAATCTAATTTCTCGTCGAATTAAAATGGATTTTTAGGGTTCCATACCCAAAGGGTAAAACGGAACCCTATTACCAAGACTCCGCTGTCCGTCCGTCTGTTTGTCTGTCCGTATGTATGTCATGAACCGTGATAGTTAGACAGTTGAAATTTTCACATATAATCTATTTCTATTGCCACTATAACAACAAATACAATTTAAAGGGGCTCCCATACAACAACCATGAATTTTTTACTCGATATTGATAAGCGCAACAGGTAGATGCTTGAAATCTATACTAATATTATAAAGCTGAAGAGTTTGTTTGTTTGTTTGTTTGCTTGAACGCGCTAATCTCAGGAACTACGGTTCGGATTTGAAAAATTCTTTCAGTGTTAGATAGCCCATTTATCGAGGAAGGCTATAGGCTATATATCATCACGCTAAGACCAATAGGAGCGGAGCACTAATGAAGAATGTTTCAAAATCGGGGGATTATTTTTCCACGCGGACGAAGTCGCGGGCGGAAGCTAGTATATTATATTACAGAATATTTAGTTATGTATTCACTAAAAAATAAAAAATTAAATTAAAATAAATCAAATATTTAAGGGGGGCTACCATACAACATACAGGTTTTTTTTTGCCGTTTTTATAGATAATGGTATGGAAACCTTCGTCCGCGAGTCCGACTCGCACTTGGCCGGTTTATTATTTATTTATATTCTTTAATTCTTCAAGAATTTAAATTTAAATGCTCCACAATTTGGAGAAAAGCACTGCATTCACTATATTGTACGCATAAACTGCTATAAAAAACCGAATGACTAATTTTATACCTAATTACTATTATTTAAATTAAAGTTGTCGTATCTTTTTAGTAACATTTTTTCACTGTTGCTTGTTCATGTTCCACCCGAATAAAGGCCCTGCAGACAGTAACGACATGAAAATGCGACAAAGCGCTGTCATAAAACTTTTTATACGTAAACAGGCCTATCTGTAGAGCTTGTAAAAAAATACAGGTGAATCGAGAATGTCCTCCTTTTTTGAAGCCGGTTAAAAATATGGCTTTTTCGCATTGCGCCTGTCCGTTGAAGCACATAGACGGGCCCAGCCCATAACTGAATTTTCATCCAAACCTTTGATAACTGGCGACAGAGTAAAGGGGGAAAATTAATAAGATTTCAATGTCACGTTAGAACTAATACTATCAAAGGGATCCCTTTGAGATCGAACCCCATGCCTTTGAAGTAATATTAATACGTCATGCTCATCTATAAGCCATAATTATATGTTTATTTGAAAAAAGCATTGCCCGTATTATGAATTTCTCTTATACTGCGAGTGCATTTTTACAAAGACCCGGAACGACTATTTGTAAGCAAAACAAACAAATCCGTGTGGGAATCGTACCCGCAATACGCAGGAAAGCAATCAATCGTTCAACCACTGCGCGAACCGTCGTCGTGTTTTTTATTAAAAAATAGAGAACTGACAATGTGGGTAGAAATCACATCACCAGCAATCTTGTTGACCCCTCCAACTAAACTAAATATGCTTGTGTCTGGAGTGGGTTCACGACGATTGTGTAATGGAACCCTCGACCGCTCAATCACAAGTCCTTACATTTCAAGAATCAATAGGCTTAGGCTATTCATTCTTCAATAAACTTCGTTTTCAGTATTTATATAGTTTATTTAATAAAATTGACAGCTCTTTATAATACTTTTAAACTACTTTTATACTTAATAGTGGATTTACGATTTAGTAAATATGATTCTATGACAGAATTTGCTACAGAAACAAAACACATGAGAGTTACAAAAAAAATTAATAAGATTGCAAACTCGGACCGACTTAGCGTACCTAAATTGAGTGATGAAATGATGAAATCTTGGAGACTAAGTTGACTACCCCTTATTTTTTTCGACGGGAAAATCTTAAAATTACTCCTTCCGCTCTGGGAGAGCGGAAGCGAGTGTCAGATTTCTACTGACTAAGAAGTTTCTCCCACCTTGTCCCTTCGGTGGCCATTTGCCGCGGCAGCAGAGTTTCAACCCGGTTCAACCTCCGCATGCCATTGTGCACGCGTGCGAGGACTACCAGCTCCAGACCCCCTGTATTTGACCCTGGGTCTTCAAGTATTTCTATTTCAAATTTTACCTAAATTGGTCCTGTGGTTTAGCCGTAAAAGCTAATCTATCTATGATATGGATTTGAATTACATTGTAACAGAATAAACGCAACTCCTGGAAATGGTTGATTCAGAATTAGCTTCTGAATCGATTTTCATCATAATAGGTGTTAAAGTTTGACGAAAAAGATTCTTTCATTTAACTTAAAAATGGAAACATAGTATTATGACAAATTAATACAATCCTTAATTCAAGGAAATGCACTCGTGTGCGTGTCGGCTAACTATATTATAACTATTTTATAAAAAATGTCTAAGTTTTGTTTCAATTTATTTAGGTACGGATGTTGTTTTAGACTTATAATTTAATATTCTAATTGGGGTGCAATTGGTTCACAGGTGCATGATACACCTGTAAACCTTTTTATATTTAACTAGTACTCTCGCGGGGCTTCGCTCCCGTGGATTCTATCATGGTAAAAACATAACTCTCCTTTTTTGCAGTCGGGTAAAAAGTAGCCTATAACCTTCCTCAAGCTTCAAGCTACTTCCATACCAAATTTCATCCAAATCCACCCAGTACTTTCGAAGATTAGCGCGTTCAAGCAAACAAACAAACAAACAAACAAACTAACAAACTTTTCCGCTTTATAATATTAGTATAGATTTAATCTAAATGTTGTTAACAATATATTACGCATACGTATTAAGTAATTATACTCGCACATGTCTAGTGATTTTTGTTAATTGTGATGCAGTTGCATAATAATTGTGTGACTTGCGTAATAGCTGTGAATAATCTATTAAAATAAATACCTACTACCCAAGTTATATGGCCCGTGAGTTCGCAAAGGCAAATAACTATATGTTCTGTTGGTGTTCAAATGGTAATATTTTCTTGCGAAAAGAAAAAGGTACGAAACAAATACGCATTGACTCCGAACAAACTCTGGATAACTTGAAGATCCAAAAATGACTATTTCTCTTTTTTTACTGTTTCACTAAACTGTTTATAAATTTTCTTGCAATACTGTTAGATGTTCCTATAGAATCGCCAAACCCTTGTTATTCTCTTTACCAACACTTAAAATTGACATTCACAAAATACACACACAAAATACTATCTCGCACACCGAATTTACTATCAATTGCATTCCTACACATCGATACACTCGTCTTTACACATGTTACCACTTTTCAAATCGCTTGCGGAGAAATGACTACAATCACTCATCGGGAAATATATTATAATTCACATAGTGGCGTATCACTTGTCTACATTAAGCACTACAAACTTCAGCCTTTTATAAACTCGACTAAATGCCTTCTTTATATCACACCCAATCTCTACGCTCAAAACAATGGAGGAGATCACAATCTTCTGCAAATACTTCGGCGCCATTTCACCCATGTCCAATTATTAATTAAAAATGAACAGTATAAATGATATAAACACTGAGTTAGACCAAATAAAAGTATCGCAATCTTTTAAATGTCCTCCAGAACTATGCTCAAATTATATATGTAATAAGAACGGCTTAAAAATTTTCCACCTTAATGTGCGGAGCATAAATAAAAATTTTGATCACGTTGTAGCACTACTTTCGAGGCTAAACTTCCAGTGTGATGTCATAATTTTATCTGAGTGTTGGTTAAGCAAAGTAGTCAACTTACCGAAACTGGATGGATATGCTTCATACTGTACTAAAAACATTAAAAACCAGAATGATGGGGTAGCTATATATATCAAATGCAATATAGAATGTGACATTATAGAACCACACTTCGTAGGAGGAAATTGTCTAGTGTGTAAAATAGGCTTAACGTGCTGTATAATTGCTCTCTATCGACCTCCGTCTTATACAAACTTAACCGTTTTTAACGAAAGTCTGAATAATGTTCTTACATCTCTAGCGTGCTTCGCCACGGCTACTGTCATTGGGGACATCAATATAGATATAAAAACTGAGAGTACTGATACAAATAGTAATGAATATCTAACTTCTACTGCAATGCATGGTCTTCTTCCAGCTCATCTATTTCCCACACGCTTAAAAAATTGCTTAGACCATGTCCTGCTACGGACAAATTCTTCTGCGACTACTTTAGTCTTAGAGACTTATATCACAGATCACGAGCCTTTGATTATATTTATTGAAAACTGTAAGCTGAAGTCAAAACCTAATCAAACTTACTGTAAAATTGACTATGCAGCTATTCAAACAACAATAAATAACTCTGACTGGGCACCAATCTTAAACTCGGAAAACACCAATAAGGCGGCAGATATACTAATAAACTCTTTATCAAAAATTATAAGTCAACATACTGCAAACTGTCGAATACCTCGGAAAAATAGAAACCTTAAGCCCTGGATTACTCCCGGTCTACTTAAATGTATACGACATCGTGATAAACTCCACATGGAACTAAAGAAACAGCCTGAAAATAGCATATTACAAATAACATACAAAAGATATCGCAACTATTGTAACTCCCTACTAAGCCGACTGAAAAATATTCATGAAACAGAAGAATTTCATAAAGCGAAAAATAATCCTAAGTTGACCTGGAATGTTATCAATAAAGTTGCCAATTTAAAATCTAAGCCTCAGCCCCCTTTGGAACTAATAAACCTAAACAACCCGAAATCCTCTGCTGATAATGTAAATAGCTTCTTTGCTAATATTGGTAAAAAACTAGCTAGTAAAATATGTAGCAACAAATTTGCTATGTCCGAAAATGTGGTATTTAAATCTCCCATAAATAGAAATAAAAATTCATTAGTCATACTTGAAGCAAATGTGGAAGAAGTCGCAACTATAATTAATAATTTGAGGAGTGACTGTGCAACAGGTTGGGACGGCATACCTGCTAAGGTATTAAAGGCATCTAGTGAGATATTAGCCCCCATTATTGCGCATGTTTGTAATTTGTCTATATCGAATGGTGTCTTTCCAAAAGCTTTTAAAAAGGCGGTTGTGCATCCAGTATACAAGGCTGGTGACAGAGGCAGTGTCAATAACTATAGGCCAATATCAATTCTAACCGCGTTGTCAAAAATTTTAGAGCGAATCCTGAACAATCACCTTACGCGTTTTCTTAGTATGAATAAGATAATATCTGATAACCAGTTCGGCTTCCGATCAGGAAAATCAACGGAAGACGCAGTACTAGCCCTAACAGAACTCGCGATAAGGAGTTTAGATAAAAAACAAAAATGTCTGGGATTGTTTTTGGATCTCGCGAAAGCTTTTGATACTGTCTCTGTCCCTATCCTTGTGAAAAAGCTGGAAAGCGTAGGAGTCAGGGGCGTGCCTTTAAACATCTTTACCGACTATCTTAGAAATCGCTCGCAAGTGGTAAAGATAGGGGAGTTCATTAGCAATGAAGAAAATATTGAATGTGGTGTCCCCCAGGGTAGTATCCTTGGTCCAACCCTATTCATTATATACATAAATGATTTGTGTGATATCCAACTCCCTAACTGTAATATCTTCACTTATGCTGATGATACGGCACTTCTTGTGAGGGGTCTGAACTGGGATGATGCTAAAAAAAATGCAGAGAAGGCGCTTAAGACTGTGATGGACTGGCTAACAGATAACCTTCTGACTCTTAACCTAGATAAAACTCAGTTTATACCCTTCGCCATGAGAGCTAATCATCAGCCACCGTTATCGTACGAAATGAGGGCACACTCATGTTCACTTTCAGACCCAAATTGTTCCTGCACACACATACCTAGAACAGCATGCGTAAAATATCTAGGCATACACATAGACCAGACCTTCCGCTGGCACAAACAAATCGACACAGTCACAATGCGCGTCAGAAAACTCATATTTATTTTTAAAAAGCTTCGCCAATCTGCTGATAGAAACACGCTGAAAATGGTGTACCTAGCCTTGTGTCAGTCTCTTATTTCATATTGTATACCTGTTTGGGGAGGAGCAGCGAAAACCATTATACTACAGTTGGAAGTTGCACAAAGAGCTGTCTTAAAAGTAATGACGAAAAAGCCTTATAGATACCCTACTACTCTACTCTTCACAGACTGCAATGTCCTTACGGTAAGACAACTGTTTGTCCACCAAACTATAGTCCGAAAACATATCTCACGACCTGTAAAGGAACAGAATGGTAGAAATAAAGACATATTCAAGTCTGACCGAAGTAGAACAACTTTTGCAAGTAGACACTACTTCATCCTTAGCACCCGCTTATACAACAAAGCAAATAATCTACTAAAAATATTTCATATGAATAGAGTACAGTGCAAGGTGAAAGTTGTAGACTGGCTCAAGTCTCTAAACTACAACGAAACAGAGCAATTACTTGAAGTTATTATCTGAAATAGGCTAAAACACAATTGAGATATTAAACAAACGCGATCAAACATATACACCATACACTCACATCCACACTCGCACCCTCACTTACACACACGCGCAGACATAAACACTCACACAAACACACGCATATACACAAAACCACCTTACTAGTTTCTACTTACTTTTTGTGTTATATAAGATACCATTATAAAATAATAATATAGTTTGTGACCTTGTAATACACTGAGCTGGGCTTCTCTTTTGTGAATAGTCTAGGGAAAAACGCTAGCACCCAAGATACAGGACATGTCCTAGTTTGGGTGCTAGAAGTTCACTACAAAATTATGCCCAAACTTAGCCATGTGTATAGTTTCAATGTATTTATTGTATTGTATTGTATTTTATATTCCCTCTTTCTATTATTAGGCTTAAGAAAAATAAATAAATAAAAATAAAATCTGTAACGATCATCACCATACAATAATACGCAGAACATTCTACTAAGGTGTTTAAATATAATACAGATATGCTAAGTTGTTGTTAGTTTGCTAAAAATTAAGGACCCTTAAAATGAATAAGTATAATAATCATTTTTAATAAAGAAAACATGTTCATTTTTTAATAAAGAAACATGTTCACATGTTCAATCTAATTTATGTACCTGATTTATTTTTGTTTAATTATTTCGTTATCTTAATTACTATTTTAATTCATATATTTTTATTTTTTTCTAAAAATTTAAACATGACATCCATTTATTTATGCATTGAATTTGTGATCATTTTATTGTATTGTGTGTAACTAACCTAATCTTAAGAACAAAACTAACCAAAATTATTGTAAGAACAAGTAAAAATAATTAATATTGTTGACGTTTAATTAGTTTTCTGTGCATGTGGTGTTAGCCTATAAGTGATTGTTACACTAGTATATATAATTTTGTCAATCGCATTGTAATGATATGTGTAAACAATTGTTGGCTGAACTTAAATAAAAAAAAAAAAAAAAAAAAAAAAAAAAAAAAAAAAGTTAAAATCTATTTTAAATCGAAACTACTGTAACTGTCTACGAAAAAGTCTTTGGAATAGAACTCCCGTAGGTGTACTACCTACGCACTAGCATAAGCAGTATTCGAGAAATAAGATGTATTTCTCGAATACTGCTTATGCGATATCTTTTTTTTAAGTCAGAATAGGCTCGCGTTTGACCACCATCTCACCTTATGGTAAGCGATGATGTGGTCGAAGATGGAGCACGCTTGCCTAGAAGTTACCTATTTACTCTTGAAATAAAGACTCCCAGGTTATAGCGATCAGGAAACACAGACTCCGACAGGGAATTCCACTCCTTAGCCGTACGCACAACGAAATCTGTTATTATTCACACAACAACATACTCGTAATAACATAATCAGACTGTAACGATCCCACTGTAGGGACAAAGGCGTCCTCGTTATGATGAGGAATTGACCGTAATCCACGAGTGTACATATCCACCACGTGAGTAGGTGGATGTCTCATGCCTTCAGGTTCTAGACCTTCGGAAGGATGTGCTGGTTCCTCAAAATGTTCCCTTCACCAGTTTGAGTGTCTGCTTGGATTCGAACTCACGACTTACAAAAAGCAACTGGTGCCTATAACCACTGGGCACTCTCCAAAAGGTTAACTATTATAAACTAGCTGTTGCCCCCGACTTTGGTTGCGTAAATTAATTAAGGCTACACTCTTGTTTGTAATAATATTGTAACTTGTAACATGTTTATTGGTATATGCTTTGTTGGTTGTCCTTGAATAAATAAATACTGTTCTAAATTATACACAGTGACAACTTGCAATGAACTATGTTTGACGCCTCCTATTTCCCAAATTTCATTAAAATAAGTTAAGCTTAAGCTTAAGGTTTAAATTTTCCATACAAACTTCCAATCCCTATTTCAAACGAAGCGTCAATAGCCTAAGGGTGTCGGAATTGTGATCGAGACGTCACCGGTTCGAGTCCCACTCATTACACTATAGGTTAGTTGTGGGTTAACAAGATTGCTATGTGAATTGTACTCACATTACTAGTACTCTTTAAAAAAACCCTTTAAGGCTTGATTTTTGAAAGAAAGCAGCCTTTGTTTTGACACTGGGTCTTCTCTATTTTAATTCCAAATCGGTGTTGTAGTTTAACCGTGAAAGCGTAACAGACAGCCCGACTTTAGCGTTTATAATATTGGTATGGATGCGTGCAGCCTCATAAAAGCTAGTAATTCTGCCGCGCTAGCGATATCAGCAGTAAGTGAAATTTTTGACAAAATGAGTTAAATATTGATCCCGAATCAGCTCAAGGAGCTCTACCAGATGTGCTGACTCCTGTTTTAATAGAATATCGGGAACCAGTAAATTTCGTTAAGGATAAAGGCAGTAAGTCCAATAAATGAAAAGTCTTCCTTAACATAACAACAGTAAGTATAGTTACTCCGGGTTAGCAAGTAAAGCTCTATCCTTTAGGTTTTACTTTTACTTAAGTTATGTGCAGTAACTGTGTATACTGTCGATGTAATAAGTAAAGCATGGTTTTTTTTTTGCTTTAATTACTTAGGAGAGATATAATAAAATAAGGTCTATGATTTTAACGACTTCGTTGATGCAGTGCAACAAGCTATCTCAAGAAAAACCTTTGTAAAAATAATTGAAGTCGATAATTTCTACAATTATAGCGACCTATCTTCGCAACATGAAATGAGGAAAGTACAATCTAGAGTGTACCTTAAGGATATTATGGTTTTAGTCGCAAATCGAGGCGAGTTCACACTGCAATACAAATTAACCATGCTGACGGACAAGTATAAAGTTTAGACTTTTTACAGTTAAAGTGCCTGAAATCAAGAACTTTTCCTGAATTCAGTTCAAAATTGACACCCAGAGGAATTCCAGAATATACGATGACTGAGATTTTAAAGAAACAGAAACAAACAGTTTCTTTAAAATCTTTAAAAATATGCCAGATAACAGAAAGGGGTTTTGGTTAAATTTACCGGTTTCAGATAAAGTTTATAGTATTAAGTTTTGCTAGATAGTTTTATGTGTTTTGTTATTTCATAACACCCCAAAAAAGGTTTTGTTATTTTATTTCTTACATTATGTTTGATTTTTTTTAATTTTAGTATTTTAACTTAGTTTGTACTCAAATTGTGGACATAAAGGCTGTTTTTTTTTTGTTTGTTACTTTGAAATATGGCTAACTTGCCAATGTTTATATATTTCGTAAGATTTTTGAAATAATATACGAGAGTAGAATGGAGCTCAATAAACATTTATAATTATGTTATAAGATTTTCAAAGTAAGAAAGACTGATTTAAACTTGTATGATAGTTTATATTTTTAATATTTTATTGTTCTCAGATAGTGAAACCTCGTTATTTAATATAATAATAATACGTAAGTAAAGAAATATTAATAAACAGAAACGTTTTTTATCTAACACTTTGTTTTTATTCCTAAGCTATAACCTAACCCTAGTATGAGTTGCTTATAATAACAGCAGTAACTTACTACTTACTGCTATTATTCTAAGCAATTGATATTTCAGTTGCTTCAACTAACACTAGATATAAAAGGATTTTCGTTATTTAAAACTATTCAAATATATGTACAATTTTATTGAGTGTAAAATATAAAAGCGCTTTATTTGGGCTACACGTTTCAACCATCATAATTAATATAACTTAAAAATAGAAGTCCGGAAAAACAAAATTGTAACAAAAACTTTGCACGCCAATTACTCAAAACTATGCAAAACATACTGCTCTTATCGCTAGCGCGGCAGAATTAGTAGAGTACTTTCCTGCAAGTTTACAAAATATGTGTAGAATTTTCCGTTTGAAAATTGATGTCGCCGAGAAAAATAGACAAGAATAATGCAATACATCACTATGGAATATGTCAAAAGCTTATGAACAATAAAAAAACCTTATCACGGCTTCCAAACATGGTTCACGTAAACTCCATTCGGTTACCGTGGCACAAATACAAATCCCCTCCCATTTCCTCCCTTAAAGTTAATATTTCATCTGTGCTACCTATTCAAATTCTTCATAGGTCATAAAATCTTCTAATATATAAAAATCTCGAGTCACCATTTTTTAACGAAACGGAATGACTGCTTTTATGATTTCATATGGTAAAACAACGTTTGCCAGGTCAGCTACTAGATAATATGTAGATAAATATATGAGTTTTTAAACAGACATGGAAGTAACCATCTTTATAACATACATAGGTATCTATATCTTTATAAAGTATTTTTTTCAATAGATTTTTTTAAGCGCGAATTTGCAGTGTTGGTATAATAATTCACATGATCAATATGACTAGCAATATAACCTACGTAATATTAAGTAAGGTAAGTATAAGTAGTATTGACATTCTGGATTAAGACATTGGCTACTTTATATCCCGGAAGGCCCACGGTATCGAGATTTACGCGGGAAAACCCTCTTACATGAACGAAGTTTCTGCCGCGCTGGCAGAATTATTCTCACACGTATAATTTCTTTAAAACTCTTTTTACAAACTTTTACAAGCATAGACATTCGGCCATGTCTTGCTTCTAGTTTATATTGGTTATGGTTTTCGTTTACCTTGTCTATTTGATTTTGTATTTGTAAGTTATTTTCTATTAATACAAAAGAATACAGGATTATTCCTATTGGGTTGCGGGATTATTCTAACGAGATACAGCAGCCCTGGAACGAAGGAGCAGGGTGGGGTTTTAGTCAGTAAAAGTCTGACACTCCCTTCCGCTCCACTCTCAACGGGAGAAGTCATTTGATGATTTTCCCACCGAAAAAAAAACAAAAGGATTATTCGTATTATACTTACAACGTGTAATTTAAAGGATATATACATACCAAGTGCACGGTTTCTTTGGATGATAACAAACGATATGGCCAGGGTTTTCTAATCCTATGTCTACATGTGTGGAGCATATTAGAAATTTCAATACATTGATACCAGAGACCGAATTTTTCAAATGAAGAAGAACGAAGAGAATTATCGTTTTATTGGCAAGTGACGTGGAAAGTGATGACCCTCATAGTGCTGTGACACGTTTGTTATTATTGGTATTCAAGAAACATACGAAACCAACAATTTGGGGTCACTTCTGTGAGTCACTTATTTTGAGCTGAAACTTTGCATAGAGACTCCATACCAGATGTTGTCTTCAATCCTTTTGGATAGATATGGGGTTTCCGTTACACGTTGTATAGTGGTTTATACCACATTGTTCTCCTGGAGAACAAAGTGGAATAAACCGCTATAATTATATATTGTACCTCAGGTGAACACACTAGACATTTCGTTGTCCACATTTCAACGCGGAACAACTTCACCTAGCTACCTAATACCCTGCAGGTGAAATGATTCGATACATGCGGTCGCCTGTGCTCACCTTACTGATTCGTACGTACCTACTAGTAATGGATACTGACGGCCTGTTTGCTCTCCTAAATGGAGTAACGAGATGCCGTAGAACTCGCTACACACTACTACGAAATGTGTAGTGTCGGTGTTTTTAACTTCCTTACTAATTGGGGGAGTTGGCTAATTAGTAGCTCGAGTGCTTTGGGAATATTGTAGGAGTGAGAGACTTTCAATACGTTTACGTTGGAAAATACAAGCTGTTTTGAAGAGCACTGTTGAATTATTTTTTATTCTCTTTTTACCCGACTGCAAAGGAAGGGTTACGTTTTTCGCGCGTATCTTGTATGTATGTATGTAATATTCTTTATTACCTCATATCTCCAGAACCGCTGAACGGATTCACACAATTGAGGTATCGTTAGATATGTCTTAGCAGTCCGAGTGTTCGTAGATAGGTGACATTTGAAAAAAATAAACATGGCGGCTGTGCGAAGCCATTATACATGGATTTTTTTTCGAATACTGCAATATGGGTATCAAATTAAAGGGCTTATTACATGGATTTCAAAAAGGTATATCATGTTTATCATTAGTGTAATACTAGCAAAATAATACAATGAGAAAGTTTAAAAATATGGACTTCACTTTCTGAATCCGGTGGAGTGCCAATTAGGGCATGTAATATCGGAAAGTTTTCAATTCCGATACTGATTTCCAATATTAGATCTCAATATCGGAATTCCGATATTAATACCGCAATTTCGTTATTTCGTTAGAAATTGCAAATTTTATTTATAAATTGCACAAAATAAAGGTTGAATTGCGTACAATAAAAAAACATATTTAAACCGTGCCTATTCTTTAATTTGGTTAAATAATTGGTTGTTTTTTAAGTATGTCCTCTGTATTAAATCACATATTTTTCATTATTTTTTAATTAGTAATAGGTAAGTATTTATTACTAATTCAACTACCTGACTCATTATCAATAAAACATCTTATAATTTTAAAAAAATATATATAAAATTTGCAAGCACAATCTACAATTTGGAACAACATTTTTTAGGAACATTTTTTTTCGATATCGCCAATCGTTTAATAAAGTATACAACGTGTAATTTAAAGGGTATATACATACGGAGTGTACGGCTTCTTTGGATGATAAACGATATGGCAAGGGTTTTGTAATCCTATGTCTACATGTGTGGAGCATATTAGAAATTTCAATACATTGATACCAGAGACCGAATTTTTCAAATTAAGAAGAACGAAGAGAATTATCGTTTTATTGGCAAGTGACGAGGAAAGTGATGACCCTCATAGTGCTGTGACACGTTTGTTATTATTGGTATTCAAGAAACATATGAAACCAATAATTTGGGGTCAATTCTGTGAGTCACTTATTTTGAGCTGAAACTTTGCATAGAGACTCCATACCAGATGTTGTCTTCAGTCCTTTTGGATAGATATTGGGTTTACGTTACAAGATGTATACAGGCGAAAATAAAAATAAATTATAGGGCATCGAAAACTTCGTCAACATCGCTATCAATGGGAAAAGTGCCCAGAACACTGGCCGCATTGCCACGTTGAATGGCAATGCTGATTCTCTGTCCAAAGAAAAGGCCAGCCCTCTGGTCACGTATGGAGTCGACTAATCGTTTGCCGATGTCACGAAAGAGTCCATGCACACTCGGACCCCATGGTCCTAACGCTTCAACCCCAAACGACTCAAACATATAGCACCCAATTAGGTTGTTGTATTTGCGTCGTTTTAGATTTTCTGCACCTGCAGCTGCCGCCCCAGCATAGCCCGCTGTACTGAGAAGATGAGATGGCGCAAGGGTGTCAACACAAGTAGCAACTCACACCAAAGGCCTACCCAACTTCAAAGGCATTATATTCATCCCGTCTGGTCTCTTCCTAACGTCCCGTACCAAGCCGTTGGGTTCTAAAACAGATGGTACTCCAGCGGTGACAAGAGCCCGACGGATTATGTCATTTATGCTGGCATGCCGTGCTATCCAACCAGAGCTTCTGATGCAGGAAAGGCCATGATGTCCGAGGCGGTCGACTGCCGCACCGCATTGACAGCGATGTGGAGCACCGCTGGGAGCACCCAGACGTAGACATGTAGCGATCCGGAACGTGTTATAACTTAACATAGTACCTATATTAAGTGAAGGTAATGCTTGTAGCCGAAGGCCCAACTCCCATTCACCCACAGCCAACTGGCGCGAGCGCTCAGCAGTATTGGTTGACGTATTTAAAACGTTATTCCGTACCAAACTGCAGAGCGGCTCGTCCCATTGTCTCTGGGAGGACGGGTTCTCGGGCAACGCTGTATTTGGGCAAGCCATTTACGAGGCATTAACTGCATCGGTCGAACACGGCACCTCGTAGTTAACCTGCAATTGTGTTAAAATTTTCTTGGTTAACGTCCCAGTGCTGCGGACCGAAGACAGAAAAGCCGGTAGGCTTATACTGGAAATTTTGCGGAATATTTGTTTAACATATTTCTCATAATTATTCTATACTTATTACTAATTAAACTATCAAACTCAGAATCAACAAAGCTTCTTAGAATTTAGGAAAATCAACAAGTAGGAATAACAATTATTGGAAATACCTATTTGTTTAAATCATATTTCTCATTATTATCCTATATTAATTACATTTTTTTTTAACAGTTTTGTTGATTCTGAGTTCGGCAGTTTAAATTATTTATTATAAATAATTTAAAATGTGCAAGCGAAATCAACAGAAATAAAGGACTAGGTATGTTTGTATGTTAAAATCTCGTTTTGCTTGATAATATATTCTCAAGAACAACAAAGCGTCAAGCATAATTTTGTCGGATATAAAAATTTGTCCGATTTCGATATTGGGTCACCCAGTATCGGAATTGTAATATCGGAACTTTCGTTCCGAGATTCCGATATTCCGAGATTCATGCCCTAGTGCCAATGTGACACGACCGGGAAAACTAAAAAATTGTTAATTAATATTTTAACTAAAAAGTTGAAAAAAAAGTTATTTCAAAAATCTAAAAAACCCGACTGCTCAACTGAAATGCAAGAAACAAGCAGATTTTTATTTTAAAAAATTGGCCAAGTGCGAGTCAGACTCGCTCATAAAGGGTTCCGTAGTAACTATAATAACATGTATATTTATTTGACGAAAAAGAAAACCTTACAACTTATTTACATTTTTTACAACTACGCCAAATAACTTTGTTTTTCATAGTGTTTGTATGAATTACAAAGTTATATTTGCGGTTTTAGAAAATATGCTGCATCTCAAAAACTGCTGAACTGATTTCATTCAAACCAATTTTGCTTGAAAGTTTACATTAAGATCTACAGACACATATTTTTTTTTAGATTTTTCACTCCATTATTATAGAAGTTAGAGGGGGGACACACATTTTACCACTTTGGAAGCGTATATCTTTTAAAAGATTAACCTTATAAAAAAGTGGTTTTAGAAACCTCAATATCATTTTTAAAGACCTGTCTATAGATACCACACACGCATAGGTTTCATGAAAAAAAATATTTTACGTTTCAGTTCCATGTTTGGGGAGCCCCCTTTATTTTATATATTTTTAATTTTTTTTCTTAAAGTTGAAAAGCGGTTCACAGAATACATCTACCTACCAAGTTTCACATGTATAGTCTTAATAGTTTCGGAATAAAATAGCTGTGACATACGGACGGATGGACAGACAGACAGACGGACAGACATGTCGAAACTATAAGGGTTCCGTTTTTTGCCATTCGGCTACGGAACCCTAAAAAGTGATAAGCAGGCGGACCCATCCCATTAAAAAAAATATGTTCAATTGGGTCCCGCCTGCTTATCACTTTTTAAAATAAAAATCTGCTTGTTTCTTGCATTTCAGTTGAGCAGTCGGGTTTTTTAGATTTTCTAAATAACTTTTTTACCAGTTTCTCTCTGGCTTGAGATTGACTAACTCTATTCTTAAGGAACTAAATAGTAGATTATTAACCAAGGGGTTAAAGCAGTGTCTTCTGTCGCGGGTGACGATTTAAATCGCGAGCGTAACGAAGGACCCGAGGTTTACTCCCGAGCGTAGTGAGGGTGTTAAAAACTTAAATCACGAGCGAAGCGAGGGATTTAGGACGAGTCCTGAGTGTAGCGAGGGATTTAAGTTCACCCAAGACTAAGACAGCTTTATCACCGAGGAAAATACTCTACTTTTCGTACCATTTGCGAAAAAATTAAGACAATAATAATATGAGATAAGCATTTATTAAAAATAATGACAATTAAAAGTTGAGTATGATACTTATGTTCTCATTTGTCGGAAAAGCAAAGGCATCAAGCTCATACGGCCTCGTCGGTTTTCGTAATTTTATTTAATAACTAGCTTTTGCCCGCGACCTCGTCCGCGTGGAATAGTTACTTTGGGCTAAAGTTAAATTTAACCCCGATTTTGAAGCATTCTTCATTGGTGCTCCGCTCCTATTGGCCTTAGCGTAATGATATATAGCCTATAGCCTTTCTCTATAAATTTACTATTTAATTAAAAATATTGTTTCAATTCGAACCAGTAGTTCCTGAGATTATCGCGTTCAAACAAACAAACAAACTCTTCAGCCTTATATTATTAGCATAGATAGCTGTTGCCCGCGACTTCGTCCACGTTTCGTTTCCGTCGTTTTTCGTAAAAAAAAGTAGCCTATGTCCTTCCTCACGGTTCAGTGATTTTGATGTAACACACACATTAACTTTCGTAATTTAGTAGGGAAATATAACATGTCAATCTATAATACTGTTGAAAAATATCGCAATACCGAACCGCACAATATTATTGTTAATAGCTGTGCCCGCGACTCCGTCAGCGTGTAAAGTTAATGTATTGGTAATATTGTTTAGATCACGTTCACATGAGGCTTAAATACCTATAGAACGACAATACTTTAGCACAAAGCTTCCAGGTAAACTATGTTGAAAGTTGACCCGTCCAGCACGTGAACATGAAGATTTCTAGAACTGCTAACCCGGGAAAGAGCGACGTACAACTGACCATGCGAGAAACAACTGACACCGAGATCTACTCCAGCAACACGAAAAGTCTGCTCTTGAGCCTTATTATTTGTCATTGCATAACACACCGATACTGGGAATCGCGTTCTTTTAAATTGGAATGGAAAATTATTTGGTATTATGGGAATTCTGGGAATAAAGACGGTTTCTCCTGCACCGCAACCTGTAAAAATTTGAGCCTCGATTATATTTCGTTGCAACTGGGTTACTTTTAGCCGAGTTCCATTGCAAAGTGGTGGTGGTTTTAAATTTCGGAGCAGAATAATAATCAGAAAGCTTCGAACTGCTAAGCTATCGGGAGTTACACGTGTTATTGTGAGTCAACCATAAAAGATAGATATATGCTGTCGTGGGATATTTTTTATATAATTTTGAGGAGAACATTTCCGTCATAAATGATTTCTGTGTAGCTTTAACCATTAAGGTTGCACACGCGACGGAAGCTTAAAAAATGGAGTAACTTCTCCCGTTTTCCCAACATTTCCCTTCACTGCTCTGCTCCTATTGATTGTAGCGTGATGAAAAGTATACCATAACCTGCTCAGGAGTATGAATATTAATTGTACCAAGTTTCGTTAAAATCCGTCGAGTAGTTTTTGTTTCTATAACGGTTATACAGACAGACAGACAGACAGACAGACAGACAGACAGACAGACAGACAGACAAAAATTTTACTGATTGCATTTTTGGTATCAGTATCGATCCCTAATCACCCCCTGATAGTTATTTTGTAAATATATTTCATGTACAGAATTGACCTCTCTACAGATTTATTATAAGTATAGATCATAACTGCATAATAAATGCGTATTCCTTTTTCAAAAGGATGTATAATGCTTTATATACAAACTCAATGGTGTAAACACAGATGTAGTTCAGTATAAATTTCGGTAAGTATTCCAAATTTAAATCACATTCTCCCCCTAGAGGATGAATGAAATTCAGTACAATTTTCTTTCCCTGTTTTTAACAGATTAAAAATGACTATTGTTATGTTCGCTTTTTGTGGCATAGAATGTCACTTTTTTGAGCAAGTGGTACGAAAATAAGTTTTTCAATAATGTTAGCATGTCCTTTGTCTGTTGGCAATAAATACATTTTCTTTCTTTCTGCTTTTTTTCATTTATTCATGTTAATTTATTTTCTCACCACACAATTAGATTTTAACTACTTAGTATTGTGGTAGATTGGTGCCTAAACTAATCTAGAATGGAATTTGAAGGGACAGGGTGAGTTTTTAGTCAGTAGAAGTCTGACACTCCCTTCCACTTAGAGGGGGAGGAGACTTATGATGATTTTCCCGCCCAGAAAAAAAAAAACAAGGGCCCCTAGTGCATATTGATAAGCCATAATTGTTAAGTGTATTAAGTTTATGTCTTGGTGGTGCAAACATAATATATTAGTCGCTATGGATACTCATCCATAGCGACTAATATATAGACTAATATATAATATATATATAGCGTATAACACGCACCCACGAGCGTAGTACACTCGTACTACGCTCGTGGGTGCGTGTTATACTAAATTTGAGTTCACGTGCGTTTGTGCATGCGCATTTCGATGTGCTTGTGTATATGGATGTGTAGGTGTACGTATATGTTACACTGTGTTTTTAAATAATATTTCTGTGTCGTCATACAGAAGTTCTAGAAGACAAATCGATAATATCTTCTTATATGCAGTTTATTTTTATTGATAACTAGCTGCTACACGGCAACTTCGTTCGCGTGGGAGGATTTCCCACATAAATCATCCCGATCCCGTGGAAATTCCGGGATAAAATAGCCTATGTGTTATCCCAGGAAGTCGACTATCTACTTACCAAATTTCATTAAAATCCATCTAGTAGGTCTGGAGATTAGCGTGTACAAACAGGCAGATTTTTTTAAATTTTTTATTACTGTGGTACCGTTTCTTAACCCACCTCAATTATTATTTTTGTATAAAATTTAACGTTACAGACACACCTTTTTTCTTGTTTTATTATATGTAAGTAGATTGCGCTGGACTAACATCTCACCTGATGGTAAGTGATGATGTGGTCGAAGATGAAGCATGCTTACCTAGTTGAAACCTACCAATCTAACGTAGTTCTAGTCAAATGAAATATTTCATGACAATTGTGTATCTAATTATACAAAAAACCACCGAGATGACAAAATAAATGCTTTGCAAACATAAGCGGAAACAATATCAAGCAATTAGTTAATTGCGAACCAGTGGTTGTCAACCCGCTTACGATATTGTATACTGCGCTCTCGAATAAAAGCCTAACTCTAAATTCCTGTAACTTCTAATCCATACTAATAATTTAAAGCGGTAAAATTTGTTTTTAGGGTTCCGTAGCCGAATGGCAAAAAACGAAACCCTTATAGTTTCGTTATCTCTGTCTGTCTGTCCGTCCATCCGTATGTCACAGCCATTTTATTCCAAAATTATTAGGACTATACATGTGAAACTTGGTAGGTAGATGTATTCTTTGAACCGCTTTCCGACTATAAGAAAAAAATTCAATAAAAATGTTTAAATTAAAGGGAGCCCCCCTCATACATGGAACTGAAACTGAAAATATTTTTTTATGAAACCTATGCGTGTGTGGTATTTATAGAAAGGTCTTTAAAAATGACATTGAAATTCTAAAGCCACTTTTTCATAAAGTTAATCGCTTAAACGCTTCCAAAGTGGTAAAATGTATGTGTCTCCTCTAACTTCTATAATAATGGAGTGAAAAATTAAAAAAAATATATATGCTGTAGATCTTAAGGACGCATTTACGTTTATCACTCGCTCAATTTTAGGTATCCTAGTAGCAACACAAAAACATTGTGCGCACACACACTTACAAACCATTGTTCGCCCGATTTTATACATTACTTAACTAATATTGATACTTGAAGGTAATATTATATTTACTTTAATATTGTTTGATCATAATAAGTTGTAACTTATTGTTTACAAAGGGTTACATGCTTATTGATTAGATGTTAGTTTCAATTTTGTATTAATGTGTTTGACGCCCGATTAGGAGTACTAGGGGACTTTGGAAATAAAATACTCATATGTGATAAAAAAATTAATAAGAAATAAAGAAGTTTCGTCATGCCTGACTGTCTGTCTATCTGTTTGTCCATCCGTCTATATGTCACAGCCATTTTCAACCGACGAAAAAAACGGAGGAGGTTATCAATTCGAAGCGTATATTTTTTTAAATGTTTGTACACTGATTACTCGAAGACGGCTGAATCAATTTGGAAAATTCTTTTTTTGTTTGAAAGGGTATACTTTGAAATTGGTCCCATTGTCACCAAGTCAGGAGCTGATAATGGGATCTTGGAGTAATCGAGGGAACTCTTCAGATATTATAGGCACACCTACAGTGATTTGAGTGTTTTTTTATAGTAACTTGTGTAGTTGCATTCGAAAAGCACCATTTGTGAAGTGGATCTGATGATGAAGACCACAGATGGCTACTGGAACTACTCAATATATAAGTAGGAATAAGAAGTATTTCATGGGTTCCGCTTCGATTACTTGAATATGGTTACTAAGCACAATATGCTCGTCACAATGCATATGATGAAGTGAAGCTGATGGTGAAGTACCAGGAGAACTCCTCAACAATTAACGGCCCAGCATTGGGAAAAGCAATATTTTGTCTACTTTTTAACTAATTTCAGAAGTCGGACACCGCCTACCTACCGAAATTAAAGTAATTTTTTACTTTACAGTGTTTTTTGGAAGTCGGTTTAATTTTTTTGGTAAAAAGTTTTTATATTCCGAAACTATTAGGACTATACATGTGAAACTTGGTAGGTAGATGTATTCTGTAAACCGCTTTCCGATTTTAAGAAAAAAATAAGAAAAATATTAAAAAAAAATAAAAATAAAAAATATTTTCAGTTTCAGTTCCATGTACCCCACATGGAACTGAAACTGAAAATATATTTTTTTTTTCTTCTGAATCTTATGCGTGTGTGATATTAATAGACAGGTCTTTAAAAATGACATACGGGTTTCTAAAACAACTTTTTCATAAAGTTAATCGTTTAAAAGATATACACTTCCAAAGTGGTAAAATGTGTCCCCCCTCTTACTTCTATAACAATGGAGTGACAAATTATACAAAAAATATATGCTATGATCCTTAATGTAAACTTTCAACCAAAATTGGTTTGAACGAGATAGGGTTGGCAGTTTTTGAGATACAGCATATTTTCTAAAACCGCAAAGAAAACTCTGTAATTCATACAAGTACTATGAAAAACAAAGATATTTGGTGTAGTTACTACGGAACGCTTCATGGGCGAGTCTGACTCGCACTTGGCTAATTTTTTAGTTTTTGTACGAACTGAACATTTTGGCATATTGAACCGTATGAAGTAAGCCCAACAAAAGGTAACTGTTGTATATTGTTGAGGAATTCCCTCGACTGTCTATGGTCTCCATCATCAGACCTGTAATGGCACTTTTAACCCATATGGGTGCAAAGTTCTCATCAATATAAATGAATTAAGTCCAAACACAAGGTAGGTAGCTACTGTAAACCGTTGAGGAGTTCCCTTAACTGTCCTTCGTCTTCATCATCAGACCTCTAATGACAGTCACAAACTATCTAGGTGTAAAGTTCTGGTCAATTCAAATTAATCAAGCCCAAACAAAAGGTTACTGCTGTAAATCGTTGAGGAGTTCCCTCGACTGTCAGGAGTCAATCTGATGAAAGGCACCATCATCAGATCAACTGTAGACCTTCCTTAATTGGTAGTACTTTAAGATACTTAATGAAAAAAAAAACAAATACGGTCGAATTGCGAAACCTCCTTATTTGAAGTCGGTTAAAAATATTGTTGTTTCATGCTAGGTTCAGTAACCAATATCCATCCAATTCTAAAAGTAAGTATGGTTCTCGTTCTTACTTTTGTTTCGGTACGAAAAAGTATCAACGTATTTTAGTCACAGTATACATGATGCCACTCTCTTTTTTATAGTTTTCGACGTATTTATTTCTTCGAGGAAAGCGATACACCCCTGCCACGGTAATATTATGTATACAGTATTCCGACTTCATACAAACGGACGAAGCGCGAGCTATACCTACGCGCCTCGATCCCAGTGTGCGCTCGGATTGATGACAGTCGCGACCAGCGACTGTGCCGCAGTGACGAACGGACGGTGTGTTGTTTTTTTTTACAATAACCGCGCGATTTTTCGCTATAAATAAGTTCAAGTACATATTTAATATGACGTGTAGGATATATTGTGCTGTTTTTGGTTGCATGAATTCGTCAATAACGCATCCAGAGATAACTTTTTTTAGATTACCTGGAAACTTTGAAAGGTACCTAAGACTAAAATAATTTTACTTACTAGTAGGTATGTACATAATGTGTTTCTTTTTAATGGATAAGTATTTCCTTTTATCTCCCAAAAAAAAAATGTCTGGATTAATGAATAAAGTGAATAAAGTATAGGAAAGTGATTGAAACGAGTGAAATAGGTAGTTATAGGTGGTTCATGAATCATGATACGGTAGGTACGCTTGTGTTAAAAGCTCGGGGCATGTGTGTTTTGTTTTGTTAGGTTGTATAATTCAAAGTAAAGACGTGGTATTTTATTATTAATAATAGTTGTTTATTGTACTGTGTGTATGAATAATACTAGAAAAAATATAAACATGTTTTTTTAATAATTAAATCTACCAATCAAAAAACAACATGCATTTTTATTGAACACTTCCTATTCAATTCACAAACTATTTTATTTGTTTATATAAAAAAAGTATATTTACAATCACAAAACTAAATGGAAACGCAAAATAGGCAAATGTAATTAAAATGCTGCAGGCGAGCAGCCCTATCGCATGGTTACGTACCGCGCGGCTGTAGGCATTTATTTCTAAGATACGGCGGAGTTACAATACTGTATGATAATATTACCGTGCCCCTGCGTTCACGAGCGCGTCTCAGCGCGGAATGACGATCGGAGCCGTGCGTTCCGTAGAAAAATGTATGAAGAAATTTGAGACCGATTTTATTTTTCTTATAAATCATAAAGTTTTTTATGTATGTTCAAAATAGTTAGCTTAACGTATAGATAAATACATAGGCTATAATTTCTTGTTATTTTGAAGTTAAGAATATGCTCCAGATTTGGCTTACAGGTACGTATTCAGACCCCATTTTTTGTAATTTTCTACGATTATTGCGGCAATAAAAACGTATTTGTGTGAAAAAGATGTATAGGACTGTGTAATTATAATGCATTCAATGTGGAGATGAATAAATTATCTTGAAATTAATACCATAACATTGTCAAAATTTTAACTCCTTATGTATCAAAATGGTACCAGAAAAACATTGATCCGTTCTTGATCAGTCCTTAATGCAAACTTTCAAACATAATTCGATTACGAGATCGGGTCAGCAGTTTTTGAGATACAGCATATTTTCTAAAACCGCTCCATCTTCGACCACATCATCACTTACCATCAGGTGAGATGGTGGTCAAGCGCGAGCCCATTATCAATAAAAAAAAACCGCAAGTATAACTTTGTAATTCATACAAACACTACGAAAAACAAAGTTATGGACGAGTCTGACTCGCACTCGGCCAGATTTTTTTGTTTGAACGATGTAATCTTCTAGAGCCAACATCACCTTCTTAGCTGTTCCCCAACTATTTTGTTTGAACGATGTAATCTTCTAGAGTCAACATCACCTTCTTAGCTGTTCCCCAACTATTTTGTTTGAACGATGTAATCTTCTAGAGTCAACATCACCTTCTTAGCTGTTCCCCAACTATTTTGTTTGAACGATGTAATCTTCTAGAGTCAACATCACCTTCTTAGCTGTTCCCCAACTATTTTGTTTGAACGATGTAATCTTCTAGAGTCAACATCACCTTCTTAGCTGTTCCCCAACTATTTTGTTTGAACGATGTAATCTTCTAGAGTCAACATCACCTTCTTAGCTGTTCCCCAACTATTTTGTTTGAACGATGTAATCTTCTAGAGTCAACATCACCTTCTTAGCTGTTCCCCAACTATTTTGTTTGAACGATGTAATCTTCTAGAGCCAACATCACCTTCTTAGCTGTTCCCCAACTATTTTGTTTGAACGATGTAATCTTCTAGAGTCAACATCACCTTCTTAGCTGTTCCCCAACTCTTTTGTTTGAACGATGTAATCTTCTAGAGTCAACATCACCTTCTTAGCTGTTCCCCAACTATTTTGTTTGAACGATGTAATCTTCTAGAGTCAACATCACCTTCTTAGCTGTTCCCCAACTATTTTGTTTGAACGATGTAATCTTCTAGAGTCAACATCACCTTCTTAGCTGTTCCCCAACTATTTTGGGACCAGCTTCCAGTCTAGCCGAGTCCAGATGAGTATTGGTATTTTACATGGAGCAACGGCCTATCTGATAGTCTTGTGCCTGCTCGGTCATTTTTGAGATTGCTCAGTACTAGTTCATTTTGGACAGTGAACTAGTTCATTCTATTAGTTCCAATAGCTCTATTCGGTCACTAGACATGTCTCGCGTGTTCGGGTGATAAGCTAAATTAGACATTATGCCATTGAAATAACACGCATCTTATCTCATTCTTGCGAATTCAGTCGGTCGGGTTTGGGTAGCATCGTCATTCGTCGGCTATTCTCTCCCGTTCTCACTTCTCATTCATTCACAGACATCGAATGAATTTGTATAACGTTTCTGTCAAAAAAACTTTTTAGCAAAAATAAAACCGACTTTCATATCAAAATACCAAAGCTAAAAATAACTTTAATTTCGGTAGTCAGTGTTATTGGTTTTGTATTCCGATGATGGAACGGGCTTGACGGAATTAGATTGTGTAATTCCATCGCACACTCCCCGAAATGTAACCTATAGAAAACCGATAGACTAGACTACTAACTACTTTTCACGCTTTTTAGTGGATCGGTTTGTAATTTATCTAGTTACAAAAGCCAAACTACTTACCACCTTTTACAAAATGTTGCTTTTCCCGATGCAGAGCCATTAATTTTTGAGGGGTGCTCCTGGTACTTCACCATATGCATTGTGACGAGCATAAAGTGCTTAACATCCATATTCAAGTAATCGAATTGCAATCCACGAAATACTATTATTGAGTAGTTTCAGTGGCCACCTGTAGTCTTCATCATCAGTTCCACTTCCCCAAATAGTGCATTTCGAGAGCAACTGCACAAGGTACTATAAGAAATACCCAAAACGCTAATAAACGCTAAACGCTATAGGCATGCTTATAATATTTGAAGAGTTCCCTCGAATTCTCCATGATTCCATCATCAGATCCTAACGTGATGACAATGAGACCAATTAGAAAGTATACCCTATAAAAAAAAAAAGAATTTTCCAAATCGGTCCAGCCATCTTCGAGTTATGAGGTAACATACATAAAAAAAAGTTCAAGATGAACTAAGAACCTCCTCCTTTTTTTGAAGTCGGTTAAAAAATCAGTGACTGTATTTCATTTCTCGTTCGTACATTACGATCGCACGGAAATTTAGAATGTACGAGTTCGAAAAGAGCTATTAGACCTATTACATGTCAGCGTTCGAAAACGTTTTTTCTAGTACAGTACGAAGATACGGTTCCTATTCGTTCATCGTTCAGAAACAACCCAAGACTACTATCTGACGTCCACAACCCAGTAACTGGGTAACACAATACCTCTTGGCTAGACCATTATCAGTGTGACTGACTTCTGACTACCAGCATCGATTGTCAAAGTCTAGTATCTCAACTGACGAGGCACTCTTCTTGCAGACAGAGGCTAATGCAAAAGTGCTGGGTGGATTTAGATGAAAAATGATATTGAAGTAGCTTGAAGCTTGAGAAAGGCTATGGGCTGTTTACTTTCTTCTTCTTCGTCGTATTCAATGCTGGTCAAGTCTCTTATGAGTGCTGCGTCGATATAATAATATAATATAATATAATACATTTATTTTCTCTACAAACTTATGAAGTAAGTACATACGCTGTTAATACTATGTTATGTTAACAAATTTGTAAGAGACTGGTGCCCGTGGTAGGTATATCAATACCTGTATTACAGGTCACCAGGTCCCCACTCCGCTGACAAAACTTGGAAAGCATATTGTGAATGATAAGATAATTAATCTGAACAATTAAATACAATTACAATTAAATAAGAGAAATTCAAAGGATATAAAGTAAAATATAAATAAAACAAAATAGGCATGTTAATTTATGTGTGTGAGGGTGAGTGTGTGGGTGTGTGTGTGTGCGTGTGTTTTCTTGTTTTCTAGTATGTGCCTGTGTGTTGTTGTGTTCAAGAGTGTGCCTGTTTGTGATTGTGTCTGTATGTTGCTGTGTATGCGAAGGAAGAGTGCATACTGATGCAGATGCAACAACATTCCTCCACACTACTCTGTCTTCAGCTTTCCGCAGGGCTGTCGATAACTCGATATGCTATGACCGGTGATGGTTTTTATTAAGTCAGACCATCAGGCAAATTGTGGGGACGACATCTGTCTTCCCCACAATGGCCAACTTGTTCAAAATGTCGGGTTGTCTTCGAGCGATATGCCCAAAGTAACTTAAAACTCCCTGGTAACAGATGATACATAGTCTGGTCTTGATCTAAAGTTGGTAAAAAATGGAGTTGTTGGTTCTTTTTGCGGTCCATGGTATGCGTAACATTATTCTCCAACACCACATCTCGAAAGATCTGTTTACTTTACCCAACTACAAAAAAGAAGGGTTATGTTTTACACGGGAGGGAAGCCACGCGCGACTCATAGTAATATTATAAAACAGAAAAGTTTCTTTGTTTAAACGCGTTCATCATTGAAAGTATTGAGTGGAATGCGATGAGACTTGGTTTTTTTTATTCAGAATAGGCTCCTGAGGGACCCCGGCATTCATTGCCAATTGGCCAGACGAGCAGCCATCAATGACCACTCGAATGGACAGATCTCTCAGGAAGTCTTCAATCCAAACGCAAAGTTGAGTGGGTAAACCGAAACAAGGAAGTTTAGCAATAAGGCTATCGTGCCAGACCCTATCAAAGGCCTTGGAGATGTCAAGGGAAACAGCAAGTGCTTCCCCGTGCTTCTCAATGGCCTCACTCCAGATGTGAATGGCATGGCATGGCACGGAATTTGGTATGGAAACTCGAAGTTTGAGAAAGGCTATAGATTACTTTTTACCCAACTGCAATAGAAAGAGGGTTATGTTTTTGTTGTGATAAAATCCACGGGGGTGAAGCTCCACGCGCCTATTAGTGATGATATAGGTATACTCAAAAAACCCTATTACCACGGCCATTTAGAGGGATCCGGATTACGAGTAGTAACGAGACAGCAAGACATAATCACAGGAGAGGTATGTACGTACATACATTTAAATTGTACCAACAGTGATTTTTCAAAGAGTTTCTTGCGCAATCCCAAAAAGGGTTTGCGTTAGGCCACTTTAGTTCGAAGAATGCAATATGGTAGCTTAGAAAATGGTAAACTATGATATCTTAATGCGATTACCGAAAATACATAGCTTTAATGTTATTAAAATATTGCTAGTTTGAAGTTAATAGGTGAAATATGGTTATATTTGATCTGTACAAGTTACATTCAGTTCTATACGCATTTTAAATGATAAATGATCTATATTATGCAAATTGGTTATTAAATAATACTTTTACACGTAATTTTTTTCTTACATTTAAACTAGATGAGGTCGGTGTTTCCTAAATAACCACCTGTTCCTAAATGTTTCCTGAGAAAAAACACCAAAACAAACTCAGAAGTCAAAGTTTCTTTTGAAGTCCATACAATCTATTCTGGTGAAATTATAATATAATTTCACCAGAATAGATTGTATGGACTTTCCTCCCATATTATGGGAGGAAAGATGCACACAGATTATAGTAGGCCCGTCCAGACAGTGAAAGTATTTGTCAGATAACGTTTGGCTCAACTTATAATTTAACGGTTTGATGAACAATCCAAGGGTAGCACAGAATTCAGAATTGAAATACTAATGAAAGAAGAAGAAAGATCATATGCTTAGTCTATTCCTAACTGTCGGTCGGCTTCCAGCCTCACGAGATACAGCTTAGAACCTACTAATATGTAATGGATTTAAACCCCATTTATAAAGGTTTATCCTTTTTTTAGAAATTGCAATATGATCTAACCTTAATTTACAAAATAGAGCATCTCCTTTAAATAAAATAAATAAATAAATGCTGCTGTATTTCAGGTAAAACGCCCATATACAAAATAAAAACAGTGAGAACAAATTTAAAAGAATAAAACTAGAATCTAAAACTTTGAGGTATGTATAGGTACCCATAGTCATAAAATACATCATATTACATAGAAATTGCATATTCATCCTAATTATTACGTCATTTTTTGTTCTCGTTCAGGTGAACAGAAATCCAATGCGTATATATGGGACATACTAAACTGCACGAGACAGCCCTCAGGATGCTGTTGCTGGAACGTCTCAAAGCTTCCCAAAAAGACGCAACACGCGACCTCATGATTGCATAGAAGTCAGGGACCCTCGCTTCCGCAAACATGCTCGAGGCACTGCAGTATCTCGGTAGTTTTATAAGAGTTCGTTAAGCATTATTGTACTGAACTATTAATGAACTGTACATCTTTTTTGTGAAGTTGCACCAAAGTTGACAAGTGTACATTGACAGACAATAAGCTCTGAAAAGAGTGTTCTTGACATCATTGGTGCAACTCGCAAATCTTCGTGCGAGCATGTTACTCCTCACTGAGAGGGCCCTTCGCTCTCTTTCTATATCTGTGTCGTCATGCAGTCTGTCTGTCAGTATGTGCCCCAGATATTTAAACTGTTTTACTACCTTAATGGTGGACCCGTTCAAATTAAGACTGGGTATGTTCTCCGGACCAGCTCCAGATCTGAATACCATAGTTTCCGTCTTGAGAACATTATATTTCAATCCGTGAGAATTAGCATAATGCTCACAAACTGACAGCAGCCTTCTTAACCCTTTAATCGAAGGACTCAGAAGAACTATATCGTCAGCGTAGCTCAAGCTGTTCACACATACGTTACCCAGGTGACAGCCAACTCCGGTTCTTCTGAGTTCCTCGATCAGCCCGTTCACGTATAGGTTAAATAGGTCCGGAGAAGTCAGCCCCCCTTGGCGCACGCCACAATCTAGCCTGTAACTACTAGATAGGGTGTCACCCCACTTCACTTGATTTGTTTGCTTTTCGTACCAGTATCTCAACAGATCTACAACATGCTGAGACACTTGTGACCGTCTTAGTTTGTCCCAGAGAATTTTATAATTCACTAGGTCAAATGCTTTGCTAAGGTCTAGAAAGCAAGCGTAAACAGAAGTTTTTCTGCAGGTGTAGTATGCTATCGTGCTCTTAAGACTCATAACAGCAGAGTCTGTTGAGAGCCCGGGTCGGAAACCAAACTGAGCATCGTCAATTTTAATATTCCTCTGCAGTTCGGGCAGTACGAGACGTTCCAGGACTTTACCTATGACAGTACGAAGTGAGATAGGACTTTAATAGAACAAATTATTTTTTTCCCTGATCATACTTTAATTATCCTTATTATGATTACAATTTTTGTGGGATATTTAATATCTAGTCTAATTAACCGATTTTTATTAGATGGACAAATTATTGAATTGTTTTGAACTATTTTACCAGCAATTACTTTAATTTATACCTACTGATGTGACCTCCAAAACCCGGTAACAGGATAACACAATACAACTTGGCATCTGATTAAAAAGAATGACTGTCAAAAATGTACAATTGACAGCTAGGACCGTACATACTTTCAAAGGAATGTAGATAAGGTAAAAAACTTTTTAACAGAAAAAAAAATGTACAATTGACAGCTCTTTTTTTTTTTTAACGTGGTAAAATTATCAAATAAGTCGTCCCACTCCGGGCAGGGTGGGAGGGACTGTCAGACTTTTACTGACTAAAATCCACGGTGTTCCTTCAACAACCCTTTACATACCGGGGCCACGGTAACGGGATGAGTCCCACGACCCCGGCGGGCTTCGGCCCTCTGGAGAGGGGGCCTCGTCATGTTGCTGACGCTCTTTGAGGCGCGCGTAGAACTCGACACGCCGTCGACCCGAGCATGGTCCATGCTCGGACAGCGAGTTGCCCTTTACTCGCTGTCCGCATGCCCGCGCCTACGGTGGCCGGAGATCGTCGGCCGACGTCCGACGCCGTGGGCGTCTACCACTGCGGCTGGGCTGGAGGGAGGACGCCATCCTCTCCCTCACGCGGCCCGCCTCCTCCTTCGGAAGCATGACTGCTTCGCAGAAGGAGGCGACCGCTTCCCACTCCCTCTCGCCCCGCAGCATGGCCTCGACCAAGGCCGGGCGCGAGAGGTCTCCGCCTATTGTCGCCGTGAGGACACGTCGGTGCTCTGCCCAAGCTGGGCAGTCCTGCACCGTGTGCTCGACTGTGTCCTCAGGGCGACTCTCGCAGTGGTGACACCCAGGCGTCTCTTCCTTACCCATCAGACACAGGTACCTCCCGAAACTTCCGTGTCCGGTGAGGACCTGCGTCATGCGGTAGGTCAGGACGCCGTGACGCCGATCTAGCCACTCCTCAAAGAGGGGTCTTACCGCCGCAATTGCGGCGTGCCCGACAATTGACAGCTAGGACCGTACATACTTTCAAAGGAATGTAGATAAGGTAAAAATTTTTTTAACAGAAAATAAATCGACTTCCATATCAAAACACTACAAAGGCCAAAATAACTTTAATTTCGCTAGTCGGTGTTATTGGTTTTGTATTTTCTTTTTTTTGACTCCGCCTTCCGAAATTAAAGTTATTTTTGCCTTTGTAGCGTTTTGATAAGGAAGTCGGTCGGTTTGTAATTTATCTAGTTACAAAAGCCAAAATGTCAACTACTTATCACCTTTTAAAAAAAATTGCTTTTCCCGATGCAGAGCCGTTAATTTTTGAGGAGTTTTCACCGTACTTCACCATCAGCTCTACATCACCATATGCATTGTGACGAGCATAAAGTGCTTGGCATCCATATTCAAGTAATCGTATTGCAATCCACGAAATACTTATTATTGAGTAGTTTCGGTGGCCACCTGTTGTTTTCATCATCAGTTCCACTTCCCCAAATGGTGCTTTTCGAGAGCAACAGCACAAGGAAATACCCAAAACGCTATAGGTGTGATTTGAAGAGTTCCCTCGATTACTCTAGGATCCCATCATCAGATCCTGATTTCATAACAATGGGACCAACTAGAAAGTATACCCTTTCAAACGAAAAAAGAATTACAAATCGGTCCAGCCGTATACGAGTTTTATGAGGCAACATACAAAAAAAAGTCAAGATGAACTGAGAACCTCCTTCTTTTTTTGAAGTCGGTTAAAAATGATCACCCATAGACGGACAGGTCTCGGCTAGCATTGCTTAACCTTGACCCATGCGGCAGTCACGCTCTGACAGCCCTTACAAATTAAATCAATATAGATCAACTAAAAATGGTAGATTTTGCGCTAGTGGACTCCAAAATTAGATATAGTATACTTTTATAGGGAAACAGCTATGAATATAATTGTAGAAGAACTTTCATATTGCAAAAACGAGCAATTCGGACCATGGTCAGAATCTCACAAAGGGAAAGTTGCCGACAACATTTTGTCAATTTAGGCATTCTTACAGTCCCAGGTCTTTATGTACTAGTACTTTTAAGTAATATGGCCAAATATTTAATAAATTAGGGAAGGCACCCGTAGACTAGATATGAATAATACAAATTTAACTAATCATAACCTACGAACTGTCAAACACTGTCCACGATACCAGTCCGTAAGATTATTTAACAGGTTGCCTTTAGACATAAAAAGTGCTGTCTATAGTACCGCTTTCAAATTAAAATTAAAACAATTCCTAAGCAATTCCTATTGAATAAGTGTCTATATGCTGTAGAAGAACTCTGTATAATTATGTTACTTTTTATTGGATTTTATTCATTAATTTAGCTGTACATTTTATAATTTTTAATTCATTCTGACATTATTTGCTATTTTATGTGTAACTAGCTTTTTCCCGCGACTTCGTCCGCGTGGAATAGTTACTTTGGGCTAACGTTAAATTTAACCCCGATTTTGAAGCATTCTTCATTGGCGCTCCGCTCCTATTGGCCTTAGCGTAATGATACAATATAGCTGTGCCCGCGACTCCGTCAGCGTAAGTTAATGTATTGGTAATATTGTTTAGATCACGTTCACATGAGGCTTAAGTACCTAGAGAACGCTTCGACCGCGAGACGCGTCGAGCGCGGCGACCGATTCTCAAAAATAATCCTTATAGCATGATTCAGTATTCACGCGCGATGGCTTATTATTATAAGCGTATTTCATGTATAACTTTGGTGTTTCTATACCGATTTATATGATTCTTTTTACGGTTTCGTAGCCGAATGGCAAAAAACGGAATCTTTATAGTTTCGACATGTCTGTCCGTCTGTCTGTCTGTCCGTCCGTCCGTCTGTCACAGCAATTTTATTCCGAAACTTTTAGGACTATACATGTGAAACTTGATAGGTAGATGTATTCTGTGAACCGCTTTCCGATTTTGAGAAAAAAATTAAAAAATATTTAAAATAAAGGGGGGCTCCCCATACATGGAACTAAACCTGAAAATATTTTTTTTCATGAAATCGATGCATGTGTGGTATCTATAGACAGTTCTTTAAAAACGACATCGGGGTTTCCAAAACCACTTTTCCATAAAGTCAATCGTTTAAAAGATATAAGCTTCCAAAGTGGTAAAATGTGTGTGTGGAGGACACAACCTCTAACTTCTATAATAATGGAGTGAAAAATCTAAAAAAAATATATGTTTGTAGATCTTAATATAAACTTTCAACCAAAATTAGTTTGAACGAAATCAGTTCAGCATTTTTTGAGATACAGCATATTTTCTAAAACCGCAAATATAACTTTGTAATTCATACAAACACTATGAAAAACAAATTTATTCGGCGCAGTTGTAAAAAATGTAAAAAAGCCAGTTTTAAGAAATTTGTAAGGTTTTATTTTTTCAAAACAAATTTATTTCGCGCAGTTGTAAAAAATGTAAATAAGCTAGTTTTAAGAAGTTTGTAAGGTTTTTTTTTCGTCAAATAAATTTGCATATTATATTATAGTTACTACGGAACCCTTCATGGGCGAGTCTGACTCGCACTTGGCCAATTTTTTTATGGAATAGTTAATAATGTTAACTTTTTCAATTAGGGGTGACTGAAGGTGTTATAAACGTAAGAGTAGACAAATATTATAATCAGAAAGCTTCGAACTGCTAAGCTATCGGGAGTTACACGTGTTATTGTGAGTAAACCATAAAAGTTAGACATATGCTGTCGTGGGATATTTTTTATATAATTTTAAGGAGAACATTTCCGTCATGAAATGATTTGTGTAGCTTTAACCATTAAGGTTGCACACGCGACGGAAGCTTAAAAAATGGAGTAACTTCTCCCGTTTTCCCAACATTTCCCTTCACTGCTCTGCTCCTATAGATTGCAGCGTGATGAAAAGTATACTATAACCCGCTCAGGAGTATGAAAAATAATTGTACCAAGTTTCGTTAAAATCCGTCGAGTAGTTTTTGTTTCTATAACGGTTATACAGACAGACAGAAAGACAGACAGACAGACAGACAGACAAAAATTTAACTGATTGCATTTTTGGCATGAGTATCGATCGATCCTTAATCACCCCCTGATAGTTAGTTTGGAAATATATTTCATGTACAGAATTGACCTCTCTACAGATTTATTATAAGTATAGATTAATGTTTTTAATGTAATTTATTTTAAAATTTTATAGTTTGAACCTGTTTAAGTTTTTGATGACATTTAAATTTATTATTTTTAAATTGTTGACATACATAGAACAATCCAACTTATTTTATTGTATAACTGTAATATTGTAATTTATTTATGTGTGTAAATTCAGATACAAATTACTTGTTTATGAATAAATGACTATGACTATGACTATGGCTATTATACAGCCACGACCATAGAAATATTATACCTATGGCCAAGACCTATTTCTAAAAAAAACTATAACGGAAGGAATTAAAGCAAATAAGAAATCAATCGAAGCGAAATCCGCGATTGAAATAAGTCAAAATCAAAATCAAAATTGTTTTTATTTTACATAGGCCTAAATGGGCACTCATAAAACGTCAGAAGTTAGTGCACGGTTCGAAATTGGTCGTTTCCTATGGAGAAGAACCGGCAAGAAACTACACGGTTACTCTTTTTAAAAAATTCTTGATTTTCACAATCATTGCATAACAAATACAATTTTTATTTATTTTTTTGGTATGAGAGGACAGTATAGACTAATTGACATAATTAAATGTAATATAACTAAACAGAAATGAATCTCAGTCTATAGTGTTCACACATTTACATTAAAAATTAACTTTACTAAACTGCAAATAAACTAAAGCAAATGACATAAAAATAAAAATTATATACAAGTAAAATAAAATAAAAGAAAAGACAAAGAAAAAAAGTGAAAAGAAGAAGAAGAAAAGTGCTTCGGGTATCGAAATAAATATCACCTTTTCAATCTATCATCTAATAAAGTGCAATTTAAAATATTAAAAATTGTCAAATCTAACGGAATATTGCAATTCGCGGGAAAAATCATCTGCGTATTTTTAAATGGTTTACCGGCTCGGGAGTGGTTTGGTAACCGATTTAGTACAGAAACGAAGCGGTACAAATTAAAATGCGACGGAGTTTTGCAGAATTAAATGAAATAAATAAAATCACCAATTTGCACTTACAGTTATACATACCACACACAAGCGCGGATCCACCGTTGTGGGCATGATGGGCATGCCCACAACCCTAATAGACTTGTGCCGTCACACTCACACGGTCTTTTGAGATCGATAGGTAGAAAATAAGCTTTAAAAAAATCAGCTATGTGCGTATCGGCTCATGCACAGTGTAAGGTTCTGTAGTTTACTACAAGCCAAGTACGAGTCTATTAGCGAAGTATATCTTGCCTGGTGCTTCTCACTTGCTAGTCATACTTACGACTCCTGAGACTGCGTCAAGATAGGTATCTATTTACCCAGTCTAGTGTCCCCCAGTGTAGTGTCCCTATATTCGCGGGCATGCGGACAGCGAGTAACGGGCAACTCGCTGTCCGACCATGGACCATGCCCGGGTCGACGCGTCGCGCCTCAAAGAGCGTCAGCAATATGACGAGGCCCCCCCATAGAGGGCCGAAGCCTGCCGGGGTCGTGGGACTCATCCCGTTACCGTGACCCCGGTACGTAAAGGGTTATTGAAGGAACACCGTGGATTTTAGTCAGTAAAAGTCTGACAGTCCCTCCCACCCTGCCCGGAGTGGGAGGACTTATTTGATAATTTTACCACGATAAAAAAAAAAAAAAGTGTCCCTATATTGGCTTACTGGCTACTAGAAAAGAAGAAAAATCAATATCTATATTATTCCTGATCCCAGTTCATTTGGGGTCGGGTCTCCTCACTTTCCTGCGCCAGGACAATCTGTCTTGGGTTGTCGTTTCAGGCAATTGGGCTTTCTCGAGGTCTCTCTTGTTCTGTGACAACATCGGTAAGCCCCTGCCACGTTTTTGTTGCGGGAGTTTTAGGGCAATATTTATAACGTGATCTTCTTGGCGTGTTTTGAAGTGACCATACCAGCTTAGGCGAATCTCAGTAATTTTGGTAGCGATTGGTGCGACTTTAAAAATGCCTCGTATATACTCGTTTCGTATTTTATCACGTCTGGTTACACGTCCCGCCCACCTAAGCATCTTCATTTCGTTGGTATGTACTTTTTGTTCATGTGTCTTTTTGCCCAGCACTCAGTACCGTAGAGTTACGCCGGGCACACTGCCGTTATGAATACTTTCCCCTTGGCTTTTATTGGGATACGGGAATTACAAAGCACACCTGTTACTGAGCGCCACTTCAGCCATGCGGCGTTAACTCTGCGAGTGATGTCAATGTCCACGTTTGCATCTCTCGTAAAAATAGAGCATAGATATTTAAATTGGTTTATGTGGGTATGGGCATCATACCAATGTGAATAGTCTCTGGAGTACTATTTCCGCTGAAAGGACATTTTAGATACTCCGTTTTACTCCTGCTAACTCTCAGGCCGTACTTTTCCAAGGCTTGATGTAGGTCTTTGTTGTTAATTCTATATTTTTCCGTCATGATTCTAACTACCTGTATAGTATCCGTGGTTGACTTGGATGCTGTGAAGCCAAATTGGTTTGAGGATATTTCACAGATTTTGTAAAGACGGTTGTTGATGATTCGTTCCTATATTTTGAGTGCGTGAGCGGTCAATTTTATACCTCCATAGTTTTCACACTGTGCAGCATCGCCCTTGCTTTGTAGAACGGCAGTAGATAGCTCTGGCGCCAAGATACTGGAATACGATTTGTAATGATGATGATATTGCATAGCTTTGCTAACCAAGCTTCAGTTACTGGGCCTAGTCTTTTTCACAGATCTGCGGTGACTTCGTCTGGACCTATGGCTTTGCGGCTTTTCATTTTACCTGATGCATTTCTCACATCGTCCTTATTTATAGTTGGTATTGGACCATGTGTGGGTGCACATGGCGGTGGATCTACGTTTGGAAATTCTTCCATCAATAGCTGACTATAGTATTCGAACCATCCCTCGTTAATTTCTGTGTTGTTTGTAAAAAACTAATTTCTTTTAGTCCTTACATTTGATTTATTTATTTACTTTTATGTTCATGGATGCTCTGTTTGCGTTTTGCTATTTCAGTACTTCGTCCACATTTTTAGCAGTGTCCGACTTTCAGGTATTTTACAGTCTTTAACTTTCATTTGATGGTCTTGTCGGAAATGATAATGTCTATCTGTGACGCTCTACCCGCACATTTATAAGTGATTAAGTGATCTGGATTCTTTAGAAATTCGTGTTTATTAGTGAGTGAGCAGAAAGAAACGTACTTATTCTTTCTACAAATTTTAGTATTTCTTCTAATTGTTTGTTTAACTCGCCTATTCCAAACCCACCATGTACACTATCTCCTGTGGTATCCCCGGTACCCACGTGTCCATTCTGGCTCATTCAGCAAACGAATACAACATAATAGGGGGGTAATATCAAGATATTACCCCCCTATTACTATTAATATAAGTATTCGTTTGCTGAAATGCTCTGGATGAGGTCGTCCATGTCTTCCCAGAATTGTGCCTTTGCTGTTTCTTCAGAAACGCCAAAGGCACTGCATTTTGTTTTAGGTGCATAGGCTGATATGATGTTGGTTATTTGTAGATCAGCCAGAGCAAGTTTAACGGAGATTAAACGGTCGCTTTTCCGTGTCATATTTATGATACGAGACAAAGTTGTTGTCTAATGCCGACTCTTCACGTTGGCCAACATAGTGGCGAATGTAGTGGCCAATGCCTATTGGCCAACATGTAGAGGGGGTGTTTGTGCATTTTGAGTTGTATTGCACCCCCTCTACACGTTGGCCAATAGGCATTGGCCACTACATTCGCCACTATGTTGGCCAACGTGAAGAGCCGGCGCACATACGGGTATTTCACTTAAAAAGCCGGCCAAAATTATTTATTGGTGTTTTAATAACTATCTAGTGTCTAAATGTAATTTCAACTCTTCAGAACATACTACAAATTACTTAGAAGTTTTTTAGGTGAAGATACTAGGACTTGTAAATTACTTCAGCCAAACATTCTTAATTAACTAATTTTATATATTGTTAAAATAATACAAATAGTCAATTTATAAAAAAAAAATATTGTTAAAAATCTGATTCGCTATACTCGTCGTCATCTCCATCAACTTCATCATCATATTCACGTGAAATCGTGGATTGCACTTTCTTCTCGAAAATTTTCGCACAAAATTTTGCCGGTATAGGCGAAAATCTTTGATGCGCGCCTCTGCTGCTTCCTCTGATAACTGTCCGATTGGGAGTGGAGCATGTTTAATAAAGCGCCATGTGTCAAAATTTTATGAAGAGTGGGCGTCATTGGGTACCAGCTATACAAACTGACGTATAGTTATATTATATTGTATATTCATATATTCATGTAGTTTATAGAATATGTCCACATAAGAATTTAAGCTTAACTCTGTTTAACTCATACTTAAATTAACATCGTAAACTAAAAAATAAATACAAAATTGTCAGAAAAATTACCACGTCTTTGAAATATTTTTTTTTAAGTGAAAATAAACGATATTTTAGTCAGTAATGTATTTAAACTAAATTACATACCTTCATCAGAAGAATCCATAGTAGTTTTTTTGTTTTGCACTAAACACAACAGTTTGTCAATGCACAGAACAGTGATGATAAAATTGTATGCGCCGAGAAAATAACGAGTAACTGGTACAACAGATAAATTCCGACTGAGATGGACAGCGCGTGGCGTGCGGTAGAAGCGTAGTTAGTCCATTATCGTTTGGGTGGGAGAGTCCTATTGTCTTATAATAAAAAAGCTAACGCTTATCATACATTTTGTAATTTGGACTTAAGGCCGGTTCTTTAAGTAAAATACCCCTATGTGCGGCGGCATAAGACTATTGCCACCCCGTTTCTTTTATTGTCTGTGTTGTAGTAGATAACTTGGTAATCATTCCTTATATCTTTCGACTTTGAGCTTTTCCATTTCTATAAGAAGAAAACACAATAATTTATTATGATTGGTTCGAAATCGAAACTGTTTGACTATTTAATTGAACGAAATCTAGTCTCCTCCTCTAGTTCCTCCAATGATTATTTCCATTACTAAGTACTGATGCGCGGAAAAAGGAAAATAAACTAATTTAAAAGTTGAGTCGAGCGATTTTGTACTCCGACTCGCACTATTTACCCGATTTTTGGGTGGTTGTACCCACAACCTTTTTTGAGGGCTGGATCCGCCCCTGACCACACATACAAGTTTACATAATCATGTACTAAAATACAAGGGCTGGCTATGTCTTTGGTCAACGGCTAATGCCGCCAGTATCTTGGGTACGTTGCCAGCCGACAGCGTTGAGGATCAATTTTTTGATGCTTTATTCTAGTTTGTATTTTTTTTAGGTTAATTACAAATTATTTAACAATTTAGGAAATCTAGACGCTCCCAAGCTGTCGAAATTGTAATTCATTTTAACAGTACCTAATTATGTTATGTCTTTTTTTGCCTGTGAAAATCCTCATGGATGTCCTCCGCCATGGGGTTGACGTAGGCGTCTGTCAGTCTCTTACTGACTAAAACCACACGGTGTTTCTCTTCTTCATTTCTAGCTGGGGTGCGGGGACACGTTAGCATTCTCCACAATCACCCCAGCAGTCACGGTCGTTAACCCCATCTCAGATGAGGGGAGGAGTGAGCATCTCCTCACCCTATCATAATTTCAGAAAGGCGTGCGGAAACTCTACGCGACACCTGCTCGGGCCTATATGATCGGATGCCAGACTTCCTCAAGTCTGACACCCACAAGCCACATTACGGGGGATGGAAGAGGACATTGTCAGCCCGCCTCTGTCGCCCAGTCTTTCGAACGCGACTCGGTACATTTGAGGACGTCTCCCATTTAATGTCTAGCGCAAGATCTTGTATGCAATATTTTAAAATAATTTGAATGTGTGAAAATGAAACAATACGTTAAAAAAAGAATACAAATATATTTTTGTTATGTTTCGTAGTTCTTTTTTAATTGAATATTGAAATCGCCAACACCCTTATGGCCCACCCTGTATAAATAATATACTTGGTGGACTTTCGTATTGCCATTTTAAATTTTCCCTGTATTTCCCAGGATTTCCACAAATATTTTAAAAACAAAATTAGCTATTTTAGCATAATTACTACTACCTACTACTAGCAAGTGATTTTTATATAGACACTAGCTGACTCGGCGAACTTACTTCGTACCATCTTATTTTTTACGTCTCACATTTTAACGACAAACAAATCATTTAAAACCAAAATTAGCCAATTCGGTCCAGCCAATTTCGAGTTTTAGCTAGATAACCGAATACATTATATAATATCTACATTTATTTTTTAGATTTATATATATATCTATACATATAAAAAAAAAATTAACAAAAAATAGAACCGACTTCCATATCAAAACACTACAAAGCCAAAAATAACTTTAATTTCGGTAGGTAGTCGGTGTTACTGGTTTTGGATTTTCTTTTTTTTTCACACCGTCTTCCGAAATTGAAGTTATTTTTGGCTTTGTAGTGTTTTGATATGGAAGTCGGTTCTACTTTTTGTTAAATTTTTTTTTCACGCTTTTTAGTGGGTCGGTTTGTAATTTATCTAATTACAAAAGCCATAATGTCAACAACTTATCAACTTTTACAAAATATTGCTTTTCCTGATGCATAGCCGTTAAGTTTTGAGGAGTTCTCCTGGTACTTGACCATCAGCTCTACATCACCATACTCGTATATATATATTGCGACGAGCATAAAGTGTTTAACATCCGTACTCAAGTAATCGAATCGCAATCCACGAAATACTTATTATTGAGTAGTTTCAGTGGCCATCTGTGGCCTTCATCATCAGTTCAACTTCCCCAAATAGTACTTTTCGAAAGCAACTGCTCAAGGTACTATAAGAAATACCCAAAACACTATAGATGTGCCTATAATATTTGAAGAGTTCCCTCGGTTTCTCCAGGATCCCATAATCAGATCCTAATTTCGTAACAATGGGACCAACTAGAAAGTATACCCTTTCAAACGCAAAAATAATTTTCCAAATCGGTCCAGCCGTCTTTGAGTTATGAGGTAACATACATAAAAAATAAAAAAAGAATAAATAAAAAAGTTCAAGACGAATTGAGAACCTCCTTTTTTTGAAGTCGCTTAAAAAGCGAAATACCACTCAATGATAAATCACGAAATCTCAGAAACTACAAGTAGGTAGTGGGGCTCTCAAATTTTAGATGGGGGTTCCTTTAGTACGTAGATGTATTAAGGCGGTCCCGGCTAAGACGGGATTTTGCGAAATTCCTACGGGATCGTGATTTACACGAGAAAAGCTTCCCACTTTCCCCACTTCCCACAAACTTTACACTAGCAGTTCAAGTCTATATATCGCTGCCCGGCAAAAAATTGTCATAACATAAAAATGACTAATTCGAGATAACGAGACTTAAGATTTTTAATGATAATGTTTTGATTGATAATGTAAAAAATATAGGAGTTAAATAACTAAAAAATTATTTACAAATAATAGTATGTTTGTGTATATAAACATACTATCTTAAAAGTCTCGTTATCTTGAATAAGTCATTTTTATGTTATGACACTTTTTTGGCCGGGCAGCGATATCCAATTTATATCGCGTCAGTTGCACCAGTTCTGCTTACCTTCTCACGTGTTGATGTCAAAGACTGCGTCTTCGTTTGGTATAAGCTTCCTTGACCTGCTGGGACGGGCTTATAGACTAGTTTTACTGAGTCCTTTCTTAACTTATGTACGATTACTGGATCCCTTGTGCGCTCTGTTGTGGCGAACTTTGTATCGCCATATTTGTTTAGTTTTAATTTTCATATTTCCTCTCATTAAAACTTTTCCTTAAAACAGAAATTAGCTGGTAGTAGAAAGCAAAAGGTCACTGACTGATTCACTCACTCATCACTAAATCTCAGAAACTACAAGTGCTTGGTGTCTCAAATTTTGCATGGGGAACCCCCACGTAAAATTCTATCTACTTATATGCATAAGTTATGTACTAGCTTTTGCCTGCAACTTCGTACGCGTGGGAGGGTTTTCCCGCGAAAATCCCGATCCTGTGGGAATTCCGGGATAAAAAGTAGCCAATGTCTTATTCCAGGTTACGGGAATGTTTTAACGAGCTACCGCGCCCGCGGAACTAGTGGGCAGCTGATGGGTTTTGTACTCTTCCGCTCCACCCACAGCGGGAGAAGTCCAACCAGAAAACAAAAGATGCCAACTGTCTACTTACCAAATTTTATTCAGATCCGCGAATTCATTTTGGCGTAATTGGGTAACAAACATCCAAACTTTCGCATTAATATTAGTATAGATCTAAAGTTTCAATAGCACAGCCTTTATAATATTTTAGATTTTATTGATATCTAAAAAACCGATTTCGACACTCACTAATTCAAAAGTATTTCCTGAAGTCATAAAAAACTCAAGTTTGGTACGTAAGCTAGTATTTAATCGGTACACAAATAATCCATACTAATATTATAAAAGCGAAAGTAACTCTGTCTGTCTGTATGTTACCTTTTCACGTCTAAACCGCTAAACCGATTTAGATGAAATTTAGCATGGGAATAGTTTAGGACCCTGAGAAGGACATAGGATAGTTTTTACCCTGGAATTCCCACGGGATCGGGAATTACGCGGGAAAAACCTTCCACGCGAATGAAGTCGCGGGCAAAAGCTAGTAGAAAATAAACTTGTAATAATTACCCCCCAGTTCTTAAATTGGGGGAGTGTAAGTTTGTTTGGGACTTTCGTTGATTTCCGTAACTAGATAGGTACTAAAGATATGAAAATTGGTACGCAGACTCCTTTTAAAACAAATGATTAAAATAATGTACTTTTCAGGATTTTTAGACAGTCACTACCGTACCTACTCTTAAAAATTTTTATAAGGCATTCTTTTATTTTCAAGCTTGAGTTCTGATAATCAGTGTACGTACTCCGCGAACGCTGAACTTCGATTCCCGGGTCGAGCAAAACTTGTTATTGAGTTTTTCTGTAAGGAATTTCTCAGTAGTAGCCCGGAGTTCGGAAGTGGGGGTGGAGGGGGTCACGCCGACGTTGACCCTGACAAGAAACACCGAAACAAACTCATGGCTCCGTCTCTTTTAAAGTCCATACAATCTTTTAACCAGGGTCCGGGTCTTCGGTATCTCGATAGTCGACTCCGACAGTCCAGAGTTAGAGTGTGAGTCTACTTTTAAAGCCAAGCTTCTGACTCTATTTCATGAGGTCTGATGACTTTTGGTGATAGTGAGAGTCAAAATTATCACGTCATGGCTTTTAAAAAATAATATTTTGGTAGGATCATTATGTCTATAAAGTAAGTAATTAAAGTATGTTTCATATTGTCTTACCAAAATGTTATTCTATTTGGACTACCCCTACCACAGAAATCAAATTTATTTTATCTATGACCCCTACCAACAAGAATCCGTCAAGTAGATAGGTTCCATACCATAAAGGTAAATAATATTCATATTTTCTTACAGAAATTTTTATAGCGCATATTTCCTTGGATTTTATTTTTCCTTTGATGGGATAAAAGTGAGCTTGACTCGCGAGGGATTGCACAGACTTGTAGTTTGTTTTTTTATTTTAGTTTATTCTGTTATGGATATCGAAGTAATGCCATTGAGTCCTACTAGCCATCCAAACTTTATATAAAGTTTTACGGGAGTGTCATAGACTAGTTATAACGGCTAGGACGACCTAGGTAATATACAGGTTGTCCATTATTCTATACACTTTCGAGGGAGGCTTGTATGTACCTACGATTGCAACTTCAAATCATTCGAAAAAATACATATACCTAAGTCAAATATAAGTACCTACTTTGTCTGGCAAGACATTATGTTTTATTACCTACCTAATATTTAAGGAGCCATTAAATGGAAATTAAATAATTTCATTCCAACACTCTCCTTAGACGAATCGATTTGTCTTAGAATTATAAAGGATTGATTCTTATTTAGTACACGGCTTAGTCCCATCACACAAAAATTGGACAGTGACGTATAATAACTGTAAATCTCGCTAGGGACTTGTCTTACTACTTACAAATCCCGGTTGATCACGACCAGGATAAAGGACGAAAAAAAGAGAGGTATCGGATGCCCTCTCTGTCTGATATACACACTCTGTGAGCTGCGGGGGTGAGCGCGCGGGGCGGAGTTGCAGCGCTAGGCAGATACACTAGGTTTAGTCGCTCGCTAGCCACGAAAGGGGCACGTCGCGCCGCGTGTTAAATTTCGTTCGATCGGCATCACATGTAAGTGCGATGGACGTGCTACCAAGCGGTAACTTATTCCGCGAACTGCAGGACGTCACGGACACCGGATACTTCGAGTGGAAGCTGTCCCTGGAAGACTACTGGCAACAGGTGAGCGCTGAGCGGTCTTAAGTCATCAGGCAGTTGGCTAAGCGGGCGATCTATTGAAGCTGAGCGCAATTGTTTTACAATTCGAATATTCGAGCCGGGTGACAGGACAGCATTAAAATGGTTTCGCGCCTGCGTGTTAGCGTTGGTCGATTTTCAGTATAACCTGAAATCTTCGTTTACTTTAAGGCTCTGCGTTATATAAATCGTTTGAGTTGTTAACATTCCTTGTGCGGTTACGCCATTACTAAAAATAAAGTATGGAGAAGTTGTGGCTGTTAGTTGAGCGTCCCGATGCGTGAATCCGACTGAATAAAACTTGTGAGTGACTTTTGAATAAGTTTCGTGGTAACGGGTTTATCGCGAGTGTATGCTTCGTCCACGTTTGAATTTAGCGCGTAATGTTATCGACACCCCGTGAAGGGAAGTTCACTCTCGACGGGAATCCATCGATATTATTCAGTTTCACTTTCCTGCTATTGTATTTTATTCAACACTGCATTCCTTAACGGTTATTTATAGTTTGTTTACTTTACAACTTGTGTTTCTGTATTATTTTGTTTGTATGTTCTAACCGGTGCATTTTTATCTGTGTTTATTTTACTCGCTGGTTGCTTTACGCTTTATGTTGCAACGCTATGGTTTGATAACTTTTTGTTGAATTCTTGATTTTTGATATTATTTATCTGTGTTTTAAGGGTGACCGTGTCGTGTTTTGGCTGTTGCCTCGATTTTGCGGGAATTAGTGCACGAGTCAGTAGTTAACGTGTCCTAGATAGACATATTAATACTATTGAGAATAGTTTTTCCTTAACACAGTCAACAGTGGTTGCTTGGATATTTGTGTTTCTACCTACGTCGAGGGAACATGATTGTCCGTCCATCACTGAACAGTCATAGTATCCGAAGTTTATTTAGATTATAAATGCTTATTATTAATTATTTTAGGTTTTAAACTGGTAATATTTGAATTACAATGTTATTCTTAGAAGAATCAAAATAAGCACTGGGCAAGTAGACCTATATAATTAGGAATTATAAATAACTTTGCAGGTGCCGTAGATACCCCGTTTCATAAAAGGAATTGGCTAAACTTTCCTTTATGGCCCGTTGAGTTGGAGGTTCATAGTTTTACTGCAAATAGTACTCATAAATAGAAAGCTTTTTACAAATTGTTAAGTTGCGCAAATTCACTATTTACGAGATATACGATTTTAAAGTTTCGTTTAATACTGAAAAATAGCACGCCATTTGCAAATTTTTAGGTTGTTTATTGTCATGGTAGACGTCAAAGTTGACATTTCACGTTCCATTGACAGTAGAAGTGTATTTAGTTCAATTTTGTGTCATATTTTTACTTAATAATATTTTTATTTTCCCATATTCACATATTAAATTTGGTGTGTTATTAGTGGGCACTATAGCGGTGCTGTATTATGTAATTACGTTGACGATTTTACACAAAAAAAAAACGAATTTTTGTTTACACTGTGGAACGAAACATGAACGTTGATTTGGACGTTCCTATACTCATAAATACATAGAAATCTATTACAAATTTTAAAGTTGCGGAAATTCATGGCTTACGAGATATATTTAAAGTTTCCATACAAATTGGAAAATAGCACGCAATATATGATAAATAATATTCATGGTAGTTCCAACTGTTACTAGAAGAAGTTAGGATGTAAGCGAGCGAAGCGAGCTCGGGACTTGGGGCAACCCGACTCGGACAGATTAGGTTAGAAGGGGATGGCCGGGTCTAGTGAGCGAGCGTAGCGAGCGAACAGACCCGGCCATCACCTTCGTGGTTATTTTTTTTTAAACCATTGAGCCCCGCGAAGCGGGGCTCCGACTACACCTTTTAGCCAACTTTTGAGTTTTTCGAAAATCTTTTCGTTGGAGTAATGCCGTGGAGGAAACGAGCACCCCCTTCCCCGTCACTCCACCCCCACTGCCTTCCTCCTGCCAAACGATACTAAATTTCACCGATTTTTTTTATTCTAACCTAAAAACTTTAACCATATCACCATAACCATGGGGTTGCGCGGGGGGCGATGGTACAGGGGGGTAGCACTACTCCCCCCCCACCCCTCCCCTCCCTCCCCGACCCAAAAATCGACGGGCCATAAAGGAAAGTTTTACCAAGGAATTGGATTTAAATTAATAATTTAGGCGTCATTGTTCTAAGAATTTAGGTTTAATTTTTTTTAATTATGTTTACACATTTTATAAACTGTAATTACGGAACATTGCAAATTCTTAACTACCTACCTACTTTTTGTTGAAACAAACAATAGGTATAGTTATATCTTTTCATTGGAAAATGGACATCGAAGCTTATAATAACAGTTTTTGTTCTGCCAAACGTTTGTGCATTGTGGTGTGTGTTAATTTGCACATACCTACAAATATTTGTTTCTTCATGAATCGAAATAAATCGGTGAACGTAGATCGAACCTTATAGGTCCGTTTAATTTAAAGGCTCCTCTACAGACAGACACGTTGCGGCGATGCAACAACGATGCGACAGCTATCTTTAACAACTATTGGGTGACGTAATGCATTGTTTTTTAATGAGTTGTCAATAATTGTTGAGTTTTCATCAATTATTCGCGACTGCATTACTGGCTTTAAATCATCATAGCAGTCGCGCAGCGTTTCACTCCCGTGGACTATATCACCAAAAATATAACCCTCCTTTTCGCAGTCGGGTAAAAAGTAATTCTAGAATAAAGCTATAACCTTCGCCATGCTTCAAGTTACTTCTATACCAAATTTCATCCAAATCTACCCAGTACTTTCGAAGATAAGCTCGTTCAAACAAACAAATTTTTCCGTTTTATATTTTAATTCACATTTATTATGGGCGTGACATCGTTAGCTACAGGAATTTGTGGTTTATTACTTACACACTTCATGAAGTTGATGAAAATGGGCACCTTAATGAAGTTAGAAAAAAATGCTATTCAGACTCACTTATGACGGGTTCCTCCGTATTATATAAAAAAAGAAAATAACTTGAACATGACAATGTTGTTTATTAAGGTAACTAGCAATATGGGTAGACCAGCGCAGTTGGGTGTCTTTATATGAGTGTTTTTTTTTTAATGAAGAAAATGTGGGTAGCATTTACATTACTAGCAATCCTGTTAACCCCTCCAACTAAGCTAAATATGCTTGTGTCTGGAGTGGGTTCACGACAATAGTATAATGGGTGAAACCCGCGACCTCTCAATAGCCATTTGGCTACGGAACCCTAAAAAGCCTTTATCTTTAAATGTGTATGTTTTTGTTATATCGTATTGCTTTGCTAATGTTATGAAAAAAAAATTGAAATTTTTACATTATGTTAAGGTCACTGAACTCGACGAAAATTAACAATACAAGCTGCAGTGATGCAATTGGTAGAGAGCAATAAAATGTTAGCTACAATAACACACACATAACACAACACAAACATCTTCAAGGTTAAGTAACTTTGCCGAGGTCGGTAATTGAATGGGTGAGCATCGAAACATCGAGATTTCTCCGACCCTCGGAAAACACGTTAATCCGTAAGTCTCAGCTGTCATTTCTATGTTCTTTACAGTCTCTACGGGCCATAACCCAGGTCATTTTACGTCAGTCTTGCCAAGGCGTATCATGTTACTGGGTTGTGGAGGTCAGTTTCGACCCCAACATACATATTTGGGAAAAGCTAGGCAGAGGAATAACAGTTTGTAATGATATACAGAACTAGAGACCAGCCCCGGCTTCGCACGGTTGCAATGTTTATATTAAATATACTATAGAATGTCTTTATATACAACGTTGACAGCCTTTTTGTCATTCGACAATACATACATGTTCTTCAGTAGTTACTCTTGAAACCATGAGACCATGGGAAAAATGTTTGTTGTGGATTATCTGTAAGAGATAGACATATGCCATGACTTTTTTGTTGACCTTTTTAAGGTGTACAATACTGTAGTACATTATTTTGATCTATCTCGTAGGATTCAGCCAGCGTTTGCAATGCAAGCGCAAAAAAAGAGTTTATTTGCGACATCAAAAAACCTCAAAAATCATCAGTGTTCCTCATGTTATGCATGTTATAAACTTATTCTTTCTATTGAAAAAAACTACATCAAAATCCGTTGCGTAGTTTTAAATATATACATAGGGACAGACAGACAGGGAAGCGACTTTGCTTTATACTATGTTAAGATGGAATCAGGCGTTGCTTTTCAGAAAATCCATGGACCCAACTAATACCTACTTCAGAAAAATATCTAGAGTGAAATCCGTCAAAAACAAGATGATCAATCTTGCATGCAATAGTTGTTTTAGTGCATCCCTTCTGCATGTGAATATATTTGCGGGCGGGAGGATGGTGCTGCATACTGCATGCAAGATTGATCGTCTATTTTTTGGTGGAATTAAAGCTAGATATTTTTCTGAAGTGTTAGTTTGTAATGAACTTAAGTTTATTTCCAATAAATCACAATGAACGACATTATTAAGTTTTATGGCGGAGAATTGTACCAAGATGTAAGACTGAACAGTATTTCCACATCTGGAGAGTGTAACGGAACGGAACGGAAGTGCCTACACAGGTGCATGCAGTTATTTCAACTCTATGGAATATTGCTTTCGTCACCTTTTATTATTCAAGAAAAGAGGGTACACTGATTTAGAAGTGTAGTTAGTAGCTATACATTCTCACAGTATAAGAAGCGATACTTAGCATATAAATATATTTAAAAAAATATTAGTGGGTAGGTACAACATTAAAACAAAAGTCAGTTTTTGTTATTTTGTATTTCTAATAATAAGAAATGGTTATTTTAGTATAGGAGCTTATTACGTACTAACTTCTGACGGTGACTTCGTTCGAGTCGGGGAAGGGGCTTTTCGAAGTCCTGGATAAAAAATGGCCTATGTGTAGGACTTTATGTATTTACACACAAAATTTCATTCAAATCCCTGCAGTAGTGTTTGCGTGAAAGAGTAATAAACATCCATCCTCTTAAGTAAATGTATTTCGTGTCTAGAATGATTTTTTTTCCTTACTTTGATATTGTTCGTCAAATTGTTGAGCTCCTTAAGTTCTAAGTTAGTTTTCGAGCTACACGATAACTGACTAATGCTTGCACTGTCTGGAGTCCAGACAGTGCAAGCGGACCTGTCCAGACTCTGGACAGGTCCGCTCAAACTTGCGTGGTTATTTCCTTAAAAGAATACCACAGACATGAACCTACATGCTTCTCATATACAAATACAAATTGTCTGGACTTTAAAAGAGACTTTGACCTCTGGGTTTGTTTCGGTGTTTCTTCTCAGAGTAGTCAGTTAGGAAATACCGGCCTCATCTAGCTAAACTAAACACGCAAAAAACATGACGTGTAAAAGTGTTATTTATAACTAATTTACAAAATAAATATTTTATTTCATTTCATTTCATTTATATTCAAGGTATCATGAATTTTTTGGATTCCAATGATAGGTTTTTTATGATATCAAATATCGTATTTCCCAGATACTGGGTTGTAGATGTCAGATAGAATCGCTTGTAATAAACGTATACTTGAGAAAAGGTAAACCAGATGATGTTTTCATTCTGGTTTTGTAGGACATACGATAAAGATTTATTTTATTACGAATGAGCCCGCTGTTGACCTCGCTCACACCTGATGGTAAGTGTAAGATGAGGTCTACGATCGAACGAGCGAGCCCAGAAAATGCCTATTCACTATTGCTTTAAAGGCTGACGGGTCATATGTGGCAGGGAACACAGAAGCCGGCAGACAGTTCCACACCTTGGCTGTGCGCACAATGAATGTAGATGAGAAGCGGTTCTTACGACAAGACTATCTTGACCAAGTGTGGATGGTATCCTGCGGTACGTCTGGTAGACCGGTAGTAGAAGGGAGATGAAGGGAGTGGAGCTCCTGCGCACACTCTCCGAAGTACAATCTGCAGAAGATAGACAAGCACGCAACGTTTCGCCGGTGAGCCAGGCTGGGAAGCTTGCCTGCCAGAACCTCGTCACCTATGAAATAAATTCATATCCGTTGTGCAGTATTTTGCATGAAAGAGTAACAAACAGGTTGCGTGGGAGGGTTTTGCCCCAGATCCCGTGGGAATCCCGGGATAAACTGTACCCGATGTGTTATTCCAGGATTTCAACTATCTACGAACCATATTTAATTCAGATCCGTTCTGTAGTTTTTGCGTGGAAAAGTAACAAACATCTATCCATCCATACATCCAGCCTGTATACTTTCCTTTATAATAATAGTAAGAAAGAAGTAAGATCGCACAAGATGTTCTTACGTTTTTGTGTCACTATCTTAAAAACAGTAGACATGTAAGGAATGCACTCCAGCGATAATACTTAGTGGTATGGTATATACTACAAAACATAATAGTTCGAAAACGGATACTGAGTGACAACATCATAATTTCTTTGAATTATTTAATAGCTGATATCAGTTAGTTATCTTTATTGTGCGACTGCTCGCCTTATCACATTCACGTTTAAATGGACTACATTTAAGTGCATATCAATATAAAGTACTAGCTCTCTGAGAAATTGATTATTACAGTACTGATTGTGGACTGTGGTAGGTACAGTCGCCAGCGCATCAAGCTATGCGAATCCTGTCAAATTTACTCAATCGAGCTTGAACCGTATCTTCTATACATTATAATAAAACAGTAAAAAATGGTGTCTGTACATTAAAATTTTAAACAAAAATAATAATTGAAGTGGGTTAAGAAACGGTAACGGCAAAAAAGTCTGTCTTTTCGTCTGTTTGTACACGCTAATCTCCGGACCTGCTGGATGGATTTTAATGAAATTCGGTAAGTAGATAGTTGACATCCTGGAATAACACATAGGCTTTTTATCCCGGAATTCTCACCAGATCGGGATTTACGCGAGAAATACTCCCACGCGAACGAAGTTGCGGGTAGCAGCTAGTGTTGTGATAAAGTTGTAAATTGGGTGGACATCCCACCCATACGCACAAAACGATTTGGGAATACTTTCATAATGCGTAAAGCTGTGAATTGGAATTCCTTGCCAGAGTCTGTATTTCCTGATAGCTATAACCTAGGGTCTTTATGTCAAGATTGAATAGGCTAGTTCTAGGCAAGCGTGTTTCATCTTCGGCCACATCATCGCTTATCATCAGGTGAGATAGTGGTCAAACACGAGACTATAGAGAGAAACTACTTATCCAGAGGTCGGAATTAGGTAGTTATTTATGTACTTGCATCGAAATGTTGATATCAATATGGATCTTCCCGGGATTTCTAATAGACAATTCCGTGTGACCAACAATATTATGTAAAAGCAACGTCGCGCATGCAGTGGTATAAATTGCGTAAAAGTAAAAAAAATCAGGGGATTTTTCTGCTGTTCAAAATTAATCCCGGGATTTGGGGCATATCCACTTTCTTCTTTCGTTGTATGAAATCAGTGTAAGTACATAAATAACTCTACCTAATTCCGACCTGTGCTTATTACCTATGATCGGTATGATGAAACAAACGAGTCCTTATAACATTTGCCTTATTTTCAACCGACGACTAAAAGAGGAGGTTATCAATTCGACGCGTATATATATATATATATTTTTTTTGTATGATCACCGATTACTCGAAGACGGCTGAACCGATTTGAAAAAAAAATTTTTTGATTGAAAGGGTATACTTCGAAATTGGTCCCATTTTCATAAAAGTCAGGATTTGATGATGGGATCCTGGAGAAATCGAGGGAACTCTTCAAATATTATAGGCACACCTATGACGTTTTGGGTATTTATTATAGTAACTTGTGCAGTTGCTTTCAAAAAGTACCATTTGAGGAAGTGGAACTGATGACGAAGACCACAGATGGCCGCCGAAACTACTCAATAATAAGTATTGAGTGGATTGCGATTCGATTACTTGAATATGGATGTTAAGCACTTTATGCTCGTCACAATGCATATGGTGATGTAGAGCTGATGGTGAAGTACCAGGAGAACTCCTCAACAATCAGCGGCCCAGCATTGGGAAAAGCAATATTTTGTAAAAGGTTATAAGTAGTTGACATTTAGGCTCTTGTAACTAAGTAGGTAAATTAAAAATAGACCGACTAAAAAGAGTGAAATAAAAACTTTTTACCAAAAAATTAAACCGACTCCCAAAAAACACTGCAAAGTGAAAAATAACTATAATTTCGGTAGTCGGTGTCTTAGGGAGGCGGTTTAATTTTTTGGTAAAAAGTTTTTTTTATATAGCTGTGCTCCTGACTAAGTCCGCTTGAGAGGTTATTCATCCCGACCTCATGAGAGTTTTGGGGTAAAAGTAGCCTATATCAACATACAGGCTTATTACGTCGGACTGTAAGCCGACCCCAGCATAAATGGAAGAGCTTTGTAAATTTTTTTTTTAATATCTTTGTTATAAATGAACTCTATTGTACTAACCTAGTCAAGCTTTAAAAAGATGTACCAAATTGCTAAACAAAAGGTTTGATATCTGCAAATAGAAGTATAGTGGGTCAAATGTGCAAAACTTTTATCACTGGTAATATTTTTCCGAGCGCAATTTAAATAAAAACCAGCAGAGTTTATAGAGGCAGACCTGTATCTACACAAGCTAAGCTTTTCCGTTTTTAAGCAAATAAATTGAGAAAACATTGCGCTCCGTTGTGAAAAATGAATTGAAGTCTGTATTTTTATTATTGAAAATAGTTTCGCGTTTGACTCACCTGATGGTAAGTGATGATGTCGAAGATGGAGCACGCTTACCTAAAAGTAACCTATTCACTCTTGACTTAGAGACTCTTAGATTATAGCTATCGGGAAACACAGACTCCGGCAGGGAATTCCACTCCTAAGCCGTATGTACACATAATGAAGGTATTCCTGTTATAAAACGTTTTGTGCGTATGAGTATGGGTGCGTTTTGTGTATATCCTCTGAAATAAAGTTTACAATCCACGATTCGAGCAATTAATACGCTTTCCTACGGTACAGTTGCTTCTATTAATTAAACAAGGATGTTCACAATAAATATGGAGGAGCTCGTGGCTAAATAATAATAGTCGGACTGCTTTTCATGAAGGTTAAGCAACACTTGCCGTAGTCGTTCCGAAGATGGGTGAACATCTTAACATAATTATCAAGTTTACTCATTTATACAGACGCCAGCACGTGAAGCTACCCGAAACTGTCAAATTTTCCCAATCAACCTTGAACCTAATTTCTTTAACAGTAAAGTTGAAAATCTATTAAAGAAATTTGTCAGATTGTAGTAGCTTGATGTGCTGGCGCCTGTACATCTCTGAGTTGTTGCGGGTATAAAATGAGGAACGAAAAAAAAAATGAAATGATAAAAATAAAAATGATAAAAAAAAAATCCTTACTTATGTTATAAATGCGAAAGTAACTCTGTCTGTCTGTGTGTTACTCAATCACGCCTAAACTACTGAACCGATTTAAATGAAATTTGGTACCGACATAGTCTAGAGCCTGAGAAAGGACATAGGCTACTTTTTAATGCGAAAAAAGGCTGTAAGGGGTTGATATAGGAGATGAAAGTTTGTATGGAAATTACGTCATTTTTAAAGCTAGAAGCATGAAACTTATTTTTTTGACTTTTGATTAGAAAAATGTTCTTAAATAAGCTATTAGCAGCAAAATATTGTAAATAGCTTATTTATGTATGAGTTTTATTTTCAAAATAATTACTTAGTCTAAAAAATTAAAAATGCTGCCGAAAGTCACTATTCCGCGCGGACGAAGTCACGGGCACAGCTAGTAATGATATAAATGATTTTCTGTCATTCATAAACAGAAAATCTGCCAACAGTCATGACAATGGTTATCGTGTGCTATTGGGTTGTGGAGGTCAGACAGGCGGTCCAAAGTAAAACACGAATACTCAGCTGCATCCGGTTAGACAGGAAGACGACTCCATCATAGTTGAAAAAAGCTAAACAGGATTCCATTTTATTATAGACTCACCCCGCAGGAAGTATTCATATTTTATTATAGACTCACCCCGCAGGAAGTATTCATATTTTATTATAGACTCACCCCGCAGGAAGTATTCATATTTTATTATAGACTCACCCCGCAGGAAGTATTCATATTTTATTATAGACTCACCCCGCAGGAAGTATTAATATTTTCTCTTAGAAATAAACTAATTGGGTTTACTGCGAAATAAAAGTTCCCTGGTTGTTTTAATGACATTATATTATTATTGAATATATAAGTAAAATACTTTCTTATATCACAATAATAAAGGTCTAAAAATTAAACATAGTATATACCTACACGCGAAAATAAAAAGAAATTATAGGGCATCGAAAAATTCGTCAACATCGCTATCAATGGGAAAAGTGCCCAGAACACTGGCCGCATTGCCACGTTGAATGCCTATGCTGATTCTCTGTCCAAGGAAAAGGCCAGCCCTCTGGTCAGTTGTGGAGTCGACTAATCGTTTGCCGATGTCACGGAAGAGTCGATGCGCACTCTGACCCCATTGTCCTAACGTTTCAACCCCAAACGGCTCGAACATATATGTAGCACCCAATTAGGTTGTTGTATTTGCGCCGTTTGAGATTTTCTGCACCTGCAGCTGCCGCCCCAGCACAGCCCGCCGTACTGAGAAGATGAGATGGCGCAAGGGTGTCAACACAAGTAGCATCCCACACCAAAGGCCTACCCAACTTCCAAGGCATTATATTATTTACTTGTTCTGCCATTAGAAGGATTCTTTCAGAGTATTTTTGTGAATACAGTTAAGTATAATGAAATAAAAATGTAAGTTAAATGTCACTGAAGATACAGGTTGTAACTTGTGACCTAATATTTTTGTTATTTTTTTTTAATCGTTTGCTCTACGCATATTGTTTTTTTAAACATCCAGACTCCGTCCAACTTTTTGTAGGCAAAATAAAAAAATCGATGCGGGAATTTAACACCCAGAGCAACAGCCAACCGTTCAACTTCCACTCGCTAACCGTGTCGTCAAATAATATGATGTTCTTATCTTTTAGAACATTTACGGCGTCGGACGGCGCGATATACATTTTTCGAAAGAACTTTCACAGTCGCAACTATTCAAGTTGTAGACTATTTTGACCGATTTTGAAAGTTAATTACGCGGATTGGCCTTCAGGTAATATGGAAAAAAAAAATGCAAAATTTGAACATAATATGCGAATATTATGTAGACGTAAATAATTATATCTTGTTGTAATGGCTATCAAGCGTATAATTTTTTTACCAAATAGTTATCTATTATTCCGATATGAGACAATAGCTTAGTGGCTAACGTGTCGGACTTGTGATCGAGAGATTGCCGATTCGAACCCACCCATTAAGCTTTTGCCGTGAACCCACTCCAAAGACAAGCATATTTAGCATAGTGGGAGGGGTTAACGGGATTGCTATTAATGTGAATTTTATCAACATTTCTAGTTATCTGTCCAAAACAAACAGGCCGCTTGTAAAGTATGAAAACGACAAAAACATATTGAAATTACTTGTGTCTATAATTGTTTGAGGTTGAAAGTGCTTTCCGAGGCACAGGCACTATCACACCACCAACTTCCAAACTCCAGGCACAGTTGACTAAATAGTTACTTCGTAACAGATACATCCCTCTCATACAAAAGCAAAAATACCTACGCTATAATAGCCTACAAAATCTTAATAATAATACCAGCTGTTTGCAGCAAGAAGAAATGTACCATAAGTACGCATACAGAGAGTTGAGATTGTTTTGCCCACCGCGCGACCCACGTCATCGAGCGAATGTCCTAGGGTTGTATATGATGATATTGGTAATAAAACGAATATAGAAAACAATTTTTTTTTATATGTTGATCAAATATGTTTCAGTTTAATAAAATGATAGATGTATTTTTTCCTTCCCTGAATTCCCGATTATTAAATTTTAGTGTCGAAAATATCCGAAAACGCGTAAATAATTTTAATTTTAATAAAATTCCGCGCAAATAAATAATCAAAAGGGAAACAGGAGCAAAGCGCAAGAAAATCAATTGTTTTTAGGTCGATCCATTATGACGTTGTTAAAATTATTTAAAAAGGCTCAGGCAGGCGTGCGGCAGCCCACTGTCGGATGTACCGACGGCGATACGCGAAGCGGTAGGCATATAACGCGTGGCCTTGAGCGAGTGACGGACGCCTGCTCCAGGCTAGTGCTGAGAAAATTAAAACACAAAAATCTATATAATTTTATGCCCTACCCGGGAATCAATAAGATACAACAAAAATTAATATTTGGACAATGGAGGTCGCATTCTTGTCACACTGAAGCATCGACTGAGACCTAAAGCAGGTAAAACCGAGTATACTTGTAGGTATTTCAAACCATATTTAAGTTTAGTGTAGTCGGCTCGTGTGTGCTAACACTTGAGTGCCGGAAACGCTGCGTAAACATTGTTATTTTTAAACCTAGTTTATAGGTAAATAGTTATTGTTTGGTATGAGTCAGTTGCGGTCTTCACGCCCCATTACGGCTCGTTGGCCGGTAGGGATCCAAGGATTTGGTAAGACTTTTTCAGAAAATATTAAATCATATTATATTGATATTAAATATGGAAAACATCTGAACGAATATAAAGAGCAATATTGTTATTTAAGTGTGTTTCAATTATTGGTGTACAATAAAGTATATTCTATCTATCTTCTATTCTAAAGAGGAAAGTTTTGTTTGTAATCAATAAACACAAAAACTACCAACTTCAAAAATACCGTTTTATATTTTTTTTAATTGTTGGTACGGTCGCCTTTGACCACCTCACCTGATGTTGGGTATGTGATGATATGGTCGAAGATGAAGTAACGTTGTTAGGACGTAGTTATTCTGTCACCCATATTATATAAAGATTACGTTATCAGCGAGTGACATTTAGGCTACTTTAAAATTTGGAGAAATAAAAACATTTTCACGCAAGCAACGCTGCGGGCAAAATTGCATAATACCTACGATCAACGAAATGTGGCTACTCGAAATTCACCAAAAAATACAACGGACGTAAATTGAAACAGCACTGCAGGATAAATTGATTACTTGATTCAGTTAAAACGAAGCTAAATCAATTACCTTCTCGCAACAGAGATATGTTTCAGAGCTGTCAAGTACAGCATGCCATTTTCCAGTCAGACAACGAGAATATCGTCCAAACCACTTTTGTATGGAACAAAGTCCGAATCCGTCCAACAGCCCGGCGCCCTAAGCGATGGTTAGTACCGGAACCATCGCTTAGGGCGCCGGGCTGTCAAGCAAGCGTCATGGAATTTTAGCGGGAACCTCAGAGATTTGAAGTATAGCTGGTTATCTTGTTGCCTTTGTGTATACCTATACTATACTAGCTTCTGCCCGCGACTTCTTTCGCGTGGGAGGCTTTTCCCCCGTAAATCCCGATCCTATGTGTAATTCCAGGATGTCAACTATCTACTTACCAAATTTCATTGCGTTCCGTTCAGTAGTTTTCGCGTGAAAGAACAACAAACATACATAAGTACATGCTCACAAACTTTCGCATTTATAATATGAGTACGATGTCTCGTGCACACAATGGCTGTAACTGGTCTATTAGACCACCAATCTTCGTGTTCGTAAGACCTATGACAAACAAGCGCCACTCCAATAAAATAAAAAATTGGTCAAGTGCGAGTCAGACTCGCGCATGAAGGGTTCCGTAGTAACTACACCAAATATCTTTGTTTTTCATAGTGTTTGTATCAATTACTAAGTTATATTTGCGTAGAAGCGTATATCTTTTAAACGATCGATTTTAAGAAAAAGTGATTTTAGAAACCTCTGTGTCATTTTTAAAGACCTCTCTATAGATACCACACGTATAGTTTTGATGAAAAAATATATTTTTAGTTTCAGTTCTATGTGTGGGGGCCCCCCTTAACTTTATATATTTTTTATTTTTTTTATAAAAATCGGGAAGCGGTTAACAGAATACATGTACCTACTAAGTTTCACATGTGTAGTCCTAATAGTTTCGGAATAAGATGGCTGTGACATACGGACGGACGGACGGACCGACAGACAGACAGACATGACGAAACTATAAGGGTTCCGTTTTTGCCATACGGCTACGGAACCCTAAAAACGTCAATTATTCAGAACGGGACGTGCTTTCGCAAACATTTTAACTAATATTCTGCGAAGCTGTCGGAAGCTTTCAGAATAACGCTTCGCTATTTTAAGTGGCGGTACATACTAAATGGCGGTGCATACGAGCGGGCGTGAATAAAGTTATCTAAAATTTGTGATGGACTGAAATTGAGTTAGGGGTTTCGTAGATATAGTAGCTATGTGACAAAGAATATATTAATTTTATAATTATTGGGAGGATATACATGGGATGTTGTCCTGAAATTTCTCAACAAGCTAGATTTTATACAGATCTTAAATGCGTCATAAAAATGCTACGTCAAAACTTTCCATCGATCGGTCCGGTTGTTTGTTGTTTTATATCCAAGTTCAAAGGACACAGAAGTTAGCGTTGCGTATATCTTTGGTACCGGAAAATTGGATGAGAATGAAAAAGTCTCAATTAAAGTTTATGTAACAAGCACATTTTAATTGATGTACTTACATAATATACTTACATACATACACCGTGCACTAACTAGCCTTTGACGTTTTAAAAGTGTTCATATAGGCCTATGTGAAATAAAATATTTTGAGTGTACATGTATGTGTATGTTTGTATGAATTACAAAGTTATATTTGCAGTTTTAGAAAATATGCTGTATCTCAAAAACTGCTGACCCGATCTCATTCAAACCAATTTTGGTTGAACGTTTACATTAAGATATAATTTTTTTTAGATTTTCACTCCATTATTATAGAAGTTAGAGGGGGAGAGGACACACATTTTACCACTTTGGAAGCGTATATCTTTTAAAAGATTAACATTATGAAAAAGTGGTTTTAGAAACCTCCATGTCATTTTTAAAGACCTGTCTATAGATATCACATACGCATAGGATTCATGAAAAAATATATTTTCAGTTTTAGTTCCATGTATGAGGAAATATTTAAAATAAAGGGGCTCCCTTTTATTTTAAATATTTTTAATTTATTTCTTAATTTGAAAAGCGGTTCACAGAATACATCTTCCTACCAAGTTTCACATGTATAGTCCTAATAGTTTCGGAATAAAATGGCTGTAACATACGGACGGACGGACGGACAGACAAGCAGACAGACAGACATGACGAAACTATAAGGGTTCCCTTTTTTGCCATTCGGCTACAGAACCCTAATGAAACCAATTACTTGACTAATTATTAACGTCTATTATTTACACAAAAAAATGGAAGAAAACCAAAAGCGACTATTTACTTTTTAGTACTTTATTAAAATTGTATTATGGCGTTTTTTGTTTGTAGCATACGATACTAACTCCAGGGGCAGCTAATTGTTTAACGTCGACGTCAAATATTTTCGTGTCCGTTTTCTAAAGTAATTAGTCATTTTGGGAACAGCAAGTTTCTTTTATTTTGCCGGACGTGTTGGGTACATACATATTTTTGTTGTTGATAGGGCTGCGTTTGACCACCTGATGACCAGGTGATCCTGATAAGTGATGATGTGGTCGAAGATGAAGCATGCTTGCCTAGAAGTAACCTATTCACTCTTGACTTAAAGACCATAATTGAATTGTGCCGACAATACAACTAGATTCGGTGACGATAAAAGCCTCCAATCAAACATAACTTATAAATCGACATAAATAACGCTATATTTAGTAACGTATGAATATGGAATCCTATCAATCAGTGCAAACGTACGTTCAGTTTTCATACCCGGACTCCTTCGATCGGTTTACGTCGGGTTATATATTGAAACAATAATAATTGATAGATGCCCGCCGCAAACTGGGTCCGCCCTCAGAATCGGTTTGGGAAGAAAAGTTTTTTTAAATCGAATATTAACGCATTTTTTTTTTTTAAGTGCTTATGGAAGGATTTGGGTTAAGGTTAGTGGGACAGTGTAGGCAAATAAAAATATAGACCCATTTGTTTTTCTTTCGAATAGTGGTTGCTCAGTGTTTGTAGGGAAAACTTTCGAGTTGAAGGTCGTGAGATCGAACCCAGACTAGCACATTACTTAGTGTACATTTTAACATCACCACTGCTATGCACCAAACGGCCTGCCCTAGCACCGAAAAAATCGAGGAATACGACATCCACTAACACGAACTGCTTGGCCCGCGTGGATTATGGCCCATTCTTTCAAAGGAGGAGATTTGTGTCTCATTAGTGAGAAAATTATAGGCTGATTGTTATGTTATCAGATCCCATAAATATGGGAATCTTAGCTCAAATAGGAAATTCAATGTGCAGAAGAGATGCGTTATACTCGTACATTCATTGAATCTTTTTTTCCGGGAGGAAAATTATCTATAGATTGTACTTCGGGGAGTGTGTCCAGGAGCTCCATGACCTGATTCCTCCATCTACGTTTTACTACCGGTCTACCAGACGCAGGGCTGGGTACCATCAACAAACACTTGGTTGATATACATTCTAGTCGTCCCAAGCGCTTCTCCACATTTATTGTACGCACAGCCAAGTTGTGGAATTCTCTGCCGGCTTCTGTGCTCCCTGCCACTAATGACCCTTCAGCGTTTCTTTCTGGGCTCGCTCGTCACATCGTAGACCTCCTCTATCGCTTACCATCAGGCTAGACCGAGGCAAGAGCGGGCTCATCCATAATTTAAAAGAATGTCTCGTCCCGCCCCGGGTGGAGTGAAACGAAGTGTTAGTTTTACTGACTAAAAACACACCCTATTCCTTAATGGTCCTTGCGTTCCGTGGCGGCGTATTACGTTAGTAAATTCTTGTAATCCCAGCAGCATTATTCAATCTTAAATTAAACCCAAAAATTGGCATATTGAAGTCATGAAAACATCTGGTTTTCTTTTCTCTGTAAGATTATCAAATACTAAAGTTGTTATTTGATTGTTACATGAGAAACTGAAACATGAAATAACATAAACGGCAATAAGGAAAAACACAAGAGATAAAAACGGCACAGATAACACAAAAACGTTTCGGTATTTATACTCTATTGTCTTTTTTCTGGCCAGTCTTTTGTCTCCTCCTATGACGCTTATCGATAAAATTCTGCTTTCTATCGTCTGAGAGCCAGTGCTGGGAAAAGTCAGCATGAAATTGTCGTACTCGTAGGTACCGTGCCATATTATATACATATACGTGTCATATTTCAGCTGACTGCCCTTTAACTTAGTCTCTTTCAAAAATTTGCCGTAAAAACAGAAACCCGCAAATTTAGAAAAGATGTTGTTTTAGTGTCCTCTAACTAATAACTAACTTGAGAAAGCATTTCATTTTTAATTATAAGAAATTAGGTATGTCAGTAGTATGATAGTGACATAAATTTTATAATAAACTATATCTTATTCATAATGATTTGAAATGATGATTTACAACTTTTTATTGACTTTCGTATTTAGATCGAAACTGAGGAAATAAAAATTGAACCACTCATAATATTTGCTTTGCGTTTGCAACCTTATACACATATGTATATGCTTCATTAGATTCCTGCGATTGTTTACGGTTATAATTTCTTCAAATGTTTGTTTTATGAAGGTGACCAAAATCAGAAGCCGGTAATTATTACACACGTTGAAGACGTTCCTATTAGCTCAGAGGGTCCTATATAAAACCACGTGCAAATGAGCGAAACCGCGGGCGCAGCGAGTTACAAAAAAATTAGGTAATTATTTTACAAAATATTTCCCTTATTTTGCCTGTCTATGACGCCTCGACATAAGGGACCGTTATTTCTGTCATGCAGCTAATTAGACATAGCGCGCCCTGTTTAACACACCTGCGAAACGTGACCCCATTTCACCCCACACTCCCGGAAAAACTTTGAACTTCGACCCACGCTGACCCTCTGTTCTTTTTAGGAACAGAAAAAAAAATGTAACTCTTACTACACAAGTGCACACTGTTACAGAGCAATGTTAATTAGCGTTAATTTAGAACAATTAGTAACAGTCAGTATTGTTGATTTTAGATGTTTTGTCTTTTACGTCATTTTGGACTGGGGCAAAATGGAATGCATTGGACCGATCAATGTAGTTTTGTACAATTGAATTATGAGTTAGAATTAGCTAGCTTCAGAGAGAATAATGTTTTCATTCTGGCACGCACATCCTGTCGAGATCAACAGCATCATAATCGTCCGATGCTAATCTAAAATGACTAATTAATGGTTTCGTAATTCTTCTTTTCGTAATTTATGTTCTCGCTTAACAAGATTCAATTCGATTATGAGGTCTATTCGAAGTAAAAAATGTTTAATATTGTAATTAATAACCGATATAAATTCCCTTTTGTAGTATTTTCGCTACACGAACGTCACAGAACAACACTAACCACTCGTTTGGGGGCAAAATCGAATAATTCAGCTGCATAGTTGTCCGTGACCAATTGATTTCATCCGACCATACCATACCGCCGCAACGTTATACATTCAAACGACAATTGCAGATCTATTTTCTACACTATAAACATTTAACAATGTCATTTACTTACTTATTTTCTGTTATTTACTTCATAAATTTTAATAATCAGTCAATAATGTCCTCACTGCTGGGAGAAAGAACTATAAGAAAAAAATATTTAAAAAATCAAAAAAACCCGACTGCTCAACTGAAGTGCTTGTTTCTGGCATTTCAGTTGAGCAGTCGGGTTTTTTTGATTTTTTAAATATTTTTTTTCAACTTTTTAGTTAAAATATTAATTAACATTTTTATAGTTTTCCCGGTCGTGTCACAATGGCACCCCACCGGATTCAGAAAGTGAAAGAGCTATGTCCATATTTTTTAAATTTCTCTTTGTATTATTTTTGCTAGTATTACACTAATGATAAACATGATATACGTTTTTGAAATCCTTGTATTAAGTCCTTTAAATTGATACCCATATTGCAGTATTCGAAAAATAAAATTATATTTTCGTTCTGTATAATGGCTTCGCACAGCCGCCATGTTTGATTTTATAAAATGTCACCTATCTAAGAACACTTGGGCTGCTAAGACGAATCTATCGATACCTCAATTATGTGAATCCGTTCAGCGGTTCTGGAGATATGAGGTAATAAAGAATATTACAAACATACATACATACATACAAGATACGCGCGAAAAACATAACCCTTCCTTTGCAGTCGGGTAAAAATTGGGCCGTAATGTATGTTCCAAATCCAATGGGTTGGTGCATGTCAACGTCCGGTCTTGGGACATGCCAGTTTCCTCACAAAGTTTTCCCTTACCGTTATAGGAGCAGAGAAGATGATGAAACTTACACAAAGTAATGTGCCTACATGGTTTCGAACCCATGACCTTAATTTATACCTGAAGCCACCACTGATCTTACTTACCTAAAATAATATATACCTACATAAAATATATTAATCAATTCAAATGATAAATGATCTTTATTTTGCAAATTGGTTATTAAATAACGCTATAATAACACACGTCATTTTATTGTAAAATTAAACTAGACGAGGCTGGTGTTTCCTGACTACTCTGAGAAGAAACATCGAAACAAACTCGGGGGTCCGTCTCTTTTAAATTCCATACAATCTATATTGGTTAAAAATATTATAGGGGGGTCAAAAATGGCCTGAACTGCTTCGAGAAAAGGATGGTACGGCCGTGCCGCTTTTTTGCACGACTTTGCGGGGGCATTGCCGTGCCCCCAGATATGGGAACCTTGTAGGTTACCGTCTGAGGCGATCTTTTGAGGAAAGATGCTCACAGATTTGAGTGGGCCTGTCCATACAGTGCAAGCATTTGTCCGATAACGTATAGCTCAACTTAAAACAAGGAGCTTAACGATTTGACGAACAATACCGAGGTAAGGACGTTTGGGTAGGCCGTAAAAAGCACTCAAACTGCCGGACAATCATGTTTAACTCGAATAAAACAACCTACATAGTTCATATGTATGTATTAAATTTCAATTTTAACGTTAAAAACAAATCTGTATCCCACAGGTAACCTCCTTGTCCCTATGAAAATCGCGGTAACCGAATCAGGTAGGTTTGAAAACTGGCGCTTTTCAACAATCACTCCTTATCAACAAATTTTTATGATAGGCTCGCGTTTACCACCATGTCACCTGATGGTAAGCGATGATGTGGTCGAAGCACGCTTACCTAGATGTAACCTATTCACTCATGACTTAAAAACCCTCGGGATATAGCTATCAGGAAACACAGACTCCGGCAGGGAATTCGATCAGTATGTATGTATGTATATTTTCTCAGAAACTACTGATCCGATTTTGATCGCGTTTTCGTTGTTTGAAAGCATATTTTACAAGGAAGGTTTTAGTATATAACACATCAGGTTCTGATGAAGCCCTTCAGAGATAAATGATGGAACTCTTCAATTTAAAACATCAAATCTCCCGCGATTGCTGCCATCGTGTGGCACTGACCTTCTGAATCACGATCACCGACTTCAGCCATGTGAGTAGATACCTAGCCCTTATTTTTAACGGAATTAGACATCCAATAAAACAATATTTAAGGTTATTTCTCTATTTGTAGTGCAAGTCTTTTTTGTAAGTTTTGAAGTCGGTCCATTTTTTTGTAATAAAAAGTTTTTATAGGATTATCCGTTCGTTTCACTGCCTGTGTTAAATCAAATTAATGACGTGAACGTTTTGTCCTGTTCACGAGTTAACAGTTTATACATGGGGTCGGTGGTTACAATGTTTATAAACACGACCGGACGCCACATTCCGCGAGTGAATGAAATAAAACATTGAAGCATCGACACGTTGACAGACCGTTGTGTTTAATGGAAAATGTAGAGGGAAGACACCCTTTATAAGGAATGGATATCTCAGTAACTGGGAATTTATCACAACAATCAATCAATACGGAAAAACGCAGTCTTCTAATATCTATTAAAACATTGCTTAAGCTTTTTCCACCTGCTTTTTTTCCGTGTGAGAAAATCATAGAAAGACTTCTCTCGCTCTAGGTGGAAGGGAGTATCAGACTTCTACTGACTAAAACCCACCCTGTTACTTAAGCTGCTCGTAAGTTCCGAAGCCACGGTAACTCGTTCGAACATAGGTACCCCAGCAGGCAATGGCTCTATGGGTTCCGTCACAGATGCTGACGACTCTGAGGCGCGCGAGGAAGTAGACGCGCCGCCGACCCGGGCCTCTGAGTCGTCCTTACCGGACGGTGAGCTGACCCTGCTCGCCGTCCGCAAGCGCGTTCCCACCTACAGTTGGAGTCAGCTTTTAGTTTAACCAGATGCATTTGACAAGATTTCCACATTGAACGGCCTATCTGCCTTAGTTAGTACCTGGGCAACACACGTTACTAATTTTATAAATATTCGTGTAAAATAATTTTGTGTTGCGTTGTGTGTTAATTAAATTTAAGATCCTAACATTAATTCCAACACGAATGAAGTGGAATTAAGTTAAGTAAATTACGTTAAGTGCCAGTTGATTACGGAAATTATAATGCAATATCACCAATGAACAGCTGAATACTTCAAGTAATTGTATCACAGATATCACACAGTTTAATCAGTGCTGGATCAAACTGTGTATGTCACACACTATATAAAATATACAATTTTAATTAAATCAAGTAGAATTACATCACAAATATAGACAGAGGGAGCAAATAGCTCGTGGTTATATAATAATATCCGCTCGCTCGCGCGAGTCAGTCTTCAAAGTCAAGCAACTCTGGTGTGGATCGGAGACCATCTATTCTAAACATATCGACGGGCTAAATATCAGAGTTCGTAACTCCCATTGAGTAAATTTTACAGGAGCAAGAAAAAGCTTATTATTTTGTTCATTTATTGCAATATTTCAACTTGTAACTAAAAAGTAGTAAAATTGATAAATAAATTGTTTTGTGTGTACTATTTTTTTTTCATATTTATATTAAAAAAAAAATACTTAAGTACGAACTTTTTTAGCCACGGTGTTCAGAGCTAAAAAGTGTAATTAATTAATTTATTTGTCTCAGACCATTGATTCATAGAGTGTTAGTAAAAAACTTAACCTATTGTTAGTAAAATAAATTAAAACATAACATCAATTTAATTGGCGACATGCACGCCTGTGCGCACATGCCTACCAGCCCAGTGCCTGACAAATGGCCCATCTATTTTGTCCGCCAGTGTAACTAGAATGTTGTTGGGGCTACCCCTGAATCGCTGCAGCGCAGATGCACATCGCTTGCGCATAACAGCATGAAAGTCATCTACTCTCGCTTCAGCAAACATGCCCGACGCGCTGCAAAACCGAGGTAGCTCCAACAAAACCCTCAGCGTATTATTATATTGAACGCGCAGAGCGCTGCAGGCCTTTTGCGTATACCTGATCCACAGGCTGCACGAGTAAAACGATTGACAATAGGCTCGGAATAGAGTCGGAGTCAGTTTTAGCTCTTTAGTACACCATGCAAACCTGCGCGCAAGCATATTGCATGTGGCCGCCAACGCTCTTCGCTTCCTATCTATGTCTTGGTCGTCTACGAGGCAATCCGTGACCACATGACCGAGGTATTTTATATGAGTGACGAGCTCCAACGGAGTTCCTCGTAATCTTACGGGTGGAATACTTGATGGAGTATTATTGAGTATTAATGCAGTGACAATGACGTTATATTTTTATAGTTTGATAGGTGTACACACCTCATCGTATAATCGTAAGTCGCTCCACCTTGAGCGCGCGCAATCATTAGATGATTTTCCGACCGAAAAAAAGAAGCTCCTGAATTGTGGAGGTCATATTGGTACTTGCTCCATGTAAAAAGCTTGTACCTACTCAGCTACGTCCGAATAGACATCACATATGCACAAACTAATTGCAAATCCTTTCAGAATCCATGTCGCATCGGTCCCAGGTCGATGTTATTTATACCGATTACAGTAAAAGTTTTGATAGAATAGATCATGTTATCTTAATGCGTAAACTTTTATCGATGGGTATCAGGGGTAACCTCTATAGGTGGTCCATGTCGTATGTTGAGGGTAGATGCCAGACTGTGGTGCTGAATGGTTACTCGTCTAGAGCTAGGCGTATTCCCTCGGGAGTTCCCCAGGGATCGTTATTAGGGCCGCTCTTGTTCAATATTTTCATCAACGACGTAATATTCTGTTTCCAGCACTCTAAAATATTGATGTATGCAGACGACATGAAAATCATGAAACAGATTACAAGTCAGACAGATTCTCTTCTACTGCAGGCAGATCTAGAGGCTTTTCAAGCATACTGCAAATTAAATAAGCTTGACTTAAACGTCTCCAAATGCTGTGTCTCACCCGCAAACCGCACCCTATATGTTTCTCCTACAATCTCTTAGATACCCCAATTCAAAGGGTCAATGTAATAAAGGACCTTGAGGTTACTTTCGACCCAAAACTTATTTTTGACACACATATTGATAACATTGTCAACAAAGCGTCGAAGGCGCTAGGTTTCATTTGTAGGGTCTCATCAGAGTTCAGGAGCATCAAAACTACTAAAATATTGTATTGCTCCTTTGTTCGTAGTCACTTCGAGTATGCCTCTCAAATCTGGAACCCTAAGTATAATTTGTATATCAGTAAATTAGAGGGCATACAAAAGAGGTTTTTAAGGTACATTCAATTTCGTTCCAGAACATATCTACCAAACTATCTTAAACGATGCAAAAGATTTCATATTCTCCCGTTATACGAACGTAGAAAAATATCCGACTTGGTCTTACTAACTAATATTGCGAACGGATCCATTGATGTCCCTGAGTTGTTGGGCAAAATTGGGCTGCGTGTACTTGGTTCATTCTTACGTACATCACGTTTATTGCACACACCAACAACAAGAACTAACTATAGGCAAAACTCGTACATGGTTAGGTCGAGCCGTGTGTACAATGCGACTTGCCAGGAGGTTGATATCGACATCTTTAATACTAGCGTGTCTAAGTTGAAGAAGACTCTATGTAGGCATTTCTTTGAAAATATTTAAGTTTTTTTTTTTAACAATTTGTACTTATTTTTTTTTTTTTTCTCTCTGTATCTCAGCTAACCTGTCTGTATTATTATATTTTATATCTAGTTATTAGTGAAAACATGTAATTGGCCATATTGTATTTATTATCCTTGTTATTTTCTCTGTCTAGCTGTAAGTTTTCCAAACATAATAAAATAAAATAAATAGATCTATATATATAGAGAGTTGGAGAGAGAAACTGTCAGAAGTTACCCACTGAGCTGGCGGCAACTGTTCCGTACGTTACTTAATAAATTATGAATAGAAGTTTCGTTCAGGTAGGTTTGGAGTTCGACAGTTGGGCACTTCCATCGCTACACGATTTCAGAATAACCTTTTGTAACCCCATGTTTCAGCTTTACTAATCACATATATATGCCATAAAAGTAAATAATGTACGTACTAGTTTTAGAGGACATTTCCGCATCCCCGGCAAACTTTGATCCTCTAGTCTTCTTAATACAACGTTCCAATGAGCTTTCATTTTGGGTGATCTATCGAAACATTTTAAGGTTTCACACTTGCATTAACGAAGAAATAATCATGAACAAATATGATTTAGTTCTAAATTATTAGAAACTAGCATATGCCCGCGACTTAATCCGCGTAAATTTTGCATTAATTTATAGCACTCACAAATAATACACCTCACTCCCAGTGAAAAAATATCCTAGAATTGGATCAATGGTTCCGTACAAACTTACAAACAAATTTCACCTCTTTATAATATTAGTTATTAGAAATATAACTGGCAAAGTGGTCTACAGACTTTAATATCTACAGAGCACGCAAATAATTTCATCGTTTAGTCCAGCCGAAGGGTGCCGTGGAGAGGACTGAAGGCTTCATAATACTTTTTAAGTTTTATTAATAGCCATCCAGCGGAGCTGAGGCGGCGCATTGAGCGCTTTCAAAGGCCGTCAATATCAATATTGTTTTTCTGCTACATTTTCTAAAAAACAAGCTGTTTTAAAACAATTGTAAAACAATTTGTGAAACTTCACTCAAAGAGTGAAGTTTCACAAATTCATGTCCACGACATAGGTTTTGTTTATAAATCTTAATATTTGAATGATAAATTCTTGACTACCATATTTTTTTTATTGACGACTAGCAGTAGTTTGAGCCTCATGCTCGAACAACTGAGCCATGCCAGCCTCGAGGTCGGACTCAAAATGAGTATGACGAAAACGAAGTTAACGACAAATAGCACGAAACGCAGAGTAGAGATCGGCGGTGTGAAGGTTGAATATGTCCATGAATACATACCTAGGCCAAATAGCCTCCTTCCAGGCAATACAGGATAAGGAAGTAGCTCGACGCATCGAAAATGCCTGGAAGAGCTATTGGTCGATGAAACACTTAGCAAGGAGCACTTCCACTTTCCCTCAAAAGGAAACTCATGGATATGTGCATCCACCACACCTTCACTTACGGAGCGCAAACGTGGTCATTAACGAAACGTCAAAAGTCCACTCTCGAGGTCTGCCAGCGAGCAATGGAGCGAAGTATACTCGGAGTCAGAATCAAAGACCGAATAAGAAACAGTATACTTCACTCCAAAACTCAAATCGCAGACGTAGGCATCACAGCTGCCAAGCTGAAGTGGAACTGGGCTGGTCACTCTACAGCATGACGCAACAGAATTGGACAAAAGTGGCTACGGAATAATAAAAACCGGCGACGCGGTAGGCCCAGAAGATGGCGTCACGAACTAGATTCCTACCTGAAAGATTAGTCGGATGTGGCAGTTGACAGAGAAACGTAGAAAATTATTTCGAAATACACGTGGTCAAAGTGCTACTTAATTGCTATAAACAGAACCTCCTTTTTTGAAGTCGGTTAAAAAGAAATAATAATAAATAAATAAGGTTTATTGTGAAAGTTAGAAAGACTATGTAAAAAATTAGAATTAGGAGAGGCATAAGTGTATCTTATAATTGATGGCTATTTATTAATTCTAGTTTGTAATAAACTAAATGGTTCCGTACCATTATCTATCTAAACGGCAAAAAAAACACGTTTGTTGTTTAAGAGTCCCCTAAAATATTATTTTAATTTGTTGTTATAGCGGCAATAGAAATACATCATCTGTGAAAATTTCAACTGTCTAGCTATCACGGTTCATGAGATACAGCCTGGTGACAGACAGACAGCGGAGCCGTAGGGTCCCGTTTTTACCCTTTGGGTACGGAACCCTAAAAAGAGTTTGTTGCTTTAATTAGAACCTTCACAAAGTCTTCTGAACTATTTAAAATTAGTACATTGAATATCAACTGTACCGGAATTGTCTATTCATTATACAGTTCAAGTTTACATTTTACCCAACACAGTAAGTTGAATGGCGTTTGCACAGCTTCTTTAAAGAATCTTTGAGTTGTATGCAAACTTAGTTACTGTTTCTGGGCTAATATTATGTATTTTGGCAGTGTCAAGTTCGGCGATAAGGAGCAGATGAATAAGAACCATTATAAATGCAGTTTTTTGTGGGGGAAAATCATCATTTGACTCCCCCCACTCCGGGTAGAGTGGATGCCATTACTTAAACTAACTTTAAACCCTTTTCCTTCAGTTTCCCTTGCGTTCCGGGGCCGCGGTATCTGGTTAGAGCATTCCCCAACCCCGGCAGCACAAGTGTGTGCGCTGATCATTTTTATTGTATAGGTACTTACAAGGTAGACACCTATCACATCTGATGAGTTTCGCTAACTAGTGTAAATTGGAACCCTGTTCGCGTATCGTGACTTCAAATAAACTGGCCACGCAATATCAGTAAACGGCAGTGTCTCTAAATAGAACATTATTGACTGAACTACAATCCACTTGAGTAACGTTGGTATAATGTTGACTCGGCCGCGCCCTACAATTTCGCCAGCGGATACAACCCACTATGAAATGAAATTCCTGTACTTATATACGTGGCAACGTATTTCACGATTCGTGTCCTTCTAATAGCGATAATGTACACAAAAGCAATATTATTATGCGTTATTAAAAGGGTACGAATACGAACGCTATTGCTGAAAATAGTGGTTTCTTCTTATTAATTAGTTACACGATACTCTGTAAGTCTGCCATGAGATACCGATCGGACAGCAGAGGGCTCGTCGCAGTTTTGGATTGGCTACACTCTCCGAAGCCACGTCCCTAGACAAGGTCTAGAGTGGCCCCACAGAGGAAAAGGAAACGGTGGGCGTCCAAGGCTTACTTGGAAGCGTTCGGCAGAGGCGAAGTTGAAGAACATAGGGTTAACGTGGCCCGAGGCGAAGAAAGAAAGAAAATTGCGTTTATTGGCACATATAAAAAGAAAACACATTATGTACAAAATTAAAAATAAACAAAAACATCGTTGTGCCAAAAGGTCCTCAGCTCAGCATAATGTCAGGTAGCAATCCTAAGTATTACCTAACCTAACGCTGATTTTCGGCTGCAGCCCACGGATGCCACACGCTCGAAAGTGCAAAACAAATGCGTAAACATTTTATTTAACAGCGCTTGAACGACAAATAATTTAATCACGCGTAAATAATATGCATACATATTTATATCAATAAATTAAAATTAAGTTAAATCGGAATATAAATAATTAAAATTGTAGAAAGTGTTGTTGTGAAGCGCGTAGGCCAAGACAGAACGCGATGGCGGAGCACTGTAGATGCCCTCTGCCCTACCTAGGGATTTAGGACATTATGACCAGTTAAGTCACGAAGACTACGCGCAACCACGCGTATTTAGTTCACTAAGTATTCTAATTTGAACTTGTAATAGAAACCAAGAGCAATGGTAGCTACGCGCTACGGGCCCGACTTTCAAGTCAATCGTGGGGTCTAAACCAGTCAGGCACATAGATTTGTGCAATTTGTATCATCACGAAAATATATGTCTTTGCTGGGTCTGTAACCTCAATAAAAGCCAAATTCCGGAATATAATGTAGAATCATATTCTTTTTTGTGTATTATTTTTCTCTCCTTTTTTATATATTATACCATATTTATATTTATTATGTTATGTTTTGTACTATATTGTCTATTGTTGCGTAACCATTGGACATTTAAGTTTCGGTAATTTGTACGTTGTCTTAAATTGTAAGTCTAGTAGGTGTCAATCTGACATATTATATTGTGTCTAATGTTTGAATGTGTGATTGTACACGAGTTTTGTGAATTACAATAAAGCGCGCTCCACAGTCACGCGAGATCCTCGCCGAGAATCTCGGCAAGAGAGAAAGAATCTCCGCGGTTCTCAATTTGGCGAAGAGAAACATTGTGAGGAAACGGACATGACCTAGAGCCGAATATTCGCAGAGATGCAACATCCAGCAACCTACACCATTGTGCCATTGGTAAGCAGTGGATTACGGCCCAATCTCTCTCGTAGAGAGTTCCATCTGTGTGGACAGGTGAAATATTATTACTTACATTACCTTCAGCCCGCGACTTGGTTTGCGTGGGACGGTTTTTCCGCGTAAATCCCGATCCATAAAATCCGATAAAAAGCCTATGCGTTATTCCTGAATGTCAACTATCTACTTACCAAATTTCATTTACCTCCGTTCAGTAGTTTTTGCGTGAAAGAGTAAGAAACATCCATACATCCAGCCTCACAAACTTTCGCATAAATTATAATATTAATAACAAGTAAGATAAACCACCTATTACTTAAAATACAGTACAGAGAAAATTACGCTCGAAAAATTACCTCGCATGAAAGCTTTTCACTAACACAGCGCGAGATTCGTTCCTTGACGCTCGTAACTAAAATTAGAATCTAAATAAACCATTAGTTGATTAGTCTACACAGAAATGTAAATACAGGTTACACGATACATGTGGGTGGGAATGTATGAATGTGAAACGAAAAATTATTTTGTAAGTTGTATTCGTAATGTATGTATGAGGGGCTCGTCATTAAATTAACCCAAACTCATTATATTTTATTTCATATAGGTCTAAATGGGCAATTATAAAACGACAGACGTTCTCCATAGGAATAGATAGAATAATTATACTTTATTGTACACCAATAATTGGAACACAAATAACAATATAAAAATTTGGTTACAATGGCGGTCTTATCGCTACATAGTAGACCAATTTTGAACCGTGCACTAGGTTCGAAATTGATCTTTTCCTACGGAGAAGAGCCGGCTAGAAACTCCATGGTTACTCTTTTCAAAATATCATTAATTTTCACGATGTATCCATAATACAGGTTTGATAGGTATGAGAGGACAGTATAGAATAATTAACATAACACAATGTAATTACAAATAGAAAAACGGATCTAAGACTCTACAGTGTTCTCGCATTCAATTAGAAAGCTTTATAAAATATTAAAATAAACTTAACAAACGACAACATTAGGTTACACTAATGAAGGATGTAGAGTCTATATCCTTCATTAGCTTCAAGGTACAAAGAAAACTAATCTCTGATCTCTGCACACAGACGTGCAAATGCAACCTCAGATAACACTGACACTGTAGTTTTTATTTCTATCTTACGGTGGTTATTTTTCTAGCTATAAAGCCCAAACATATTTAACATATTGTAAGTATTACGTTTACGAATTAAATCCCGTATGTTTTAACAATTTTAGTACGATAACGATGTAGACTAAAGCATCGTAATAGTACATTATGGTACAAGTGTGTAATGTTGGTGATTACCGCTGAGGCGCCATTGAGACCCGAGCCGTCAGGTGAGGGTCTTAAGAGAGCCGAGGACGGTAATCATCAATACACACGTGTATCATACGACGTTTTTCAACACACTTGCGAGGAAAAAACAAATATGTATTGCATAAATCGTTTAATTATTAAAATAATTGGTGAATGTACAATTTTCAAAACGATATTGGATTGTTTTTGATGGCAATTTCACAGTTTGTGTTACATTGGTACTTGCCACTTCTTTAGTACCTTCATTTACTTCTTGTGTAAATGTCGGCGACAAAGGTAAATCATACAAATTACTGGAAGGAGAGGGCACCAAATAACTCACGCTAGTAGATGTACATGGTTGTGGTTCGGGGCAAAACTTTTTTGTCTTTGGCTCCAAATTAATGGCTTGCGTTATTTTGTCATTGATTTTTGCTTTGTTATGAATTGAGTCTTCTATGTACGATTCAGCGATTGCGTCAGAACGCCATCCACCATGTCGCTTCAAAGTTAGTATATCAGCCCCCGAATCAGCCAACATTGTAGCCGACGTTCTTCTAAAACTGTGTCCAGTGTAAAAATCGGCCTCAGGCAAACCTAAATACTTCGCTATTTCTCTTGGCATATTACCAAATTTGTTAATACCGATTGTTTGTGCAGTACATTTTCCTTTCTGAAAGTTTTGGAAAAAGCGGTCATTCTTTGTTTTTGTTGAACGGAGATCTTGGTATTTTTTCACTATTTCACGAAACGTTCCTTGGATTGTAAAAGATCGTGGAATCTTGGTTTTAGTCTGGGTAATTTTGACAAGAAGCATATCTCCGTGGATTTCTACATCTTTTGTTGTAATATTGTACAGCTCTTGTCGTCTACAAGCACCAGTAACACCGAATATTAAGGCAACCTGCAAAGAAATCAATTAATTAGTTCTAAGAAATTATGCTAAAGTTACACACTTGTATATTGTAGATTCGTTTCGATTAAAAATATGAAACGTACCTTTGTTGCTAGATACTGACTATCCGGAGCCTCATTCAAAAACTTTTCAACGTCGGCTGGTGACAAAACTTTAGATTTCCGACCAATATATCCATCCGAGCGTCTCTTCAAAAATGCCATCAGGTTACAGTACGTTTTGATATCAACACCATGTTTGAGCTTAACCATGCTTCTTAACATGGAATAGATGCACCACAGGGAGCTAGGTTTGTATGTATTGGCGAGTTCAGAGAAATACGCCAAAAACACATTTTCAGAAAATGACTGGGTTTTTTTGTTGCTCTTCCATTGCAGGAAACTATCGTAAGCAGCTAAATACTTTTCTCTAGATTTTGCAGGTATTAGGCTTTCGTTTGCATTTTGTGCTGCATTTAGTATTTCTGGCGGGGTTAAATCAATCAATTGTTCATCTTCTGTACTAAAACCTGACATTTTTATAATTATTTACCACACAGCAACAAATGCGATACAAACAAAATATGAAAATTAGGGGAAAATTGGGAAATGGCGCGCAATTTTTTTTTTTTGCACGCGCCAAATGTAAGTTGATTGATTACAGCCATACAGCCTACTTCAAAATGATAATTTTTGTGATAAAATGCAAATATTTTATAAGAAATTATTGTGAATTATAAATAATTTGATAATATTAAATGTTTTTTTCGTCTTAATTAGGGACACATTTATTTATTTCAAAAATGTAAATAGATTTTCGGTGGCATAAAACCTCTTTGTTGTTACAAAAAAAAAAAAAACTGTATTACCCGGTTAAATTGAAAATGCTCTGTTTACTCGCATATAATTTGCAGTTAGGTACTAACTTAACTTTGTAGGGATCATTCTATTATGCACTAGTGTGTAATATTATTATGCACGTGTATGTTATAGTTCGGTTTATGGCCCTAAGAACGATATAATAAGGCTCACTTTACGAGCAAGTGTGTTGAAAAATGAATAATCAAATTAAACCAAAAACAAAATCTGTCATATCGGATGCATTTTCATAGAGAGAAACAAATTACATAAAAGACAGACTGACGAAAGTTGAGTTGTTAATAACATAAACATCAGTCAGTCAGTCTGTGACTGACCTGAGCCACTGATCATCATAACATCGAGATTTCTCCGTGTCTCTTTGACACTTGTACATCTTTAACAGTCGTTACGGGTAGTTGAAAGACAGAAACATCCGTGTTCCATCATATGCCCTTCGTGTTCCGAGGCCGCGGTAACTCTTTCGAACAATTCCGCAACCCCTGCAGGCAACGACCCCCTTATGGGCCCCGACAATTTTGCTGACACTCTTTGAGGCGTGCGTGGAACACGACACGCCGTCTACACGGGCCTGGTTTCAGTTTGGCGGCGAGCTACCCATTGCTCACAGCCCTCGCGCCCCAGCCGCCGCAGTAGACGCTCCGGGCGTCGGGAGTCACAGGGTGACTCCCAGCCACCTCCGGGCGGGCCTGCGGGCTGCAAGCAATGGGTAGCTCACCGCCAAACTGAAACCAGGCCCATGTAGACGGCGTGTCTATGTCTCTATCCTTTTGCAATTGAAAGATATGTGTTGATATACCAGATATGTACATATATTATGTAATAGGTATACCTACTAATCTCAATCTAATTATATTGTTAAATTATTTTAATGTTTATTTTTATTTTCTTTCTTCGCAAATCGCTATAAACGCATCGCACATAGTTTATCCTGTTAGTAATAGTATTATGTAATTTTTTTTTTTACATATAGATATAGATGTGTATTTTATGATTTTTCATGTATTTAATGTTTTTTTCATGTAGTTTATATACTCATGCATAATCGTGTTCCCTGTTAATTAGAGAAACACAAGGTGATATAGTTTTATAAGATACTAGCTTCTGTCCGCGACTTCGTCCGCGTAGAAGCCGAAAATATTCCACGGGATCACGTCCCCGACTTGCTTGACAAAGATTACAATAGCTCGGCTAATATGCATGATGTAAAGATAATTTATAGCCTATTATAGCACTCAGTGATAATGCAGCTACATGTAAGTGAAAGAATTTTCAAAATCGGTTCGGCAGTTTCAGAGATTACCCCCTACATACAAACTTACAATTTACAAACTTACAAATTTTACCACTTTATAATATTAGTATAGATTTTATCATGTAAGTGTATTCTTTGTTGGGAAATCTAAATAAATAAATAAATAAACACATAATCAGCCTAGTACGTTTCCACCGCTGGGAACAGGTTAGACTGGGAGCTAAACCCTTTATAGTTGGTAAAGGCTACGTGGAGAGATATTGAGATGATTATTTTTGACGTAAGTAGAATATTGCAGTACAGATATGCACTATCATTACAACTTCAAACGGGATATTTATCATGTGTATTTATTGTTTCCGATATTTCAGCACTGTTGTAAGCGCCATCATGATCACGGATGAACGGAAACTCGAAACAATAAATACATGGTAAATATCCCGTTTAAAGTTCTAAAGATACTCTTAGTGACGCAGTTAGAATGAAGATATGCAGTTGTTCTCAAAGACCTTGTGGTATATAACTTACGACGGAAAATCTACCTACTTCTATGAGTAACTGCGTAATTTAGATACAGTCGTGTATGTATTCCTTTCCTTCCTACTGTCGAGTACATGTTCATTTTGAAAGGGTTAAAGTGGAGCGTTTCCTCAGTGTGGCAGCCGATCGATATTTGGTTGATTTTATTTGTGCCATAGATTGGGGTCGGACAAATATACTCCAATTTGATTACTTGACGTAAAACTGGGTAGGTTTGCACACAGGTAGCGAAATTACTGAGTGTTTACAGCAGTTATGTGTATGTATTTTAAAATCGTTTCTCTACATTAGAAATAATCTGAAAATATTCATGGGATTTAACTAATTTTATTCTAAGAAAATGTTAATACAAACTAATGCTAATAGAAAACACAAGTTTTAAATTTTTTTCTTACAACTCAGTTTTTGTTTTGCTTTTTTTTGTTAATGTTTACAAAAAATAAAGCAAAATATGTTTATGTTAAGTTTACGTTTGGAATTATTAATTATTTATTTAAAAAGGGCTTTAGTTTTAAATGTTTTACCAATCCTATCGCTGTTTAGATGGCACATAAAACTGGTAAGCATTTTCTTTGAACTATTCAATAATTCTTCATAATTATGTACTAAACATTACGCTAATGTATTAATTTAGCAAGACAATTATATAATTTATTTATTATAGGACAAAAACAGTTATATGAATATTAGTTAGACAAAAACAGTTATATGAATATTAGCAAATATGCAACCCACACCATTATACACAAGTTAACAAAAGAAAAAAAGTTACAAAGAATAAAACAGTACAATCTCCTGAAACTGAAATCAGCCTTCGATTTACAAACAATCAAGACTCATTTTCCAATTAGAATTTATTGCATCAGCTTAGAATGTGCGTCCAAATCCTTTTGTACCAGAGGGTGTATATGCCCCACCTGACCAATTAGGGAATGTCCTTTAAACAGGTCAAGTGCGAGTACTAGCAACATGCGCAAGTAACACCCGGTCTATGAATGTAGACTAAAAGAAACTAAAAGAAAAACGTAACACGTGGCGCTCTATAATTGTATTCATACTCGAGTTGTCACTTTTTAGGGTTCCGTAGCCGAATGGCAAAACACGGAACCCTTATAGTTTCGATATGTCTGTCTGTCTGTCCGTCCGTCCGTATGTCACAGCCATTTTATTCCGAAACTATTAAGACTATATATGTGAAACTTAGTAGGTAGATGTATTCTGTGAACCGCTTTCCGATTTTAAGAAAAAAAAAAAACATATTTAAAATAAAGGGGGGTCCCCATACATGGAACTAGAACTGAAAATATTTTATTTCATGAAACCTATGCGTGTGTGGTATCTATAGACAGGTCTTTAAAAATGATATAAGGGTTTCTAAAACCACTTTTTCATAAAGTCAATCGTTTAAAAGATATAAGCTTCCAAAGTGGTAAAATGTGTGTCCCCCCCTCTAACTTCTATAATAATGGAGTGAAAAATCTAAAAAAAATATATGTCTGTAGATCTTAATGTAAACTTTTAACCAAAATTGGTTTGAACGAAATCGGGTCAGCAGTTTTTGAGATACAGCATATTTTCTAAAACCGCAAATATAACTTTGTAATTCATACAAACACTATGAAAAACAAAGTTATTTAGCGTAGTTGTAAAAATGTAAATAAGCTAGTTTTAAGAAACTTTTAAGGTTTTTTTTATTCGTCTAGTAAATATACATATTATATTATATTATTATAGTTACTACGGAACCCTTCATGGGCGAGTATGACTCGCACTTGGCCAATTTTTAAAATAAGAAAAGGTTCTTGTTTCTTGCATTTCAGTTGAGCAGTCGGGTTTTGTTAGAGTTTTTAACTAACTTTTTTTTAAATAATATTATGTTTATTTAAAAATATATAAAAATACACAAATGATTAATACAATAATAATTTTTAGGCTAAATTACATGTATGTGTGATGTGCCCAAGTGTAGCCGAACTAGGCAGAGCCTGGATTACAGCTATCTGCGCCAAACCTCACACATATTATTCGCATACATAGCCATTTCTATTAATAAATCTGTCCAAAACTGGTGTCCGATTTTCGATTTTTAAGCAAAACTCTGTCTGTATTATTGTAATATAATTCCGGTTATTCGTAATTAAGAAAAAATAAATGTCACGGTTCGTCAAATGTTATGATCTAATAATAAAGAGAAACAGCTTATCACCGCAATCAGCTGATTACTACACGGACTTATCACTAGGCCAGATAAGAGATAACGCTACGAATATTTTTCGTGATAAGTGTTTATGTACGAAATGCATGTTGGTACTTAGGGTTATCAAACTGTGTTATATAAATAGTAAATAACAATAAACCGTGTTCACCGACGTGACGGTATGATTGGAGCTAGGACTCGAAGATTGATATTGGATTCTGGATTCTCCGGTCGATTCCCAATCCAAAAAAGATGGTACAATGATTGTTGATATAGCAGTCCCTCATGACGAGAACCTCGTGAAAGCTGAGATAGATAAAAAAATAAGTATTTTGAAATGGCGCGCGAAGTTGACCGCGCCTGCATCAATACCACAAATAGGTGTATTGTATCACGTTAAACTGATGCATAAACCCGAACTAACTCAAATAATATTTCCTGTTTATTATATTATTATAACTGCGTAGATACGTATTCTATTGTGGGGTTTGCGTTTCAGGGAAATATCACGCCTAAACAATATTATTATTCGACAATGCTGCAGATGCTATGATTTGAAATAGGCTGTCATTTTTATCACGCTTTTATTAGGTCAGCTGTAACAAACTATGTAATAAAATCTAAGATTCTGAATTACACGCACTTTTAATTGTTAGGGTTCCATCCGTATGTCACAGCCATTTTATTCCGAAACTATTAGGACTATACATGTGAAACTTGGTAGGTAGATGTATTCTGTGAACCACTTTACGATTATAAGAAAAAAGAAATCAAATATATTTAAAATAAAGGGGGCCTCCCCATATATGGAACTAAAACTGAAAATATTTTCATGAATTCTATGCGTGTGTGGTATCTATAGACAGGTCTTTAAAAATGAGGCGAGTCTGTCTCGCACTTGACCAATTTTGTATCATCATAAAACTTAGCAATGATATTATGTAGATTAGATGACAATACAATATTATGGTACCACCGAGCTGGTCTGATGATGGAATTCAAACTCACACTCAACATATTCTGTCCACTTCTCCTGATGTTGAGGACAGATTAAGTGTATTTTTAGTTTTTTGAAACTATTAATTTATTAAACAATATAAGCTTCGATCAACATTTTTATAAATCAACACTACTCCATGCATTTCTTTGTACAAAGAACAGACGATGTCATGTTTAAATGATAAATGATCTTTATTTTGCAAATTGGTTATTAAATAACATTTTTACACGTCATTTTTTTCCGTAAATATTAACTAGATGAGGCCGGTGTTTCCTAACTGACTACCCTGAGAAGAAACACCGAAACAAACTCAGGGGTCCGTCTCTTTTAAAGTCCATACAATCTACACTGATTTAATTATATGGGAACCTTGTAGGTTTCAGTCTGAGGCGGTCTTTTGAAGAAAGATGCTCACAGATTTGAATGGGCCTGTCCATACAGTGCAAGCATTTGTCAAAATATGACGTATAGCTCAACTTAGAACAAGGAGCTTAACAATTTGACGAACAATACCAAGGTAAGGAAGGACCTTTAGGTAGGCCGCAAAAAGCACTCAAACTGCCAGACAATTTATTATGTTCAACTCGATTAAAAAAAAAAACCTACATAGTGCACATATTCACAATCGTTTATGAGGATTATGTAGATTAGTCTGAAATGGCCTTTTGAGGAAAGACCAAACAGATTTGAGTAGACCCGTCCCGTCAGTGCAAGCCTTTGTCAGTTAGTTTGTTACAATAGTTGGTGCGTTGTTGCCAACATTGGTCAAACTACTATAATAGCTAATTGAATTATACTTACTATTTCATTGGTTTTTATTTTATGAAAAGACACTTAATCTGGGGGCACGGCAGTGCCCCCGCCAAGTCGAGCAAAAAAGCGGCACGGCCGTACCATTCTTTTCTCGAAGCAATTCAGGCCATTTTCGCCCCCTATAACTTCGTTGTGGATAAAACTAGAACCCTGAATTTTCAGTAACCAAACAGGCATTGTATAAACACGGTATATTTCAAATTTCATTCAATTTGAACCAGTAGTTTAAGAATTATAACGAGTCAAAGTTCCTTAATTTACAAAATTTTATCACTCACTGACTGACCGATCATCAAAAGTCTAAGGCACTTCTAGCAGACATAGAAGCTTCAAATTTAGAATACAATTAGTGTTTAGTATATGAATCAAGGAAAAACTACACTTCTGGACACATCTATTGGCCCACCTTAGAGTTTAGGTTTCGATGGCCCCTACCGAAATATGATTGCTAGATTGAACAAAAACTGTTGATGCAGTTTTAAACCTGATACATTTTACCATCTTTTTCGATCGTATAGTTTTAAATTTGAATTCAGAATACCATACGACATGGACCTACGCCTAACAAGTCGGATATGCGCCTTGTTAAAGGCAATTAATTTTTGAATAAAAAACATGTTTTATCAAATAAAGGTTTAATTTAATAACGCGTGTTGCCTCCATGGGCATCTACCACAGCTCTCATACGATTAGGCATAGAGTTTATCAACCGCTCTATGAAATTTTGAGGGATCATCTCCCATTCCTCTTCTATGGCAGTTTTCAACTCCTGCATCGTCTGGGCAACTGGCTGACGAGCCCTAACACGCCTTTTTAGCTCGTCCCACATGTGCTCAATGGGGTTCATGTCTGGGCTTCTGGCTGGCCAGTCCATAACTGTGATGTTCACATCCCGAAGATATTCCCTGACGATGCCGGCCGCATGGGCTCTTGCATTATCATGCATAAAAAGGAAATTTGGGCCCACATAGTCCGCGTATGGTATCACGTGAGGTTCTAAGCACTCACGAATGTATCTTTCAGCATTTAATGTTGGCAGCCGTGGTCCTGTAACAACCTCAAGTTGAGTTTTGCCGTTCGCGGATATACCGCCCCAGACAGTCCATGAGCCACCGCCATAAGCAACCCTCTCTTCAAAGCAGCATTGTGCGAAACGCTCTCCCTTACGCCGGTAGACCTTCTTCCTTCCATCATTGCCATGTAACACAATTTTAGACTCATCAGAAAAAAGTACACGGCTCCAATCTTGCTGTGTCCAATTTAAATGACTGCGTGCGAAATGAAGGCGCGCTGTTCGGTGGGCTCGCTTTAGTTTGGGCCCATTAGCTGGCTTGTGTGGTACCATATCGCGTTCTTTTAACCTTCTCCGAACAGTTCGAGCGCTCACAGATACTCCGTGGAAGTCGCGAAGTTGGTTTTGTATCTCAATGGAGGTAAGGTGACGATTTCTCAAGCTGGTCGTCACGATGAATCGATCCTGCCTTTCAGTTGTGACCCGAGATCGTGGCCTTCCTTGGTGACGAACAAAGCCGCCAGTCTCTAGGTACCTCCGATAAACATTTCGGACCGCAGATCGACTTAAATTAAGTTGAGCACTCACGTTTCTTTGGCTGTGTCCGGCCTGAATAAGTGCCACAGCTTGGGCGGCGACTTCAGGTGAAGTATCCATAGATTATTGATAGAACCTCACCTTAATGTTAAGAATAAGTAATGTTTGTTGCAAAAGCAAAGATATCAATCACTTTTTCAAGAATTAAATCCAAGTAAACCAATAAAACCAAGTTTTCTTAGTATTCGATTGTTTGATATCAACAAACAGGCTCCAAATTGTCTTTTGTTTCTTTAAATTCTGTGTTCGAAATTCAAAAAAAGACTATTGAATGAAATTGTGAATGTGCCAGGTTCAAAACTGCATAAAAACTTTTTGCTCGACCTAATATAAAATTTTAGCTAGGACCAAACGAAACTGAAAATACAAGGTGGGCCAATAGATGTGTCCAGAAGTGTATAATATTTTTCAATTTTGTTCCAGTTTTCTAGATACATCAACTGCATAAATAACTTTGTAATCCCATATAAAATATACATATAGGATTACAAAGTTACATTTGCAGTTAATTAATCAGCGTACCTGTATAATATAATGAAATAATAGATGTAGATGGGTACTTTTTTTTTCTTGGTGAAAAATATCATCGAATGACTTCTTCCGCTCGGGTGTATCAGAATTCTACTGACTAAAAACCCACCCTGTTCCTTCGGAAGCCCTAAAGTTCCGAGGCCGTGATATCTCGATGGAACTTTCCCGCAAACCCCGACAGGCAATGGCCCTATGAGGCCCCGTCACTGGTATTAACAGCTTTTTGAAGCGCGCGTGGAACACAACGCGCCGCCGACCCGGGCCTGGTCCTTACCGGACGGTGAGCGACCCCTGCTCGCCATCCGCAGGCCAGCGCCTACGGTGGCCCGAAATCGACTCGCGGTCCACGACGCCCGGGGCGTCTCCCCCGGCGGCTGGGGCGCGAGAAGGAGAGTTGCCTCTCCCTCGCACGTTAGGGGTCCTCCTTCGCTAGCATGACTGCTTCGCAGCAGGAGGTGACTGCATCCCATTCCCTCTCGCTTCGCACCATGGTCTAAACCAGAGCAGGGCGCGAGAAGTCGCCGCCGCCGATCGCCTCTATGAGGATACGACGGTGCTCCACCCATGCAGGGCACATCTCGACCATATGCTCCACCGTGTCTTCCAGTGTAGATAGGTACCTAGATATAATAATTATGCTCAAGGTAACTTGTTAAACGGTCAACGGAATAAAAAAGCAAGAAGTATTAAGAGTATTGGGGAGTATTAAGTAGAGTAAATTGCCCGAAATTGCATAATTACTTACTTATGGATTAACTTTAACCGAGGCGTTTGACGAGTGCGGCTTTTAGTATATCAATGAGTGCTGCATTAATGATTACTAACTAATGCAAAAGACGTACGTGCGTATCCATATTTGCGTATTAAAGCCTCCGAAAAAACCCATAGAGACAGGGAGTGGGCTTTGAAAAAAACTTTAACTGAAGTTCAAGAAGTAGTACCGGAAAATAAAAAAAGGAAAGCTACCTACAAAAATAAGAAACGCTCATAAGACAGAGCGAGGGCTTTAAGAAAATTCGTCGTTGGTATACAAGAAGTAGAAGGTACCGGAAAGGAAAAGTAGGACTTTCTACAAAAAGCAATGAGATCCCATAAAAAACAATACTTGTCAAAAAACCAAGTCTCGCAACTTAGTTGTTCTACCGTAAAAAGTTGTGAGATCCATGTAATACCAAGTCGGTTATTAATTTATTCAGTCCCTACTTAAGGGACCTTCTGTCTTAAGTTGTTACGTAATTATCTAACCTAACGACATCTTATAGTGACCATATCAATATTAAAAATCTTTACCGTTTTAAATAAATAGATTGACTTGGCAATCGCAATAAACAATTTAATTTATATACAGCCTTGGCCAAAAGTATTAGGCACCCCAATAAAACACAGATTATACAAAATGTATTAAAAAAAACAGCTTATATTTTTAACAAAAGCCAAAGTAGGGCCGCCAAACGATAATTAAAACAATGGCAAACGAATTTCTATGGGCCATAAAACATCTGGTGAGCAAAACCCATATAATGTGTATTTTCAAAAAAATACTCATAATTATTATCAGTGTTCCTTTGCTATTCATAACGTAAAGAAGCTTTCGTGTGTGATCCAGTGGTGAAATTAACATTCCCCTTTTTCGAAAATGACAAAAAAAGTGAACTATGCTACGAAAAACGAATTAAAATCCAGTTATTGCATGAACAAGGGAAGTCCCAAGTAGAGATTGCCAAACTTATAAAATGTTCGCGGTGCGCAGTGCAATCTGCTATTAAACGGTTTGCGGAGACTGGTTCCCACGCAAATAAAATACGGACTGGCAGAAAATGCGTGACTACCGAGCGCCAGGACAGGAAACTCATCCGCGTTTCTCTACAGGATCGAAAAAAAACTTCTTCTGAGCTTGCTGCCGCCTTATCTGACGAAACTGGACACCCCATTAGTGCTCGAACGGCAAGAAGAAGGCTTGCAGATGCGGGTTTAAAGGGGTGTAAAGCAAGAAACAAGCCATGGCTCTCGGCAGATAACAAAAGGAACCGTTTAGAATGGGCTCTACGTCACCAACACTTCACGGAGGAAGATTGGTCAAATATTGTGTGGTCCAATGAATCAAACTTTGAGGTAAGCATTTATACCATTTCTTAAAAACAATAAAATTGATCGCTCTTATTTTAGTCTGATTTCATAAAAATTATGAGCACTCATTTAAATTCTTCTTTTTACATTTTTCCAGATATTTGGAACTGCGGGTGTAACCTACATGAGGCGGCGTGTCGGCGAGGAATACCATCCAGATTGCGTGGTGCCCACTATTAAACACGGGGGAGGTAGCATTATGATCTGGGGTTGCATGGCAGCCGATGGTGTTGGCGAAATGTTCGTTTGCGAAGGCAGGATGAACAGTGAAAAGTACATAAATGTGCTCGAAACTGCGCTATTGCCTTCGCTTACACGTATTTTCGGTGACACCAACTTAAATGGAGTGAAATTCCAACAAGACAATGCTCCTTGTCATAAATCAGCGGCCACCATGCGCTGGTTTAGAAACAACAGTATCGACTTGTTAGAATGGCCGGCGCAATCCCCAGATCTCAATCCTATCGAGCATTTTTGGGTATTCTGAAGCGTAAGGTCCGAGAGCACAGCATTACATCAAAATTAGCGTTAAAAAATGCTTTGATTCAAGAGTGGGACGCCATAAGTGCAGCCGATTGTAAAAAGCTTGTAAGCACCATGCCCCAAAGAATTGCTGCAGTGATCAATGCAAAGGGTGGGCCAACTAAATATTAGTATTTTTATTTTATAAGAATATAGTAAATTGGAAAACAATTTTATTTTATTTTTCACCTTAAACACGAAAAAGTCAGAAAATTTGAAGGTGCCTAATACTTTTGGCCAAGGCTGTATGTATTACTTGTGAGATATATTGTGTTTTCATGCATGTTAACACAGCTCACACACACACACGCACAGCAGTTCAGTTAGATTGAAAGACGACCCCAAATAGGAAAGGTGAAGAAGATGATGAAACACAAAGACTCACAGATTTTGTGCTTAAGCTAATTATAGATAGATAGAATACTCTTTATTGTACACCAATAATTTAAACACACTTGATTTACGATACTGCAAAATATGGTTACAATGGCGGTCTTATCGCTGATAGCGATATCTTCCAGACAACCTTTGGATGGACTTTAAGAACATAAAACAAAGAGGGGAGGGGAAAATCAGTGTACCTACTTCAAGTATATAACATTTTTAACACGCTTTTATTAGGTCGACCTGTATGTAACTAACTATGTAATGGAATCTAAGGTAACTAATTTAACCATTTTCCAAGGGTCGTAGCGTAATGAAAATTAGCAGCTGTATGTAGTTCTGATGACAATACAATAATATGGTACTGTCAAACTGATCTGATGATGAAGCCGGAAGATATGAACTGGAACTTCATGATGGAAAATCGTATCATAGCTGTTTTGAATTTCTTAGAAAAGTCTTGTAATGAACTTTGACCACGATTAAGTTTCAAGGTCTGATGATGAAGCCGGAAGATAGGCACTGGCATTCCATGATGGAATATCGTATCATAGTCGTGTTTGCACTTGTGAGAAAGGCCACGTAATAGACTTTGAATACAATCAGGTTTCAAGGTTATAATAAACCTAAACAAAATCCGTTATCGGTTTTCTTAACCTTTTTGAATTACCGCGTAATCCATAGATTTATTATTAGGTCGATCTGTAACGAACTATATATATGTATATGCAATAAAATATATGCAATAAAATCTAAGAATCTGAATTAAACGTACTTCTAATTGTTGTATCATCATGAAACTTGGCAATTATGTGTAGATTAGACGACAATACAATATTATGGTACCATCGAGCTGGTCTGACAATGGAATTGGAAGTTGGCTGATGGAACCTAGGACTGCGTACTAGTAAACATTTCTAATTTCTGCTCATTACATTAGTCTTAAAAGCGTGTTTTTGGTTTTTTAAACTATTAATTATTTATTGATAATAGGTTCGCGTTTGACCACCATCTCACCTGATGGTAAGTGATGATGTGGTCGAAGATGGAGCACTCTTACCTAGAAGTACACAAAAAGTAACTAAAGTAGTTTATATCAGTGTATATATGTATATAATATAATACAATACATAAATAAGTAATATAATAAAATAGTAATATTTATGCGACAGTCCAGAACATGGGTTATATTTTCCAAGGTTGTGTATATATCTGTGTGTATCTTGGCATGGTTTGAAGCCTGATCAGCTAGTTAAATTTCAACTTATTAGTTATCATTAGGTTCTGTATGAGTGCCAACCAGTGCCAACAGAGATAGACTTTCGTTGCGGGAATGTCCGGAGTCGCGGGAGTATACACACTACGGGACACCGCGGCGCGGCCTATTTTCAACCGACGACAAAAAAGGAGGAGTTTATCAATTCAACACGGTTTTTTTTTAAGTATGATCACCTATTACTCGAAGATGGCTAAACCGATTTGACAAATTCTTTTTTTGTTTGAAAGGGTTTACTTTGAAATTGGTCCCATTGCCACCAAGTCAGGATCTGATGATGGGATCCTGGAGAAATCGAGGGAACTCTTCAAATATTATAGGCACACCTATAGTGATTTGAGTATTTTTTATAGTAACTTGTTTAGTTGCATTCGAAAAGCACCATTTGTGAAGTGGACCTGATGATGAAGACCACGGATGGCCACTGGAACTATTCAGTATATAAGTAGGAATAATAAGTATTTCATGGGTTCCGCTTCGATTACTTGAATATGGTTATTTAGTGCATCGTTATTTAGTGATTTGAGTATTTTTTATAGTAACTTGTTTAGTTGCATTCGAAAAGCACCATTTGTGAAGTGGAACTGATGATGAAGACCACAGATGGCTGCCGAAACTACTCAATAATAAGTATTGAGTGGATTGCGATTCGATTACTTGAATATGGATGTTAAGCACAGTATGCTCGTCACAATGCATATGGTGAAGTGAAGCTGATGGTGAAGTACCAGGAGAACTCCTCAACAATTAACGGCCCAGCATTGGGAAAAGCAATATTTTGTAAAAGGTTATAAGTAGTTGAGATTTAGGCTTTTGTAACTAGGTAAATTATAAATCGACCAACTAAAAAGAGTGAAATAAAATCTTTTTACCAAAAAATTTAACTGACTTCCAAAAAACACTGCAAAGTGAAAAATAACTTTAATTTCGGAAGTCGGTGCCAAAAACGAATACACAAAAGTAAAGACACCGACTACCGAAATTTAAGTTATTTTTCACTTTGCAGTGTTTTTTGGAAGTCGGTTAAATTTTTTGGTAAAAAGTTTTTTATACACAAATAGGGGAGACCGGGGATAGTTGACCAATTTTCAGCTTAAATATTTTTATTATTTTTGCTGTAGTCTTTATTCTTCTAAAAAGCAATTTCATTGATAGTGACACTATTAAGCTTTCGAAAAAAACAGCAACTAACTCGCTACCAATTACGATATAGCGTACAAGCTTGATTTTATACGACGCGGAAAATGAGTTAACGTACCCCGTGCCTGGGGTAAGTCGACTTGTCACTAGGGGTAAATTGACCTAGGAAGTAATGAGACCAAATCTACGAAAAAATACGATAAAAAAGTACTAAAATATGTGCAATCATCATTTTATTAATGAAAAAAAAATCTCAACCCTCTTGTCATCCTAATTTAACATATAAAACATAAAATTAAAAATAAACAATTGAAAACAAATACTAGGCAAACTAAGTGTCTATAAATCAAATTAGATACATATACATATTTCCTATGTAAGTGTATCTAACTTGATAAATTATTCTATTTCCATGTTTTACAATCAAGTACATCGTTGAACAAATGCGAGTCATGGTGGTCCAGCAGTAACAAAACAGGCTTTTCCTTACTAGGTCTGACGTATTTTGCAAATGTTGTTTGAAGTGTTTTGCAAATTTTCGGAAATTATTTTTCTCCACCCAACCAGAAGAATTATCGCATCGCCAGCAGAACATATTGGTCTACCTCTTATAAAATGGTCTTATTCGATCAAACGTAGGTAAACGTACAGTACGTTGGTTTTGTTGATATATGTTGCTCGGAATAAACTCATAGCTTGAGGAGATCATATAACGAGGAAATTAGTGCTTCGTCTTCGACCACATCATCGCTTACCATCAGATACTGGTCAAACGCGAGCCTCTCATGAATAAAAAATAAAATCCCAACCAATATTTACCAACAATCTCTTTTATAATCATGATGAGGGATAGATTTATTATTTTTAATCACAAATTCATAAACAAATTTTCGTAATTCATAATTCGTAGTTCTCTTTAGGTAATTTTCCAATGCAAACTCTTCTTCTTTACTGAATATTTGTCTAATTTTTATGTAGTAAACGTTCTCCAAAGTAAGTCAAGATCTCGACAGTCCAGGACTGCTTTCTAATTTTTTTTCTCATGTTTACTATGTGCCGTTCGAGTAATTTATATTTTATAGAAAATTCTTTGGTCGTGGAATTAATACTCTTTTCATCAAAATAACTTATTGACTTGCTCTCTTAATCTTCTCGTCTCAACTTATCTTTAGATAATATGCTTCCATGATTTGATTTTCGTTTATACAGACGAATAAATGAAAAACAAATCTTGGAAGCATCGTCCTAAAACAAAACATTTGGGTTAAAAACATTATACTAATTCCTTTTCATATCTAGCAAATTTTAAATGTCATGGGGCAGCTTAATCAGATAGTCAACCAGCCCCTTTTAAAATTAGTCAACCTGCCCCACATTACCTTAAAATTTTTAAGCATGTTCCATAACCTTAAAATGGCGTCTGAATCAAAAAGAATAAGGCAGCACACAAAGCTCAAGAATCAAACATTCGTATTAAACTCCTTGATAAGTAAAGGCAACAAATTAAATTGGCATTATAACTTAATACATTACGACAATAAAAACTTTTTTGCAAAAAATAAAACCGACTTCCATATCAAAACACTACAAAGCAAAAAATAATTTTAATTTCGGTAGTCGGTGTTATTGGTTTTGTATTTTCCTTTTTTTTTCACACCGCCTTCCGAAATTAAAATTATTTTTTGCTTTGTAGTGTTTTGATATGGAAGTCGGTTTTATTTTTTGCAAAAAAGTTTTTATTTTCGCGCTTTTTAGTGGGTCAGTGAATTTTCCAAATCGATTCGTAAATGACGGAGTTATGCGCGAACAAAAAACGCAATGCAGAGTAAACGAAAAGATCATCAAGGTAAATTATTTTTTTCACTTTTTTTGATTTTTCAGAAACGGCTCGTCCGATTTCGATAAAATTTTTATGGGACCATTTGGGAAGTATACCCTTTCCAACAAAAAAAGAATTTTTCAAATCGGTTGGCAAGCGACGGAGTTATGCGTGGACAAACATAAAAAAAAAAAAAAAAAAAAAAAAAAAATAATACAAACATCCGAATTGAGAACCTCCTCCTTTTTTAGAAGTCGGTTAAAAATAGTTACTTACGTGTCTTGTTTTTAAACAAAACGCTATCACTGACAAGCGACATGCGTTGGCGATGCGGTGTTCTCGGTGATAGAGCGGAGGGGTAAAACGGATACTCTCGCCTAGTCAGCCGTCGCTACAAGTTTTCGTAGCTCGCATTTTGGACAATTAGTCTACCTACCCCTATAGCCAACCATCCCCGGTCTCCCCTATAGACGTAAGAGGTGTCTAATCTATACTATCAATCTATACTAATTTATAAAGCGGAAAGGTTGGTTTTTTTTTGTTTAAGGCCGCTGATCTTCCAAAGTAGTGGGTGAATTTAAATAAAATTAAGTGTGGAAGTAGTTTGAGGAATGTTATAGTCTACTTTTGACTCGACTGCAAAAGATGGAGGGGTTATCTTTTTATCGTGATAAAGTCTACGGGGGCGAAGGTCCGCCTGACTGCTATTTGTATACAATAAAATAACCTTAAACGATATTATTAGCAAATGATTATGCCGCATATAATTATTATTTAATTACAGAAATAAACTAGGCGGTTAGCGCAAGCGCTATCGATCAGTATATACATATGCCCTATGATAGTAGATGTTTGTTTGTGAGTCAGTATTCATGTTTTAGGTACCATGTTTGTATGCAGTTGCGGAAATAATATAAGTATTTTTTTACTGATGTTAATCTTGTCATAGTTCTGTCTAGATCACATCTAGGATACAGGAACATGTAGGTATTTATGATATTTATTTTAATAATTTATTGTTGTGGTATATAGATGTGGTTTCACCCGCGTTACCTAAGTCAAGAGTTGCAAGCTGCTGTTATCCCCAAAAATAAATATTTAAAATAATATAATGATTCCATTACTTTAAGATTATTACTGAGTAAATTAAGCTGTGTTACCTGCCAGAACTACCAGCGGCAGCTGGCCGGCGCGCATAGTACTGGCAGGCGTCCGTCACGCGTTATATGCCTACCGCTTCGCGTATCGCCGTCGGTACATCCGACATCGACAGTGGGCTGCCGCACGCCTGCCTGAGCCTTTTTAAATAATTTTGACAACGTCATAATAGATCGACCTAATAACAATTGATTTTCCTCCGCTTTGCTCCTGTTTCCCTTTTGATTATTTATTTGCGCCGAATTTTATTAAAATTAAAATTATTTACGTGGTTTCAGATATTTTCGACACTAAAATTTAATAATAATCGGGAATTCAGGGAAGCAAAAAATGCATCTATCATTTTATTAAACTGAAACATATTTGATCAACAAATAAAAAATAATTGTTTTTCTATATTCATTTTATTACCAATATCATCATATACAACCCTAGGACATTCGCTCGATGACGTGGGTCGCGCGGCGGGCAAAACAATCTCAACTCTGTGTTCGTACTTATGGTACATTTCTTCTCGCTGCAAACAGCTGGTATTATTATTAAGATTTTGTAGGCAATTATAGCGTAGGTATTTTCGCTTTTGTATAAGAGTGATGTATCTGTTACGAAGTAACTATTTAGTAATCAGTGGTACTGGAGCCATTGACATATATTATATATTACTGGGAGCATTATTTTTAACCGACTTCAAAAAAAGGAGGTTTACAATTCGTCTTGAACTTTTTTTTTTTTTTTTTTTTTTTTTTTTTTTTTTTTTTTTTTTTTGTATGTTACCTCATATCTCGGAGACGGCTGGACCGATTTGAAAAATTCTTTTTGCATTTGAAAGGGTATAGTTTCTAGTTGGTCCCATTGTTACGAAATCAGGATCTGATGATGGGATCCTGGAGAAATCGAGGGAACTCTTCAAATATTATAGGCACACCTATAGCGTTTTGGGTATTTCTTATAGTAGCTTGTGCAGTTGCTCTCGAAAAGCACCATTTGAGGAAGTGGAACTGATGATGAAGACCCCAGATGGCCACCGAAACTACTCAATAATAAGTATTTCGTTGATTGCGATTAGATTACTTGAATATGGATGTTAAGCACTTTATGCTCGTCACAATGCATATGGTGAAGTAGAGCTGATGGTGATGTACCAGTAGAACTCCTCAAAAATTAACGGCTCTGCACCGGGAAAAGCAATATTTTGTAAAAGGTGATAAGTAGTTGACATTTTGGCTTTTGTAACTAGATAAATTACAAACCGACCCACTAAAAAGCGTGAAAAAAAACTTTTTAGCAAAAAATAGAACCGACTTCCATATAAAAACACTACAAAGGCAAAAATAACTTTAATTTCGGAAGGCGGTGTCTTTAGTTTTGTATATATTTTCGTTTTTGACACCGCCTTGCGAAATTAAAGTTATTTTTGCCTTTGTAGTGTTTTTATATGGAAGTCGGTTCTATTTTTTGCTAAAAAGTTTTTTAATATTTTTGTTATAGTTTGAAGTTATTTTTAACCTATGATATCTCCTAAGATATTCATCGAAATCAAACGGTGTAAACTTTAATTGTATTAAAAATTAAATACTTGGGATAAATGATGTATTTGTTTGATTAATGTTTAATATCATGTTTATTAAAATACCTTCGCAAATAATGATTTATTTTAGAATAAATTTGATTACCATTACTTAATAGGTTATAGTTTTCTCGGACTATATCGCGGAATTTTTTCGGACAAAAATTACACGTTACATTATCTTTTTTTAAATCCAATGGTGTGGGCTGCGGATGTCACGATAGCTCTCAGAGGACAGGAATGTTTGACGCATATGCATAATGTCTCAAATGAAAGCTCACTGAAAGAGAATATTGATGACTTAATCGAGAGTTCTTAGCTTAGTTTGATGAGATAATTGGTGGTGGGAAAATTATGTTGCATATCAGTTAGTTTCGTGACTTTGGTATTGTTCGTCAAATCGTTCAAGCTCCTTAAGAGCGCGTATAAAGCAAAATTACCAATTTTCTATTTGATTTTACATGAAAAATTCCAGACCAAATCTTAAAATAAAAATATATGAATAACTACATCATATTTTCAAGGGCTCTCTCTGATCAAAAACATAAAATAATAACATTTCCTTGGTAGAAAAAAATCACGAAATAACCTCTAATTCTCATGTTTTTCCGTTTTGTACTCGATATGGTAATGCCTATTGCGACAAAAATTTGATAAATAATTATATTTAAACAAGAGTAAAGGCTTTGCTTAGGCATTTTATGTAATTCCTTTTAGTTTTGGATTTATTACGATAAAACACTTTTGGCGCATACTACGTTTTTATTCCGCGCAAGAAGTCATCTTCCGTCGCTCGTTGCGGGAGCTTCAAGCATATTTCTATTTCACACATCAGTCGCTACCGCTCTGTTGAGACGAGAGGACTACGCTCAAGTGTTTTAGCTGCGCCGAGTTATAATCATTTCAATCGTAATTGTTGTTGTTGTTCGAACTAAATAGTGAAATGGGAAACAAAAAGAGAACTAAAAAATTTACAAATTGACAGGATGGCTAATTGTCGAAGGTAAGTTTGTGAGTTACTTGTTTGTTATATACTGAAAAAATAAAAATACATTTTATACTTTCGAGAAAGTTTATGCAGGTGATTTTAGATTTTATTTTGAGTGACACAAGATCTAAATTCGTTTACCTACGCACTTTCGTGGGCCGAGTAGGTAACTAGACATAATAATATGTAGGGACATTTCACACACGGCTATCTGACCCCAAACTAGGAAGACCCTGTACTATGGGTGTCAGACAGCTGATATACATAGACAAATACATGTTTAAATACATACATAATATAGATAAACAACACCCAGACACGACGATATCAAAAATTCGTGGTAGGTACTTTATTAGATTATTAGGATAATAGGTAATAAATTACATTCATAATAGGTAGCTATTTACTTTTGCTATTTTGTTATGTTATTCAAAAATACACGGATGGACAACAATAATGATCTTGCGAGTATCCTATATAAAAAAAAAGTTATCTACCTATACCACTTCTTATTTAATATTTCTATGGTCACTCGTAGTCGTAGGTAACGCGGGCAGAATAGTATATGCAAAATAAACACAAGCTTTTAGTTGGTATCCGTGTTTGTTCGATGAAATATATTTATATCGATTACGAACCTATTTAAGTATGCCCATTAGGTATTTAAACCCTATTTTTGTAGATCAATTTATTGTGGACGTGATTGTATGACAAGGAATTTGTTTTGAAATAATATTTTATTTTCAGAATGTGGCCACCTCGCTCGCCAGATTTAAACCCATTGGACTTTTTTACTGGGGCTGTTTAAAGGAGGTAGTTTATAAAGAAGAAATCACTTCAGTTGAACAGCTGCGACAACGCATACGTTCGGCTGCTGACGAAATATCGTTGGCAGGATTTGCGCGCCGATTGAGACGGTCCTTCATAAGAAGGTGTAGAGCGTGTATAGCAGCTGAAGGAGCCCACTTCGAACATCTTGTATATTTTCTTTTTCAATAAATTTGTTTAATTACTAATGTCTTTTATGGTGTCAACAAACCCATAGTGATCAAATTTTAAGGAAATTCTCATTCTCTTTGAGTCTAAAATTAGTAACAGCAGTGTTAAAGTAATTTAATTTTGAAATCAAATTTGTATAAAAATTCTCCTTTAAGATTCGAACAGCAATAACTTTGTACTTTATCAAGATACTGGTTATTATTATACCATTTTAGAATTTGCATTAAATAGGCAATTATCTATACTTATAATAAATCTGTAGAGAGGTCAATTCTGTACATGAAATATATTTACAAAATAACTATCAGAGGGTGATTAGGGATCGATACTGATGCCAAAAATGCAATCAGTAAAATTTTTGTCTGTCTGTCTGTCTGTCTGTATAACCGTTATAGAAACAAAAACTACTCGACGGAAACAAATATTTTTCATACTCCTGAGCTGGTTATAGTATACTTTTCATCACGCTACAATCAATAGGAGCAGAGCAGTGAAGGGAAATGTTGGGAAAACGGGAGAAGTTACGCCATTTTTAAGCTTCCGTCGCGTGTGCAACCTTAATGGTTAAAGCTACACAGAAATCATTTATGACGGAAATGTTCTCCATAAAATTATATAAAAAATATCCCACGACAACATATATCTATCTTTTATGGTTGACTCACAATAACACGTGTAACTCCCGATAGCTTAGCAGTTCGAAGCTTTCTGATTATTATTCTGCTCCGAAATTTAAAACCACCACAACTTTGCAATGGAACTCGGCTAAAAGTAACCCAGTTGCAACAAAATATAATCGAGGCTCAAATTTTAACAGGTTGCGGTGCAGGAGAAACCGTCTTTATTCCCAGAATTCCCATAATACCAAATAATTTTCCATTCTAATATAAAAGAACGCGATTCCCAGTATCGGTGTGTTATGCAATGACAATTAATAAGACTCAAGGGCAGACTTTTCGTGTTGCTGGAGTAGATCTCGGTGTCAGTTGTTTCTCGCATGATCAGTTGTACGTCGCGCTTTCCCGGGTTAGCAGTTCTAGAAATCTTTATGTTCACGTGCCGGCCGGGTCAACTTTCAACATAGTTTACCCGGAAGCTTTGCGCTGAAGTATTGTCGTTCTATAGGTACTTAAGCCTCATGTGAACGTGATCTAAACAATATTACCAATACATTAACTTAATAACACACAAGGAGTTACACGCTGACGGAGTCGCGGGCACAGCTATTAACAATAATATTGTGCGGTTCGGTATTGCGATATTTTTCAGTATTATAGCTATTATAACAGTATTATTTTACTATTTTAACAGTATTATAGATTGACATATTATATTTCCCTACTAAATTACGAAAGTTAATCTGTGTGTTACATCTAAATCACTGAACCGTGAGGAAGGACATAGGCTACTTTTTTTTACGAAAAACGACGGAAACGTGGACGAAGTCGCGGGCAACAGCTATCTATGCTAATATATAAGGCTGAAGAGATTGTTTGTTTGTTTGAACGCGATAATCTAAGGAACTACCGGTTCGAATTGAAAAAAATATCTTTAATTAAATAGTCAATTTATAGAGAAAGGCTATAGGCTATATATATCATTACGTTAAGGCCAATAGGAGCGGAGCACCAATGAAGAATGCTTCAAAATCGGGCTTAAATTTAACGTTAGCCCAAAGTAACTATTCCACGCGGACGAAGTCGCGGGCAAAAGCTAGTCTAAAATAATGAGCCACCGCAGTGTAGTACATTTTTTTTCGATATAGTCTGGCGGGAATAATTCCGAATCATTCCCGTCGTATACTTCGGAAGTATTCCGAAATATTCCGAAACTTTGGGAATATTTCAACTGCCAAAAGAAACCAGGAAAATCGGCCTTTGAAGTCGGTTAATATAAGTATAACAAATACTTTTCTAAAAACCGCATCAAAACGTGTTTGCTTGCAAGGTTTGCCTTTAATTGTTTTTATTGGCTGGGCTATTATACGCGTTAAGTAGGTAGGTAATGATTAATACCTACCTATGCGACTCGCGAATACTCGCGATGCGTACAGAGCTACATACAAACTAACCAAAAACATAGGTAGCCCTTTTTCAAAAAACAAATAAAATATGCTAGGCCTGGTTTTTTATTCAACTACTGACATTTATAAAAATAGCATTCAATTTCGAAATAAGTAGAGTACCTACCTAGAAACAAAAGAATAAAAATCCTGTTAATCGCAGGCTAACATATCTACTTATAACAATATCAACATATACTTAATCAATCCCATTTATAATAAAACTAGTACTCACGCGGGGCTTCGCTCCCGTGGATTCTATCACGGCAAAAACATAACTCTCCTTTTTTGCAGTCGCGTAAAAAGTAGCCTATAACCTTCCTCAAGCTTCAAGCTATTTCCATACCAAATTTCATCCAAATCCACCCAGTACTTTCGAAGATTAGCGCGTTCAAGCAAACAAACAAACAAACTTTTCCGCTTTATAATATTAGTATAGATAAACATTTATATTTTACTCTTGTATCGTACGTAGTCTCGCACTGAACAATAATTAACCCACCCACCACACAACAAACAAACACGTTAATTTCGATTGAATTATTCGGGCGAAATATTCGGAAACATTCGATTGCGGGGTACGAATCTTTCTCGCGGGGGGAAAACTTCTCTGGGGAGCATCTCCCCTCTTACCGCACCCCGCACCGCCATCGCAGCGCGGCGGCAGCGGCCGGCGCACAGAGGGCTTTATTTAAATTCATTTTGAATAATTCTGATTTAAAGAAACTTTCCCAGAAGTATTCCGGAATTATTCCGAAGTTTTCAGAAGTTTTGCAACTATAGATACAGGGGCCCAAAATTGCGTAATTCCGTAGAAAAAAATGTTAAAATTTAAGAATAAGTATTTTTTTCAATATTGATTTAGAATGTAATAAAAATCTTGATACTGATCTGATAATACAAATATTCAGGACTGATATAAAAAAAAAACAAAATGAAAAAAATATCACCAATTTTAGAAATGGTACCTAATTTTGTAAGAGTAAGTACGATTTTTATTTAAAATATTAAAAATATCAATAATTTGGTCATCCATGGGCATATGACGATATAAGTTTATCATTATTTACGCCACACCAAAATCACGCGCCAAAATAATATTATATTATACATAATATAACATTACCTTTTGGTATTGATTTTATATTGATTCGTGTTCAGTATCAGTGGTATAGTCACCTCCTACTAACTTACTATTTACGTATTATTCGCGTACACATAATAACATTTCGTAATATTGTATAACGCAGTCATACTTTGAATACAGTTGTTTCATCTGAATATTATACGTATACTTACTACAGAAGATACGCGTCGAGCGAGCGCGTAGGTACACGCGCGATCGTATTCGATGTGAGGAGCGGATAGGAGAGTGGGGGTGAATTCTAAAATTTTGCTGGCTTTAGGCGCGCTCTTAAGGTTCTAAGTTGAGCTACGCCATAACTGACAAATGTTTGTAAGGGCCTTTCGCAAATCCGTTTGATTCCGCCCTCTAAAGGGCGGATTACTACAGATTGTAAGGACTTTAAAAGAGTAGTTTAGTAAAGTTTGTTTCAGTGTTTCTTCACAGAGTGGCCAGTGTTTCCTAACTGATTAGTTAGGAAACACTGGCCTCATCTAGTTTACATTGTCGAAAAAAATGACGTGTAACTAAAAGTGTCATATATTTGCAAAATAAACCTCATTATTTCATTATAGTTGCATAGTTTAAAAGATCCAACCGTACAGAAAGCCGGGACCAACATTTTATACTATTTAAAGACGCTTTGAAAAATGCATATTCTTTTCTGATGCATCGTTGTGTAAAATAACATGGTTGTTGACATAACAGTACCATAATAGAGTTACAGTTATATCACATTACAATCAACTTGTGCGACATCACTTGATTGTTGGTTATAAGAATTGTGAAGCGGCAAAATATTTTGTTTTCATGGTGCTTAGTAAAATATTCATGAACTTTTGAAAGAACGTATTACGATATTTGTTAAATTTATGTTTTTTTTTTTATTTCCGGTAGGATCAGGTTTGAAGTCTGAAAACTATAAACATGTAGTTTTTTAATTCATTTAGGTATGTCCCACTGCTGGGCAGACCTCCCCCAAATCCTCCCAGGTTCTCTTTTCGAGCGCCACTTCGGACCAGCCATCGCAGCGTGCGTTTAGTTCATCTCGCCATCGTTTCCTGGGCCGGCCACGGCGGCGCCATCCATTCTCAGGCATCCAGTGCATGGATATTTTTGCCCAGCGACTATCATGCATGCGGTTTACGTGACTCGCCTAATCCCATTTGAGCCTGGCAGCCTTTTTACCTACGTCGATTAAACTTGTGATGGAGACATGTAGTTAGTTCAGAAAAAAATCATTTTGTACGTAACCGTCAGTGCACGTATCCAACACGCAGCTGGCTAGTTTTGTTAGTATAAAAATCTAGCTGGATACGGCGGAATAACAATTTTTATTTTATTTTATGAATGCTGTTTGAGTTTCTGCAACTGACACATGTAAACCGCTGGTTCTCATAAAAAAATTCGTGGGTTAGAGAACGAGTTTGTCTGGCTTCGTTGTAATAACATGTATATATCGATGATTTTCTGTAGAACTCGTAATTATATTATCGAACAAACTTGCCTGATTTGGTGGGCAAACGAACTGCTTTATAAAGAAATGTAACACAAAATTAAAATAAAAACCAAAACCATAGTATAAACGTTTAACACTCGACATTTAACATTTGTGACTCGTTGCTGTGCCAAATACAATTGTTTAAACTGTATATTTTTGGCTTACTGCATCTTATCCTTAGAATTTAATTAGAACTTAAAACTGGGTATTTACCATGTTAATTGTTTTGAGTTTCCGATATTAATGAACATGTTAAATATCACGTTTTCAATTATAATAATACTGTTAGTGACTATGTCTGTATAAAAGTCAGAGACTGTTGTAGGTCCTCTCAAGTATTATCGCGAATCCAAGATGTTTAAAAATATGATGGCCCTGCTTTATGTCGCTCGTCTTAGCGGGGACACTACCGTGCCTTCAGGTGCCGATTATTTATCTTTACTAATATTATAAATAAACTAATATTATGGATTGATGTTTGTTATTTAATCTCGCCAAAACTTCTGTACGGATCTGAATTAAATTTGGTAAGTAAGATAGTTGGCATCCTGGTACAACACAGGCTGATGTTTATCCCGGAATTCCCACGGGTCGGGATTTACGCGGGCATAACTCTCTCGCGCGGACGAAGTCACGGGCAGAAACTAGTATATATTGTATATATCACCCCTAATATAGTGAAATATGTTAGCACAACATTGGTATTATGTACTTATATAGAAGCTGATACCGTTAGCTACCGAAAATAAATCTGTAATTTGAGAGGACGTGCTCTTATCTGTACGTGTATTGTCAGGATTTTATGGGTTTTGATAACAGAGAGCGAGTTTAAAATTAATCTACTTGTAACGCTGTTTCTGTAATATAATTACGTATATGGCTGATTGACACAGTCCACTCGAGCCAGGTTATTTTTTGCATTACATAATTCGCTTCTGCCTCTTAAGATACAGAATAACACTTAGTTTAAGAGGTAGAATTAAAATGTATTGTTGTAAATGATCTGTGTAAATAAACGTCGCATTAAACTAGGAGATCCCAGCCATACGCACAAAATGTTTTGGGAATTGATTATGCGTACAGCTAAGGAGCGGAATTCCCTGCCGAAATCTGTTTCCTGATAGCTATAACTTGGATGTCTTTCAGTCAAAAGCGAACAGGCTACTTCTAGGTAAGCTTGCTTCATCTTCGACCACATCGCTTATCATCATCGTCATCGGTGATAATGATCAAACGCGAGCTTATAAAAAAAGGCTACCACAGACGACACGACAATAAAAAAAAACAATGCGACGAACTTTTATAAATTGTTCTGTGTGTAGAAAAATCATACAGAGGGATTGACACACTGTCTGTTTAAAGCCGGCTCTACACGTTGGCCAACACAGTGGCGAATGTAGTGGCTAGGGCATGCTATTCGAGTATTCGAGTATTCGTTTTATTCGAGTATTCGCCTTTTTTTCTATTCGAATACTAAAAGACTAAGTATTCGAGTTATACGAATTTTACGAATAATGTTATTTGTTTGAATGGTAGTTATTTATTCTTATGGTAACCTTAAAACGATAGTGATTGATGAAAGCGATATTAGCAGTGGATTTTTAATATATAATTTGTAAGGAATTAATAACAAAGGTACGCAGAGTCGTAAAGTACTTTAAAAATTATTCCAAACGTACAGATCACCTCAAAACGTATATGACCTCACCAGAAATAAAGGGATCATCACTGCTTCTTGACTGCAAGACTAGATGGTCTTTGCTTGCTGATATGGTGACAAGGATTTTAAGAATAAAGGATCCCGTCCAGAAATGTTTAATAGATTAAAAGAACGATACAACATTTACGCCCCTTTCACACGGCAGTCAGTTTTTTGCAGGATCCCGTTTTCTGCAGGATCCCGTTTGATGGCGCATGTGTTTATATGCTAGCGTTCATACGAGCATCCCGCATGCGGGATCCTGCAAAAAACCGATCCGATCGAATTGTGCCATTCGGTTTTGTCACTAGAAACTGGATCCGTCATTCAGTAAAAAGCGGGATCCCGTTTAATCACAAACATATTTCAATAGCAGTGTTCACACAGCTTCCTGCGTCCAGTTTTTTGCTGGACACTGTTTTTTGCTGGACACTGTTTTTTGCTGGACACTGTTTTTTGCGGGATAGTGAAGTGGTAGCAGCCCGGGGGCTGGGTGACGTGCGGGTGTGGGGCCCGCCCCACACCCGCACGTCACCCAGTGCGTGTGTAGCGCTCGCGCATTGCTCTTTCTTTTTGACTCATCTCTTCTTAAATAGCTCATAAGATTCAGAAAAATACCCAAATTCGTGCGTTGTGTCAGAATAGGATGAACCCAGAATCTTCTATTTCGCTGCCGACACCGATAATACCAATAGACGTATACGTCCATTTCACCTGATAAACGGCGCAGGAATGGTCAAAAATATAAACAAACTATTTTTTGCGATGTTTTAAACTAACAAAACACTGATAATGAGGAGGATGATGTAATTTTGAGCGACATAAGCAGACATTAAAATGCAAATAACAAGAATTTAACAAAATCTATCAAAAAGCAATTGAAAGAAAAGTTTCAAGAATCTTTGCAAAATAGAGCTACCATTTCTACTATCCGACTGGTTACGAACGAAGATCAAGAAATATTCTTGCGCGTAGAAATGATACACACACACACACACATGTCACAGGCGTAAAAAAATATATTTCCCATCCCCCCAACCAGTGTAGAGCCCCAATGTGTATTTTCAGCGAGAAGGTTTATTTTAAACCATTTACGTTGTTTTTTCAACGACGACACGTTAGACGCACTCAGTTTCCTTCGATCTTTCTATTTAAATAAAAAATAAATAAGGTATTTTGTTCTTAAATTTGTGTTTTTTTAATTATGTTTATAATCAAAAGAAAAACTTATTAAAATACTTGTTGTTTTAATTATTTATGATCCGGAACACAAAATATTCGAAAAATTCGAAATACTCGAATTATTCGAATAGTTTGTGAGTCAATATTCGAAAAACTCGAATACTAAAATCAAACGAATATTGCATGCCCTAGTAGTGGCCAATGACTATTCGCCTACGTGTAGAGGGGATGTTTGTGCACCCAACATGCCCAAACACGCCGTCTACACGTTGGCCAATACGCATTGGCCACTAAATTCGCCACTGTGTTGGCCAACGTGTAGAGCTGGCTTTATTCGGAAGTTGAAAAATAGTTTTGTGTACATTGCATTGATATTTTCAACACACTTTTTTTCGGTTGGGAATATTATAGAATGACTTCTCCCGCTGCACGGTGGGCTGAAAATCGGCTTTCATAGACTTAGGCATTTTATTTTGCAAGTGCGAGTTTTTTTGCCGGATATCACTTCTATTAGTTATAACAATATACAAAAATGACACCAGAATTGATTCTGCACAGAAACGAAGGAATTATAATTTTTTTACGAAAATTTTGTATGGAGCTAGTATGAAAAATCGAAATATCTCTAAAACGGCAGCGATAACCGTAATATCCTTATAGGGGGTTATAGTACTAATTATTTATGATTTTTTGACATACGTTACATAATGGTTGTAGATGCCTTTTTTTAAAAAAATCGTCAAAATATTTTTATTTATTTTTACATATTTAAACGTTCCTTTTAGTGTTTAAGTTGAAGAATTCAGAGCTTTAACAACTCTTATCATAAAATAGCATCACCCCTATAGACCTGAAGGACTAGACAGAGGTGTGTAGTGTCTTGTTGATCTTGTAAGATTTCCAACAATACCAAATAGTTGAATATCAGTGTCAAAGTGCCCATGCTGTCGCTTCTTTTTGAAAGATAGGGGAATGAAATTGTTAATTGATCATACCCTAAAAGTATGATTACAACATAACCGGACACATAATAATAATAATATCCTTATAGGGGATTATAGTACTAACATTATTTATTTTAACATATGAAACTGTTCAAAACGATCCATGAACTGTGTCAAAGTTAAGAACATCGTTAGGAAGCATGCTTTTTCCCCAAATATTAAGAATATGTGAAAAAAAAAGACTGTATATAAACTTTTTATTGATAGGTAATTTAAATAAAACAGAAGTAACAAAAATAATATCTAATAAATTCAATTATACAAAATACATATTTGAAACTATAATTTATGAAATTATTAACTAAACATATTGGTACAATAAACTAACATAAATAACAAAAGAACATAAAGAAAAATAATTAAATTTTACAAATTTTCTTTACAACTTTCGTTGTCGGACTCCAATTCCGAGTCAGAATCCAGATCGGATATACCTACAAACTCGAACTCAGTTTCCGGAAACTGTATTAGGTCGAGAGTTTCAGCAAAAAAGGTTGTCTTCCTTTTGGCATCTAACTTCGGCCTTTGTGCACTTAGAAAAGGATCCGAAGAAACAACAAGCATATTTAGGATATCTTGATTAGAATCTTGCCTGCTTCTTTTCCGCGAATGATGTTCCCGGAACCTCCTAAAATCTTTGTTTCGAGACTCTGAGGCTTCTTCCGAGAGAGTCCCAATCGGGACAATATCAAAATACAAAAATATTTATTTTTACAAAATACAAAATATTTATTTTTTATAACCAAGAAGTTTTGAATTAGTTAGTGATTGGAGCCTCCTTTTAAGCAAGTAATGCCTGTGTTAGGAGACTCCGAAAAAAATAATATCCGAATATCTCCGAAAATATCATTTTTTTCGATTATGTCAGCTCCGTGTATTCATAGTTTATGTACGGTTGATGACATGTAGTACCAGTCGTATAATTCCACGTACTTTTCTGCTGTTTTGCGAGCAAAATCTTTAAATTTGATGACATCGATCTTCTCACCAGATGTTATTGCTTGCAAAATAACAGCAAATCTTTTTATCAGGTTTTGATCCAACCCAGTAATAGCTGCAGTTTTATTGGGAAACTCGAAAAACTTCCTTGCGGTATTCCCGTCATTGGTAGTTCCCGAGCCTTGTTTTACTATATCAATTAACAGATTGAGCTCCTCTTTAAATTTATTTTGAATGTTTTTTTTTCTGTTTTGTAACATATCTTTATGCTCATTACTTCTTGCTGCCCACTGTTTGAAGTCAAGTCTGTACGCAATGTGTAACAGACATTCCATGCAATTTATACGGGCATGTAGGGATGATAGGCCAAATTCATATATGTCAGAACACACAGTTTTTGATGTTACAGCATCTAAGTGGTTCATTTCTGTTGGTTTTGCAAAGCACAGGTAGCATGATGCATTTGATCTAGCTTCAGAAAGGTACGTGCAGACTTTTGCATCGATCATTGTCATCATTAGTTTATGAGTCACCCTGTTACTATTAATGCACTCTGTGGGGTTAAGGGCCTCAATTTCCTCATCCATTTTTCTTTTGTTATCAATGACAACTGCATGGCTTTCTTTTACAAAAGTGAACTGAACCGGACGACAATAAAAAGTTGAGCATGGTTTCGGGTTTGTCCATATAGTATTATCTCCATCTGTCAGTTTCAGTGGCACCAAGGAGGTCATGAAAATGCTTGAATCATCATGCTCACCGTCCATTTTCTGCTTGTATCGGCTTTGATTGGAAGCACCATCAAATCCCCACTTCGATATCAGCTTTAACTGCTTATTTTCCACATTATCAGAAAGACTTTGAAGAATCCGCTTCACCGTGATGTCAAGTAAAGCTTGAAGTGTAATTCTAGCTGATGAATCCGTAACTGATACTGATTGATTAGGAGGGTAGCATGCAAGCTTAGTTTGTTGCAGTTTATAGTAGGATGGGTAAATATCCTTAGCACCTTCCCGAATGGCAGTCTCTCGCAACGTAATATATTGCCACTTTGAAAGCTTAAGTGAAAGAAGCAATCCAAGTGCTTTCTCTGGTGTAAATATTACTGTTTTCTTAATGCTTTCCTTGATTTTAACGGCAGCTTCTGGATTTTTGATCATATAATTGATTACAGATGCGATATCTTCATAACCTTCTTCTTTTAAACGTGCTGCAGCTGCATATGCCAATTCACAGGAATCCTCGCCTATGTGCTCACTAGTTCTTCTCTTTTTCTGTTTGCTTCCCAGATCTTTGAATGGTTTTCGGGACCTTTTTGTCATTGTTCCAACAGTCGATGATGTCGAAGGTTCTGGAGAGACTGAGCGTGCTCTTGGTATCTCATCAACAGTTGGTTCTTGATTTATTAAAGTTTGCACGCAACTCGGCCAATCAATATTTGCTTGCAACCACTCTCCGTACGTATTTCTAAACTTATCAAAGAATCGTTTAGATTTCTGCCACCTGTTTAAAGCAGCTCGCGTGAATCTCCGGCAAAATTCTTTGAGAGTTACTTGATCTTCGGCAGAAAGGCAATCGCCTATGCGGGACACAATTGCACTAAACAATACTTCATGATTAAATGAAGGACACTCACTTTTTAGAAGAACAAACAAATCTAAGTTGGTGATTAAACTTTCCATTCTAAGATTTTGTAGTCGCAAAGCAAATAGTTTTAGTGTTAGCAGTTACACGGTTGTGAACAATCTAAATTATGGAACAAAATTATAGCCCTTTTATTGTATAAAGTCAATAATTAGTTAACTACCCTCATTAAAGTTATAAAAGATATGATAATAAAAATTTATAATCGTCAAAAACATTTCGTAGAACTCATAGTAGAACTAATCAACATTAGCAAATCACATTAGCTCACTAATTATAAAAAGGTGAATGCAGTTCTTAGTTGGTATTGTTGCGAGATATTTCAAATCATTTAATCACTTAATAGGCTCATTAGAATCAGAAGACTACAACCATCATTCTAATTACTTAATTACTTGTCATCAGACTCATTAGATGACTACACAATATGTTATTTTGTATTTTGAACGTATGCAAGGTTTTAAAATTCCTTTTGTGTCGATATTATTATGTGTCCGGTTATGTTGTAATCATACTTTTAGGGTATGATCAATTAACAATTTCATTCCCCTATCTTTCTAAAAGAAGCGACAGCATGGGCACTTTGACACTGATATTCAACTATTTGGTATTGTTGGAAATCTTACAAGATCAACAAGATACTACACACCTCTGTCTAGTCCTTCAGGTCTATAGGGGTGATGCTATTTTATCTTAAGAGTTGTTAAAGCTCTGAATTCTTCAACTTAAACACTAAAAGGAACGTTTAATATGTAAAAATAAATAAAAATATTTTGACGATTTAAAAAAAAAAAAAGGCATCTACAACCATTATGTAACGTATGTCAAAAAATCATAAATAATTAGTACTAAAACCTCCTATAAGGATATTACGGTTATCGCTGCCGTTTCAGAGATATTTCGATTTTTCATACTAGCTCCATACAAAATTTTCGTAAAAAAATTATAATTCCTTCGTTTTTGTGCAGAATCAATTCTGGTGTCATTTTTGTATATTGTTATAACAAATAGAAGTGATATCCGGCACAAAAACTGGCACTTGCAAAATAAAATGCCTAAGTCTATGAAAGCCGTTTTTCAGCCCACCGTGCGCTGTGGGTGGAGCGGAAGGTTGTGTCAGACTTCTACTGACTATAAACCCACCCTGTTCCTTCAGCTGCCCTTAAGTGGCCGCGGTATCTCGTTAGAACATTGCTGCAACCCTATTACAATACTAGTGGAGTCAAATCAAAATGGCCGATATGATTCAGTGATACTGATTCACTGTTGCACTCGCACAGATAAACTGCCAATGTATTTATGTCCTGCGCCAATGACGAATAAAGGATAAGCTTTGCGTTTTACTGGCTCAAGTACACTTGTATTGATAGTAAAACTTTATTTTTATTTATTGCTTTTACCATATATTTTATTAACTACTGTATTAGTAGCGCGGGACTTCGCTCCCATTCACTTTATCTAACTTTATAATAAAAAAAAAAAATTTTAGCAAAAAATAGAACCGACTTCCATATAAAAACACTACAAAGGCAAAAATAACTTTAATTTCGGAAGGCGGTGTCAAAAACGAAAATATATACAAAACTAAAGACACCGCCTTCCGAAATTAAAGCTATTTTTGCCTTTGTAGTGTTTTTATATGGAAGTCGGTTCTATTTTTTGCTAAAAAGTTTTTTTCACGCTTTTTAGTGGGTCGGTTTGTAATTTATCTAGTTACAAAAGCCAAAATGTCAACTACTTATCACCTTTTACAAAATATTGCTTTTCCCGGTGCAGAGCCGTTAATTTTTGAGGAGTTCTCCTGGTACATCATCATCAGCTCTACTTCACCATATTGTGACGAGCATAAAGTGCTTAACATCCATATTCAAGTAATCTAATCGCAATCAACGAAATACTTAGGCCGTGCGCGCACTGCCTTGCGGTGGCCGCAATTCCGGTAGTTCTACCGCACCGGTAGACTGACCGCAGTGCGCGCACGACCTTATTATTGCGTAGTTTCGGTGGCCATCTGGGGTCTTCATCACCAGTTCCACTTCCTCAAATGGTGCTTTTCGAGAGCAACTGCACAAGGTACTATAAGAAATACCCAAAACGCTATAGGTGTGCCTATAATATTTGAAGAGTTCCCTCGAGTTCTCCATGATCCCATCATCAGATCCAAACGTGACGACAATGAGACCAACTAGAAAGTATACCCTTTCAAACAAAAAAAGAATTTTTTAAATCGGTCCAGCCATCTCCGAGTTATGAGGTAACATACATAAAAAAAAAAAGTTCAAGACGAATTGTAAACCTCCTTTTTTTGAAGTCTGTTAATGAATCGCTAAATGTGTTGCTAAGCTCAAAACACGAAAACGGCTGGACCGATTTGGCTGATTCTTTTTTGTTGTCTGGTTTTGTCAGGAGATAAGAGATAAGAACCTTACTTATGAAAAAAAAAAGTAGGAAATGTCTCAAGGGTAGGGGTAGGGGTAGGGTACGGTACGGTAGGATATTGGTTGGTGGTTGTAGGGTATTGGTAGGGTAGGGTAGGGGTATTGTAGGGTTTGGGTAGGGTAGGGGTAGAGTAAGGTATGGGTAGGGTATCGGTAGGATAGGGGTAGTGGTATCGGTTTGGTAGCGGTAGGATACCAAGCGAACGAAGTCGCGGCGAGTCAGCTAGTTTACAATAAAATCATAAGCTCATTGTTTTGCGGTTTGGTAATAACATTCCTCAAGCTTCAAGCTACTTTCATAGCAAATTTCATCCAAATCCACCCAGTACTTTCGAAGATTAGCACGTTGAAACAAACAAACGTTTCCGCTTTATAATATTAGAACTAAACTACAAATTGAGGGTGGTAATGTTCTAACGATATACCGCGGCCCCGGAATTTAAGGGCAGTGAAGCAGCAGGGTGGGTTTTTAGTCAGTAGAAGTCTGACACTGCCTTCCACTCCACCCAGAGCGAGAAAAAAATGGACGCGCTAAGAAATGGAATAACGGCCTTTATGACACATCGAAAAATGACTGAAATGGTCACGAAACGGCGGTTTTATAAATTCCAACGCCGATAATGACTTCATTCGGGGAAGTATCGCAACGCCTGCAGCGATCGCTCACCCACGTGTTGGCCTACTGGACTTACAGTCTGTGGCTTAAATGAAATAGCATTTGTAACGAAGGTGTAGGGAAAATAGGTTAATTCAGTGCCGGCAGTGCAAGAATACGTACTTGAAACTTAAGCAGAGATGTATTGAGAATAACTTTGAAATGAACATTCCAAGTAACGATTTGAGTCCAGCAATAAAATATTGCTTCAGTAGTTTTTGCATGATCGAGTAACTTTCATTACTTTGCTCACTAATCTTTACAAACTTTGGCATAGTGTCTGTTATCTAATCATCTACATTAGTTTATTCTTTAGTAGATTGCCAACTAAAATTATGTAGCTGGAATGCTAGGGTTCCACATCAAACTTGACAAGTGACAACATTAGACTTCAACCGAGCACGACCAACCAAGCGTTGCTGAAATTTGAAAATCTGTGGCGTGGTGTGTGGCGGCTATTACATAAATACGAGGTCCCATAAACACCGAACATATAACGTGACGGTTTTAACCAAATAGTCCAATTCGTTAGTTCATTACTATCATCGAATTGGTGACAGCTTCACGCAATTTGATTGGATAGGCTCTCGTGTGGTTAGTACCGGAGTGCCTACGGATAAACTAAATCCGTGTCGGACAGCGTCGAGTGCCGATCGAACGGATTACTGGACAGGATACAATGTACCATACCGTCTCGATGTAACGGTTTTAACGTCTTAGCTTTATGAATTAATAAAAATAATCAGCATAGGATCAAAGAACCTCTCTATGAGTGGGAATGGACCACAAATATTTTTCTAGAAAAGTTGGGTACTTCTAGGTAAGCGTGTTTCATCTCCGACCACATTGCTTGCTATCAGGTAAGACGGAAGTCAATCACGAACCCATCATAAAAAAAAATATCAGACAAAATTTTATGTTGACCATTAGCAAACTGATTAAATTTAAAAAAAAATAAAGAAGCATTCAGAAGTTGAGTTTGTTTGTATCTGTTTGATATTTCACATCTAGAAATAATTACAATTACAAATAACCTTTATTGCTGATATTATAATATGTACATACAATTATAACCATTATTACAGTCTTTTTTAAATAATTTACTTGCGCATGCTTAAATATTATGTCACAATATTATCATGCATTCAATTTTATAATGATTAACAATTATCTATTTATTAATACTTGAAGTAAAAACTTCCTTTTACGAAAATTATGCAGACGGAGAAGTATGAAAATTAGCACAGTTAAAGATTATATAGAGGAGTGCAGAACTCTAATATTTTTTTATAATAATGCTTTCGAAATAGTTTGAATTATGGTCGAATTTTGACCAATAAGCAACCACTTGAAAAATAATTCGTTGAACATTAATAAAATATAACCCTTTAAAGTAGAAGGACATTAGAGTACTAAAGTGACGGAACCATTTGGTATCTAAATATTTTTTGTAAGTATGTGGTCCATTTTATGTTCAAATTACTACGACGTCGCCCCAAGTACGTATAAAACAACATGGATAATGGAATTATTGCTATGCGGGCTCTGACGTCACGCGAGGACTCTGATCCCCAAATCGTGTCAGTGGTGTTACAATCGGATTAAATGTTACTAGCACTGGACGTTGGAATAATATTTTATGAAATATTAGCTTCTGGCCGCGACTTCGTTCGCGTTGGAACGTTTTCTCACGTAAATCCCGATTCCGGGATAAAAACTAGCCTCTGTGTTATTCCAGAATGTCAAGTAAGAATAATAAAATAAATAATAATCTTTATTACCCAAAAAAAGTTACACAGCAACACATGGTTAAATAAAATATAAGCATAAAATTAACAACAAAAATAACATGTGACTAGAAACACTGACTCCTAAAGGAATATATCCCTGTATCTTAGGAGTCAGTCAAACATCAAGCGCAAGCAGACCACTATATACAGATTGAAAACAAAGATATTAAAGGTTATATTCTTACCAAATTTCATTCCGATCCGTTCTGTAGATTTTGCGTGAAAGAGTAACAAACATCCATGCATTTATACATCCATACTCACAAACTTTCGCTTTTATAATGTTATTAAGGTAAGATTTGTATAGATGACGAGAGATTACAATTAAATGTTGATCGTTTTTAAATTGTGATGTCGTCTGTCCATCTAGTTACAGGTCTTCCTCTTTTCCGAGTGCCTGTCGGGCCTGGCCATGACGTCATGCGGATTGTCCATCGCTCGTCGCTCATTCTCGCTACGTGACCTGCCCATCTCCATTTTAATTTTAGAGCGTAGGTTTAAGCATCTATTACTCCTGTTTTTTGCCTGATGGTAGTGCGACGAATTTTCTGACAATTCCTGATTTTTGCGACACTTCTCTCCATGCTTCGCTGGCAGGAGGTGATTTTATTTTTGACAACAATGATTAACAAATTGAAAAAAGCAACAAAGTGAAAATTTTACAAAGAGATTTAGTTTGACAAAGTTTCTCGCCGCGTCTGTCTGTCTGTATGTCCATGGTACACGCAAACACTCCTCATAGATTTCATGCGAGTTTCACCAATGATAGAGTGATTCTTGAGGGAGATTTTAGTGTATAAATTTATTAAGGTGTGAATTAGCAGAATGAGACCGAGCGAAGCCGGACCTGGTTGCTAGTTATAATAAAGATTGTTAAAATGATTGAAAAATCGTTTTATGTATATAAAGATAGAATATCAAAATATAACAAAGGTTTTCATTTCGCTAAACAAATACTCTTCCACGCAAATAAAGCCGCGAGAAAAAGCTCCATATAAAAAATATCTACTCGTAATTGACACACCTTCATTGGAAAACCATTATACCAACCGGATTATCATTTCAATAAGATAAGAAAAATAAAATGCACGTGTAATCGATTAAAGTGATTAAATAATGAGACGAGTGTCTCTCTATCTCTTTTATATCTCTTTCTCGGGATTAAATGTAAGTTAAAGGCCGGGGCTAATAAATATAATTGCTTTTATTTCAACATTTAGTATTTCTCTAAGCTGCTTAACGATGTTAAAATAATTAGTTTTTAATCTGAACTGCGCAAGTTTCATAGAAATGATTTCATAGTTTTCATAGAAATCTTTTTTTCTTATGTGGTATCAGTTGAAAGTGGGCAGTTATTTAAACTATTTCTTTAATTTAGTTTTTTTATGGGACAAGATCGTGCTCTTTATTTTTATAAAAATTGTATTCCATGTATTGTCGCTGCTTTCCAGGATTACGCCCTGTGCAAACGAATTCCCCGAGACAATACAAATTCGTATTTTATTTATGTGGATTGTTCTAACTGTTATATTATTTATAGAAGAATATTTATGACTACGCGTTGTCTCATTGTCGCGTCATGTCTACTCAGAGCATTAAGATTGGATATTTATGACCGAAACTGTTAAGTACATATTTACGAATTAATCACCATAGCTAATGAATCGGAAATTGTTTTAAATTCGGACTGCAACACGAACGGTGACGCGCCATCGTTACATGGCGGACGTCCCACCCATACGCACAATACGTTTGGGCAATACTATCAGTCGAGTATAATAGATTTGGATAGTATGTTGTACAGCTATCCTAATCTATACTAATATAGCGGAAAAGTTTGTTTGTTTGAACCCGCTAATCTTCGAAAGTCGTGGGTGGATTTGTATGAAATTTGGTGTGGAAAGAGCTTGAATTTTTAGGAGGGTTATGGGCGATAGGTAATTATTGCCCGACCGCAATAAAGGGTTATAGATAGATAGATAAAACTTTATTGGTAAATTCTACGGGAGCGAAGCACCGTGTGACTGACTATATTTGTGGTCCAGAGTGCCATGCTACATGCATTGTCAAACAACTATTATTCTGAATTATTCCGCCAAGTCAGTTCCATCATTGAACTACAAGGAAAACGGCGATGCGCCATCGTTACATGGTGAACATCCCACCCATACGCACAAAACGTTTTGCGAATACTTCCATTGTGCGTACGGTTAATGCCTTGATCACACGTACCGAGCAAACGGGCGAAGACAGTGCTCTCGGCCGAGTACTCGGTAGGTATAAACATGGCGCCGAGTGCTCTCTCTGACTGACTGTCCTAATTTCAAATGATGTGTGAACAGCTACCCGCTTATATCACTGTCTCGGCCGAGAAACATTTTAATGTCTCGCCCGTTTGCTCGGTACGTGTGTTCAAGGCATAAGGAGTGGAATTCCCTGCTGGAGTCTGTTTCCTGATCGCTATAACCTGGGAGTCTTTAAGTCAAGAGTGAATAAGTTACTTCTAGGGAAGCGTGCTCCATCTTCCACCACATCATCACTACAAGTTGAGATGGTCTGATCCCACTAATTACCGTCCTATAGCACTTTTACCTACCGCCTCAAAGATATTTGAAAAAGCGATGTGTAACCGTGTTTATTCGTTCTGTGAAAAATACGACATTTTTAACGAGTCACAAAATGGTTTCCGGAAAAAACGTTCTACAGTTCTAGCGGTGTATAAGTTTATTCAGGAAGCAATTAATCTAATTAACAAGAAAAAATACGCAGTAGGGATACTGTTAGATATGACAAAGGCTTACGATAAAGTGCAATATGATATCTTACTTAATAAGCTACAAGGAATAGGGATCCGTGGAAAATCTCTCGAATGGTTTAAGTCTTACTTAGAAAATAGAGAACACCAGGTCGAGATTGAATACTACAACGAAAATACAAAGTCAATAGAATATATTCGATCGGAGAGTAATAAAATTAACGCCTCCATCCCCCAAGGAAGTGTTATTGGCTGCCTATTATTTATAATTTATATAAACGACCTCCCAAAAATCATAAATGAGTCATGTGTTCTATTCGCTGATGATCTCTCAATACTTACTTCATGCCAAAACAATATTAACTTAACGGAAGCACTTACAAACACACTTAACAAAATAATAACTTGGATGGATGAACACAACCTCGAAATTAACTTTAAAAAAACTAAAATCATGTCCTTCCACCCGCGTCAAAAAGCTCCTTTAGACATAAAATTCATCTATAACGACATAAGAATAGAAACAGTCCAAGAATTCAATCTACTCGGCCTATCGATAGATACAAATTTAAACTGGGAATCGCACATTAAAAAAATTCGGTCCAAATTATCAAAATTTGCTTATGCCCTTCGTGAAATTAAAAAAACTACAAATCTCCACACTGCTCTGGTTACATATTATGCTTACGCATACGCATGGTTAAGTTATGGCGTAATACTATGGGGAAACAGTACACATGCACCAACACTTTTCACACTACAAAAACGACTCATCAGAATACTGGTAAACATAGAGAACACAGACAGCTGCAAACCTTACTTCCAAGAACACAAACTTTTAACCCTTCCCTGTATTTACATCTTGGAAATATGCAAATTCGTTAGACACAACCAACACTTATTTACTACACGAGAACACATACAATCTCAATATACACTACGACACAAAAATAGGCTTAACTTACCTGGGGGCTCTAAACTGAAATTACACTCCACAAGCACCTTAGTAATGTCAGTAAAAATATACAATAAATTGCCAGATATAATTAAAAATGAACAAAAATATAATATATTTATAAATAAATTAAAACAATTTCTCACCTATAAATGTTATTATGATGTAAATGAATATTTCAGTGATAAATAAAATAAATGTATAAAATATAATATCTTAAAAATGTATAGAACCTATGTATTTTATTTTATTTTATTTTATTTTATTAGGGATAACAAACAACAGAGTATTTAAAAATTAACAAAAAAGCTTAAGATTTAGATGTAACAAATACACTGCTCACAACATTATCCACAGATTGTTATATGAAATAACTAGTTGCAAGACATCAGGCTTACAAAAAAATAAAATAAAAACTAGGGCAAACTGAATAAAACTAAACTTATAGATACATAAAAACACATTCACATACATTATAGAGTAAGCATATATACATTATAATTATGCATAATTAGCTTTAGCTTCCTTATCTTTTAAGATTGCAGTAGTATATTGTAGGAGTAGTTTAAGTTATAAACATATACACATTTTATTTATAATAATTGTAAAGCCCTCTTCCTTTATTATAATCCTTTATTATAATTTGCTGTGCCCGACAGGGTCCACAATCATCTGTAAACTATGTATATTTTTGTATGCACCTACCACCTAAGTTCACATTGTGGAACGCAATAAATGATTGAGTATTGAGTATTGAGTATGGTGGTCAAACGAGAGCATCTAACAATAAAAAAAGAACACACTGAAGATTATTTCATCCAAGAAGGTCTCCAAAAATAAGAAGTTCTAAGTATTTTAACTATGCGTATATAGTTACTAAAGCGGGGCTTTAGGCTCCCCCTCGAACTCAACCCCGGCCGTGTCGGAGACCGGAGTGCCCTAATTTCCGAGTTCGCTTCACACGCCAGATTCAAACTTATTTTTTGTTTCAGTTTCGTTCGAGCTTCCTTTGGCTTCGATTTCGTTGAAGCTATTGTAATAATAAATTTATTTCTGACTAGGTTGTGTGGAATGTTAGTAGGTAATGCAATGAACTTAAAAAATATATAATAATAAAACAAAAAACTATTTGTCCTATATGGATCCAACGCCTCCAAACAGGACTCTCTTTATATATAGGTATATATATTTTAAGAAAATTAGCAATGTGGGTAGAATTTACTTTACTAGCAATCTTTTTAACCCTGGAGGGTGTCTGAAGTGGGTTCACAAAATAGTGAAATGGGCGGAGTTCGAACCCGTGACCTCTCGATCACAAGTCCGACACCTTAACCATTGGGCTACTGACGCTTCGTAGTATGTTCAACAATGACCCTCAGTTAGCTGTTAAGACTGTTTCTCATACAGCACATCAAAAATGCTGCTCTTTTTCTAATTAAGGCTTAATATCCATCTACTTAAGACTGCAAAGATCGCTGACGCACTTCTATTGCGAGACAGCCCCGTCAATATCCTGAAGACATTGTTGTACTGAACTTCCATAATGGTAAATTGACCCATAGGTTGCAAGTAAGAATTGCAACCTATGGGTCAATTGCACGCGCCGGGCGTGATTGGCAGATCTCATCTTCTTGCGTCGCACTCTTCCGTGTCTTGACCTCTTCCGTGGATCATTTTCACTACTAAATAAACGCATAAAATAAAAAGACACGAAAGACAAGAAAATTCCGAAACAATTTCGACTCAGTAGATGACACGTGGACCATTCTTTCTGCTATAAAGGTAGCCTTCGACGGTTAGCCGAGAGAGATGAAGCGACTTGCTTATTCGCGACAGTCACGCAAACCACACATATTAAACATAAATGACTGACCGGCGATTTTACTTTGTCCACCGCAGTTTACCCGTACAACCGTGACATGCTTTTCTAACATTCTTGTAGTAGTTTAGACTTATCTCGTATTGAAAAATATGGATAGTACTTTTTTTTTGTTTTGAATGTCTAAGAACTGTTTTAACCTAGATAAATAATGATAATATTATTCAATTATTGTTTCATGAAGTTTTTGAAATAAGGATTTATATTTATACCTATAGTTTCTGAGTTGTCAGATGACGACTACGAAATTGTGATGTACCTAAAAAATTTAATCAATTCAGGAATAAAATCGATAAACGATGTAAACAATTTTTTTAAATACTATGGGGCCGTTCAAGTATTACGTAAGCACATTTTTTGCAATAATTAACCCACCCTCCCCCTCATCAGCAAAAGTAAGCAAAGCTCTAATTTGGTACAATCGATTGATTCACAAGCAGCAGTTATAAGTCTAGAAATAAGGAATAGGTTTGGAATAGAAGTCTGTAACGCACATAATATTCATTTAAATAAACTTTACTGACACGGAATTCAACAATTCATTATTTGTAGGAATCCCCGAAAATGCATTTCGTTTTGAAGCATAGACAATGTGTGTTGCTATATGTGTAAAAAATTTAATAATTACTGCTGACGTAATCACCATCTATATCCCCCCACCCCCCCGTCATCAAAAATAAGAAAAGCAGACCCCCACGCCCCCCTATAGTGCTGTGTACGTGTGAAAATAACAAAAACTAGCGGGGCGTGAAAAATAAAACGAATAGATCATGATAATATTTTATTATTTTTTGCAATAGGTCTCTGTAGGTTTTTGTTGTACCCATTCCAACGGGGTTTAGGTCGCAGTGGTGTGGAGGCGGTCTTTTTAATAGTACCTAACCTCGCGCAAATTATTAACATTATCATCACATGAAACAATTTCCAAAAGAGTGGCTTTTATCGTCTTTGGTTAGATATGAATATTTTTAATAAAAATAGATTTAATTATAGTAAAATCTAGTTACTACTTCAAAATAAAAGATAATAGTATGAATTTTATCATTTATTTATATTTCTCACGATAACAAATCGCTTATTTATTATTCAATTGATTGAATCCAACACTATTAGGTTAAATAGGGTATCATTATTTTAGAAAGTGACACTAGCTTATATCAGTTTACTGCATCGAATTAAAAGTCTGGGTGTAGTAATGGTTTTTCTTGTAGTTTGTTTAAGTTTTTTTTTAGGGTTCCGTACCGAAAGGGTAAAAACGGGACACTATTACTAATTCCCCGTTGTCTGTCTGTCACCAGGCTGTATCTCATGAACCGTGATAGCTAGACAGTTGATATGCTCACAGATGATGATTGCAGTTGCCGCTATAACAACAAATACTTAAAAACAGAATAAAATAAATATTTAAGGGGGACTCCCATACAAAAAACGTGATGTTTTACCGTTTTTTTATAGATAATGGTACGGAACCCTTAGTGCGCGAGGCCAACTCGCACTTTCCGGTTTTTTATATGATGCCAACGCAATTAGAATTTTTGAAACAGGACTTAAATAGTCGCTTACCATTACAAATACTTAGGTCTAGGTACAACCGATTAACATACAACCGGTCATAAAAATTATGTTCAAGAATAACTTAAATAAATATTAGTCACCGTTGCATGTTGGTGTTTTGCAACGCACTGACTCATTCTACCTGAGAAGTTTTGGCTTATTAAAACGCATCAGTGTCCTTTGTTTCTTGAAAAATTGCTGGCTCTGATCCGTGAGATATTTTTCTTTTTTGATATGCTCACGTTTGACCACCATCTCACCTGATGGTAAGTGATGATGTGGTCGAAGATGAAGCACGCTTACCTAGAAGTAACCTATTCACTCTTGACTTAAATACACCTGGGTTATAGCTATAAGAAAACACATAGTTACTCCAGCAGGGAATTGCACACCTTAGCTGTACGCACAGTAAAAGTATTCCCAAAACTTTTTGTGCGATTATTTTTGGCTGACCTATTAAGTGCAATTTTGAGGGGTCTGATCTAATGCATTGTCTGTTGTCTCTAAAATAATCAGCTAAGTCAATAGTCATAAGTACCTACCCAAAAAAACGGGTGAAAGAAAACCATGGCTAAAAAGAAGATTAGGATGAAATTTGGTATCTATGCATGTAAGAATATGAGATGGACCGGTGATCCTTGAAGAATTCGTATAAGAATGTGGTGATGGCCGCCGCAAACGAATTTAGTTTTAATTACCTATCGTGTATCTGAGCATAATGCGACTGATTATGAAATACTAGCTTATGCCTGCGGCTTCGCTCGCGTTTTAAGTTTTTTTCAGCTTTATAACACATAGCTCTAAACCCTACTCCAAGGCAGGGCCGGTTTAACCATTAGGCGGAGTAGGCAACTGCCTAGGGGCCCCGCATCAACTAGGGGCCCAGGCCCAGTGCACGCACCAAGAAAACATGTTTCTTCGAACGAGAATTTGATGTGCGTGTGAACTTAGGGACCTCACTGTTATCTCACCAAATAGAAATCGTTTTATTTAGTAGTAGAATTAAGACAATTTAGAACAAATCTGGGAATAAGTGAACAAATATATTAAGGCCGTGCGCGCACTGCCTTGCGGTGGCCGCAATTCCGGTAGTTCTACCGCACCGGTAGACTGACCGCAGTGCGCGCACTTCTATGACACTCCATACTTCACAAATTTTGCGGTACCGCAATTCCGGTAGTTCTACCGCACCGCAAAATTTGTGAAGTATGCACAGCCCTTAATGTGCGTTTCTTCAGTTCACACACGATTTGGTCAGTCAAAGTAAGAAAAGGGGCCACGAGAATGCCATTGCCTTAGGGCCTCTGACAAGGTTAATCCGGCTCTGCTCCAAGGTCTAATCCATCTCTGTACCAAATTCACAGGCACATAGGAGTTGCTTTCGCATTTATATTATTTAGTAGGGATTATTTACAAGTCAATGGAAGTGCAAATAACCTAACGGGTAACGTGTCAGCTTTGTGACCGAGAGGTCGCTGGTTCAAACCTTACCCGTTACACTATTGCCCTGAATGAACCCACTCCAGCCAGACACAAGCATATTTAGCTTAGTTGGAGGAGTTAACAGGATTGCTAGTAATGTGCATTCTACTCACATTGCTAGTTCACTTAATAAAAAACTTATCAATGAATCTGATGAACCAAACTGAGATTAAACTGAACAGTGTTTTAGCTAAAGGTATCCATTATAGTTTATGAATGAATAAAGATTGAGGTTGAACCTTGCTCGCGCCACTCAGATTCATAAAGTATTCAGACCCCATATTTGATCGCTGCTTGCGCTGATAGACTACACTTCCGTTCAATAAATCACTGTCTATAGTGTTTCATATATTTATTTTCTATGTTTTTGGTTGCAGGTACGCATTGAGCGCAGTTTCTATTGGTGGTATATAGGTGGTAAGCGTAGAAGTTGTGCATGCGTTTATTTAAGATACGAGGGCTGTTGTTATTTCTGCCGGGGACGCGGTAATGATCTAAGAAGATACCGGGGCCCCGGAATGCAAGGGCAGCTGAAAGAGCAGGTGGGTTTTTAGTCAGTAGAAGTCTGACACTCCCTTGCGCTCCAGTCTTTCAATGATTTTCACACCCGAAAAATGCGCTATTTTTAAGTAAAAAACCAAGACTCGCAGAAAGTCTCGATATCGCAATGCAACAAAATGCGTTTAATATTTGCCTATAAAAATGGTCATTATAATAATATATACCTACAGTCCCATTGTCGCATCCCGAAGGTCTAAGAGACTCTTTTTCAAATCGAGTTACGTACTATACTAAACACTCACCAATACAGAACCAGTATCCATTATTAATTTAGTTTTTGAAGTTATTATTTTTTTGAAGAAATGGAGTATGGTCGACTAACTAAATACAGCCTACTTTTGAAAACTTTGGTTTGTAGGTGGCTCTTTATTCCGAAGTTAAATAATACAACCTGTATTTAGTTCGACTATTAGTGTTCTGAACGGATCTCATATTAACATATTTTTCATAGTCGAATACCAAAGTTTGATGTCATCATGACCTTTACGTTAACTGCTGTACAAATCTATTGAGATTAGATTTTTAAAATAGCTGCATTTATTGTTCAATTTTAAAATATACCATTCATATTTTTTATCCATTCACATTCAGTAATCACACGAGAATATAAGTCACCTTTATTTTCAAATCAGTAAACCGTTGAGAATTACACCAACCATGAAGTTTGCAACCTGATCATAGCAATTACTTCACCCAATACATTCTGGCTGGAAGTCTTCGATGAGCAACCTATTTGTAATCTTGTCATGTTTAAAACACGGTTGAAATTTGCGTGTGTCGTGTTTGACAAATAATAAATTGTGAGTACAAGAATGCATTTTAAAAAGTTGGCATAGTGTTGCGCTGACCTTGTGGTCTTGTCATGCAGTTTCGATAGTAGGAATAATATGACTAACGGATGACCATGAAACAATTATCTTGTTTTAACTCACATATGACTGCTACAATTGCAATATACATTGTTATTTTTAGTAGAAAAGAGTTGAATTTGGTAATGAAGGAGTATATTTTTTGGAATAATTAAATAATAATGTTTATTTTGCAAATAGGTTATAAAAACACTTTTACACGTCATTTTTTCGAGTGTTCAGTCAGTGTTTCCTAACTGACTACTCTGAGCAGAAACACCGAAACAAACTCAGACTTCAACGTCTTTTTTGAAGTCCATACAATATGTAGTGATCAAATCATATGGGAACCATGTAGGTTTATGTGTGTGGTGCTCTTTAGAGGACAGAATCACTTGATTTGAGCAGGCCCGTCGAAACAGTTCAAGCATTTGTCAATTGGTGTCATACAACAATGTTTTAAAAATAGAATAAATTTAAATATGGAGTTGATGACATCAAAATGACGTAACAGCTTATCGTTGTACGATTTAAAGAACAAGTTTATTTTACATACATTGAAAAATTATACTAACTTTTGAGCGTGCTCAGGTTTACTAAACGTTCTTACTGTTTTAAAACGTGTGAGGAGAAAATAAATTTGTGTTTTGTACCTACTTACGTTTATATTTACAAAGACGCGCCAAGTGAGATACGCGTGGGATCGTTCCGGCATGAGGATATCCCGTCCCTATATACATAAGTAGGTATATATATCAGAACTAGACATCAGTGATAGTTTAGATTTTAAGCGTCACTAATCTAAGGGCTAAGATGTCGGACTTGTGATCGAGAGGTCGCAGTTTCGATCCCCACCCATTATATTTACTTTAGCCACGCCAGACACATGCTTAGTTGGAGGAGTTAACAAGATTGCTAGGAATTTGAATTCTGCCTACATTGCTAGTTCTCTTTAAAAAAAAATTCATCTATAACAGCTAACACAACAAATAAAAAATAAAGAACAATAAACACAAAAGCAAGTAGATTTATTACAACACAACAACCTCAAAATCAATAATATTCTAAAACACTATAATGGCCTGCATCAAGATATCCAGAAAACAGAAGATGCTTTACGTTCCTTCCCCTGCCATAGTCTATTGTTTTTGAGCTAGAGTCTAAATGGATTTTGAATGTGTACTGAGGGTGGAGCTCACTGATGCAGTGGAGTTCCACATGCCCACCGTACTCTCCGTCAGTCGACATCAACCTCCTGTAGTCGTGAGCAGTATACATGCGTAACCCGTAAGAACGATCCCCAATTATAAAGTCCTTATATTTATTCCAATGTTCTACTATTCGTTGTACAACACGTAGACGAATCTCTCGATGCCGATCTTGAGTTCCATACAAACAGTAGGAAACAGAACGGAATAAACAGTTACCATCGCCCCGAATAGGTACTATTCTTCGTGCCATTCTCTTTCTTCTTTTAGGCGAATTTCTTCTCGACTCCTTCCAGTCGATACTTGGGTATCGATACCGACTCATTGGTGTTATTGCACATCACTAGGTAGAGCTTAACAAAATATTGTGATGTAAAATATTTTTCCAAAACTCTTTCCAAATCTTTTTAATAATATGTAATAAATAATTAATTATATTGAATAATCTACATAATAATTTTGTCGGCTATTGTTTTTATTAGAAAAAAGTAATTTGAAATTTCGCGGCCATATTGTATTTGTACTATTTTCTCGTTTCTGTGATGACGTTATTTACGGACAGTCTTCCGTAATGATTAATTATGACAGAGACATAAAGTGACACTGATTCATAAAGTCCGTCATAGTTTAAAAATGTCGACGGATATCGCGTCCGCCACAAAGACGAAAGAGGAAAATATCATACGAAGTATTGAGGTAAATTAAGAATAATATTGAATTAATTACCTAACGTTTCCTATTAATCGGAAGGGAATTATCAATTCGCTTTGTATACACCTACGTTTTAAAAAATTATAAGAAGGCACGTTTTTTTTCATTATGCTTACGATTTCGAATGAGAGAGAGAGAGAGAGAGCTTGTTGTTTTCACAGTTACGATAAGTACTCTGCTGACTTTTCTGTTTAGTAGCGTATTACGACCACCAAGGGAGGCAAAGGGGTTGCCTATTCTCTTATTTTATGCTGCCTTCATCAGTTACGACGTAAGTTTCATGTTCTTCGCTACCTGACATGGTCTGACCTGCATTGCCCCTAGGGAGCGTAACTTTGTCCGTTCAGAGTAGGTACCTAATCCTTTTACGATCACTTCGTCAACCCTCGGTATTATTCGGGCATATTCGGTGTTATAAAACGAATTATTTTATAAGAGAAACGTGACAAAAATGGAAGTTACAACAGTAGTATTGATTTCATCGACGCAGGCGTTATAAAAAACAAAGCCTGGTAACTCTTGTGTATCGCGACTAGAGTCGTTAAAACTGAGAACTTGTCTTCGAACCGCTGAACAAAATCAATAAAGTATTTTCTCTCTCAGCCAACTCATGTCTGTATCAGAAAGGTTGACCTTCAGACGTAAATTTACATAGAAATAACTTATTGTTGCTCTTATAATAATCGTACTAGCCTAAAACATCCATATTAAAACCGTGATAAAAAAATTAGGGACCATGTTTAAACTGACTGGCGTCCATTGTGAGCGTCGCCGTGTGTTATTTAATGGAACATTACGCCATAATAATGCGACATAATTATCTAAACAATTTGAATCAGACGGTGCGTGTGAATGAACTTTTCTAGTCAATGTCATTCGCGAAACTGGTCGATACGGATTGACAGTGACCTACCGAATAGTGACGGTGTCTTCGGTAGACCTCGGTAATGTTCGGGTCTCGTCTAACTCCTACGAGTGCAGGTTTCGATGTACGGGCCGCGTGTTCGGGAGAGGTCGGGGGAGGTCGGGGATGATCGTCCTGTCCAAGTTTATTTTGTTCGTAAAGTAGTAAATTGGAGTTAGTGTGTGTGTAAAGCTTATTGGAATTTCTAGCTTAATGCGATAATGTGTGTGATAGAAGATTGATTACGACATTGAGCGGGGAAAATATTGGTTTTGGTATAAAAACCGATTTGTGTCGTTACAACATGTATTTTATGTAGCGTACCTATAATATAATACAGTGGGAGTTACAGAGTAGTACTGTCCAGGAATATAATTAAAGCGTCAATAGCGTAATGGTTAAGGTGTCGGACTTGAGATCGAGAGGTCGCGGGTTTGAGCCCCACCCATTACAATATTGCCCCCCTCCAGACACAAGCATATTTAGCTTAATCTTAATAAATAATTATGATCTACTAGCTTGTGTTTCGTTAGCTTCGTTCTCGTGGTAGCGTGGGAGGAATTCCGGGATAAAAACTATCCTATGTCCTTCCCAGAGTCCTAAACTATTCCCATGCCAAAATTCGTCTAAATCGGTTCAGCGGATTAGGCGTGAAAAGGTAACAAAAAGACAGAGTTACTTTCGCATTTATAATATTAGTATGGATAGATGAACAGTTTGTAGATTCTGTTATATGGATCTTCCTTTTTCATTTTTGATCCAATGTTCGAAGGGATAACGTGCCTTTCTGAGGTTTTCTCGCACGAAATATATTCGGGGATAGTCCAAAGCGGCATTCGGTAGCTTCCAGAAATGCAGCGATTGCACTTTCGGAAACAATTTCAATGCAGTTTTCAACTCTTCGAAATTTATACCCGTAGATCAAATGCGGGTTGACTGCAACCTACAAAGTTTAATATTTGAAGCAAAGATTTTTAGATGAAGATCTACGAAATCAGATTCAATCACCTAGCGAAACCCCACTGACGAAATGAGTAAGTAAATGTAAGAAAGGATATTATGTTAAGTAGGTATAAATAAAATCTGTTTCCAAGTGCAGTATTGTGCTGCTAAATGCAAGGAATTTGAAATTTAATATTTGACGAAGTTTACCTAATATAGGTATTTGAAACTGATTAAGTTCTATAAGATTAAATTCAATTAGATATAACCATCGGCACGAAACTTTAGCGGTGACCGTTATTGCGCAGAAGTAAAAATTTAGGTACCTGAGGGGGGCTAGCGGAATGAAGGGCGGGCGTGCGTAGCGCCGATTGGCTCTCCAGCCACATTATGTTCCCCGCGCCGATACGACGCTCCGCGCACATCCCGTGTACAGTCGCGTCATTAATTGTATTGTTATTGCTGTTAATTTTTGTTGTTTTTTTTTTTTGTAAGTTTGAATTTGTTTGTTAAATTTAGTTTTTTTTAGTTTGTGACTTTAAAGTGAATATACCTAGAAGAAATACTGTTTTGAAAAGACAGGCAAGTCGTGAATTGCTTTTTAAAAAGGGAATCTAACGAATTAATTGATTCTTTGAAACAAATTAAAAGTGAGATTGACGAAGCTACAAATACTTTACTCAGTCATTCGGACAGCATCACTGTCAATTTGAGAATGGTTCTCTGTAGATTCAGATTCACTGTAGATTCTCTGATTCAGATTAGACTTAAATCTATTTTTTTTTTTAATTAACGAGTAATGTTTTTATTTTTATACTCCCCACAAAACTTGTTAAAAATTACATCTTAGGTACCTACTATAAATCCTTGGACATTGGCATTGGAGATAAACTATTTATTAAAGTATAGGTAATATTATTTGCATGCGCGACAGTACTCATGCGTAGCTATCCTCTACATTTCGTTCAGCGCTAGACCTACTATTTGACATTACATTAAAATAATCTCATTAACGTTATTTAGCTAACAATTGTATTGCGTGCGCGACAGTACCCATGCGCAGCAATCCCCTCCACGTATCGTTCAGCGCTAGACTTACGTGCCGCTACTTATACCTTATTTTTTTTGGGTGGGAATATCATCAAGTCTTCTCCCGCTTTGGGTGGAGTGGAAGGTTGTGTCAGACTTGTACTGACTAAAAACCCACCCTGCTCCTTCAGCTGCCCTTGCGTTCTGGGGCCACGGTATCTCGTTAGAACATTACCGCAACCCCGTAAGGGGTTCAATTACATACCTAGCGAAGGTCAATACACGATATTATATCCGCGCTCCGTCTTGACTACACATCACTTACCAGTTCCCATCGCGATGGTGGTCAAACTCGAGCCTATTATAAATAAAATAAAAACTACAATGAGTATCAAATCGCTGGTAATGAAGAATAACGACATTTTTTTATTTTTTCATGTTATTTTAAATATTATTCCCATGTATTCTGTAGTTTTTCTAACTAAAAAGCCATGTATTGCATTTAATCGACTATCAAAATATCTGGTGAGTAGAGTATTACATATTTATATAAATGATTGTACACTTAAACACTACAATTCTATATCAAAATCCCAGCCTACATTTCCCACCTTCCACGGATCCTCTTTATATCCACGAAAAAAGATCGTAAAGCGCGCCTAGCTAACAAATTACCACAGATATACATATACATGCTATACCAAAAATAATGATGAGTAGTCCGTAGTCCCCAAACCGGTACGGTCTCCCATCTCTCTCACACTCACTCGATCAGAGAGGGACGGAGTAATCGACCAGTCCTACGCTTTCGGGTGAACGATGAGGTAACGCCTGATAATATTTACCATTCGCTCCCAGATGGCTTGTAGTCTTTACAGTATATAAAGTGGGGTAAGCGGAATTCTAGGTCAATTATGACAGTAATGGCTGAAGGAAAATTGATTTTAAATCGTTTAATCGAAGCGGATTGCTTTTTAATGCATGTCTAGATGGCTAAGCTCTGGTTGACGCGGTTTCGTGACGGCGGGTGACCGCGGTGATAAACGTGATACCTATGTAGTTATCTAGACGCTTTTTCCACCATTTGAAACAACAAATTCAAGTCGTGCAATAGCTTCTGACGTTTCAAATTGCTCATGTGGATCTATGTGATATCTGGGGTTGCGGGAATGCGAGATACCACGGCCCCAGACTTCAAAAGCAACTAAAGGAACCGGAAGGGTTTTAGTCAGTAGTCTAAAACACCCTTCCGATCCACCCAGAGCGTCATATGATGTTTTTCCACCGAAAATAAAGGCTACTTTAATGTTATTCCGCGATTTTAGAGTGTCGTGATTTTCCACCAGTAGTAATAAGCTTTATACATGTGACTGTATCCAAGCAAAAGCAATTAAAGTAATTTATAAAGTAGGCCTAGTTGTAAAATGTCTCAAATTCAAAAAGGTTTTATATCACATAGGTCATTATTTCGGTGGACATTATTTCGGTGGGAAATTTATCAAATAACTCCTCCCCCTTTGGGTGGATGGAAGGGTCAGACTTCTACTGACTAATAAACCTCTGTTCCTTCAGTGGCCCTTGCGTTCCCAGGCCGCAGTATCTCGTAAGAAAATTCCTATAATCCCGGAGGATTAAATTAGGGCCTTTAATAGTATCTTCCCTGCTATCCCAGAGACCACATTCCACTAACAACAGTAGTATAACTCCATACAACATACACTTTACCGCATACAACCTCCAATGTATAATCGGTGTTGTAAAGGCATTCCGCACGGCATGAGTCACCAACGCTAAATATTTATATATTTCAACCGCTAGCATGTCTCGATAACGACTGAATCGTATTGAGCAAAAAACACAGGTTATCATCCGTTGAGTTTTGAAATTCAAATAATAATAACGCGTGCTTTCCTCAAACGGTCAGCAGAGATTCTGCTGATTTTTTTTTTTAATCAGGAATTTGATGATACGATTTTCTTTATTTATTGTTGCTTCCTATTTAATATAATATCGAGTTTGCTACGTGCCTTGGAAATAGGGTTGCCATCACTAAATTTGCCGGCCCCAGACAAAGACTTATAAACCCCGGACATTTGGGTAAAATCACAGTTTTTCCCCGGACACTGTATAAAAATACATTTTTGAACTTGAAACGAAAAACAACTATGTTTAATCATGGTTTTTACTTACTGATAAAATGATAACATTGTAGAGCTTTATAACTTTTTTAATAACAGTATCTTCATTTTCATTTAATCAACGTAACAATGAGATGAAATACCATAGGAAAATAATAATAGAGATCGTGCTTTTTGGTACCCGTACGACAAATGTGTGTCCGGGTTTTACCTGGACGCTTATTGGGACAATCCCGCCGGACGCCCCCGGACGCTCTTCAAACTAGGACAAATCCGGGAAAACCCGGACAGATGGCAACCCTAATTGGAAAGCACGTTAAGTTGGTCCCGGATATAATTTGTAAATTTTTGACAGTCGTTACAGATGCCTGTTTGCTCTTGCTATAAAGGCTGACGGGTTATAAGTGGTATATAACAGTTAAATATATTTGTCTGGCAGTTTGTGTGCTTTTTGCTGCCTATCCTTACCTTCGTATTGTTCGTCAAATCGTTAAGCTCCTTGTTCTAAGTTGAGTTATACGCTATCGAATAGTTATAGGTATATTATGCATCTGACAAATGTTTGCATTGTATGGACAGGTCCACTCAAATCTGTGAGCATTTTTCCTCAAAAGAATGCCGCAGACTGAAACCTACAAGGTTCCCATATAATTTAACCAGTCTAGATTGTATGGACTTTAAAAGAGACGGACCCTTGAGTTTATTTCAGTGTTTCTTCTCAGGGTAGTCAGTTAGGAAACACCAGCCTCATCTAGTTAACATTTACGAAAAAAATGACGTGTGAAAGTGTTATTTAATAACCAATTTGCAAAATAAAGATCGCTTATGGTCAAACGCGAACCTATTATCAATAAAAAAAGAACTTATCATTAACACAGAAGCCGGCAGAGAGTCCCACAACTTGGTTTTGTGCACTAGAAATGTAGAGGAGACAGCCCTAAGCACAAGAAGATATATCAACCAAGTATATTTAAATCTTCATAAGGCCAGGAGTGTCCACCTAAGACTTTTCCGCAGCTTCTCTATTGGTATCCTATTAAGCCCAATCTCAGGAACTTAAATGCAAGTGCCACGAATACAACAATCCTTAATCAGCAAGGCTGGGCCTACTTCGAGCCCGTTAAGGATATTTGTCACGTACTAGTATCCTATTAAGCCTCATCTCCACGTATGATATACATCTCTAAGAGCCATATGCTACAGTCCATAATCCACATATTATGTATGTATAGCCTCTCTCAAAGGCGTTCCCATGTCCAATTTTGCTTAGTCTATAGAACTAACCTTCGTAAGTCCGGCTCGATTCCCCTGGCGAATTAATGTTTGTTATATAACTGACAAGGCTTCAACCAGCGGGTTTACCCGAGTGAAATTCGGTCAAAGAAATACTAGGGGAATTCTTCACACAACCGAAATTCAAATCGTATCTCTTAAATCTATTCAGCGGTTTTAGCGTGTTAGTAACAGATGAACAGACAGAGTTATTTTCGCTTACCTATACAGTATTAGCCATCATCCGCTTAGCGTTTTCCGGTTTTCCCCAACTACGAGTATGTCGGGGTCGGCTTTCAATCTTTATATTTGGCTTCTGATAACTCGTAACAGCTGTCAAAGATCTACAATTGACTGCCGGGACTTACAGCTTAGTGTGGTTTACGAAACACGGAAGAATCTCAATATGTTGATTGTAGTGTTGTAGTGATGTAGTAGATGCATTACACTGTCTCACGTACCACTCTAGAGAGGGCTAGCTGTCAACTGTCATACAGGAGTCTTGTGACGTACGCGGTACGGGAGAGACAGGCGCCTGCGCTCTAAATGATAGTAGTGAGCCAGGGACTGATTGTATCCTCCCCTGAAGCACCCAGGGGATCCTACATTGATGATCATCCATCTATGGACCGAATTCTGCAAGCACTGTTTTAAGCAGCGCTTGCAGAATTCGGTCCTTAAAATTTAATTAACGGTATATGTTAGACTAAATAATTAATTAAGGATATAGCCTGGAACTGATTTGATTCCTCAATCTAATTTCAGATCATTGCAACGATTTTACTCGATTACTATTTTCGTATTTTAACGACTGAATAATAATCCTATTTAGCACTCGTGGAGACAAATATGTTTTGGCCTTAAAAGTATAAATTTATAGCCGTTACTACTATCACATCAAAATGCAATGGGCCAAGCTTAATCCAGCTTAGTTGTGTCCCCTGCGGGGCAGATTTCTTCTCGTATGCAGTAAATACCGTCATTAATAACGCTCTCATGCTAAATGGATAAAGAAGAGTTGTTGCCGAAATAAAAGGAGATAATTATGTGCATTAGGTTTATGATACCTACTGTAGCTCTGACCGCGATCGCGTTCGTTTAGGAGTCCGTATTACCTTAGTTTGTTCGTAAAATATAATTTATGATACCTAGGTACTCATTAGTTAAGACGCGAAGTACCTATGTATGCGAAGATATTTGTTAACAAAGACATCAAAATTAGCGAATGGGTCTGATTGAAAATTGGTACAGAGATAGATTATAGTATCACTTATCACATCACACTGGTTTTTTATCCCGTGCCCGTACCGTACGAAATCGAAGGTGAAAGGTAGGTTTTCAGATTTAATTATTGTATTAAAAAATCTAAAAAACCCGACTGTTCAACTGAAATGCAAGAAACAAGCACATTTTTATTTTAAAAAGTGACAAGCAGGCGGACCCAATTGATTCTTTTTTTAATGGGATGGGTCCGCCTGCTTGTCACTTTTTAAAATAAAAATGTGCTTGTTTCTTGCATTTCAGTTGAGCAGTCGGGTTTTTTAGATTTTTTAAATAACTTTTTTTTCAACTTTTTAGTAAAAATATTAATTATCATTTTTATAGTTTTCCGGGTCGTATCACAATGGCACCCCACCGGATTCAGAAAGTGAAAGAGCTAAGTCCATATTTTTAAACTTTCTCTTTGTATTATTTTTGCTAGTATTACACTAATAATAAACATGATATACCTTTATGAAATCCTTGTGTTAAGCCCTTTAATTTGATACCCATATAGCAGTATTCGAAACAAAAAAAAAATTTTTTTTCATTACGTATAATGACTTCGCACAGCCGCCATGTTTGATTTTTTCAAATATCACCTATCTAAGAACACTTGGGCTGCTAAGACGAATCTAAAGATACCTCAATTATGTGAATCCGTTTAGCGATTCTGGAGATATGAGGTAATAAAGAATATTACAAACATACATACATATATACATACATACATACATATATACATACATACATACATACATACAAGATACGCGCGAAAAACATAACCCTTCCTTTGCAGTCGGGTAAAAACTACAACTGCTCTCGTTTGGCTGCTAGTGTTCTGCGTATCCAATACAACATCTTCAGGATGCTGATGCGACTGCGTGGTTTTGGGTGAAATTTGGTATGGAAATAAGAGCAAGCTTTTGTTTTGATCGCGATAAAATACACGGGAGCGGACACCCGCGCGACTTCCACTAAATAACACGTAAACACACCGAATAACAGCTAGCACAACAGTCCCACAATACCTTCCAAGATGAACAGACACAGTTCGTCTCCGTGTCAGCACAGTGTCAGTGTGTGTCAAAACACGACCGTCTAGATAACAAGCCATGATAGCGTTGCGTAATGCTTGTGACCTTGGGACAAATAGTGGCGGTTGATACCGGCTATTTGAGTACACTTTCACTTCGGCGTGCGTCGCGAGCGGATGTGGGGTCGGCAGAGTTTCTGGGACTACTGAGTGCAGTTGCTAGACTTCTTTTTACATCGCTGTAGGGACACTTCGTGAGGAAATGGACTCAATCTTCTGCCTGCGATGTCGCTCGCGTGATTTATTATTTTACTAAGGAACTTATAACTATAAACATGGGATGCGTCCCGCTTGTTTGACTCTTAAAAAATAATGAGCTTGTTTCTTGCATTTCAGTTGAGCTGTCGGGTTTTTATATGTTTAAATTACTTATTTTATTTGGAGATGAGGCTGAAAATTTTAATCATTTTTTATCATACAATCGACAATACTGTGTTCTTTGTTCGAAGTTTTTTCAGTATCCAGTTGTACAGAATAACAGGATCCCGTCCAAGGTATCAGAACCCTTAGTCGTATCCACCTCCAGACTATTGCCGTGAACCCACTCCAGACACAAGCTTAGTTGGCGGGGTTAACAAGATTGCTTTTACTGTGAATTCACTACCCACATTGCTAGTTAAGGCACCGTATAACAATACACAGCTTTATTGCGAATACTAAGTAAACCGCAAAGCTTCATGAAATCCTGTGAGCCTGGTAGGGAGTATTCACGGTACACTATATGCTTTCCTAATGTGAGTTTGTATGTTTGCTCATCACGCTTTAACGGCTTAGCAGATTTGTATGAAAGTTGGGTCGTACCTAAGTGTTACCTTTACAGTCTCCCCAGAGATGTGCCGTAACAGGCGTCGCAAAGGCTCCAGAATGGTCTTTTTAGAACAAATGGGGCCTCCTTTCTATATATGTACTGATGGTTTTAGTGAGGTTAACATCCCACACTGCTTTGTTTTTCCTCCAAAAGGGCAAAAGTCCGGGCGACTTGTGAAGGTTCCGCCCCGACAGCAAAAAAGCTAAGACTGTTACTATAGTCAGAATACTGGAACCCTTTATCGTGATGCGTTTACCAAAAGATAGAAAGAAAAACATTTATTTCGTATTGGGTCATTGAAAGTGAAACGTAGGTCTATTTCAGTATTAAGTACCTTCGCTTTTAGTACGACCTTTTGTAGGTGACAATGGTCTCCTCAAGCATTTTCCCAATTGCGGCACAACAGGGAGTGTTATTACCTGTTGATTTTCTCCTTGACATTGCAACATGAGATAGTTTTCTCGTTTATAGTAATTAAATTATTGCGCAATCATAACATTACGGCTAAACTCCACGAGGATCAGCAGACGTGAAACTAGCCTAAAATAAACTTCCCATGTTCTTATAAAACGTTTTACATTCCTTAAAACAGGCGTCAGAATTTTGTCCGCAATTTTGAGTAGTCATTAATCTCCCAACATTATAAGATTTATTTATTTTTAGTTAAGTATTCTTATGTAAGTAAATTATTGTATTCTTATGAGAATAAAAATAACTCAAACCTCATTATTGCGTCAATGGTTGGCAATAACGTTAATCAATTATTTTGCGTTTGCGTCGTGAGTCATGTTTAAAAACCAAACAATCCAGTCTGGACCACGCCATCCTGAACGAACTTCACGTTTATAAAGAAACGTAACAAAAAGCCATTTAAAAAAAAAAAGAACGTGCGGTCTGTATGAATAACCAGTAGCATAGAAATACAAGCTTTACCGTGCGGGGTGAGCGCCCGCCGTCTACTATAGTACCCGTAGTTCATTCATTAATGAAAGTAGTTCATTCATAAGTAAATGAACACAACAGAGCAATTACTCACACAAACTTTTTTATGTGAAAATTTTATTTCCACGTTGAGTTTTCTGACCTTTTCTTAGTTTGTCGATATTGTAGGGTTTCTTTTCTTAAAATAACCATTGATTAAAATATCGAGCAAAAAATTTACTGCAAAAATTTGGTTGTTGTTATGTAAAGTCGGCGATTTATTATGTTTAATAGTTGACTAGCGCCCTGCCCGCGGCTGCACTCGCGTGAGAAGATTTTGTTTAAGTATACAGGGTGGCAGGGACATTGACGCGCAACCGCTTACAATGGATTCAGTACATGATTTTGGACCCACCTACGTTGAAATTTTACGTCGGCTTTTTCTTAATTTAATAAAATTAAGAAAAAACCGATGCAAAAAAAAGCAATAAATTCACTTGTTTCACTAAAAACACCAATGTAAATAAAACTCGAAAGGGCTACCTGATCAGCTGTGTTGACCTCGCAAATGAAATCTAGCAAAACAGCTGATCAGGTAGCCCTTTCGAGTTTTTAATTAAACTCTCATTGGGTTAGATAGAAACAATGATTTTATACAGGTTTCAGTAAAATAAATTGCAGAAAAAACCTGAAAATTTTAGAAAAACCTGACGTATAATTTCAACGCAGTTCAGTACATGATTCTGGACCCCCCTGGTCCAGAATCATTTGCTGAATCCATGGTAAGCGTTTGTGCGTCGATGTCACTGCCACCCTGTATTACTTTCTGATAATGTAGCTTTCTGCTGATGAAATAATTTCGAAAATTGATCCGGAAGCTTTTGATTTTATCTATTACAAACAAACAAGAAATAAAAACTTTTTAATAATATTAGAAATTTAATTTTAGAAATCAATTTAAGCGATGATTACCGTAATTATCTCAATAATCAATTAAAAATTATTTACTAAATTTTCGAAAAAAAAATGCTCAAAAGAAAATTTGATATCCTAGCCCAAGTCAACGACCCTAACATACAGTAAAATATATACAAGCCAGTGAGTTCCAATTGGTTTAATGTCAAGTGTTATTCACAGTTAAATTCTGCGCGCTATGAACGAGAGCGAGTATACTGCAACTAGGCTGTCATGAAATTTGACTGATTGGCCAAGAGAGGATACCCAACAATCGGTGAATGACCGGCCAGTGCACGATGAATGATAGAAGTTAGACTGCTGCCTTAATTGCACTGTTGTGAACTAAATTGAGGCGCAATCATAAATTATCGATGGTAGCCACACATTATGCGAAAGTAATTACATAATAAAAAATCATAGCAAAGTATGTACAATTGTAACACACTCGCACACACTCACACACAGTACCTACTTTACACAACTATATGTATAACCTCGTGCTAATTTTGTTAATTTATGTTTAAACCCAAAACTTTGTTATTAGGTTCCTTAATAAACACCATACACATAGGAAGAACTATTTCATCACGAACCCTAGTTTAAGAGGCAAGGTTTCTAATGTTCACGATACAATTTTAAATCCAAAACTGTATTGTAACCTAATTAATAAGTAATTAATGTAAAATAGTTTTTCGGGCAATAATATTTAGGTCACATTTTTCAAATTTTTTGAAGACTTCAGTTTTACGTGTATGGTTTGGGGAGGGGGGGGTTTGGTGGAATACAATTATTTCGTTTTAAATATAATAAAAACGCGCAGTGTAGGGTTCCGTAGTTTTTATAACAGCCAAGTGCGTGTCGTATTCGCTGACTGATCGTTTCGTACCATGCTCTAACTAAAAGCCAAACATGACTACCTAACTAATTTGACTTCCTATACAAATCCTCACCTGATCCGACAATTTTGCACGAAGTTTTATTTTTTTAGAGATTTGTATAAAACTTGTCATAGCCGGTGTTTTGAATTTAAATACGAACACAGAGCTACACTACTCAATGGTCACAAGAAGCTAGCACGATACAACTGGCGCTTAGCGCCATCTATCGACATTTCTGTAGAATTGTTCGAAAATTTCGAGTCAAATACAATTGGTCGACTATTACTCGTAAACTTGTAAAGCCCACTTATGTGTGATAGTTTCCCTTTAAATTTCATTATATATGGGTACTACTGCCGTGACATTTGAATTTCTAACTACAACCGTTTAGTTGATAGAGGGGGGACACTTGACTCTAACGAAAATTGGTACTTTAAAGCTTGATAAGTCACGAACGGTTTATTTAATCAAAAATCGGTCTTACCAAACCCCTAATATTTTTGAAAGACCTATCCAACGATATCCCACACTATGGGAAGAACGAAAAATAATAATTATCATTCCACTTTACATGTATGGGAGGTACCCTAAATAATTGTTTTTTTTTTTCAAAATTTTATTGTACTACTTTTTCGGCGTCATTAACGTGTATACTCATGCCAAAGTACAACTTTCTAGTACCAATAGTTTTTGAGCTAAACCGCGGACAGACGGACAGACAGACGGACATGGCGAAACCATAAGGGTTCCTTGTTGACTACGGAACCCTAAAAACTAGGGAAAACACTACACACCTTTTACTGTTATTAAATAATTTTTGTCTTAATTTAAATATATTATTTATTAATGTAGACATTCCTGGCGCTACATAATATTCAACCGTTGCCTTCAGTTGCTTTAGCATTCCGGGGCCGCGGTATTTCGTCAACTTTGTCCAAAAACAGCGTTTTGCTTTACGAGCGTTATATTCTCATGATAAGCGATACAAAAATACTGGTCCCCATTTCGGAAAATGAAATTTGATCTAAATTCGCAAGATACCCCAGCGCCTAATAGTAAGCCGATCTCCGGCCTCTGTAGGCGCGGGTTTGCGGACGGCGAGCAGGAGTAGCTCACCGTCCGGTAAGGACAAGGCCCGGGTCGGGCGGCGCGTCGTGTTCCACGTGCGGTGCGCCTGCCTCTGAGTCGACAGCACTAGTGACATAGTACCCATAGGACCTTTGATTGCCGGGGTTGTGGGAATGTTTTAACGAGATACCGCGGCCCCGGAACTTGAGAGCAGTTGAAGGAACAGGGTGGGTTTATAGTAAGTAGAAGTCTGACACTCCCTTCCACTCCACCCAGAGCGAGAGAAGTCATTCTATGATTTTCCTACACAGAAAAAAAGGGCCCAATAGTAGTGCTTCGCGGCAAACAAAAATGGTCGAAACTAGCGATGCGTTTGATTTATCTCGTGTTCGTATGAAAGGCATTGTAGTTTTTTTTTTTTTTTATTAAAAAGGAACAATACGGCGTATTGTTACAATATTTATATGGTTTTGGTTGATTAAAGAACAATGGCGAAAGCTTAGCTGACTTTAATTTGAGCGTCTAAAAGCGACTTATATACGGAGGCAGTGCTATTATTTTTCTACGTTTTTTCAAAGTACACACATTCACATTACCTAGTTAAGTCCGGATAAAAAAAAATATTTTAAATGAAAAGTTATTTGATTTTTTCATTGACAATTAGTGATGCCATTTTGTATGTGACAGTAAGTGCAATATTATTATAATAAAATCAGTTTTAGTTTGTTATTGTAACAAAAAGGAGTAAATGAATTAACAATAAAATTTATTTATAAGTGGAAGTGTTCTTTGTATGGAGGTAAATATATTGTAGTGTAAAAATAAATGAATTACTTTCAATTAATGACTGGCAAAAAGACTATTATCCCAAAAAAATATAACTAGGTTTGACAACTGTTGATTGTTCATGTCACATTACCCTCAAGAAAAATATTTATGTGTATAATCTATGGTTAACTGATTACTAGGCAGCATGCTCTAAGACTGTTCCGTCAGGAACTAATCTACTTTAAAAAAAATGTTCATGTCTCAGACGCTTGCACATTGGGCCTTGTGTTGCTCTCGATTGTTTTCCGTTGTCTTTAATTTTCACTTGACCTGGACATAACCTACAAAAGTTCGTGACTGAATTTCTATTATTCTCGGACTTCTCGAACTTAAATTCTTGCACAAACTAATTCAGAAGTTAACGCCGAGTTAAACAAGATATTTTTCATTTAAAGACGCAAAAATTTTAATCTCAGCTAAATTAATGTATGGGTGGCTGCCATTCTACTTTCGTACAAAATATGAACAGTTCTCGCTGAAAATACTTTGCATTTGTAGACGAAAAAGGTTTTTTCGTGTTAAATTATTTTTGTATAAAAATTTTAGATATACATTTGACTATACACTGTAGTTTTATGCTTATAACATATTGTAGCAGTACGTTTTACTGAGTCCTTGTGTGGGCAACGCCTTAGAACTTTTTCGAAAAAGATTTCAGTTAAATAGGTTCTTTCATTTCCAAGATTATAAAAAGAAAGTATGGTCACAATTTCTTATTTTACTTATTACTCTTAACTTATTACTTATTACTTAACACGTTCCGGAATGCAAATAAAGTTTGAGTATTGATTAAGATTAAAATTTGATTACTTAAGATTCTCATAAGAGAGAATCCATTACTTTCTTTGCTTAGTTTTTAGAGACAGCTTTTACACGGTCTGTGTTTGCCTTTCAATATGATTTTCGATAACTGTTTTATATATAAAAAAGTTTGAATTGTTTATGCTTCCACGCACATACAAAAATCGAATATATCTTAATGTTATTAAGTTATTATACAATCAAAAATATTGGGATCAGACTAACGATTTCTGAGATATCCAAATGAATATCCATTCCATATTCACACGAAACCTGATGAATAAAAACCGAAAACATGAGAACTTGTTACGAATTTGAAATATACAGGTTAATTGAATAACTCGAAAACAAATTAGGAATTTATAAACTTTTCACCTTTTCAATTACCTATATGTTTGTATTGAGTCCGACATGTTGAATTGAGTATTGAAATTAGAAAAAGTTTGAAACTGGGTGAAATTGACAATTACACACTCGTAAAGGTATAAAACCAGGTTGATATACCTGCGCTTCGAGACTGTTTTCGTAAGTGTTTTGTTTATCGGAACTCGTGATTTAATAACACCAACAACAACAACTCTCTCGGTTTTGGATGGGTAACCGTCTCCACATATCACGATTCCTCTATGCCTCGGAAACCACACGACTCGTCTGACAATTGACATTTGTACATTTAATAACACCAACAACAACAACTCTCTCGGTTTTGGATGGGTAACCGTCTCCACATATCACGATTCCTCTATGCCTCGGAAACCACACGACTCGTCTGACAATTGACATTTGTACATTTAATAACACCAACAACAACAACTCTCTCGGTTTTGGATGGGTAACCGTCTCCACATATCACGATTCCTCTATGCCTCGGAAACCACACGACTCGTCTGACAATTGACATTTGTACATTTAATAACACCAACAACAACAACTCTCTCGGTTTTGGATGGGTAACCGTCTCCACATATCACGATTCCTCTATGCCTCGGAAACCACACGACTCGTCTGACAATTGACATTTGTACATTTAATAACAACAACAACTCTCTCGGTTTTGGATGGGTAACCGTCTCCACATATCACGATTCCTCTATGTCTGACAATTGACATTTGTACATTTTCAAGATCAAAGACTTTCGTTCTTTACTGTGATATACTCATTACCACATGGTTATATAATAAAACCTATTATTTCTCTTTTCAAAAAACGCTCATTTATCAGAGAAAAGTAGTGATTGAACACTTTTATTGTATGTTATTGCTTAGATTGTGACAATAAAAAACAGTGTGGGCAGAGCTTACTGAAACTCACAAAATGAAAGAAAAATTTCTCTTCAATATTTCTATTAAAGAAAATTTCTCTTCAATATTTCTATTAGATATTTTATTGGAATTTAAATAATAAATGGCTCGCTTTGAGAAAGACTGCACAAAGCGGACGGAAAAATGTGTTCTATTTTTTCTGTTTCTTTCTTTTTCTGCTGTTTATGAATAAGTAGTTTGTTTGGCGGCGTTTTATATTGTGGCGTAACAAAACTCATCCGAGCTGGCTTCTAGAGGCCAATTAAACAAGATTGCTAGTAATGTGGATTCTACATTGCTAGTTCTCTTTTCATTTGTTAAAATAAAAACACTTTCATATTACATCTACTACTTTTCGATCTGGATAATCATTAATCACCGATAAACCTCTCGAATTTAATTTAATTTTTTTTTTAGTTCGGTTCTAGGATTCCCTGGTTTCCTCACGATATTTTGCTTCTTACGTCCGAAATTACGAAAAAATATTACTATGGTTATTTTTGGTTGATAAGCTTGCGTTTGACCACCATCTCACCTGATGGTAAGCGATGATGTGGTCGAAGATGAAGCACGCTTACCTAGAAGTAACCTATTCACTCTTGACTTAAAGACTCCCAGGTTATAGCTATCAGGAAACAGGGATTCCGGCAGAGAATTCCACTCCTGAGCTGTACGCAAGCTGTGGAATTCTCTGCCGGCTATTGTGTTCCCTGCCACTTATGACCTTTCAGCCTTTAAAACAAGAGTGAACATGCATCTTCTGGGCTCGCTCGTCTCATCGTAGACCTCATCTATCGCTTACCATCAGGCGAGATCGAGAGTGGGCTCATCCTGAATAAAAATAAAATCTATTCCCAAAGTGTTAGTACGTATGTGTGGGATGTCCACCATGTAACGATGGCGCATCGCCGTTTGTCGCATCTCGCACTGGGCGTCCAATGTTCGCTCTCCTATTACCCAAATACCAGTTATGTTATCAATGCAATTGCTATTAGAAAAAAAAAAACACCATAATGCACTTATGACCCTTTTACAAGAGTTTTACTTTTACATTTAGCCCTACAGTGACGCAGGTAGCAGTGACGATATTTTTTTTACGTATTTCGAGATCTTGTTGGGCAAATAAGGGCAAAGCCTCTTAGGAACTTTTAAAACTATTAAAACATCAAACAATATACATATATACACACACACACTAGCCAGCGTGATCAGTGTTTACTTTATTTGCGCTGAAAATCCTTGCATGCAAACGAAACCGCGGGTGAAACCTAGTTTTGTATTAAACGACCTGAATACCTACTCACCAATCAATTATCAAACATTCATTGTATAACAATAGTGCTCTATTGGCGTACTCTTCAAGATGGCCGCTAGCCAAATTAACGTTCACTTAGGGACGGTATCTGTTAATTAGAACTACGACGGATAACCGGCGAAACTACACAATACGTTACTAACTTAGTATACTATTTGTGCCCGCGATTTCGGTCGCGCGGGAAGATTTTCCCGTGCTAATCCCACCCATAAAAATTGGGACGAAATGTGTGGAATGTGGATAATGTTGCCTTATAACCTCCTCTTTCAATGAAACCCCCATTAAAATCGGTTCAGCACTTCTAGTGATTAGTCGGATCTAACAGAAATATTACCGGGGCTGCGGGCATGTCTGGGATTGCGGGAATGGTCTAACGAGATACCGCAGTCCCGGAACTTAGGGCAGCTGAAAGAACAAAACCTAAAAAAAACCTACACAATTTATTTTTTATAGTTTGTTTCAGTAGCGTGTAAATAAGTAGGTATGCTTGATAGACACTTCAATTTTATTTAGTTATCTGGGGGCACGGCAGTGCCCCTGCCAAGTCAAGCATATGTATATTGTGAACATAAATATAAATAAAATATTATATATTTGCGCTTCATCTTCGCCACATCATCGCTTAACATCAGATGAGATGGTGGTCAAACGCGTACCTAACAACAATGCAATATTTTTTAAATTATTTAAATTTATATTAAATGCATCTGCGTGCATGGTTATAAAATGTTATTAAAAAATATTTCAGTAAAGTATGTATAGAAGAGTATACAATAATATCTCGCTCGTGATTATTATAATTAAAATTAATTAAAATGCGCGATGGAATTGCGCAGTCTAATTCCACAAAGCCCGTTCCATCATCGGACTACAAGACAAACGGCGATGCGCTATCGTTATGCGGCGGCGGACGTCCCACCCTTACGCACAAAACGTTTTGGGAATACTTTCATTTTGCGTACAGCTACAGAGTGGAATTCCCTGCCGGATTCTGTGTTTCCTGATAGCTATAGAACAGCGAACAGCTAGAGTCTCATCACGGAACTAATTTTAATTCTTTTGTGGTGAGAGCGCCGGCCGAACATCTTTCGACTTTCTTGAAGGAGGAATTTTGGCCAAGAGGAGTATTGTTTCGGCGTTTTCGAGGCCGGTTACCGGACACAGCGCAACACACGACGCCGATAACTCGTGTAATATAATATGTATAAGTTTTGGTTAAGGGATATATATATATATGTATTAGTTTATTTGTAGTTATTTATTGTAATAGGATGTATTTTATTTGTATGGGCCAAGTTGCCTGAAATATATAAATTGATTGATTGATTGATATAACCTCGTCTGTAAGTCATGAGTGAATAGGTTACTTCTTGGTAAGCCTGCTTCATCTTCGACCACATCACCCTTACCATCAGGTGAGATTATGTTCAAACGCGAGCCAAGAATGAGTTCAACTGAAGTTAGATATCATTTGTGTTGCCTTTTCAAACTAAGTCGTCGCGGTAAAGAGACCTAAAAGAAAGAGATTTAAAAGACCGGAATCCAGTAATTTATCTTGAATGACTATCTGTCTACTAGACTTCAGACCAGAGTCCTGAGAAATACTAAAAAGATTGGCCAAGTGCGAGTCGGACTCGCCCATGAAGGGTTCCGTAGTAACTATAATAAATATAATATACTTAATATATATATATATATTTGAAAAAAAAACAAACAAAACAAACCTTACAAATTTCTTAAAACGGGCTTATTTACAATTTTTACAACTACGCCAAATAACTTTGTTTTTCATGGTATTTGTATGAATTACAAAGTTATATTTGCGGTTTTATAAAATATACTGTATCTCAAAAACTGCTGACTCGATCTCGTTCAAACCAATTTTGGTTGAAAGTTTACATTAAGATCTGCAATGTATGGTTTTTTTTAGATTTTTCACTTCATTATTATAGAAGTTAGAGGGGGGGGGGGGGCACATTTTACCACTTTGGAAGCGTATATCTTTTAAACGATTAACTTTATGAAAAAGTCATTTTAGAAACCTTAATGTCATTTTTAAAGACCTGTCTATAGATACCACATACGTATAGGTTTCATGAAAGAAAATATTTTCAGTTTCAGTTCCATGTATGGGGAGCCCCCTTTATTTTAAATATTTATTAAATTTTATCTTAAAATCGGAAAGCGGTTCACAGAATACATCTACCTACCAAGTTTTACATGTATAGTCCTAATAGTTTTGGAATAAAATGGCTGTGACATACGGTCGGACGGACAGACAGACAGACAGACAGACGGACAGACGGACAGACATGTCCAAACTATAAGGGTTCCGTTTTTTGCCATTCGGCTACGGAACCCTAAAGAGTGCTATTTTTGATGAAACGATCAGAATCCGCCTGTGTTTATATTTTCAGAAAGAAATGAGTACCAAAACTTTAATATTTGAACAAGCAGTAGCGAGGGGCTTGGCCCCGTGGACTTTATCATGGTAAAAACATAACCCTACTTCTTTTGCAGTCGGGTATAAAAGTAGCCTATAACCTTCCTCGAGCTTTAAGCTACTTCAATACCATACATACATCCAAATTTTCATCCAAATCCACCCAGTACTTTGAATAGTAGCGCGTTTAAGCACCAACGATCTTGTATAGATTAGATCTTGGAGCTAAAATAATAAGTTAAAAACAAAATACTTTCACTAAAATCATCGTTTTATAAAGCAATTATTTTGCTCAATTAATCATATTTACTAGCACTATTTTCCGTTACAAAACTTTTATACCTGAATACAGTCTCGTAATCATGCGATTTTTTTTTTAATTTTTACTATGTCCTGGTAAAATATTGAACAGTTTTCTAAACTAGACATACGTACATCCTAGTTCTTGTTGTTACTTTAGAAACCTATTTGCTTTAAATTCCTTACAGCATTTGCATTGCACATTACATTTCTAATTACACCGACTTCATCTTTGGAGAATGGTAGCTAAAGTATCCTGCATTTCTGTGTGAACTAACAAAAAGTGATAAGGACTAAGATGTCAATCTCACGCGCACGAATATGCACGTAATCAAATTCAATTGCCAGGTCTCGTTGCCTTTTCAAGTCCAATTCCATTCAATTATGCCCCAATAGATCACTCAATTGACGCAACTGAAATTAGTTCAGAATCAAAAGACGAGGTGCCCTTTTTTATTTCGGATGAGCTCGCTCTTGACCTCCACCATGCCTCATGGTAGCCATTAATGAGGTCTACGATACTTGCCCCGAAGATTCACTTTTGCTGTTCACTTATGCTTTAAAGGCAGATATGGTTCATATATGGAACGGAGCACTCAAGACGGCAGATAGTTGAACACCTTGGCTGTGCGTAAAATAAATGTGGAGTAGAAGCGCTTAGTACGACAAGACGGTATATCAACTAAGTGTAAATGTTACCCTGCAGTACTTCTGTTAGACCGGCTTTTATTTTTAAGTATAGAATAACGCGGTAAGCAAGCTAACGAGAGTGCTTTGGACAGCCAATTTCAAATGGAATGTAGGATTGCAGCAAATAAAGGACGCTTTTCTCCAATACGTAGTCCTCAGGCAACACAAGGATTTCGCAGACTACTTGCAGATACCTACATCTGTGTATGTTTGCTGGATGGGGGACTTTATTGAATCCGAAAGAGCTCAGGTATTGGCGTGCAATTTAGACAGTGATAAAGCAGTTTTTTAGAGAGTAGTTTCTTAGTTGTGTTAATCACTTATGTGTGTTCTATAAGGACGAAGGATATAAGCAAATTTACCAAAGACGAAATCGGCTGTACTCTTTTATTTCATTATTATATCAACCAATAATGGTCGGTATAAAGACTGGCCAGATTTTTAAAGTAAAATGGCGATTTTTGACGTGATAATGAATCACAAATTAGGATTCATAGGATATAAATCAAAGACACATGCTGTGCTATTATGGAAAATCAAACAAAGCGCTCTTCCTCTCTTTTAACAATTTAAAATGTTGCTGTGCCCGACAGGGTCCACAATTGTTACTTTTAATTTTATTCCACCTGAATACTGTACACATTATGGATAGCATTCATAGTCTGGTCGTTAACGTCTTATTTTGGAAACCGACTCCAAATTGGTTGGGAAAAGTAGGCAAATGCTTTCATATATCGCACTATACTATAGAATTCTAAACGTTTATCATTTTGTAAGGTTTGTTGTCCTTTGGTTATAACAATAAACTTCAATTTAAAAAAAAAAAACTTAAATTTTTTCTTAAATTTTTGTGCATGTGGTGTTAACCTATAATTAATTGTTGCACTTGAATATGTTACTCTAGTTATTAAATTGCGGCGGTAAGACCCCTCTTTGAGGAGTGGCTAGATCGGCGTCGCGGCGTCCTGACCTACCGCATGACGCAGGTCCTCACCGGACACGGAAGTTTCGGGAGGTACCTGTGTCTGATGGGAAGGAAGAGACGCCTGGGTGTCACCACTGCGAGGGTCGCCCTGAGGACACAGTCGAGCACACGGTGCAGGACTGCTCAGCTTGGGCAGAGCACCGACGTGTCCTCACGGCGACAATAGGCGGAGACCTCTCGCGCCCGGCCTTGGTCGAGGCCATGCTGCGGGGCGAGAGGGAGTGGGAAGCGGTCGCCTCCTTCTGCTAAGCAGTCATGCTTCCGAAGGAGGAGGCGGGCCGCGTGAGGGAGAGGATGGCGTCCTCCCTCCAGCCCAGCCGCAGTGGTAGACGCTCACGGCGTCGGACGTCGGCCGACGATCTCCGGCCACGATATTTCGAGATATACAGGCCATTGCTCCTGCCTCCTGCCAACTCAGGCTTGGTATTAGCCATACGGGGCTGATAGGGGTGAAATTGTACGCAGTTAGGTATGCTCAATTTGTTTTATAACTAATATTTGCTCAATCGTCTTAAAATGATCAATCAACATTTCTCTTCACGCAGATAAAATTTGAGATAGAATATTCGAGAACTGAATTACTTGAATTCATTATGTATTTTACGATGTAGAAATAAACTCTTTGTAAATAAAATTAAAAAAAATTGGCCAAGTGCGAGTCGGACTCGCCCATGAAGGGTTCCGTAGTAACATTAAGATCTACAACATATGGTTTTTTTAGATTTTTTACTTCATTATTATAGAAGTTAGAGGGGACACACACATTTTACCACTTTGGAAGCGTATATCTTTTAAACGATTAGATTTATGAAAAAGTCATTTTAAAACCTTAATGTCATTTTTAAAGACCTGTCTATAGATACCACACACGTAATAGGTTTCATGAAATAAAATATTTTCAGTTTCAGTTCCATGTATGGGGAGCCCCCTTTATTTTAAATATTTTTTAAATTTTCTCTTAAAATCGGAAAGCAGTTCACAGAATACATCTACCTACCAAGTTTTACATGTATAGTCCTAATAGTTTCGGAATAAAATGGCTGTGACATACGGACGGACGGACGGACAGACAGACAGACAGACAGACGGACAGACATGTCGAAACTATAAGGGTTCCGTTTTTTGCCATTCGGCTACGGAACCCTAACTAGCGAGAAATATTTTGTATTCGAGAGACTGGTACACTATGGAGAGTTGCGAAAATGTTCTAACGAGATTCCGCGTCCAGCGGCAACCGAAGGAACAGGCTGGGCGCTTTAGTCAGTAAAAGTCTGACACTCCCTCCCGTTTTTCCCAGAGGAGTAAGAGTAATTTGAAGATTTTCTCCCCGAAAAAAGAATCGCACTACCTGAAGGTTTCAATTTGCTTTAATCAGGTGAAAAACGCGAGCGTATCATTAATAAAAGTAGTTCCAAATAATTAAGTAAATATATACGAAAATACTTTCCATGTTTTCAATCTTCCTTCATTGTAACGTCATATTTAAGCTTAAATGGAGTCAATATTCAATCCGTATTTTTGTCACACTCGTTTACACGCTCAGTGATTGAATTCTACTGCAAAATATTTTCCGATGATTTATAATACGTGGAATTTTCATATGTGTTAAATAACACTTTTTGTGATTTCAATAACGTGTTCAAAAATAATTTTAAATAAAATATTTATTTTGTAAATTGGTTGTAAATAACACTTTTACACATATTTTTTTTGTGTTTTAAGTTAAGCTAGATGAGGCCGGTGTTTCCTAATTACTGACTACTCTGAAAAGAAATGCCGAAACAAACTCAGAGGTCAACGTCTCTTTTTAACCGACTCCAAAAAAAGGAGGTTTACAATTCGTCTTGAACTTTTCGATTTGGAAAATTCTTTTTTGTTTGAAAGGGTATACTTTCTAGTTGGTCCCATTGTCGTCACGTTTGGATCTGATGATGGGATCATGGAGAAATCGAGGGAACTCTTCAAATATTATTGGCACACCTATAGCGTTTTGGGTATTTCTTATAGTACCTTGTGCAGTTGCTCTCGAAAAGCACCATTTGAGGAAGTGGAACTGATGATGAAGACCCCAGATGGCTACCGAAACTACTCAATAATAAGTATTTCGTTGATTGCGATTAGATTACTTGAATATGGATGTTAAGCTCTTTATGCTCGTCACAATGCATATGGTGAAGTAGAGCTGATGGTCAAGTGCCAGGAGAACTTCTCAAAAATTAACGGTTCTGCACCGGGAAAAGCAATATTTTGTAAAAGGTGATAAGTAGTTGACATTTTGGCTTTTGTAACTGGATACATTACAAACCGACCCACTAAAAAGCGTGAAAAAAAACTTTTTAGCAAAAAATAGAACCGACTTCCATATAAAACCACTACAAAGGCAAAAATAACTTTAATTTCGGAAGGCGGTGTCTTTAGTTTTGTATATATTTTCGTTTTTGACACCGCCTTCCGAAATTAAAGTTATTTTTGCCTTTGTAGTGGTTTTATATGGAAGTCGATTCTATTTTTTGCTTAAAAGTTTTTTAAAGTCCATACAATTCGTATTGGTCAAATCATACATATGAGAAGCATGTAGGTTCATGTCTGTTGTGTCTTTTGAGCAAAGGAGCACGCAGATTTGAGCGGACCTGTCCAGACAGTGCGAGCATTATTTTGTCAGTTATCGTGTACTTCGAACTTAAGGAGCTCAACAATTTGCCTGTTGAATATTGTACTGGCTTGTAATATTGGCTTCCTGTGTCATTTGCTAGTGACGCGATCAATGCGGTCCGTTCTGGGGTAAGGCCCATTTGGAGCAACATTTAAATCGAGATTTACAGTACCAAAAACTCGATTTAGGTACTGTAAATCTCGATTTAAAGTGTTGCTGCAAGTGGGCCTTAAACGATGAAGACAGTGAATATCTTCTATACATAAAAATAAAATACAAGTCTCTGTTTGTGATTTCAAAATAACTGTGTTTTCTTAAGTGCTTATGCTTGTGTACCATACCATGATACTGCAACACAAACCTTTTTTACCATGGCGTAGTTTTATAAGGTTTTTAATACGTATTAGTTAATCATAGTATATTTATACATATACAACGTGTAATTTAAAGGGTATACACATACCAAGTGCATGGCTTCTTTGGATGATAACAAACGATATGGCAAGGGTTTTGTAATCCTAAGTCTACGTGTGTAGAACTTATTACAAATTCGAATACACATCACAAAAATCCGATAATTTGGTATCAATTCTTTGAGTCAGTTACTTTGTGCTGAAACTGTGCATAGAGACTCCATACCAGATGTTGTCTTCAACCCTTTTGGATAGATTCCGTTACACGTTGTATACAGGATTATTGGAAATACGTCCCGATCCTGTTAAGGGCGTGTAGATGAGGTCATTAACTAACAAATCAACCCTAAGTTTCTAGGCCTAAAGTATACCATTATCGAGATTTTTTTTGTTAATGTTAAAGTAAAATAGGACTTTAACTCTTCTAATAATTTATAAAAAAAAAACGATAACACGTTTTAGCATTCTTATTTATTAAATAGCTGAAGAATTAAGTTGCGCATAATAAAAAAACATAAAGCAATTAAAAACCTCCGTACTTTTGAAAAAAGAGATCCAATACTTATTTTATTTTTATGATTTTTGCAACGTCTTATGAAATAAATATTTTTTTCTCCTAAAAATCACTAATCTATTTTGACGGCGGAACATTTTATTTGATAGTTAATGACCTCATCTACACGCCCTTAATAGGATCGGGACATATTTCCAATAACCCTGTATATATTATTATAGCATAAGATCATTTTGTGTATTTTGTTATGGATCTTAGATGCCTGATAATAAAATGATTATTATTATTTAAGCTTTGTCTGACTGTCTTTCTGTTTCACCAGGTTAACCTCTAGAACGGGTGAACCGATTTTAATAGGATTTTAAATGAAACATGGTTATACGACTTTTGTATAGTTGATAGGCTCGCGTTTGATGCCTATCTCACCTGATGGTAAGTGATGATGTGGTCGAAGATGGAGCACGCTTGCCTAGAAGTAACCTGTTCACTCTTGACTTAAAGACCTTAGGTAATAGCTATCAGGAAACAGACTCCGGCAGGGAATTCCACTCCTTAGCCGTACGCACAATGAAGGTATTCCCAAAGCGTTTTGTGCGTATGGGTGGGGTGTCCACCATGTAACGATGGCGCATTGTCATTTGCCTTGTAGTCAGTAGGAACGGGCTTGATGGATTACACATAAACGCGCACTTTTGAACACATAATTTATCAAAAAGATTGAAAGAAACACCTACTTTAAACATTATTTTACTTCGCAGTAGAGCGATAGCCTATACAACAGGATACACCTTTGCATTACCGGTGTCAGGTATTCTGACTTCTGTTTACTTGTAAGATTTATCGAGATCTAAAAAGGTTGGCTGGAACTAACAGCTTATACTGTTTTTAGGATCCATTCAGGAGTCTCGATATATTAGGCATGGTCGTCCAATAATTTTTCATGGAAATTATGAAAGATTTTGTTCTACTAATGTAAAAAAGCCACTTGTTAAAAATAAATCCATGCATTCGTATTTACTAAGTTTCCTAAAATCTACCCACAAAAGCAGACTTAGTGAATAAAAACAACCTCATTAGTTTCAGAAAACTTAAAGAGTTTTTCATTTCAAAGTAAAATGCTGATCATTTCTTCGCAGTCTGAAAAACATAATATATTTATTTTGCTTAAAAAAGGCTGCGATTGCAATCGTTATCTTGACTTCGACTAATAAATGTGGTAAGATATGTCTATCGTTGAGCGCAGCTAGGGCTGCCATCCGTCCGGGTTTCCCCGGATTTGTCCTAGTTTGGAGAGCGTCCGGGGGCGTCCGGGGGGATTTCACCAATAAGCGTCCAGAACCCGGACACCTATTGGTCTTATGGGGTACGGGAAGTTTAATTATGTTGATTAAATATAAAGAAAGAGACTAGTATATTAAACAATTTTCTAAAGCGTTGTTTTTAATTTCAACTTCGAAATATATTTTTCAAAAGTGTCTAGGGAAAAATGTCGGTTTTACCTAAATGTCCGGGTTTTTGAAGTCTTTGTCTGGTGCTTGCAATTAAGGTGATGGCAGCCCTAAGCGCAGCAGAAATCTTTACTGTGTCCTTTTATGCTGACGTGCACTTCGTTAGATGTAAATGTTTGCGCTTCTTATTGGTATCGGAAAAGAATCCAAGAATATTTTAGCGGAATTCCCTGCCGGAGTCTGTGTTTCCTGATAGCTATAACCTGGGAGTCTTTAAATCAAGAGTGAATATGTTACTTCTAGGCAAGCGTGCTTCATCTTCGACCACATCCTCCTTAACATCAGGTGAGATGGTGGTCAAACGTAAGACCATCAATAATAAATTAAAAAATAATAATAAGAATGCTATTGCAGAAATATTCAGTCCATTTCAAATGTGAAATTCTCCATAGTTCCATTGCCTAGAGCCTGGGTGGAGCTGGAGAGAGTGTCAGATTTTTTCTGATTAAAAACCCAAGCTGTTCCTTCAGTCGCCCTCGTTAGATCATTCCCGCAACCCCGCAAACCAAGTTTCATCACCTTCTATCAGACGATGCCTAAAGCTGGTTCAAGCATGGTTTTCAAAACATCAAAATAAGCTAAAAACAGCCATGAACCCTCGTGCAAACTCCGAGAGCCGTAGAAAAATGCAAAACATACACAAAGCGGAAACAATACCGTTAATCACAGCTTTTCTTTCTATTCATGCCGCTTTTATATGAATAAATAAAGTTCGCTTTATACGCTTGACGGTGTCAGAACCAATACAGTTCAATTTGTATTTAATTCCGCCTGTAGTTGATAATCGACAAGCAAAGGGAGTGAACGGTGCATTTTCGCGTAAAAGCCTGTCGCGTGAATGGTTTGTATAACAAAGGCGGTTCATTTTCATTGTGTTAATAAAAATATCTGTTGATGATAACTTAATATACATTTCAGCTTTACATTAAAAATGGACAAAGTTTATGAACATAAGTTTATCAGGTTCCGTGCCCCTAAAAAAAACAACCTGTGTTGTATCATTATTATTTGTCCATCTGTCTGTCCCACTAGACTGTTTTTCTCAGGAATAGGCAGAGATATCGAACCCAAATTTAAATTAGATTGGATCTCTTTCAGCTGTAAGCAAAACAAATATGGAAGTCAACGCGATCAAAATATGTAAGTAATCGTTTATTTCGCATAATTTGTGATTTCAAAATTCAAAATCTTCCAATTGGCTCAATATCTTGAAATTTGACAATATGCAATATCTTAAAGCACATTTAAACTTATATGCTTAGGTAAGATTATACGGAAGCCTTAGTACGCAAGTTCAACTCGCACTTTGCTGTTTTAAAATTCTACGTTCATGCTTTTACCAAGCATCTTTTAATAAGTCCAGAACGAAGCCAGCTGCTCAGAGAAGCGCTAAAAGCAACATAATTTGTTGCTCGATCACCGTTTAAGACCTGGGCACACCACGTTTTATAAGCGCGCCGTCGCGTCGACGCGCGTTTGTATTTTTTAGTGGATGTTTAGTAAGCTCTTATTATTGTAACTTACCTGTCTCTTCTCGAAGTCTAATAGCTTGGCCGTGCGCAAGATCCAGAGGTGGCATCGGCGGTGAAGACCACGTCGTCGGGCGCCTGGTCGGGCAGCGAGAAGTAGACCAAGCCAGGCCAATGCGATACAGACGCGATACCAAGTATCAAGATAAACCAATCCTGGTTTAATGGTACTTTCTATATAGGACAGTACTATTTTTATTAAAGTATTTTTATTATTCGTTACAAAAAAAAATACACACGCGAGTTAAACGCAGCCTGTAGACCTTTGACACAACAAACTGCTTTGTAGGATAAAAACGTGGTGTGCACAAGCCCTTAAATGGACACTAAATAAACATGAAATGGGGTGCCGTATTGAGCAGCCAAAAAGTTGATGAATCAATCGCTACATGATTCATCAACTTGTGATATAAGCTTACGGGCTATTTGAGACAACTTTCAGAAAATAAAAATGTAAGAGTAGAAATAACGAAATAAAAGAATTTAGTATAAATATTTTGTGAATTCAATTCAGTCTTCATTTATCTTTTAATAATCGAAAGCCATAATGTCTACCATTCGTTTTTATTTCTGAGATTATTTGATTTCCTGCAACTCGTCCCATTAGTTGGCCCGTAGGCATGTAGGACGAGTCGACGAATCAGCCACTTCAATGTGACGCGCAATTAATTAGGTTTCACGTTTATTTTAATATTTATCACGTAAACTATCACTGGAAGTCGGGATATTAATTAATTACATGCTTAATTTACTCAACTGACGTGAACATTTCTTAATTAACTGTGAAAAAGTAGGTGGTTATGTGTTATGTGAACCTGTTTCTGACCTAGGTCTCTTCAAGTGCAGAGAGGAATTATATAATTACTAACAGAGCTTGCGACTTGGTTCGCATGGTAAAAAGTTAAATTTTAGCCATGTAGTCTCCTCTGTCTTTCAGTGAAAGTCCCACTAAAGTCGGTTCAGCTGTTCAAGAGCTGAGCCCAGAAAGACAGACAGACAATTCTTTTAAAAGTGTTTTTTAAATTTTAGTAGCGTCTAAACAACAATGAAAAGACACTGTTATGTTGAAATCACAGAAAGACATTTTATTTAGATGTACAGATGAAAAAATGAAAAAAAAGAGGTTGGGTAATCGCAACCAACGGGTAATTGTCATAGTTTGGACAGCGAATCCTTATTCAAACAATTTCTCTGTATTCGCCTGTAGGTACTACTTGTTATGTTACGTATACAAGCTCTTGCTGTAACGGATCAAGCTGCTCCTTGGAGTTACAGTATGTAATTAACTTGTTACTAGTGTCAAAGGGATAGCTGAACACAATTAGCGAGACAATCAGTGCGCCTCATGTCTACCCCGTCAGCTCCAGTAGGTATTGGTTGACCTTTATCGTACACATCTCAGGCCAGGAGCCTATAACTTCACATCTGTTCTAACGCTTGCCAAATGTTTATCCAGGCTAATCGCCTTCCAAAGGCTGTCTGGAAGATATCGCTCTCAGCGATAACCGCCATTGTAACCATAACTTAAGCAATATTATTAAATAGTTATGGTTATATTTTGGTGTACAATAAAGTATAACTCTATCTATCTCGGGAAAGGCTGAACTGATTTAAATGGGAGATAGAGGTGATTATAGGCTAACATTTTAGGCTCTTCAAACCGAGATGGTCACTATTGGTTGTATTGTCTGCAATAAAATATTTATATTATTAGAATTTGAAAGGGAGACTGTAAATATCCCGTTTTAAGTTGTTACGATAACATATCGTCGCCTTACAGTGAAAACCTCGGGAGTACATTTTTGTCTAGTTTTTTTTTTGCGTTTCCAGAAAGCAATCCTAGCAACGCACATCCTGATCTCACTAATATGTTCATTCGATACTCGAAACGCTATCTATGAAAGTAAGTGTGATATATAATTAATGATTAAACGAACTTACCTGTACGTGAAGTTCTATCATAATTATACAAAGTGCATCGTCCGAAGAGATTAGTAACCTGAAAACGTTGAAATATATGTAGTAACACGCTAGTGACACCACTCTTACACTGTATGTTTAGAGTCCTGCGCTCTTTTTTTTTTTTTTTCTTTTGCTGGCAACCCCAGCGTCTCGGTCTTTCATTAAGTTTAGAGTTTGAAGCCACCATGTTCAGCTTTGACATTTCTGCAGCAAACTGGGAGACACTTTGGGTTGGGTGGGTGTTACTAATCTCTTCGGACGATGCACTTTGTATAATTATGATAGAACTTCACGTACAGGTAAGTTCGTTTAATCATTAATTATACTCGTGCATCGTCCTCGAGATTAGTAACCTGAAAACGTTGAAATATATGTAGACCTTGAGAGATAGCTGAGGAAATGTCAACTACCAAAAAATACCTGTGTATTAATCAATTGGTTTATTTCTAAAATTACTTAATTAGAATCACATTTTTTTTTTTTTTTGTTTTAGTCATAATTTAATTTTGTTCTCCTTAAAAATCTAGTTTTATATCTAAGGGTAATGAACTAATTATAAATGAGTTAGCACTATCGTGGCAGTTACGTTTTGTTAAAGTTAATCATTGCTCTGTTATAGAATTTTCCAAAAACGTTAGAGCTTCCGCTCTAGCTTGCCCTGTCGCGGATAAGATCGATGAGAAGTCGCATTGGTTAGGTTTGGACGTAGCAGCGTGCCTTGTGTCGTGTGCACTCAGAGGTGTCAATCCCGCTATCTTTAAGGACGGCTATAATCCACCGACGGACGTAAGGATTGTATTTTTACCGTTTATGCGGTTTCTTAAAACCATTAAACGGCTTTATGTGTTTCCCACAAAAAGACCTGGCTTGGTTTTGTACTAATATTAAAAAGTAAGGTTTTGGGCACATTTCCATTTTCGTCTCAAAGAATGGTTGGCTCAAGGTTGGTTGTTTTGAGCCCGCCCTGGAAGTTTTAAAATCGTCACTGGTCGGGTATGTTTATTATTTATTCTTTTAATTACAATTTATTTATTTTATAATAATTTTTGTATACGTTATGCCGACGTTATCATCATTTTAAGTAAATTTTTAACGGCAAATTTTCCTTTGGAATTTCTAGTACAAGCGAAGTATACCACGTGGTATTATATTTAGGCCGTGGTTGAGCCGATAAGCTCCCCTGAAAAAAACCTTGTAATGAGAACCTACATGAATTCAAGGTGCCGTACTGGTTTCTCTGATTGAGTAAACCTGTGAGAAAATATAAAATGTTTGGGATTGACGCTTCATATAACTCAAAATTATATTGTTCTGAGCACAAAATTTATTTTTTCAAGTGCTAGGTACGTCATATTGCTGGTAAGGATTTTCCGACAACGAGCCTATCATGGTGTCCGCTGTGGATGACCAATACCCTGCGTCGCCGCAGCGCACAATGATCCGGCAACCAGTTTGAGGTTGTCTTGTAAAATAATAATATTGTTAGGTTAAAGTTGTAATATGAGCAACCACGGTTGTATGGGCTATTTAGAAACCACCATGATTGCCTTGCCTTCTTAGTAATAAATTTTCTCAAGGTTTTTAACATTATTATGAAAGGACCAAGGGGCCTAAAAGATAATTGTTGTCCATTTGATTATGAATGCATTAACTGCCAAAGTGTTTGGATTGTATTTACTCTACTTGTGAAGAGTTCCGCCGGCCGAATCCAATCCAGCCAGTATCCAATCTATATCTGGGTGTACTCGATGAGAGTCTGCATCCGCAATTTTGTTATCTGTAATATATGAAATATATAAAAAAGAGATGTAGGTATTGGATGCTCCCCTTGCGGTTTATGTAAGTAATGGCTATGGAGTTATCTATGTGAAGAAGAATTCACAGTTTCTGAGGTTTTAGGCAAATACTTTAAGGCCAAAATAAGCTACCAGCAGCTCGAGCTGATTTATATGGATTTTTCTCTCATCTCGCGATCATCTTCCGCTGGCTCGTTCACCCCCACATGTGGCTACTCCCCCCATAGTTGAGGCGTCAGTCTATATTTCTGAGCAGTATGCGTCTCATCATTTAAAAGAATCTTGCATAGAGTTAGGTCTATTCATGTATTTACTCTTTCTTAAGTGTAAAGTATCTCATATTCATCCATGCAAGTAGTCCAAAGAATTTCGCAAATTTTACACCTTATGCAATACATCTTATTAGTTCAGACTTTATGTTTGACAGGTTTTCGTTAGGTAATCTAATTAGGTTTCTTTTCTAGGTTTTTTTTTTTCTTAATTTTAGTTTATATCCATTAAACCTATGACAATATAGTTTGATCTTCATTGATTAGAGATCATGGAGCATAAAAAGGAAATAATTGCCAGTTTATACACCTTAAACCCATGACAACATAGTTTAGTCTTCGGTGTTTAGAAGCCATTGAGCATAAAAAGAAAAACATTGCTAGTTTATACACGTTAACTTATGACAACATAGTTTGGTCTTCAGTGATTACCGACCATTGTATTTTACCGTATTTATCGGCGATGGTTGCAGTTCGACGGACGTCACGATGCTTTCGCGGCGACTTTATGCGACTGTCTCACGCTGAGGGACCCAGCACCGGCGGAAGAAATGTTTCACAACTTCGTTGTACTCCTGCGCACTGGGACCCTTTTTCTCCACCTTAAATTGTTCTTAACTTGTTATTAAGTTGAGGATAAAGTTTTGGGTTCAGCTTTTGCTAGGTTTTCACTATTTGTAAATTTTTGTGTCATTCAGATGTTTGTTTATGGAGAATATGGTGAAGTTTCGCTTAGTGACTGACTCTGCATGTTGTGTGTCACACAAGATCCAGTACACATCCATGATATGTTTGAGGCCCTCTTTATTTTTGTTTTTGTTCTCATGTTCTTGGGTGAGGACTCGCTAGCCCAGAAATTGCCATTGTGAGCTGGCTTTGGCGCTCTTTGATGCCCTTGTCTCGTTTTAATACGGTTTCTGTTACAGCTGCTTTTATTTCCACATTTAGTAGGGTGCTCCAATCAAGATACTGTTAGCTGGGATGAGGTACCATTCTGTAAGCTCTTCGCGGGTTTCCTTGCTATGTCCCAGAGTGTCTATGTGTTGCAGTCTTGTTGCTAAAACTTTGTGTATGTCAATCCCATAGTTAACAACCGCAGAGGGATCAGTTCCCAGAATATCCAGCACTTCTGGATTCCTGTGCTCAAGAGCGGGGTATTTCGGGTCAGCTAGTTTTTCATTATGGTTTACTTCCAAGACTTGTTCCTTAACCAACGTCTGCTGTGGTAAGTTTTCTGAGGTGGATGACTGTGTGACCTCTTCAGTAGGTTTGACGCACTTATTTGACGGTAAAACCTCTATAAGTTGTGTCCAATGACACCCCAACTGAAACCAGATTATCCTAGTAAGGAATTTTTATTACATCAGTTATGGTGTAGTTTCAGCAACTACCCATATGATATGCCCATGCAGTCCCAAGAAATAAACTGTAGTTATTGTCTGTGAATTAGTGTGGTATAGTAAGCAACCTGGCGATACATCCCCAGGAGCTGCTTTGATGGGTGTTTGTTATCATGATTGTATGTCAGTAGACAAATGAGGCAGGTGTTAGTAACACCATTCTAAGGTTTTACTGATGCACTATGAAAATTGAGCCAATGAAACCGTCCCAAAAACTAATCTATATTGGTCTCACAACCGTCTTGAATAAGTTACCCTGAGGCAAACTGACAACCCAAAACCGCTCTAATAGGTGTTGGGTACTTTAGTAAACTTATTTTGTGTAACCTTGCGATACGGCCCCATAAGCCGCTCTGATAGGTGTGGTTACTTCAGTATACTTATTTTGTGTAACCTGGCGATACAGCCCCATAAGCTGCTCTGATATGTGTGGTTACTTCAGTATACTTATTTTGTGTTACCTGGCGATACGGCCCCATAAGCCGCTCTGATAGGTGTTGATATTTTAGTATGTAACTTATTTTGTGTAACCTGGCGATACGGCCCCAAAAACCGCTCTGGTAGGTGACAGGTGTTGGTTACTTCAGTATACTTATTTTGTGTTATCTGGCGATACAGCCCCATAAGCCGCTCTGATAAGTATTGGTTATTTCAGTATACTTATTTTGTGTAACCTAGCGATACGACCCCCAAAAACCGCTTTGATAGGTGTTGGTTATTTCAGTATGTAACTTATTTAGTGTAACCTGGCGATACGGCCCCAAAAACCACTCTGATAGAGTACATATTACCTCAATGTCTGATAGGTGACAGATGTTGGTTACTTCAGTATACTTATTTTGTGTTACCTGGCGATACGGCCCCATAAGCCGCTCTGATAGGTATTGGTTATTTCCGTATACTTATTTTGTGAAACCTGGCGATACGGCCCCAAAAACCGCTCTGATAGGTGACAGGTGTTGGTTACTTCAATATACTTATGTTGTGTTACCTGGCGATACGGCCCCATAAGCCGCTCAGATAGGTGTTGGTTATATCAGTATACTTATTTTGTGTAACCTGGCGATACGGCCCCAAAAGCCGCTCTGATAGGTATTAGGTGTTGGTTATTACAGTACACTTATTTTGTTTTACCTGGCGATACAGCCCCAGAAGCCGCACTGATCGGTAATAACTTTAGTTAGGGTAAATCTATCGGTATGTAGGCAGTTGCTTGTTTTTCATTTGTTTTCCAGAAATACTGATCATAATGCCATGTAAAATATATAATTATTAGCGTCTATCAACTTTACGTAAAAGTTCGTGTGTTTGCAGCAAGGATCTTGTATACATATCTTTTGCAGCAATTCGTTTTGACACATCAGATTGCACACATTTTCGTGGAATATGTTTTGTACACAATTTCGTGGAAAATGTTTTGCACGAAGGCAAACATACGAGGTTATTTTGGTAAATTTACTAATAAGGGCATGTTTTTGTTATAATAATAGCACTTGATCACTTTACTATTATATTCTAATAAATATATTATATATGTACCTTGATCTTTATCATCCTTTTCCGAAATAGTCCCTGTAAAATTGGCGGTCGATTGGCGCCGACGGCGTGCCGCTTTTTTGTTTGTTATTGTTTCTTTTTCAGTTTTTTGATCTTCCACATTATGTATTCTATTTCGAATTTCCTTTTTGCCACTTTTGCTTGCGTATTTTCACTATAAAACTAATCACTTTTGTTTTTTCCTAAAATAAAACGTGCGAGTGGTGGCGCACTGTGACGTGAATGAAAGACCGAGACGCTGGGGTTGCCAGCAAAAGAAAAAAAAAAAAAAAAGAGCGCAGGACTCTAAACATACAGTGTAAGAGTGGTGTCACTAGCGTGTTACTACATATATTTCAACGTTTTCAGGTTACTAATCTCGAGGACGATGCACGAGTATAATAACCTTGTTGGAGTTTATATTTTCGAGCCGTTTGGGGTGGAGACCTTGGGATCGTGGGGTCCGAGTGCTCACAAATTGTTTAAAGAACTATCCAGGCGCCTAGTTGACACTTCGCGTGACCCAAAGGCTGGCTTTTACCTTGGACAGCGGTTAAGCATTGCCATACAGCGTGGCAATGCCGCCAGTCTTTTGGGCACATTACCAGTGGACAGCGATGCGCACGAATTTCTGGACGCCATATTTTAGTTTATTTTTAGATTATATTATTATGTGGTTTAGGGTTTTTATTTAAGTGTATATTCCATTATTGATTAAATAAATTTCTTTGTTTAGTGAGGACCTCGTAAACACTCGCATCGCATCATCAGTTTAGCGTAATCAGGCCATGGATTATGCATTTCTGAACTGTTCGATATTATGTATAATATTTTTCATATTATACATAATATCGAACAGTTCTGGATATAAAAACGGGTTAAATTTACATATAAATTAATAAAAAAAAAACATAAAAGAAACCGTACATTAAATTTATAGCACGCAGATTTTTCTTCCTCCTGAAAAGTTACACCTTTTTCACTTACGAGGTTTTAACTCTAAGGCGTCGATATAGGCAACTTCTAATACCTGAATTTCGGCGACATAATAGTGTATTATTATTTTTAGGCACCTCTTACTTATGACTTAAAGACTAGGGCTTAATCCACACATCTCTTATCACATATAAAGCGTCAATAGCTTCATGGCTAAGGGACTTGTGATCGAGTGGTCGCGGGTTCTAACCCCACCCATTACGATATTCCCGTTAACCCACTCCAGATACAAGCATATTTAGCTTAGTTGGAGGGGTTAACAGTATTGCTAGTAATGTGAATTCTACCCACATTGCTAAAAATCATTATAAAAAAAATCTCTTATCACACAAATTAAAATTCATAGAATCTCGGTACCATTTCGCTGAACACGAGATAACAAGTACGTTGATTCATACCGGCAGTAGAAAATAAACATGCCTAGTGTATTTATTCAGTTTTCTTTGTATTGTTCTATAGATACGATATTCCACGAAATCTTTCTGACGTGTATTTTTTGCGTTTTTATTTTAAATTCGTTTTTTTTAATTGATAATAGGTTCACGTTTGATCACCCTCTCACCTGATGGTAAGTGATGATGTGGTCGAAGATGGAGCAATGTCAATCAGTTTATCATATAATATAGTAAAATAAGTATACATATAATAATAATAATATACATAAAATAAAAATAACAATAGAATACTTTACGAATCCAATAACCATTACAATATATATATATGTATATACAATACATAATAGATGTGTATTTCCGGTAGTTAACCTATTCATTGGTAATTTTTTTAAGTACCCTAGTTTTAACTTCATTAATTCCCTCATAAGTTGGTAGTAATTTTATAAAATATTTCTGCCTGGTACAATTTTCTATAAAAGCTTCAGTTCCGTGACATAGACATTAATAAAGTTATGAATTTTGCAAAGTGCTCGTGACATTGACTGGCTCTCGTTTGATCGATTTGGCAATTGAGGTCGGGTCAAACGGTGCGTGACCCTTGGCTAAATATACTAAAATTTGTGGGCTGATCGTTAGTTGGACTCCACAACTCAAAAAAAATAGTCAGGTAACACGATACCCCACTTCTAGACTGGTGTCAAATTTTTTCGCTTCTGACGTCGTAACGACTGTCAAAGACGTAATATTAATCATACATTTTGGTAGCAGAAATCGTTGGTAGAGGTTAGAATAGACGTTATCTACGTACCAACCACTATGTCAGTTGCCAAACATAGGCTCCCAAATGTCCGCAGTATAGTGCGGCTTTATTACAGCCCCACTTACGCACATAATAGTCATCTAATCATTTCGGACGTTAGTCAAGCGAACTTCGAATAATTGGATTTACCAGCAGTAATTATGGAGTTGTCATACGGATTAGCAGATACTAATTTTAAACCTTACTTAGCTGGACATAAGGCAGACATATTGAATTATTGATGGTTTGCTTCTCATGTAAATTAGTTGAGCTCATTAAGTTTTACGTTGAGCTACACGATAACTGGCACATGTTTGCACTGTCTGGACCACTGCACTAAAAAGTTTGTGCTTCTTTCCCTAAAAGACCACCACAGACAAATCTACATGATTCTCATATGCTTCCTTATAATCAGTTGCAAAATGGAAACCATTCTGTCATTTAATTTCAAATCGTTTGAACGAGTCGAGACTAGCGTAGTGCAAAAACAGGAATAAAATATACTTAAAATAAAACAAGGAATCCAAAATCACGTGTTTACGGCTAGTTTCTAAGAACAAACGTTTCTAAGCATAAACATTTCATAGTTAGGAAGAAAGTTTCAGCTAAATAAGTTTCAATATTGCTCCGGATCGATGTTATCGAGAAACACTTTTAAATTCACTTTGTTCTAGCTTGTGGGTAGATTAAACCGATTAGTATTTTCCCTCTATTTTCTGTCGTAGAATCATTGTAACTGAGAAGCCAATAATTCGTGATATGCTATTAACTTTACCCGGTTAGCCAACGTTGTTACTTCAGCATAAACGAATTAGCGTCAAAGAGCTGCCGCTTATGCTGTTAAGGGTGAAAGGGTAGATAATTGAAAGGAAACTGGCGGGCTGGCTGTTGCAGTCAAAGAAGTTAACTAAAAGCCCTTTGATGTGATTTTCTTGGTAATATTGCGATCAGGTGAGGAGCTAGTGGCTGAATACTTTATTTTATTTTACAGAAAGCTTACAGACTAATAACAAAGATAAAATACATTCGTGGATAGGGAAATTTGCTAATTACAAGCTTCCACATATATGCTATCAAGTTACCTACATCTAATTTTCGTTGACATTTAACCAAACACAATCTATACTTAAAATAAATCAGTAGAGAGGTCAATTCTGTACATGAAATATATTTCCAAAATAACTGTCAGGGGGTGATTAGGGATCGATACTGATGCCAAAAATGCAATCAGTAAAATTTTTGTCTATCTGTCTGTCTGTCTGTATAACCGTTATAGAAACAAAAACTACTCGACGGATTTTAACGAAACTTGGTACAATTATTTGTCATACTCCTGAGCTGGTTGTAGTATACTTTTCATCACGCTACAATCAATAGGAGCAGAGCGGTGAAGGAAAATGTTGGGAAAACGGGAGAAGTTACTCCATTTTTTAAGCTTCCTCGCGTGTGCAACCTTAATGGTTAAAGCTACACAGAAATCATTTCATGACGGAAATGTTCTCCTTAAAATTATATAAAAAATATACCACGACAGCATATGTCTATCTTTTATGTTTGACTCACAATAACACGTGTAACTCCCGATAGCTTAGCAGTTCGAAGCTTTCTGATTATAATATTTGTCTACTCTTACGTTTATAACACTCTCAGTCAGCCCTAATTGAAAAAGTTAACATTATTAACTATTCCATAAAAAAAAATCATATAAATCGGTATAGAAACACCAAAGTTATACATGAAATACGCTAATAATAAGCCATCGCGCGTGAATACTGAATCATGCTATAAGGATTATTTTCGAGAATCGGTCGCCGCGCTCGACGCGTCTCGCGGCCGAAGGTATAAAATTTCGTTCTATAGGTACTTAAGCCTCATGTGAACGTGATCTAAACAATATTACCAATACATTAACTTACGCTGACGGAATCGCGGACACAGCTATTAACAATAATATTGTGTGGTTCCGTATTGCGATATTTTTCAACAGTTTTATAGATTGTCATATTATATTTCCCTACTAAATTACGAAAGTTAATCTGTCTGTTACATCAAAATCACTGAACCGTGAGGAAGGACATAAGCTCCTTTTTTTTTTACGAAAAACGACGGAAACGAGTACGAAGTCGCGGGCAACAGCTATCTATACTAATAATATAAGGCTGAAGAGTTTGTTTGTTTGTTTGAATGCGATAATCTCAGGAACTACTAGTTCGAATAAAAAAAATATTTTTTAATTAAATTGGCAATCTATAGAGAAAGGCTATAGGCTATAAATCATTACGCTAAGGCCAATAGGAGCGGAGCGCCAATGAAGAATGCTTCAAAATCGAGGTTAAATTTAACGTTAGCCCAAAGTAACTATTCCACGCGGACGAAGTCGCGGGCAAAAGTTAGTAGATAATATACTTATCACTGAGGTTACAAAGTAAGAATTAAAGCTAAAAATTCAACTACTAAGAAGATGATCAAATCATGCAACATAAAACTAATAAATTAAACAAATTACATCTAATCATGAGTGTCACCAAAATATTAAATGTTGAGATTTTTTATAATTTTCTGTGCACTTGTGCAAAATGGTCGATTTCCAGGTGCGAGGGTAAATTATTAAATGCAATAGATTCAGATTCAGATTTATTTATTGTTTGTCACAGGTAGAAAATCAGTTCTTAAAATTATTATTATGACAAGTATCACTGTAACATACCCATAAGGTGTACAATATTTAAAAAATACAATTATATTTAATGTGTACATTATTTAAATTTACAATTATATGTCAGGTCATCAGGTGTATAATATCTATATTTACAATTATATAATTATGTCAAAAAATAATAATAAATAAACAAGGAAAAATGAGTTTAATTGGAAAAATAGATTCATTATAAATTCATTGATTGTCATTTGTCATAATTAAGCATTATAATATTTAATAAATTTTAGTCTAAATATTTGTCATTTAAGAATTCATTGATTATGTAATATACTTTCTGTATCAGTCATTTTGTGAGCTTGTATTTAAAAGTAGGCAATGTTTCAATATTTTTAATAGAGTCATAATAATAATAACACTGTATGGAGAAGGCGTTGCGCCTGTACTTAGTAGATACACAAGGTGCCTGAAGCAAGGGTCGTCTGCGTAGGTTATTTAGATTGGTGCGGAGGTGTAGGTGTACTGGATGCAGAACGAGTCGATAATTCCGAGGCCGATCTGTTGATGGGTGTCCGTCGTAACATATTGAGAATCCTCCATGTTTCGGAAAGCACGTTAACTTGGTGGTCGTTACGAGTTACAAGCCAGGAAATCGAACTCTGTGGTCTTGCCCAGGAGTATCATTTCACTCAGCTACTGAGACGGGCAGTCTCTCCGAGTATAACAGTAGGACTCAGCTACATCCGACTTAGACTGGAAACTGACATAGTTGAGAAAAGGATAAGAAGATGACGATAGCAGTCGGGTCAGGTCATGGCAGTCATTCGACGTTTGGATTTACGAGTATGTACCCGTACAATATTGCAATTCACTCTCGGTGTATGTCATCTGTAACTTTTAGCAGCTTTGCCGCTTATTCTTTTCGCACCGGGTCGCATGTAGTTTCAAGCACTCCAGCGCTGATTTTGAGCGGAGTATCATTTCGGTGATTGGCATATCCTACTGGGGGCCATATTTTAGCAGACGTGCGATGGTGCGATGAACTTTTAGACCTGGCTTATGTCGTCAGTGCAATTATTTATTGATGCAAAAATGGAGCGTGTAGGTGGGTTTAAGGGTCATGAATATTTTTGATTATACCCGAGATTCCGTGGGTCTAATCTAAACCAACACTCTCTCTAGTCGGTCCCTAATATTTTGAGATTCGTGATCAGCGTCATGTTTGCACCTGGAAAGTCTGATCTGCCTCCACCGGTTCCTTTTCAGCTCGTCTAACAATCGTGAAAAAATTCGAACAACATGAGCCTTTCGCTTGATCTGTCCACCCTGTTGGCGAACGAGTAACTAACAAATAAGAATACTACCACTATTTTATTGATATTGTTTTAGCAACCCTATATGGAATAGAGGATCTAAAATATAGGGGCCTGTTTTATTAATAAAATATTATATTTCTTGTAGGTACCATGAGATACAACCTAATTTAAAAAATTGTGGCAATTTTTGCCCTTATCGATAGAAAATCGCCCGACACCTGGCATTGATGTTTCGAGGCTTAAAAGAGCTATATTAGAAAAATATTCCGTTCTAGAAGTTAGTCTGAACGACCGAAAATGGAGGTCTGGAAACTTCGCAAAGTCGTATTCGTATGTTTAAAATTATTCAAAATGTTGTGTTTTCAGAGACGTATTGTTTGGCTCTCGGGGTGATAATATTGTGCTCAGAATTTTACTTATTTCTCTAACATACCGTGAGATGTTTGAGTTTTGTTAAAAATTGAAAGCTTTGAGTTAAAACTAGACGTAGCATCCTTCTGTTTACGGGAAATATTTAAAATGGTAGTAGCAAACTAAAATACGTAAGGTAACCCTGCATATTTTAATAATATTTTTCCTTTGGCCACCATCTCACCTGATGGTAAGCGACGATGTGGTCGCACATAAGCGTAGTTGCTCATGTGTAAGTAATCTATTCACCAATTAGAGATTGATATCAGGAAATTGAGACAAACATTCTTCCTATAATATTCTCTCTAAGTATGAAAGTTTTTTGATTGCTAGTAATGTGAATTTTACACACATTTGTAGTTCTCTTATTTTTCTTTAACCTAACCTACGCCTGAATCACCGCACAGATCAAGAACAGTGTGGTCCAAGCAAATGATATTGATGTCAAATGTCGGCGTCATTTAAGTCATGCATTCGTGAGTAATGGTAATCTTGGGAGCAAAGATCAGCGGTATACAGTAGTGAGTAATGGTATAATTGCCGTCCATTAGAAATTGAGAGGAGTTAAATTAATTATTGTTTAATTATGATGTAAAGTATTGAGTACATTGAGCTATTTGCCTTTTCTGCTTTTAGTATCTCGTAAATCATTCGGATTATTAAGGTTATTAGTTACAGGAAGAAATGCCACCATATACAATGTGTAACGGAAACCACATATCTGTCCAAAAGGGCAGAAGACAACATCTGGTATGGAGTCTCTATGCACAGTTTTAGTTCAAAATAACTGACTCAAAGAATTGATACCAAATTATCGGTTTCATATATTTCTTGGATACCAATCATAACAAACGTGTCACAGCACTACGAGGGTCAATAACTTTCCACGTCACTTGCCAATAACACGATAATTCTTTTCGTTCTTCTTAATTTGAAAAATTCGGTCTCTGGTATCAGTGTTTTGGTATTTGTAATAAGTTCTACACACGTAGACTTAAGATTACAAAACCCTTGCCATATTGTTTGTTATCATCCAAAGAAGCCATGCACTTGGTATGTACATACCCTTTAAATTACACGTTGTATATTTAGTAAACGTATCTATCGATTCTAAGCGCTTATCTATCAATGCTATGATAACTTTATGCTCCTCATGATAAGGACATTGCTGGGGTTAGTTCGTGGGAGACACCTTCCGTTCCCTCCGTACATCTAAAGCACGTTAAATCGTTGATCACGGCGGTCATTCATAAATCTCTGCCCGTCTCAACGGGTATTCTGAAGCCAGAATTTCAGACGCCAGTCTTACAATCTTGCCGTGTAAAATACTAGCACTTAGCTTTCGCTTTCACTGAAAACTGACCTGACGTAGTTCGGAAAAACGCTATCAATACTAAGCAACTGTAAAAACACAGCACTAATAAAATATCGAGAGTGATTTTACCAGAGTAACATAAAACTTAAAAGGAGATAATTTGATTTCGACGGTTAAAAGGTAATTGGGCATAACCGACATTTTGGGTCGAAATTGACTTATGAATGCCATTCTACTTAAAATTTTCCACTCTTTCGAATGCGCTAACTCCCATTGCTCTGTGATGGCTTTTTAGGGTTCCGTAGCCGAATGGCAAAAAACGGAACCCTTATAGTTTCGACATGTCTGTCCGTCTGTCTGTCTGTCCGTCCGTCCGTATATCAAAGCCATTTTATTCCGAAACTATTAAGACTATACATGTAAAACTTGGTAGGTAGATGTATTTTGTAAACCGCTTTCCGATTTTAAGAGAAAATTTTAAAAAATATTTAAAAATAAAGGGGTTACCCCCATACATGGTACTGAAACTGAAAATATTTCTTTTCATGAAACCTATACGTGTGTGGTATCTATAGACAGGTCTTTAAAAATGACATTAAGGTTTCTAAAATGACTTTTTCATAAAGTTAATTGTTTCAAAGATATACGCTTCCAAAGTGGTAAAATGTGTAACCCTCTAACTTCTATAATAATGAATTGAAAAATCTTAAAATTCGTATTTCATTAATAACTTTTCTTGTCACTTTTTTGTTATTATTTATTTTTTTCCTTTGGCGGGCAGTTTGATACTAGGCAACTAACGCGCTTTTTGGTGGCGAGTTTCAAATTACAATTTAAAGGTTTTTATTTTTTATTTTTAGCACGTAGCACGATATTAAACGTTACAATTTTTGTTTTATTTATGTATTTAATACACTACACATTAATTAATATTAGTTTATTTACCCTCGTCCGTGTGTCACTGCGGGGTGCCAACTGAAAACCAGCGCTGGGTGTCTTTCGCCCAGCAAATGCTGAGTTGGTAACCCTTTCGGTGTAGACATGCTCAGCGAAATTCTTAATGTAATTTTTTTTATTTTTATGTTTGTAATTTTCTGTTGTTGTGTGTGTTTATAACCGAATAAATGGTTTTCAATTTCAATTTCAATTTCAATTTCATATGTTATAGAACTGAATGTAAAATTTCCACCAAAATTGGTTTGAACGAGATCGAGTTAGCAGTTTTTGAGATACAGTATATTTTCTAAAACCGCAAATATAACTTTGTAATTCATACAAATACTATGAAAAACAAAGTTATTTGGCGTAGTTGTAAAAATTGTAAATAAGCTAGTTTTAAGAAATTTGTAAGGTTTTTTTTTTCAAATTAATATATTAAGTATATTAGATTTATTATAGTTACTACGGAACCCTTCATGGGCGAGTCCGACTCGCACTTGGCCAATTTTTTTATTTGTCACTTCCCAAGCAAAAACTGCGACTTTTAGAAAGTTATGTCCATTTCCAAACTTTAAACTGCTCTCCTGAACAATTTGATTTTTGTTGCTTATACCCTATTACCTTTTAACCGTCGATTTGTTTCATCGAGGCTGGTCGTCCACAGAAATGCCCAATTACTGGAGCAATATGAAAGGTTACTAGCCCCGGAGGCAGGCTGACGTCCCTCTGTTGTTTCGGGCTGTAGGTCTGAAATGAACACAGATGGCTTGTCTAGTACAACATGCTGTATAAACTGCTGCAAACGTGTATGCGTTCGACGGACAGTCTACGTCAGTATTCCTTAATTAGTGCCTATTTAATATTACTGTTTTTACCATTTTCCTTTCACTACCGATCTACTAGACGTACTGCAGGGTACCATCCATACTTTGTCGATATACCACCTTGTCGTACTAAGCGTTTTTCCTCGACATTTATTGTACGCACGGCCAAGTTGTGGGACTGTGTGCCGGCTTCTGTGTTCCTTACCACATATGACCCGTCTGTCTGCCTTTAAAACATCTGAACAGGCATCTTCTGGGTTCATTCATTTCATAGTAGACCCCATCTATCGCTTATCTTCAGGCGTGAGGCAGGTCAAGAGTGGGCTCATCTGAAATTATAAATGAATTGGCAATGTGACATATTTGGCAATGCGACATATTTGGCAATGCGACATATTTGGCAATGCGACATATTTGTCAAAGTATCTTGTCAATATTTTTGCAAGAGATGTTTACGCATTGTACAGAATTGTCGTATTATTAGATTATATTCTGTTACTAGTATCATGTCAGTTTGATTTAATAGCGCTGCAAAATGATCAGAACTCAATACAGAATCAAATTAAATAGCTTTTTCAGGATAAAGGTAAATCTATTATATTTATTGTGTCGAGTTTCCGATATTTAGGCACTTTTAAAAGCATCATGAGAACATCTAATATCGGATACTCAAAACAATATATATATGTGCTTGATGGTAATTATCTCGTTTCAAGTTCTAATGATACTATTAGTAACTATGTTAGTTTTAAAAACTTACATCTGTATCCCGTTTAAAAATTAAAGGATCAATCAGCTAAAAAAAAAATACGGTTAGTTCATCCCGATTTTTTTTTAATAATTTAATTGTAGTTTAATTTACAAACGACATTAAATTACAATCATATTGCTTATATACCTAGTGACCCAAAAGTAAATCAATACAACATAGGTGCATCAGCTGTTGCCGAACTAATATTTTTTTGCTGACTGTACTATTCGCTGACGTATTTCAGTATAAACAGAACCTCATTATATACATTTCATGCACATTTTGATGTCATAAAGGGAAGCGTGCAAATTGTAAATCGTGCAATTGTGTGTACAGGTACCTACAGTCTAAATATGCAAGCTTGAATATTCAAGTTAATTTTGCCCAGAGTCGACTAAACTAGCTCGAACGATTTTTCCCACCACAGTTATTATTTTGCCCATATTATGTAGTGAAACTTGTCATATTCGAATGTATGAATAAATCGATTGCCTAATGGAAAATGAGAGTAAGTTATGGTTACGATTTGAATAATTAATGATCAAACAACAAAAAAGAAATAGATTGATACTATCAGATTAAATGAAAAAAAGAAATGGTTTATTTTTTTATTGACCTCTGTGAATATTTATTTTTTACTAGCTTTTGCCCGCGACTTCGTTCGCGTGGGAGGTTTTTTCGCTTAAATCCCGATCCATTGGGAATTTCGGGACAAAAACTATCCTATGTCCTTTCTAGGGTCCTTAACTATTCCCACGCTAAATTTCATCTAATTCGGTTGAGCGGCTTAGGCGTGAAAAGGTAACACACAGACAGACAGAGTTACTTTCGCATTTATAATATTAGTATGGAAGTATGGATTACGGATGACCTCGATCTATAGCAATATTTTTTCATATTAATTAATATTGTTTTTGTATGTGTCCATGCCTAATCTATACTTCTATACTAATATTATAAAGAGGAAACCTTTGTATTTTTGTATGTTTGTATTGAATAGGCTCAAAAACTACTGGACTGATTTCAAAATTTCTTTTACCATTACTTAGAGGGATTCTTCCGAATCCGTATAGGCTATATTTTATCACGGAAAATAGATAGGATTTTTCGTGGTAGTGAAAATTGTGGAGTAAGGCGTCGAAAAAACTGCCGTACGTTAACGATTCTCGCGAACGCTGACTATATTTAATATAAACATTGCACCCGTGCGAAGCCGGGGCGGGTCGCTAGTTTAAGATAAATTAGATAGATAGATAGTTAAATTGTACAAGGATCGTACCTTTTGTTAACACCTTATTGTCTGTACCTTCGCTCTATGCAATTAAACCAATTATATTATTATTTAAATACTGATAAACAGCTTCTATGCACGATTTGAATTTAGAATCTGTTCACCAGTAAAAAGTTTTTATAAATAAGGCTACCAAAAAAAATCATTTTACTCTCCAGCATTGACTTCCAAAATAATGATTGACCTTAAGATTTGCTCTCAATTTCTTGGGGGATACCAATTAGTGAGGCTGGGAGCGAGTTAGCGACAATCTTGGCGGGTCGCGACCTCCCAGTGAGTCACACATACCGCACACCGGACATCAGGAAAGTTCTTGAATAATAAGTCACTCTGTTCGTGCATTAATTCGGAGCGATACGAAATAAGACTGTTATTAAATACTACAAATGTAGGTACACCTGCCCGATGTAATGCTATGTATAAGTAATTGAAAACAAATATGTTACATTTTATAACAAAACAAAAAATCATCAATATATCTGTTTAGCCTTATTCCAACTATGCTGGTGACGGTTTACAGAAACCCGATGATTATTAATGAAGTTATACGCCGGCAGTTCCTCTTCTTCAGTCCCGTGCTTTATAATAGAGTTAACGATGTTCTCAATATTTATCCACGTACCTCCAGGGACTGCAAAAGACTGCTAGACGAATTGCTCCACACGCTCTCGTATGAAGAATTGGAGAATTTAGTAAAGCCCTAATAATCTTCCTTCCGTAGACATGCATACCAAATAGCGTAGAGTACGCTTGTGTGGGGGTTCCATACAAACGCACTCTGTACTAACACCTGACGGAAACGCACTACACATACACATATCACACCCACATCCACAACTGTAACAATATTACACTTACCTAGTTTTATTCATTCTTATTATTATATTAAATTAGATTTTAGTTTTCAACAGTTATATTTTTTTTGTTAAATTGTTTCCCTCGAACAATAATTAACTGGAACGCTGTCGTCTCCCTTTTGGTGGTGATCGTTAATAGCTGCGACACAGTTATTAACTAATGCGGCTATTTTCGTACACAATAATTTTGTAAAATGTATTTTTGTATCAATAAATTATTTTAATGATTCACGACTCAGCAATGCTAGTCTTTTTCTGGCTTTTGACTACCCGTAACAACTGAAAATGATGTTGAAATAAACTTGATCGGCCCGTGCTTCTGTTAATATTTAGCCACGAGCTCCTTGGAGACGCAATAAATTACTTTATAAATTAAAACCTTCGCCTATCGAGACATAAACAATTTAAAATACCTTAAAATTATTGTAAATGGTCCTTTTTTATGGTTCTACATTTCCCTTAATTAGTATTCAGTACAAGTCTTGACCGTGAAACAACAGCCGCGAGAAATATGTATAAACAAATACATCTGGTAGCATAATCACAAAACATAAGTGTTTTTTATGTAACAGCAATGTTATCGCAGGTTAACCTATTGCACTTGCCTGCTTTAGTTAGCCAATTATGATGTACTTAGATATTGTTTTTTTTTTTTGATAAATTACACAGTCATTTAATATTCAAACATATTATGATATTATGCAGGCGAATGTACAAAGAATTTATTATATCGCAGGTTGTGACCTATTTGCACTTGCCCGCTTTAGTTAGCCTATTATGACGTAGATATTTTTTTATACACAGAATTTGACTGGGTCATTTAATATTCAAAATATTATACAGGCCTAATAATATATTTGCAAACCCCTAATAATATGTAGAGGCGAATATACAAAGAATTTATTGGGTATCGAAAAATTAGTCAACATCGCTGTTAATGGGAAAGTGCTCAGAACACTGGCAGCATTGCCACGTCGAATGGCAGTGCTGATTCTGTGATATTCTGTCTAATATTTGACCAAATATAAGTACCACCAGATTTTTATCTTCATTCAATGTTTAATGATGAAAAGGAACCCTGTCTTCTATTCCTCGCACACTCTCCGCGCTCGACGCTCTTTTGGATACCAAACCTGATATAAACGTGTTTGCGGGGATGAATGGAAGATGTTGTCAATATACCGTCCTTTTCAAGGGGAAAATCATCAGTTACCCTTGCATTCCAGGGCTGCGGTATCTCGCTAGAACATTCCCGTAACCCCGGCAGTTCTCTATATGCCTGGAGTACTGTATGTCTGTCTGTGGCATCATAGCTCCCGAACTGATGAAGCGATTTCAATTTAGTTTTTTTTTTTTTGTATTAAAGGTGACTTATGTGCGAGTGTTCTTAGACATGTTTGATGAAAATCGTTAGAGCCGTTCAAAAGTTGTGGGGGATGAAAGTGGGGATGAATAATCGAATGTTGTCAAATATACCTACCCAAGTGGGGCATCAAATGAAAGGGCACCACGTGTACTATATTGCAAAAACTGTCCATTCCATGAAATTGGTCAAAGTGACTAAAATTATGGTAGGTGAAAAGTTTAATAAATAAAATAAAAATTAAATTAAAAATTTAAAAAACCCCTACGCAAAAAATACTTCGAAGTAGTTGAAGAAACATCAATTAAAAAGTAAAAAAAAAATTAATGGATGTTTATTCAACTACTTTTAAATATTTTTTGCATAGGGGGTTTTTTAAATTTTTAATTTAATTTTTATTATTTGACATGTTTTAACCAATGTTATTGGCCTTCGGTCTTGGTATATTTAAGTAACCAAATTAGAGCCGTAGTCACAAGTAATCTTATTTTAATCTATTAGTACGTGTAACATTGGCTCTACAAAAATCAATATTTATTGTAAGTACTAAAAAAAGGACTAGCTGTTTCCCGTGACTGTGCGACCGCGTGAATATTTCGTAAATTTTCCCGGGCTAAAAGTATAAGCAAGTTACTTTTGTTTTTTAATTGATCAAACGTTTAACAGCAAAGAAAAGTTTTTATTTTACCATTTCTCGCAATATTTCGTTTTTTCTCTGTACATAAAAACTTTCCACGTGCCTAAACGAAAATATTAAAGAAAAAAACCGAATTTGACGTCTGTTCTCGAGATTTGAGCTTAGTAACACATTTGGCGGTTAATTTTTATTTAAGTAGCTAAATTTTAATGTGAATACGTTTCACAATAATGATTATATATTTCAAATTTTTACCATCATCACAAAATATTATTTCAACACTTCTTAACGGTAGTACATTATTTATTTTAATTTATTGTACCGCTACCAATATCGGTAAAATAAGTCATATAATTTTTGGATTGTTGTCATTCGTAATTGAGAGATTGATATTATAATCTTATTTAATACCTTTTTAGTTGATATTTCAGTTTAAATCGAGTTTGGCACCAAATTGCCCTGTAGGATCAGTATCGTTCTGTCAAAAACCCAAGATGAATGATTGAATGAATTTCGGTGTCAAGCAAACACTCTTTCATTTCCACCAATTTTTTATTTATTTAAACTTTATGTACAATAGTGTTACATGGGCGGACTTAAAGCATAAAGGCATTCTCTACCAGTAAACCTTTGGGTTAAAAAAAAAATACAAAAAATATTTTTATTCTCGATCCTTCTAATACACCGGCACTGTTTGTTTCCGACTGTCATAGTACCTACAGAGATAGTGACAAATTGCTTAGATAAAACCATAGTAAACACATAACGTATCAGCGGCATGAGTCAAAGCAAAAGCAGTTTACGTGCCTGCTAGTCACACAGTTAGAAGGTACTAGTTATTATACAAACGTCACATTACTCAGAAATGAATGAGTCCAGCAGTGTAGTAAAAGAGTATTGTAGCTATACTCATTCATTTAGTATTCGTAATATAAATTATTGTGTGCCCGTCCCGGCTTCGCCCGTGTTACTTATGCCTGTGTCACCCACAGATTATGCATATTTCTATTGGTGTTAGAATTTTTTAAATCGCTCCAGTAGTTTTTGAGTTTATCCATTACAAATCAACAAATCTTCCCTCTTAATATTAGTACAGACTAGTTGCGCATTTCTCTACGGTGCCTAAAATGATTACTTTTAATTATGAATGAGACCGCTATTGGCCTATAGCACGCCTGATACGAGATAGATGAGGTTTAAGATGAAACGAGCCTATGGTATATGTGTCCCCTCCACACAGAAGCCGGCTACAGAAGGAGGCAGTTGTTTTTTTTAATTAATCGGTCTTTAACGTTGTGATTCAGGCCTTCTCTCTAAGGGAGAGAAGGACCTGTAATCCACCAAGCTGGCCCAGTCCGGCTTGATGGTCTAATTTTAGACCGTTGGACGTGTCGGTTTGCTTACAGACAGACAGACATAAGGAATCTATAAGGGTAACGTTTTTTGCCATTCGACTACGGATGACTAGTGCCACAATCGCGCCCCAACTCAATCTACATTGAAAGCAGTTCGGTATTCGAATGGAGCCGTGTGTTTGTGATGCTATTTTGCAAAATGAGGAAAATACTCGTAAATTCGTCCTTTTTCTGGAAATAGATAGTATTTTGCCTACCCGTTTCCTTCAAGTATCAAATGCCCATATTTCAGTGTGTTCCATATTTTATCACGGTAAAAGCATAACTCCCCTTCTTTTGCAATCGGGTAAAAAGCTTATAATCTTCCTCAAGCTTCAAGCTACTTCAATACCTAATTTCATCCAAATCCACCCTATACTTCCGAAGATTAGCGTATGTTACAAACAAAAATTATTCGCACTTTAATATTAGTAGGTATAGATGCGGTAAACACAACACTGAAAACCATATTTAAATACAATCTAAGTAAAAAAAAAATGCTTTTGTAAACTGTCTGCCGGCTTCTGTGTTCCCTGCCACATATGACCCGTCAGCCTTTAAAGCAAGCGTGAATAGGCATGTTCTGTGCTCGCTCATTCGATCGTAGACCTCATCTTACACTTACCATCAGGTGTGAGCGAGGTCAACAGCGGGCTCATTCGTAATAATAAAAAAAAAACATAGTTAATAATAAACAAATAATTAGTAGCGAACTCGGCAATCATTGCACGATAGTCGTCTCAGCTAATGGCTTAATAGCCAAGACCTTCGACTAACACCTTAGGAGGCTCTCGTTAGGCGGCTGGATCAAGAGCTTGCTTCAGAAAGCGCACGGCGCGTATCTTTAGGAGGTTACTCTCTCTGGAGCCCTGACCACCGTTAGATTGGACCCTGTTCCCGATACCGGTGGGCTACTATTTTTTTAAATTCTTAAGTGTTTTTATTTTGTTTTTTTTTTATAGAAATATTTAAAAATGTAAGTAATTCATATGTATATATTAGGAATAAAGAAAACAAATAATTATAGAAACAAACAACGAGAAACAGTTGTGATTCACCAGCCATGGTTGACTGGTAGGGAATGCCTATGGCATTAAGTCCGCCTTTGTACATTTTGTGTTGCATAAAGTTTTAATAAATAAATGGCTGTGTAACCGCGTCATCCGATTGTAAGGTAGACTGGAACTGCTATTGTGAAGTGCAATAAATATCAATCCAATCATCAAAGTTATATAGAAGTCTGATGTTTTATTGCACATATTAGTATTGCTTCAGATATATTATTTATAGTATGGATTCGAAACCCATACTATATATTTTACATAACAAATTAAAAAAATAAAACAAAGAAACCGAATCTAGAATTTACCTGGTACAGTGAGAGACAGCGCCACTGTGGCAAGCGAAGCTCCGGAGAGGCCTCATTACAGTCTCCCCAGGCATAAGCCCTAGTGAGTTCCGGAGTGGTCTTTTAAGAGGTAACGGGGGTTCTAGGTACCTACAGTGAAATAAAATCACACACGCCCTGGTCTTTCCCCCAGAGGTCCCGCCGCCTTTGAAGGTTTCCCTGCGATAACAATCTGAGAAAGGACTCACTTATAGTAAACTCACAATAGTAAGCCGTATAATTTAACGTCTCTTTTGAAATCCATACAATACTGAAATCATATGAGAACTCTGTAGGTTTTGGTCTGTGGTGCTCTTTTGTGGAAAGAATCACATAGATTTGAGCGGACCAATTCAGACAGTTCAAGCATTTGTCAGTTATCGTGTAGCTCAACTAAGAACTTTAAGGAACTCGAACGAATTGACGAACAATACCAAAGTATTCTTTGTTTTTTATAACGTTATAATACTATCGTTCTTAGCGTCGCAAAGCCAATTGAACCCCTTATTCGAGAGTCACCCCTGTATCTGATCGTAAAACGAAATTTTATTTCCTATAGGAAATCATTTTTTTTTATTTCCTATAGGAAATAATATTTTCTTAAAAATACTTTTAACATAATATTTAATATTCGAAGCAGCAAACTCAGTAAGTATACGATACTGTCCCAAATTTTAGATAAACCTCATAAAATTCTTAGTAGACACTAAAATGCCGTGGAAATAGATTTTAGTGCGACTATAAACAACATGTGACGTCGTGGTACTTCAATTGAGACGTTGAAAGTGCCAATGAAATCATATTAGCGATGAAATGTCGTATTGTAAATTCAGTTCGTATTTTTATGTGCGGGAATATTAGTGGGTTGACTTGTGGTAGCCAACATTATGAAGACTTGCATGATGCAAGACAAATAACACAAACCAAATGCATTTTGATTGGCACACGAAAGGTTCCGTACTATTAAAATCAAGTGAAGTCTTTATTGAAAATTCATTTGTTTTACTAGTTTTTAATAAAAGTAATATAAGCTGACATGGACCCTGTCGGGAACTTTTTTTAACCGACTTCAAAAAAAGGAGGTTCTCAATTCGTCTTGAACCACAGATGGCCACTGAAACTCCTCAATAATAAGTATTTCGTGGATTGCGATTCGATTACTTGAGTACGGATGTTAAACACTTTATGCTCGTCACAATACATATGGTGATGTAGAGCTGATGGTCAAGTACCAGGAGAACTCTTCAAAAATTAACGGCTATGCATCGGGAAAAGCAATATTTTGTAAAAGGTAATAAGTTGTTGACATTATGGCTTTTGTAACTTGATAAATTACGAACCGACCTACTAAAAAAATGAAAAAAAATTTTTAGCTAAAAATAGAACCGACTTCCATATCAAAACACTATAAAGCCAAAAATAACTTTAATTTCGGAAAGCGGTGTGAAAAAAAAAGAAAATCCAAAACCAATAACACCGACTTCCGAAATTAAAGTTATTTTTGGCTTTATAGTGTTTTGATATGGAAGTCGGTTCTATTTTTTTTGCTAATTTTTTTTAACCCTAAGAATTTCGTTGCAAAATCGAAATGGAATTTATAAGCCAAATTAAATAAGGTAAATTGAAATGAAAGTTAAATAATAATTTTTCAAAACATAATTTAGTAACAAATTCGTACTATAATAATTATTTATTTATAAGACGTCTGTGAGGGGAACGCGTAAGTGACTTAAATATAAAATAAGAAAAGCGAATATCAACAGCGTAATAAAATAAGATCCCTAGAAAAAAGATTGACTAAGCCGTCATCGGTAGCTTCTACTGGAGCCATAATATTCCACCTCATTATTTCAGGTAATAAAGGAAAAATCCTTGAAAACATTTTCACTACAGAAGCATTCAGACAGAATTATCAATCTTTCTTTACAGACTTTACAAAGCAAACATTCTTTAGTACGTCTGTTGAATGTACAAAGGGGCTTAGGCCATAATCCTTGCACGATCAATCAACACATCTGCGTACATCATGGCTGTAAATCATCCAGCATGGCTCTGCATTATTAATGGCTACGTATGCTACAGGCTAAATACTATAGGCTACAGGCTACAGCATCCAAGTAGGTTGTATTGTTGAATTTGGTTATTGATCTAGGTGATACTGCAGAAGGCTTTAATACTAGTTTCGATGGCTCGGCTTTGACCACCATCTCGCCTGGTGGTAAGTGATTGTGTGGTCGAAGATGAAGTATGCTTGCTTCATCTGACACATTTGGTTTAAAGTCCCCAGGTATCAGGAAACACACTCCTCGACGCCGGTAGGGATTCCACTCTTTAGCTGTACGCACAATGAAAGTAGTCCCAAAACGTTTTGTGCGTATGGGTGGGATGTCCAACATGTAAGAATGGAGCATCGCCGTTTGAGCATAATTTGATGATTTCAAGGTCGAAAACACCCATTGTTATCTATCTCAGTCAGAAGCCCTACGTATGAATAATAACTAGTTCACAAGTAATCACCTACAGCGTGATCTAAAATTGTAATTATCGTTTATATGTTCGCGATAGAAGAACCAATATTTTTCCTTTTCATTTCAAACGTTTGCAATTTCTCAGTCAAGCCTCTTTGACGCCATTACCATTAACAAAGACAGACATTATCTGTTGCGGGTTAGATTTTATTTTATATTGTTTCTTTAGTGGGCAACTTTATTTTTGTATCACTTTCTCATTAGATAAGGTTAAAAGCTGTATTAAAAATTTCTTTATTTTAATTACAAGTGTGAGAGTGATAAAAGGTAACGCAGGTAAGGAACACAGTGTATCCAGATACTATTGACTGTACTCTTATTTAAGCGACGTTTTTTTTGTTTTCGTAAACCACGCACAAGAAGTCGCGGGCACAGCTAGTATTAAAATAAATACTTATATAAATACATACATACATACTTAATTCTTGAAATGATAAGGAAAATGATGAGTGAACACTAAAGCCTATGTAATAGCGAGGTATTGTGTGAACATTCACAGCGCATTGATTTTCATTTGGTAGCGTGGAACCGCGTAGTTTTACATTTCCTAACGTGAGCGGTTGATTGGTTTTTATGCTAGTTCTTTTATTGCATTAACAAAATGGTGAATAAATTTACTAAACGTAGACTGAGCTATGCTTTAAAGGTAACAGCAAAATCATACAGGGTTAAAGGTAAAGTCGACCTAGATTCGTTGTAGTTTCTATCATTCCTGTCTAATTTGCCTATGAAACATCCCACTCCAAATCTAACCGTTTTTTTTATATATACCTAAAAAAAAATGTTTATTTTTTTTTAAAACTATCAATCTTCCATTACGACCCAGTTGATTCAGTTGTCAGCAAATTTCGTGTTGAGAATAATAAACAACACAAAAATCGCAAGAACAATAAAATAAGAGGCTCAGAACATTTAAAAAAAAATAAGGATAATAGCCAAAATATCGTTATTTCTTTAAAACCTTCAAAGTCCAATATCTCGAAAATGGTTAGATTTGGGGTGGGGTGTTTCATAGGCAAATCAGTCAGAAATGATGGAAACTACAACCTCTTAACGGATCTAGATAGACTTAACCTGTAACCCTGTATATTTACGAGCAGTCGCGCCCGCTTCGTTCCCGTGGTTAATTACGATAAAAACATAACATCCCTCATTTTATGCAGTTGTGTAGAAAGCCTATAATAACCTTCCTCAAGCTTCAAGCTACTTCTGTACCAAATTTCATTACTTTCAAAGATTAGCGCGTTTAAAGAAACTTTTCCGCTTTGTAATATTTGTATAGATATCTGTTCCATGAAAACAAACTATTGTTACGGCAACAATCTAATAATATTGTAACAACAAGGAAAAATCTGTCATTAACATTGTTAGTGTATGATGTCAAACATCCAATTATGTTGGTACCAAGATATCTACAATATTGTGGCATCCTGTGCGTCGCCATCCTCTCGGGAACCGTAAATCCGGCTCACGTGAAGCGTGTATCCTTATATTTGTCGTAAAACTGTAATATAATAAAAAAACTGCTATACACATATTATTTATTACCACTGTATCTCTGTCATTGTAGAACAAAGGATTTGTAATTAAAATGGATGGGGTATGTACTGTCATCACATAGCAACCTATGGCTATTGATATTGTTTATTTTTGAAGCGTCAATAGCTTGAAGCTTTAGGTGTTTGACTTGTGATCGAGAGGTAACTAGTTCGAGATCGAACCCATTACACTCGCTGTGAACCAATTTAAGACACAAGCATGTTTAGCTTAGTTAGAGGGATAAACAAGATTGCTAGAGTAATGTGAATTCTGCCAACACTTCTAGCTCTCTTTAAAAATAATGTCCATCCCTGATGACCATCGTTCCGGATTCCTCACCATTTTTTTTCTTCTCCGTTTTGATGGAAACTGCACTTAGTAATGTGACAACTTGGATCCGAACCCACAACCTACAAGTCGTAAGTCCACTGGGCTCCAACTGATCTTTATTTTCAACCGACGACAAAAAGAGGAGGTTATCATTTCGACGCGTATATATATATATTTTTTATGTATGATCAGCGAGTACTCAAAGACGGCTGAACCGATTTGGAAAATTCTTTTTTTGTTCGAATGGGTATACTTCGAAATTGGTCCCATTATCACCAAAGTCTCCTGACTTGACTTGACTGACTGTCTCTGATGATGGGATTCTGGAGAAATTGAGGGAACTCTTCAAATATTATAGGCACACCTATGGCGTTTTGGGTATTTCTTATAGTAACTTGTGCAGTTGCTCTCAAAAAGTACCATTTGGGGAAGTGGAACTGATGATGAAGACCACAGATGGCCGCCGAAACTACTCAATAATAAGTATTTCGTGGATTGCGATTCGATTACTTGAATATGGATGTTAAGCACTTTATGCTCGTCACAATGCCAGGAGTACCAGGAGAACTCCTCAACAATTAACGGCCCAGCATTGGGAAAAGCAATATTTTGTAAAAGGTTATAAGTAGTTGACATTTAGGCTCTTGTAAATAGGTAAATTAAAAATCATCCAACTAAAAAGAGTGAAATAAAAACTTTTTAACAAAAAATTAAACCGACTCCCAAAAACACTGCAAAGTGAAAAATAACTTTAATTTCGGAAGTCGGTGCCAAAAACGAAAAAACAAAACTACAGACACCGACTACCGAAATTAAAGTTATTTTTCACTTTGCAGTGTTTTCTGGGAGTCGGTTTCATTTTTTGTTAAAAAATTTTAACTGTTAAATTCTATCTAATTTGTTATCGATAATAAATAAAATTCAAAAATTAGTTAAATTGAAATCTTCTCAAGAAAATAACTTAGACTTCTGCAAATTCTCTGCATCGATATCTCAAGATGCAAAGTGAATGGTAGTTAAATAACTGGAATACCTAAGTTACTACTTAGGTATTCCGTATTCCAGTTATACCGACAAAGGCCAAGCGTGTGATAAGGCGAAGTACTTCGTGGTAACAAAGTACCAAGCCGAGTAGGTATGCAGTACATTCATTAGATACGCTGTCTTTGAGTTACAGTGATACCACAGTATTACGATATTTCCTACAGTAGCGCAACGCCTTTGATGTCGCGCGATGCCGCCGCCAGTGTAGGTACTTACGCTGTTACATGCAAATATGCTAGGGTTGTCATCAAATGGGCAATAAAATAAAAAAATTGTGATTATTACCATTATGATGTAATCATTTAGTCATATGTACAGACGCCAGCACATAAAGCTACCCGAAACTGTCAAATTTTCCCAATCAACCTTGACCCTAATTTCCTTAAGAATAAAGTTGAAAATCTATTAAAGAAATTTGACAGATTGTTGTAGCTTGATGTGCTGGCGTCTGTACATTCAAAATAATTGTGATTATATATTTATTCATATGTATGTAAATATACATGACACCATGTAAATATATATTTATTCATAAATATATATTTACATATGTTGCACTGCTAAATACGTGACACTTTATTTTTGGATGTTCTTAATTGTATATTATAAAATTTAACTACGTAATGTATTCGCATTCGGATGAACAATCTGATAAGAAAACAATGAAGAAAACATGAACATGGCTGTGATTTAAATTCTACAGTACTTAGTATTTCAAATAATCTATCTAAGATATTGTTTCCAACAAACGAGTGGAAATTTTGTCTAAAACAGGCTTGCAGTTTAGTACAGTATTCAACGAAATCAGCTGGAGGTATCTGTAGTCCACGAAAGGTATCATGCATAGTATTGTATGCACGGTTACTTAAGTTTACTTAGATTAGGTGATAATAACTTGTCACATCCTTGTAAGAACTGTTCAAAGGTGACGTCCGTCAACTTAGCTTCTTCCATCAACTTCAACTTTTTGACAGAACTTGTAACTCGTTTTCGAAGTTTTCTTTTTCTTGGAGTATGATCTGTCATTTTTTTGTAGTCTGCGAAGCTTGGGCACTAGTGGATGCCACAACTGATACGCCTACGGAAGCAATGTCGATCTGTTGTTGAACACCTCTGTTTGTTAAATCTTTTATAATCTCTATTTCTGTAGTCTCAGTTTGTGTACTCATAGGATGTAGTGAAGCAGACGGTAAGTTTGATACGGGAATAGCAGTGCTTTTTAGGGTTCCGTAGTCAACAAGGAACCCTTATAGTTTCGCCATGTCCGTCTGTCTGTCCGCGGTTTAGCTCAAAAACCATTGGTACTAGAAAGTTGTAATTTGGCATGAGTATACACGTTAATGATGCCGAAATAGTGGTAAACTAAAATTTTGAAAAAAGCAATTATTTAGGGTACCTCCCCTACATGTAAAGTGGGATGATAATTTTATTTTTTCGTCCTTCCCATAGTGTAGGATATCGCTGGATAGGTTTTTTAAAAATATTAGGGTTTAGGGAAGACCGTTTTTTGATTAAGCAAACCGTTCGTGACTTATCAAGCTTTAAAGTACCAATTTTCGTTAGAGTCAAGTGTCCCCCCACCCTATCAACTAAACGGTTGTAGTTAGAAATTCAAGTGACACGGCAATAGTACCTATATATAACGAAGTTTTAAGGAAATCTATCACACATAAGTGGGCTTTACAAGTTTACGAGTAATAGTCGACCAATTGTATTTGACTCGAAAATTTCGAATAACTCCATAGAAATGTCGATAGATGGCGCTAAGCGTCAGTTGCATCGCGCTAGTTTCATATTTAAATAAGTTTTATAAAAAAAAAATTAACAAACAAACCGACTTCCAAAAAACCACTAGGTACAATGTGAAAAATAACTTTATTTTCAGAAGATGGTGTGTTTGGATCTGTATTTTAGTTTTTTGCCACCGACTTCCGAAATTTAAGTTATTTTTCACATTGTAGTGTTTTTTGGAGGTCGGTTTTTTTTTGTTAAAAGTTTTTATTTCTCGCTTTTTAGTGGGTCTGTTTATAATTTATCTAAGTTACAATAGCCTAATGTCAACTTGCTTATCACCTTTTACAAAATATTGCTTCTCCCGATGCAGGGGCGTTAATTGTTGAGGAGTTCTCCTGGTATTTCACCATCAGCTCCATTTCACCATTCGCATTGTGACGACCATAAATTGCTTAACAACCATTTTAAAGTAATCGAATCGCAACCCATGAAATACTTATTATTGAGTAGTTCCGGTGGCCATCTGTGATCTTCTTCATCAGTTCCGCTTCACCAAATTGTGCTTTCTGAGAGAAAATGCACAAGTTATTATAAAAAATACCTAAATCGCTTTACTATTGCCTTTAAAATTTGAGGGTTTCCCTCGATTTCCATGGGATCCCTTCATCAAATTCTAATTTGGTGACAATGGTACTACCTCAAGAGCATACCATTTCAAAGGAAAAAATAATTTTCAAAATCTATCCACAATTGACGGAGAACTTTCCGTGCAAAATTGTCGAATCAGGTGAGGATTTGTATAGGAAGTAAATTAGTTAGGTAGTCAAGTTTGGCTTTTAGTTAGAGCATGGTACGAAATGATCAGTCAGCGAATACGACACGCACTTGGCTGTTATAAAAACTACGGAACCCTACACTGCGCGTGGCCCGACACGCACTTGACCGGTTTTTTTAATTTTGTTTTCGTATACATCCATCTTTCAAAGTGTAAACCACATACGTACATATTACATAAGTAATTGTTCAACTGTTTTACTTTTCAAGTCCGGTCTTTGACAAGCTTCTATCCATAACTCGCGCCTGGAAAGTAAGTAGGTACCTATAAATTCAATAAACAAACACATAAGTACATACCTATACAATTATAATTATCAGACATAAAAATATAAGGTAAAGTGTCCGAAATTGTGTGCACAAGTCAGTTTTGTCTTAGCGGCAACGGCGCGGCGTCTGAAATATTCCATAAGTTTATGGTACACAAATGAAAAAACCTACCTCTCGTCGCGGGGAAATCTATGAAACTTTAAGTCCTTCTGGGATTTCGATGTCGATTTACTTCCATACACAGAACAGTTTGTGCGCACCATTATAGAATATGTAAGTGTAATAAAATTATTACACAAAAAACACGCCCGCGCTTGCCCTTCGCGCTCGGTACCGCAAACTAAGCGTGTTTGCGGTACGCTTCCCGCGACGCCCGACACCCCGCGAGTTCCCCTCCGTTGCTCTACGCAAGTACATTCGTCGCGCTACTGTAGGAAATATGGTAATACTGTGGTGATACTTAGTTACATATAGGTACATAACCATTTTACAAAAAGTGGTACTTAGTTATATTAATTTTCAGAATCTGCATATTAGATACAATTTTAGATATGAGGGGACAGTATAGGCCAATTGAAGTAATACAATGTAATAAAACCAATCAGAAATGAATCTCAGAGTCTATAGTATTCACGCATTCACATTAAAAAAGTTACATCTAGGTATATACCCTTTTTACGAAAAATGTGCAGTCGCAGGACTATGAAATTTGTCACAGTTAAAGTTTATACGGAGATGGAGTGCAGAAATAATATATAAAAATCACGTATGTATGTGTTTGTTGAACTCCTCCGAGAAAGCTTCACCTTGCTTACAAGTGTCAGCTGGTACCAATGGTAATATAATAATATTCCACGACTTTCACACAACGCCATCTAGTCCCAAACTAAGCAGAGCTTGTGCTATGAGTACTAGACAACTGATAAACATATATTTCGAAATACATACATATTATAAATAAATAACACCCAAACAAAGAACAAAAGATCGTGCTCATCACACAAACATTTGTCCTGGGTCGGAATCGAACCCACGACCTTGCGCATAGCAGTCAGGGCCACTGACCACTAGACCAACAGGCCTGTCTGTAAATATGTTACGATAGTGTGGATCCAGCCATGTACTGAACTCTGCTAGCGTTATTTATCCCTAAAATCAACCCGTACAGCTGTCATTTTATTTTTTAAAGATTTTGTAATTATTTATTGTTCATAATTAACACTTTAAAAACTTAAATAAAAACTCTAAAGTACATAATATACATTTAAAAATAAACTAAAATATGGCATCCAGAAATTCGTGCGCATCGCTGTCCACCGGTAATGTGCCCAAAAGACTTGCCGGCATTGCCACGTTGTATGGCAATGCTCCTCCTCCTCCTCTGTCCAAGGTAAAAGCCAGCCCTTGGGTCACGTGAGGTGTCAACTAGGCGTCTGGATAGATCTTTAAATAATTTGTGAGCACTCGGATCCCACAACCCCAAGGTTTCAACCCCAAACGGCTCGGAAATATAACTACTAACAAGGTTATTATATTTCCACCGCTTGAGGTTCACAGCAGCCGCAGCGGCAGCGCAGCAAGACGAGCTAGGAAGATGGGATGGTGCAAGAGTATCGACACAAGTTGCGTCCGACACTAAAGGGCTACCCATCTTCCAAGGAAATAAAGACATATCGTCCGGTCTTTTCGGAATTCACATTACTAGCAATATGGTTAAGCTAAATGTGCTTCTGTCACACGGTAACAGTGTAACGGGTGATGTTCGAACCCTATTGACGCTTCAGCCACGAGTCTTTCTGGAGAAACTCTCAGTTTATACACATCTTTTACCCATTTCAAAACATATTTCTGTCTCCCAAAAACTTTCAGCCTCGATGATCGTGTGACTACAATAAACTTGAAGGATGTTAAGTTCAACATACTTCTGCATAGTTGAGTTGGCTCGGAATCTACCCAACTATCAGTCGACAATGCTCGACACCATACCGCAGTACTTTGGCAGCGTTTGACTCTAGCCTTTGTGGCGTAGGCACGGCTTCAGCTTACTGGTTTCTGGGAATGTTGATTTGGGTATGGCTTTGTGGTACGTACGTTCTTGTTCGAGAGGATTTTGCGTAGAATATCTAGTTTTAAGACTACAAAAGGAAAGGAAGTGGATGTTTGATATTTTTGAGATTTTATAGACGATAATGCAAATTCCATTATATGTATTTTTTTTTTGGAAAATATTCCACTACAAAGTGCTAATGAGTGATATTATTTATATATATACTATTTTTATAAAGCGAAAAGCTTACAGCTTGAGAAAAGTTATATGCTACTTTTACCCTACTGCTAAATAAGGAAGTTATGTTTTAATGGTGATAAAAGTCCACGGGACTGAAGGCCTGCGCGACCTCCGTGTTATAGTATTCATTTGTTTCTCTGCTGTTTAATATATGTACATACGAGTTATCGTCCAGTGGTCGAAATTCGAATATTTCATTTAAATATTAAAATATTAGTTGTCCTTATTACTTCTCCATATAAACATTTTGCTTCATGTATTAAGTAATATAGATAAATAAGATTGACGTATTTTCTTAGGCGGATTGTCTGTGATCTCTTAACCCGGCGTCAGCATGATAGAAAATAGGTACAACAACTGCATGGTGGGTCATAATTACCCGGATTTTAAACCGATCCTGATTTTTACCATTTCAATGATATTTAGAGTAAATTTGTGTTTAACTTGAAGACTAGTTCTTAAATTATAATATTTTGGAGACAAAATAAAAAAAAATGAGTTATATAAAGATCATTTTATGTATTTAAGAAGTCAGTATAAAATTTACAACAAAAAATTCAACTTCTAGAAACTTATTAATAGCAAAACAAAAAAAATACTAATTAACACTTATTTTTAACTTTTTGGAATGACAAATGTGAGATCTTTAAGAAAGTATATGTAAAAATTATAAAGAATCTTAGGGTTAATCACAATTAGCACCGTCATCTACGCAACCCCCACAGAAATAAATTATATGTTCAGGGCAGATAAATTTGTTGCATCTTTGACAGGTACGGGTAGTTTTTCTGTCTTCGTACGGAGGAATACATGTTACGTTGGATGACACTTAAAGGTACATCATCATCATCATTGTCTGATGCCTCTTGCTCGGTATCACTCTGTTGAGAACGCTCGCTAACGTGATCTTCCTCGTTTTCCGAAGAATTTTCTTTCGAGTCGCTTTATATTGACAGATTTTTTTCGCCTTTCGCGTTCCTCTTTATCTTCTTCGAATATAACCTAAAAATAACAAAATATAATGTAATATACGTAATGTCGGTACAAATAAATACACGAAATAATCAAATAATGAACTCAACGTAATTGGCACGAAATGGTATCATCGAATGTATAGTTGGGTCATATTTACCTTTTTGTTGTTTGACCGCGTCTGTCTTCCTATGCAGGAGCACACCGTCTTAGTTGACATAAGAAACGAGGGAGGCGGGGCACTAACTGCAGCTACTGAGAAGCGTGGTGACGTTACACTATTATTTTCTTAAATATCCGCCTTTAAAAACATCACGGGTCATTATGACCCAACCTAGCAGGCGCCGGGTTAAGTGTTGTAGTCATTAAACGATACGAAGACAAAAACGTGGCCAATTTCAAGTTGGACTCGCCCATGAAAGTTTCCGTAGTAGCAAGCATAGATTCGCAGAAAATAACTTGGTATTTCAGTGTTTGTATAAAATAAAAAAATTATGGAGGAATTTGCAATAGGTATCTCAAAAACTGCTGTATATCGTACAAACCTATTTTCACCAAAACAATTTATTAAGATCTACAGCATGTATTTTTTTTAATCTTTCACTCTCTTATAATATTTTTTACGCGGGTCTTATTAATTATTGCGGGTAAAATCTCGCACGTGAAGTCGGAGGAACAGCAAGCTAAAGATCAAATTCCTTAAAATCAAATAAAGGTTTCCACAGACAGGCGCGACAGAAATCAAACTCAAATCTGTGTGCTCCTTTCCTCATAAGAGCACCACAGACATGAAACCTTCATGCTTTTTTTTTTTTTTTTTTTTTTTATTTATTTGTTCCATAGTTCACACACATTATCTACATTTAAGTTGGTGCCAACATAAACTCAGTAGAGTTTTACCGTGCACCAAAAACATCGACTACATAATTTTACAATCTTAAGAAATACTTGTTCAAATAATTAAATACATTGGGGGTATAAGCTAAAAAAGTAACAGTTATTTACTAAAACTAACGAGCACACATGGGTGACCATTCTGGCCGGCCGTCTTTATAACAAAAGTGGTGGTGGAATGTTAGACGATACAGGTTGTTCCCAGAAAGTAAAATGTTTATTGTTAATAGTTAATTTTTTCTTAAATAAGATTTTTGTTTTGATGTCAGGTGTTATTCTTGATTTTTATACTATATTTTTAGGTATTTATATTTTGTATAAAATATTGTGTTAATTTGTTTTTTATGTTTCTCTGAGTCACTTGGTCCCTCAATGGTATAGGAAGTTGGTTTATAAGGTAAGGTATTATATATTTTAACGATCTTTTGCCGTGCAAATTCGTGTACTTTGGAAGTAACAGCTTAGCATTGATGGTACCACGAGTCCTAATTTCATTATTATTTATAGTTTTTATTTTCTTCAGGTTCTGATTAAAAAAGTTTTCCTTTAATAGCGCAAGTTTAGTTTTTTCATGTATAGGTATTATTTTACAAAATTCAAATAATTTACGGTAGTCATCTTTGTATTTCTTTTTAATGTTATGCGGGACAATTGCTTTTAATATGCGTAGTTGAAGTGTATATATTTGATCAAGGTGAGACTTATATGTCCTACCATAACTCGACAGACCATAGGATATCGTTGTTTCGACCAGAGCTTTGTAAAGCATTAACAGAGTTTGATATGGAATTTTGCATCTTATAATAGAGAATTTTGCTAACATACATCTCCATCTATCACACACCCCGTTAATGTGCTCCTTCCAATTAAGACGGCTATCAATGGTAAGTCCTAGGTATTTTTGGCTATCTACAACATCTATGGGGTCACAGCTGCAAGACTTGGCTACTTTATTAAGCCAATTGTCATGCATACATTCATGACTGTAAGCTGTTAATTTAGGCAAGTAAGGGCTTCTATTTTGACTGGTACTAATGTACATTAATTTGGTCTTACTAGCATTTAATACAAGACCAGCGTCGTGAGACCATTTTGTTAGCAAGTCAAAGTCCTCTTGTAGTTGTATTTGAGCGTCACTAACACTCCGTCCAGCAGCTATAAGGCAAGTGTCGTCGGCGAACTGATAGATCTCACATTTTTTTATGACATTAACAAGGCTATTTACATAAGTGAGGTAGTGCAATGGCCCAAGGACCGAACCTTGCGCCGTACCTTCCGTTACGATGACTGGTTCACTAATCGCGTCACCGAGTTTGACTATATATTTTCTATCATCAAGATAGTTTCCGCACCAGTCAAGTAGTTTGCCTCTAATTCCGCTGTCATGAAGACGCTCTAATAACCGGTCATGTCTGAGCGTATCGAATGCCTTACTATAGTCTATGAATACTACCAATACGTGTTTTTTTTCATCTAGGTGATTATGGATACTATCTGTGAACGTTGACAGCAGCTGCGTGGTATTCTTTTTTGGCTGAAAGCCATATTGTTTCTCAGTTAATATTTTGTTTTTTTCGTAAAATTCGTGTATTTGTTTACATATGTATTTTTCTATTATCTTATCAATAGTAGGCAATATAGTAATAGGTCTGTAGTTTTCGTACTCCAACCTGCTTCCTTTTTTGTGAATCGGTCTGACAATCCCAGTTTTAAGTATAGGTGGATACTTGCATGTTTGTATGCATAGATTAATTAAGTTAGAAATCACTGAGGTGATTTTTGTACACAACATTTTGATATCTATAGCTCTAATTCCATCTATTCCTGGGGCTTTATTATTGTTCAATGACATAATGATTTTTTTAACTGAGTCAGGCTCCGCTGGTTTTATACGCATACTAACGTTTGCTGGAACTGTGTACTCTGTTTTATTTAGCAATGGTATTGTGCACTTAGGAATAATTAATTTTACGCTATTATTAAAAGTGTGTGCAAAATTATTAGCAATGTCTTTAGATGTTAAATTAGATTTATTAAATGAATTCTGTATAACATGATCAATAGATTTTTTTAATCTTCCTGTAATTCCATTAAGTATTTGCCACAGTTGTCTAATATTGCTCTTATTTAATAAAATTTTGCCCTTTATACTATTGTTTTTAGTTTTATATATTAAAGTATTTGCATAGTTTCTTGATTTATTATATTTTTGTTTTAAAACTACGTTATTAGAATCTTTTATCCACCTCATAAATAATTTATCCCGGTATTCACAGGCTTTGATAATTTTTGTATTTATCCATTCATTTTTACTACGCGAATAGCTACATTTAACTTTAGTTTTATATTCTGATTTTTTATAACATTCTTCGAACTGGGTATGCACGAAGTTATATAAAGTTATAGGACATTCCATGTCCTGTGCATTTTCCCAATTAATTGCATCAAGACATTTCAAGAGTTGATGATTATTAATGCAGGTCTTGTATTTAGGGACATCCTGTATTTGTGCGCCTGCGCAAGCGAGTATCACCGCGCGATGGTCAGCCAGTGTGGTACCGAGTGCTGCCGTAAATAGGTCTTGTGAACGGGATCGCGCATAAATGTGGTCAATGCAAGATTTACTTATTTTATCGTTAGTTATTGCTATTCTAGTGTGCTCAGTGATCCCGCACATAAGGCCCATGCTACACAACATGTTATTGTATTTATGCCTTACAGGATTATCCGTGTTTAAATCTATGTTAGTGTCACCTAATAAGTATAGCTCTGTGTTTATAGTGAAGTTTTGAAGTGTAGTTTGTAGTTCTTCAACAAATAGAATTTTGCTAGAACTTGGTGGTCGGTATACCGCACACAGGTTCGCCGTATAGTTCGAATGAGTGGTGACTGTGCATAATACACTCTCAAAATGTATTGTTTTTGCATTAATGATACTACATTTATGTTTATTATTCACATATACTATAATGCCACCACCTTTTCGAGATTTTCTCAGGGCGGTGTACATTCGGTACCCGTTTATTTGATACAAAACACTATTATTTTCTGATATATTACTTTCAGTTAGAATAATGACGTCAATACATTTTCTTGAAATAAGAATCATTTGTTCTAATGCGGAGAAGTTTTTGATTATTGAACGAATATTGATATGCATGCACAATAAGTTAAATTGATTACTAGGGGTACAGTTTATAAAGTCGTTTACACTTAGACAGTCATGTATCTCATTAATATCACAAAAGAGATTCGCCATTTTTGGATAATTTTGACATTCGTATAATTATTTGCTTTGTATTAATTATGACGTCATACCATCTTACTCCTTGTTGCTAGTTAGTCCACGTATATCACTCATAGTGCGTAGGGTAAAAACTTTTCCACCGTCTTCTTTGCGAACTTTGATCAGTCCTCTTTTGAACCACACGTACTTGTATTTCTGATTGACTTTCAGCTCCTGCTTGGCATTCCAGAATAGTTGCTTGTGATGTTTTGTCATGGCTTCTCTAACATACACGATATTTTTGTTACTTTCTTCACTAGCAAGTACATCGGATACATTTGGTTTGACACTTTTGGAGGCCGTAATCCAGTTTTCTTGAACTTCTTCATCCTTGAGCTCCACTAGTATGTTGGCCGACTGTTCTTTCCATCCATGCAGTCTTCGTACGCTTTTGATCTCTTCTTTTGGCTGCTTTAGTTTAAGTGCAAGTTTATCACACGGGTTTCCATGTTGTTATTTTTATTAATTAGTTCCGCATTCTTACGTTCGAGAGCCTTAATAGTCTGCTTGAAAGCTTCCATAGACTCCATTGCTTCATCAAGTTTATCGCTATGGAACTGCAAGGACTCGCTTAGTTGCACCATTTCGTTTTTGATGGCTTTTTCTACTTCTTTAGTGATGTTGCTCAATAAGCTTTTTGCATTTATTTGTACTGGTGTATCGTCCTCTTCATCGTCATCTTCAGGTGTAATGATGGATGAGTTACGTCTCGAAGACTCCTGCTGACATTCGCGGCAAGTCCACTCCAGACTGGGTGCGGCTTTTAATGCAGCGATCTGTTTGTTAGTTAATCCTGAGCATTTTAGGTTCAGATGCACTATCCGCTCACATTTACTACACTCTAAGCCCGGCGAAGTTTTTGTTATATTTCTTTTACAAATATCGCACTTAGACATTTTTATTAAGGCTGGGGGTATTCGTATAAGTTAGCTTAGCGTCCGCGCGTGCGTTACGTATAGTAGTCCGTCGATGATTCTCATATGAGTTGACTAATAGGAATTGTATGGACTTTAAAAGAGACATTGACCTCTAAGTTTGTTTCGGTGTTTCTTCTTAGAGTCAGTTAGGAAACACCGGCCTCATCTAGCTTAACTTAAAAAATTACATGTAAAAGTGTTATTTATAACCAATTTACTAAATAAATATTTTATTTCATCTAAAAGTTGATAAATAAGGTCACTCCGTTCAGTGGGTGACAATATGGTCAGGGACACTAGGGCAATAGCCCGCTCCATTTGCAACGCTCATTAATAGCTATACCACAGCAGATCGATATAATACACACGGTATACCGCGTACCTAATTATAAGTATTTGTTTCTTTTAGTCATTAAAACTTTATCGCCATAAAAGGTACAAAGGCTGACATAATGCCTTAGGCATTCTCTACCAGTCTACCCATAGGTGTTTAAGACAAATCATGGCAGGTGTATAAAAAAACTAAGTAGATAATAAACAGAAAAAATCATGTTTTTTTTTATTAAAATTAGGTTCGCGTTTGACCACCATCTCACCTCATGGTAACTGATGATGTGGTCAAAGATAGAGCACGCTTACCTAAAAGTAACCTATTCACTCTTGACTTAAAGACTCCTAGGTTATAGCTATCGGGAAACACAGACTCCGGCAGGGAATTCCACTCCTTAGCCGTACGCACAAGGAAAGTATTCCCAAAACGTTTTCTGCGTATGGCGAAGCGCAATCGTTACATGGTGGACATCCCAATGTCCACCATGTAACGATGGCGCTTCGCCGTTTGTCTCGTAATTACTTGAAAAATTCCTTGATTGCTTAGACATATAGAAAAAGCCAAAGAAAATATGGTTGGGTGTGAGGGATGATATGTAGGAAAAGGAGTAAATAATGCCATGACGTCTGCTGACAGGGAAGAATGGAAGAAAACGTGTCGCACCGACCCCGGATAAAATGAATAAGGTCAAGAAGATGATGAAAAAATGATTTGGAAAATTCTTTTTTGTTTGAAGGGGTATACTTCGAAGTTGGTCCCATTGTCACCAAGTCAGGATCTGATGATGGGATCCTGGAGAAATCGAGGGAACTCTTCAAATATTATAGGCACACCTATAGTGATTTCAGTATTTTTTTATAGTAACTTGTGTAGTTGCATTCGAAAAGCACCATTTGTGAAGTGGGCCTAATGATGAAGACCACAGATGGCCACTGGAATTACTCAATAAATAGGAATAATTTATAGGAAATATATATGCTTAGGGAAAAAGTTTTTATTCAAACACGTACTTACCCAATATATTTTATTTCGCATAGGCCACATGTGCACTTATAAAACGTCATAAGTTAGTGCATGTTTCAAAATTGGTCGTTTCTAATGGAGAAGAACCGGCAACAAACACCAAGGTTACTCAAATGAACTGCTTTTCTGATGAATTTAAAAAAAAATCTTACGTGTTCCATGACAAGACTCACTTTACATTATCGATCGTTGCTGTTATCGGAAAAATGCATGTGGTTAAATTATTTTCTTTTTCTTGCTTTCCTTTTGTATACTGTTGTGTGCTTTATGGCAGACGCCGAACTAACACATTTTCTTTATTTCAATGTTACCCAGGCCAAGACAGGATCTTCAAACAGTTCATAAACATGATACAAAAATAATCCCACTAAAACACTTTCCTCTCATTCAAACATCATGTCCACGTTTGTTGACACAAGTGAAACAAACAACACGAACACAGTTATAACTGTTATACAATTGATAACGTCTCGCCTCTTATCAGTGATAACTTATCGGTCTGACGCACGGTGGGCTGAAAAACCGCTTTCATAGACTTAGGCATTTTATTTTGCAAGTGCCAGTTTTTGTGCCGGATATCACTTCTATTTGTTATAACAATATACAAAAATGACACCAGAATTGATTCTGCACAAAAACGAAGGAATTATAATTTTTTTACGAAAATTTTGTATGGAGCTAGTATGAAAAATCGAAATATCTCTGAAACGGCAGCGATAACCGTAATATCCTTATAGGAGGTTTTAGTACTAATTATTTATGATTTTTTGACATACGTTACATAATGGTTGTAGATGCCTTTTTTTTTAAATCGTCAAAATATTTTTATTTATTTTTACATATTAAACGTTCCTTTTAGTGTTTAAGTTGAAGAATTCAGAGCTTTAACAACTCTTAACATAAAATAGCATCACCCCTATAGACCTGAAGGACTAGACAGAGGTGTGTAGTATCTTGTTGATCTTGTAAGATTTCCAACAATACCAAATAGTTGAATATCAGTGTCAAAGTGCCCATGCTGTCGCTTCTTTTAGAAAGATAGGGGAATGAAATTGTTAATTGATCATACCCTAAAAGTATGATTACAACATAACCGGACACATAATAATATCGACACAAAAGGAATTTTAAAACCTTGCATACGTTCAAAATACAAAATAACATATTGTGTAGTCATCTAATGAGTCTGATGACAAGTAATTAAGTAATTAGAATGATGGTTGTAGTCTTCTGATTCTAATGAGCCTATTAAGTGATTAAATGATTTGAAATATCTCGCAACAATACCAACTAAGAACTGCATTCACCTTTTTATAATTAGTGAGCTAATGTGATTTGCTAATGTTGATTAGTTCTACTATGAGTTCTACGAAATGTTTTTGACGATTATAAATTTTTATTATCATATCTTTTATAACTTTAATGAGGGTAGTTAACTAATTATTGACTTTATACAATAAAAGGGCTATAATTTTGTTCCATAATTTAGATTGTTCACAACCGTGTAACTGCTAACACTAAAACTATTTGCTTTGCGACTACAAAATCTTAGAATGGAAAGTTTAATCACCAACTTAGATTTGTTTGTTCTTCTAAAAAGTGAGTGTCCTTCATTTAATCATGAAGTATTGTTTAGTGCAATTGTGTCCCGCATAGGCGATTGCCTTTCTGCCGAAGATCAAGTAACTCTCAAAGAATTTTGCCGGAGATTCACGCGAGCTGCTTTAAACAGGTGGCAGAAATCTAAACGATTCTTTGATAAGTTTAGAAATACGTACGGAGAGTGGTTGCAAGCAAATATTGATTGGCCGAGTTGCGTGCAAACTTTAATAAATCAAGAACCAACTGTTGATGAGATACCAAGAGCACGCTCAGTCTCTCCAGAACCTTCGACATCATCGACTGTTGGAACAATGACAAAAAGGTCCCGAAAACCATTCAAAGATCTGGGAAGCAAACAGAAAAAGAGAAGATCTAGTGAGCACATAGGCGAGGATTCCTGTGAATTGGCATATGCAGCTGCAGCACGTTTAAAAGAAGAAGGTTATGAAGATATCGCATCTGTAATCAATTATATGATCAAAAATCCAGAAGCTGCCGTTAAAATCAAGGAAAGCATTAAGAAAACAGTAATATTTACACCAGAGAAAGCACTTGGATTGCTTCTTTCACTTAAGCTTTCAAAGTGGCAATATATTACGTTGCGAGAGACTGCCATTCGGGAAGGTGCTAAGGATATTTACCCATCCTACTATAAACTGCAACAAACTAAGCTTGCATGCTACCCTCCTAATCAATCAGTATCAGTTACGGATTCATCAGCTAGAATTACACTTCAAGCTTTACTTGACATCACGGTGAAGCGGATTCTTCAAAGTCTTTCTGATAATGTGGAAAATAAGCAGTTAAAGCTGATATCGAAGTGGGGATTTGATGGTGCTTTCAATCAAAGCCGATACAAGCAGAAAATGGACGGCGAGCACGATGATTCAAGCATTTTCATGACCTCCTTGGTGCCACTGAAACTGACAGATGGAGATAATACTATATGGACAAACCCGAAACCATGCTCAACTTTTTATTGTCGTCCGGTTCAGTTCACTTTTGTAAAAGAAAGCCATGCAGTTGTCATTGATAACAAAAGAAAAATGGATGAGGAAATTGAGGCCCTTAACCCCACAGAGTGCATTAATAGTAACAGGGTGACTCATAAACTAATGATGACAATGATCAACGCAAAAGTCTGCACGTACCTTTCTGAAGCTAGATCAAATGCATCATGCTACCTGTGCTTAGCAAAACCAACAGAAATGAACCACTTAGATGCTGTAACATCAAAAACTGTGTGTTCTGACATATATGAATTTGGCCTATCATCCCTACATGCCCGTATAAATTGCATGGAATGTCTGTTACACATTGCGTACAGACTTGACTTCAAACAGTGGGCAGCAAGAAGTAATGAGCATAAAGATATGTTACAAAACAGAAAAAAAAACATTCAAAATAAATTTAAAGAGGAGCTCAATCTGTTAATTGATATAGTAAAACAAGGCTCGGGAACTACCAATGACGGGAATACCGCAAGGAAGTTTTTCGAGTTTCCCAATAAAACTGCAGCTATTACTGGGTTGGATCAAAACCTGATAAAAAGATTTGCTGTTATTTTGCAAGCAATAACATCTGGTGAGAAGATCGATGTCATCAAATTTAAAGATTTTGCTCGCAAAACAGCAGAAAAGTACGTGGAATTATACGACTGGTACTACATGTCATCAACCGTACATAAACTATTAATACACGGAGCTGACATAATCGAAAAAAATGATATTGTCCCGATTGGGACTCTCTCGGAAGAAGCCTCAGAGTCTCGAAACAAAGATTTTAGGAGGTTCCGGGAACATCATTCGCGGAAAAGAAGCAGGCAAGATTCTAATCAAGATATCCTAAATATGCTTGTTGTTTCTTCGGATCCTTTTCTAAGTGCACAAAGGCCGAAGTTAGATGCCAAAAGGAAGACAACCTTTTTTGCTGAAACTCTCGACCTAATACAGTTTCCGGAAACTGAGTTCGAGTTTGTAGGTATATCCGATCTGGATTCTGACTCGGAATTGGAGTCCGACAACGAAAGTTGTAAAGAAAATTTGTAAAATTTAATTATTTTTCTTTATGTTCTTTTGTTATTTATGTTAGTTTATTGTACCAATATGTTTAGTTAATAATTTCATAAATTATAGTTTCAAATATGTATTTTGTATAATTGAATTTATTAGATATTATTTTTGTTACTTCTGTTTTATTTAAATTACCTATCAATAAAAAGTTTATATACAGTCTTTTTTTTTCACATATTCTTAATATTTGGGGAAAAAGCATGCTTCCTAACGATGTTCTTAACTTTGACACAGTTCATGGATCGTTTTGAACAGTTTCATATGTTAAAATAAATAATGTTAGTACTATAATCCCCTATAAGGATATTATTATTATTATGTGTCCGGTTATGTTGTAATCATACTTTTAGGGTATGATCAATTAACAATTTCATTCCCCTATCTTTCAAAAAGAAGCGACAGCATGGGCACTTTGACACTGATATTCAACTATTTGGTATTGTTGGAAATCTTACAAGATCAACAAGACACTACACACCTCTGTCTAGTCCTTCAGGTCTATAGGGGTGATGCTATTTTATGATAAGAGTTGTTAAAGCTCTGAATTCTTCAACTTAAACACTAAAAGGAACGTTTAAATATGTAAAAATAAATAAAAATATTTTGACGATTTAAAAAAAAAAAGGCATCTACAACCATTATGTAACGTATGTCAAAAAATCATAAATAATTAGTACTATAACCCCCTATAAGGATATTACGGTTATCGCTGCCGTTTTAGAGATATTTCGATTTTTCATACTAGCTCCATACAAAATTTTCGTAAAAAAATTATAATTCCTTCGTTTCTGTGCAGAATCAATTCTGGTGTCATTTTTGTATATTGTTATAACTAATAGAAGTGATATCCGGCAAAAAAACTCGCACTTGCAAAATAAAATGCCTAAGTCTATGAAAGCCGATTTTCAGCCCACCGTGTGACGTCACGTTCGGTACGCGGCTGGAGTGCGAAAATATTTCGAAATATACAATGCCTGCTTGCTTTGACTGACATCATAATCAACTTGGCCTTTTTTCAACTATGTTGAATTTGGTTTTCAGTCTAACTGAAATCAGTTGAGTTAGTGTTTTACGTAGAGCAACTGATTATTTGACCTACACAACCCTGGGTAACACACCCTTTGGCAAGATCAGACCTTTTTTAATATTCTATAATATCCAATTACAAAAACATTTCGATTACAATTTAAAAAAAAATACTAGCCGTTAGGCTAGGGTTGCCGTCCGTCCGGGTTTTCCCGGATTTGTCCTAGTTTGGAGAGCGTCCGGGGGCGTCCGGTGGGATTTTCCCAATAAGCGTCCAGGTAAAACCCGGAAACACATTGGTCTTACGAGTACCAAAACTCACGAACTTTATTATTATTTTCCTATGGTATTTCATCTTAATGTTTATGTTACGTTGATTAAATGAAAAGGAAGAGACTGTTATTAAAAAAGTTCTAAAACTCTACAATGTTATCACTTTATCTTAACTTCTAAACTAACATTATAAAGAAACATTTGTGTTTTTGTATGTTTGTAACGATTTCACACAAAAACTACTGGACCGATTTCAAAAATTCTTTCACCATTAGAAAGCTGCATCTGGACATAGGCTATACTTCATTAAAAAAAAATAGGGATCCCTAATAGAAATGCAATAATGTAACCCATGAAAAAAAATGGTATGAAAAAATTAGTCGTAAAAAATCTGTCTACGCGTGCGCTGCGGAAACTATTGATGATAGAACAAAAAAATGTGTTACAGTATTATAGAACGGATCAATATCTACAAAAAAGTCCGGATACCAAAAGTCCAACTACTGTAGTTATGCCACTGTAACTACTTTTATACATTTTAAAAGTTGATAAAAATGCCGACAATAATCAAACCATACTATTCATACCTCTGTATCAATCCTTATCTCATTAAATAATATTTTATTAAAGACCGTTTCAATACCTGTAAAATACTTTTTAAATTATTAAAATCGGACATTCCATTCAAAAGAAAATAATGCAATAATAAAATAATGCGGGGTGGGTGGCCCCGCGCAGCGTAGCGGGTGACGCTGCGGGGGTGGGGGGAAAGGGGCATCGATATCTGTGATATAGGTAGTCCTAATATCTTACTTCTTATCTTACTCTTACTAATACATTTACTTCCTACTATCTTACTTCTTACTTAATATCTTACTTATATATAATAAATATATATATATATAATATTATAAATGCGAAAGTTTGTGAGGATGGATGGATGTTTGTTACTCTTTCACGCAAAAACTACTGAACGGATTTGAATGAAATTTGGTGAGTAGATAGTTGGCAGCCTGGAATAACACATAGGCTACTTTTTATCCCTAAATTCCCACGGGATCGGGATTTGCGCGGGAAAACCTTCCCACGCGTACGAAGTCCCGGGTAGAAGCTAGTAATATTATAAATGCGAAAGTTTGTGAGGATGGATCGATGTTTGTTACCCTTTCACGCAAAAACCACTGAACGGATTTGAATGAAATTTGGTAAGTAGATAGTTAACATTCTGGAATAACACATAAGCTACTTCTTATCCCGAAATTCCCACGGGATCGGGATTTGCACAGGAAAACCTTCCCACGCGTACGAAGTCGCGGGCAGAAGCTATACGTAAGTTTTTTTTGTAATAAATAAATGGTGTAATTTGATTGATCTCACACTAATAGTAATACGTAAATAAATGTAGAGTTAGTTGATTAATTCATTGTTTTATTTGCCTTATGTGAATATTTTCAATATGCGGGATCCTGCAAATACCGAGATCCGCGGGATTAAAAATTCGTAGTCCCGCAAATACCGAGATTGAATTCAGGCTGCGGGATTGGAAGCCCTAATGTCAACTATCTACTAATCAAATTTCATTCATATCCGTTCAGTAGTTATTGCGTGAAAGAGTAACAAACATCCGTACATCTATACGTCTCTCCTCAAAAACTTTCACATTTTACTATACATGATAAGCGTTTGGAACGTTTGTTGGTTTTCATTCTCATCATTTCAGTAACACTCTTTAACGCAAAAACATCCATCTATCCTCACAAACTTTCGCATTTATTATATTAGTAAGTCCCTCCTTAAATGTAAAATGAATATGGTATACAGCAATGGATTTAAGTTTAGAACGCAGTGTATCAAGACAGGCATTGGCTGCACAAATTCCGAACACAGCCTGGCTGCCTTCCAGTAAAAGTTTACTAATCCCGAGACCCTAAATCGGTGCGAGTTCGGTTATAGAAAGTGATAGTGATTGGACGAAAACTCTCAGGGTTATTCCGAACTTGTGGCCTACTTATTTATTTAGGCCGAATTCTTGACCGATGCTCCCAATACAATTATCGATCAAGGTAGATAAAATATTAGCAACGGTATTGAATATTAAATAAACACTGGCCAGGTGTTTTTCTGTACCGAATACCAAAAGAATTGCGTTTTACGTATTAAATTTTTTGACACATCCATGTACTTGACCGTAGTGGGAACATTACAGGCTGATCCTGTAATGTTTCCCTCCTGTAAGGCCTTTTCTTCATGAAGAAACTATTTGTGCCCCGCGGTTTCACTCTCGTTAATTTGAGGAAAACACAAAATTCATTAAAACCGGTTAAGCGGTTTAGATTTGTCATACAAACTTTAATCATTTTACTCAATTTCTACTACCTACTCAATTACTACTACGAAGTTGGCTGGACTTTATATTTTTTTAATTATACGGTCATCTTAAAACTACACTCCAGGCATATTACCTGTACCTACACAAAATAGTATTCGTCATGCAACATTCTGATCAGTTTTTAAACTTATTTTCTGACATGGGAAAGCTCGCGATCGTGCAAGCTCTATTTTCCCTCCAAAATTAACACGTGAGCGTAACCGTAAATTGCGAAAGGCTTTCCTATTTCAAAATTGATTTTAACGTTCAATCCTGAGTACTTCGTGAAAACCGGAAGATGTGCCGTTTACGGCGGGTATCTAAAAATACTCGCAATATTTCAATGTTCTTGTAACACTCACTTACAATTATTTCCTTTGTTTCAGGTAACGTAAACTTTTAAATAATTAGTTTTGGTGAAGTTGAAGAAGATTGGTAAGTTTTGCTTCGGCCTAACACATGGAAAAAGAAAATCACCAAGAAATATTGAAATTTCGGGACAAAAAAACGAAATATCGAGACAGATCAGAAAGCAGTGAAGAACGGAGTCATCGCAATTCACCGGACTCTTTGGATATTCCATTAATACTTAGGAGACAGAAAGTTAAGAAAACATCTGAATCTCAAAAAGGAAAGACAGGACGAAAATGTGGAAATACATCTAAATACAGGGGTGCACCGTTAAAACGAGAGAAAAGGAAACTTCAAAAATCATCAGAATCTTGTGGCGAACAGCAAGATCGAGATACATTAAAATCCGCAGACGGATCTTCAACACAAATAGAAGGGACAAGCCGTGATACATCTTGGCAAGAACCATTTATACGAAAGAATCGTAAACTTAGTTATACACCAGAGTCTTGTGACGAAGAAGAACAACACAAAAAACGGAAACGAAGAGGTTCATCAGAATCTTGGGACGAAGGGAAACACCAAGATACATCGGAATCCGGCAATAAGACACTAAAACAGAAAGAGCAGGATACACCAAATTCCTGGAATGAACCGGGAAAACTGGAGCTGTATGATCTGACAAAAATGAAGTTGCCAAATAACTGTATTATTTTAGGTTCAAAACCTACAAAGGTAAGTTGCTTATGTTTTGATTAATTAGCAACCTTTTTTACTTTTGAATATTTTCTTCGGTGCCGGCTGTTACTTGTACATTTTGACAGTCAGAAGCTGGAAAATCTGACACTAGTGTTGTAGGGGGTATCTTATAACGCAGCTATGGGGTTCTTTTGTTTATATAAACATTCCGTCCATATAACAGACTAGTACTCAACTGCATCCAGTTGAACTGGCAGCGGACCCTGATGTAGTTAGGAAAAGATCAAGCAGATAATAATGATAATAACAATGTAATATCACTACTGTCGAAATGTTTACATAATGTTTAACTGAACGTCAATTATACGGATAGTAAAATACAATATAATTACTCAAACATATAGTAAAACCCACATCAAAAAGCCAATTTGGTTTATAAAATTGTAAATACATTTCCAACATTTATGCCAATTTAAAGCCTTTAACGTGTCCGATATACCGAGCTATAAACAAGTCTCTATACATCGTTTTCCATTTAATGAACTATATGTAGACCTCACATGCCCTAACAGGCGTGCAGTCCACTGCTCACGTCACATAATATTCACCCTCAAACATATTAATAACTAGCAGTTGCTCGCGATTCGTTCGCGTGGGAAGTTTTTCCCGTGTAAATCCCGATCCCGTGGGAATTTCGCAAAATCGTTTCTTAGCGGATGCCTACGTCATAACATCTACCTGCATGCCAAATTTCAGGCCGATCCGTCCAGTGGTTTGGGCTGTGCGTTGATAGATCACTATGTCAGTCAGTCAGTTAGTCACCTTTGAGTTATATATATTTAGATATTGAAATATCTCTGTTATAACAAAATAACTCTAGTTTCTCATGTTTTTGGATACAATACTTAAACTCAAAGAACATCTTTTAAATTTTTGTCAGTCTGCCTAGCTGTATTAACAGAAATACAGCTAGGCAGACTGACAAAAATTTAAAAGATGTTCTTTGAGTTTAAGTATTGTATCCGGTCCGGGCAAATGAAATTGCTGGACCGATTTTAATGGGACTTTCACTGAAATATATATAATAACCTCACAATAATTCCAATACCCCGAGTATTTCGGGATGAAACGTCGTCTATATAGGCTAATTTTTATCCCGAAATTCTTACGCCATCGGAATTTTTGCAGGATAAATTTCCCACGCGAACGAAATCGCGAGAACGGCTTGTTTTTCAATAAAAGTCGACAGTAAAGTTTAAAATTTATTGCTGATATAAATCGAATTTAAATTGCTTTCCAGACATTATGTACATGAATTGTAACCATGTTTTATGTGCAGAAAATTGTCGTGTTGCTAACGTTCTCGTTTTGTGAGTTTCTATTATATTTCTTAAGTGTTACTTAATATTCATAACTGTTGTATATTGAGATATTTTCAATGAGGATTCAGTGCTGCACCGTGGATGTCCAAATTTTGTAAAAAAACTATTATTTTATTCGTATTACTATTTTTTTGGAATATCATCAAATACTTTTGGGCGGAGTAGAAAATAGTGTCGGTTATTTTCTGATCCACCTTGATCCTTCAGTTGCCTTAGCTTAGTATCTCGTTACAACTTTCCCGCAACCCTGGCAGACATTGGCTCAATCATTAGTGCTGACTTCTTGAGGCGCGCGTGGAACACATCAAAAACCTCAAAACAAACGTATTTTGTGTCGTAGAATCGCGTAACCATGAAGGAAACCTCAAACAGCTATTGAAAGAAATCGTTAGCATTAATTAATAAAAATTAAAAACTTTTATTTTGAAAGAACGAAGAAAGGAACGTAATTTGATTTATAGCGTGACTTATATAACTTGATCAATAGTCCCGGTAAAGGTGATATTGATGGGGTTGTGACTTGTGACGCAAGAAGTCTTATTATTAAAAAAAAAATACTACTTTTAAACGAGTTGTTATAGATGTTAAAAGAGAAAGAATTTCTTTTTCAACATTGATCAAAGGTAGTAGTAGCAGTGATACCTACTTACTCAGGGCACTAGTTGATACTTGAAAGTAAATATTGTGCTATTTACTGAGTTTTGAGGGTGATTTAAGGGCTGTTGCACTTATTATAAAAGTTTACATTATTACTAACTAGCATAAGGTATAATTTGCGGTTGCTGACCGTCCAGAGTATGTTGTCAGTCGTAAGTGGTTTCAGAATTAAGTTTTCGCAATTAAGTAACGTTATTGGTTTTAAAAACTCATTGAACCCAGTACAGATAGTTGTTGCTACTTTTGAGACACTCCGCCTAAGACTTACATTAGTATCACATTATAAATTTCATTTTCCATTTAGATACAGTTTGGTGCGCTTCCAAAACACGAACAGCAGACTCCATATACTTCAATATTTTACCTCATCAAATGCAAGATACACAAAATGTATATAATTACGAACCAGAAGACCTTGCAGCCTCAAGCAACGATTCTATTCTATTTGACACTTTCGTCAGCGTTCTTGTAGAAGTGTCAACCGAACAACTGAAGAATGTGAGATCTAATGTTATGAATAATTACGATTTATATCCTACTGATATCGCAAACGTAAAAAAAGCATTGACTAATATTGAACAAAAGTATACCGAGATAGTAAACACTAAACTGAAAGCTATGCTGGAAGGGAAACGAATCAACATAACTGACCATTTTATGATAGATTTTATGGACGTCTCCAATTACATACTAGAAAAAGTATTAAGGTATCACATAAAAAATGTGAAGGGAAAATTGATGATGCAGACAGCATGGTACCAACAGACGCTAAAGGAGAAAATTTTGAGACAAGAAATGAAAATTTCATCCAATTTTATCGAAAATAATATCTGCGACACTTTACAGATTTGTAGAGACAGATACTATTACAGCGATTATTTGGTAGATTGGCTGCGGATATTAATGAACGCAGCCGTGCGGGATTTGAAACGATTCTTTGTCCCGGTCACAGAGATTTTGGAAAAACACAAAGTTTTTATACCGTCCAGTGTGAAATTTCGACAAACTGTTAAATATTTAATAAATTCTAATCACGTGGTTAAAAGGGATTCTCTTGACTTCTTAGACGAGATATTAACGAATCCTGATAAAGTTTTGGAGTTCGCTCCAGTACCTTTAAAACCAACTGTGTCACTTCTGCGTGAATTATTTAGTGTCATTGATGGAGTATATGATGTGAGTTACCAGAATATAGAATATTTAGAAAACATAACTGAAATGTTAAGAGATTGGACTGAAGGTAAAACTTTCGATATCCATAGAGTATTACATGCTATAGTGGAGAACATGAAATTTAATTTAAAGATATGGCCCGTAGATATTCAGAATAAAATATTTTACGTGTGGTCTGAAATTATAACTTAGGTAATAATAATTATTCAAAGGTTTAGTAGATTTTAATGCTTTGTGTTAGTTTTTCATAATAAATTTAGCTAAAACTTAATTGTATTTCTAGTTATTTTGTGATCGGTTTAAAAAAACAACAGGAGTCAATGAAAATCTTGATATTTCTCGTACTCCAAAAACTCGGCCCGGCATCGTGTGTTAATTGCACATTAATTTAATGTAATCTATTAATTATTTTTCATTACGAAAGAGCTATGATGCAATATTCACAATTATCATCAACGGGCATTGTTATTATCAGACAGATGAATCTCTGTCTCTGAATAAACACTATCTAACGATAGGTATAACGGATAGTCCCTTATGCAGGGCATGCATGGAGACGGAAAATAAGGAAAAGCACGTGTTTTTTGAGTACACAGGAGTCATCGAAATAGGAAAACAAAGCTTAGGATCACTGAGCTCTCTTGTAGACATCCTGAATAGACCGAGAGATCTGATTTGCTTCTGGAGGAAGGTTGGCTGGTTAGAATGATTGCCGGCCAACACCTAGACCCTAGATGGAAATATACTCTCGTAACTGCCTTGTTAGGCTAGTGATCGCTAGCATGACTGCGGAGCGTGAAGGCTCCGGTTCGATTCCCGGGTCGGACAAACAGTGACATTGGGGTTTCAGTTAGAAATTTGTTAGTAGTAGCCGAGTTTGGAAGCTTCTGGAAGCAAGTTAACTCATTGGTCCAGCGCCTGATTTCTCTTCAGGCGCCATTGCCATCCAATCGGACAATGAGGGTAAAGGAACAGAGGGTGCACCTGTACACATACTAGTGCATTACAATGTTCGCTGTGATTGGCTGCAGTGGCCGGAATCGGTCAGGAATACTATTATTTCACCCGCTTAAATTCGATCGATTCGATCTGTTTCGATGTGTCTTCAAATGTGAAAATAGTACATTGTTCACCGAGAGGAGAAAGTGACCGATTACCATCGAGGGTGTCGTTTGAAGCCCGAGCCGTAGGCGAGGGCTTTAAAACACCCGAGATCGGGAACCGCACTTTCTCTCGAGTGATACATAGTGCTTTATACTACACCTACGAGGAAAATAAAAAACTAAATCTTTACTAATTGAAATTTATATTGAAATTGTTGCAGTTAGTGAAGCTTAATGTAACACTGTTTTCACAAATGGCGCCAATGGCGTCTGCAATTTTCACATGTTCTTTTTTCAAATTGTTTATCCTGCCGCCGCAGGGTCGCACTGCCAGCCCGACACCATCCAACACACAGCTAGTGGCCAGTGTCATTTTGCGAACATGGAGATAAAAACTCACTGTAAAATTTTTTTGACTTTTGATATTTAGGTTACCGGCGCATAGTCTTACCCAAAATTAAAAAAGAAAAACCACGTAAGAAATGGATTTTCATACACTTTTCTCTCCCGCTCAGATGCGTTTTCTCCCCGCATATTTGTTCGATATGCAATGACGTACTTTCTACCGTAAATTTGATAAAGTATCAAGGTACTTTCCAAGCAGGTGTAGTATAAAAAAACTTTATTTTTGTTAACCAGGTGGAAGCATAAAACCCAAATACATTTGGAAATTTTCATAAGAAACGCCGTCATTAAATGAATCACAGGCGCTGTCTTGGAGCGTATCGGCTTGTTGTGAATCATTTGAGCCGCTGATATTGTCAATTTGTGTAATGTTGACCCCCGCTATTTTGAGAAGTTATGGCAGGAGATCACTACGGGATAACTATTTATTTTCCTTTTAAGTTTGGTCTTAGTTTTCCTTGCTTCATTTGCTTCATTTTCGTGTAATTTTTTTAAATGTCTTTATATTTTTATTGAAATATGTAGGTATTTATTACAAAAACGTTATGACAACGTAAACTGGTATTATTTTAATCATGAATTTCGTTGTCATGTACTGCAGCCTCGCTTTCAGCCAACCCTTGTTAGTAATTGATAAAATGGATCTTTATTTTGTCACTAACCCTAAACACGTAACCCTACTACTAATATAATAAATGCGAAAGTTTGGTACCTAGTTAGCGGTGTGATACACACATTTCTTGGAAAGCACATTGAGTCGTTGGCTGACATTTCGACATCTTTGGCAATCGTTACGGGTTGTCAAAGGCCAGAATGTCTTACACTGGTCTGGTCAGGGGGTAACATGTTGCACAGCTACTGGGTAGGTAGACACTCCACAGAAAAAACAATAACTCAGCTGCATACTGAAACTGAAACATTTACTACTATCTAAACTTAAATCACTTCATACAACGCACTGGCACACAATATATCCCAAACGAAACAACACACTTACCCACACATTTCATTCATCACACATGCACGTATACACAAACACCCACAAAATTCTACACCTATGTATAATTTTATTAATAACTTTGTTACTTAATAAAAACAAATGTGACTAAGGAGGCTGCCCCCCCCCCCCCCCCCCCTAAAACACAGTATCCTAATGTGAAGTTCAGCGCAAATTTTATTGTGAATGTGAGTCTTTTTGAAGCAAATAAATAAATAATAATTATTATTAATTATATGGTTCGATTGGTAGCTGAAACCAACGTATTTGGGAAAAATTATATGACATAAGTAATTATACCGAGTAGTTCTGCTGTAAAGCGAATCGCTCCTTAAGCGAACAAGATAAACGGACAGTCCTCTTAACTTACTTACTCCACCAATCTATAACACGCGATTTTTGGAACTAAGGTGATGAATTTTTAGGGTTCCGTAGTCAACAAGGAACCCTTATAGTTTCGCCATGTCCGTCTGTCTGTCCGTCTGTCCGCGGTTTAGCTCAAAAACTATTGGTACTAGAAAGTTGTACTTTGGCATGAGTATACACGTTAATGACGCCGAAAAAGTGGTAAAATAAAATTTTGAAAAAAACAACTATTTAGGGTACCCCCATACATGTAAAGTGGGATGATATTTTTTTTTTTCGTTCTTTCCATAGTGTGGGATATCGTTGGATAGGTCTTTCAAAAATATTAGGGGTTTGGTAAGACCCTTTTTTGATTAAGTAAACCGTTCGTGACTTATCAAGCTTTAAAGTACCAATTTTCGTTAGAGTCAAGTGTGTCCCCCCTCTATCAACCAAACGGTTATAGTTAGAAATTCAAATGTCACTGCAGTAGTACCTATATCTAACAAAATTTAAAGGAAAACTATCGCACATAAGTGGGCTTTACAAGTTTACGAGTAATAGTCGACCAATTGTATTTGACTCGAAAATTTCGAACAACTCTATAGAAATGTCGATAGATGGCGCTAAGCGCCAGTTGTATCGTGCTAGCTTCTTGTGACGATTGAGTAGTGTAGGTCTGTGTCCGTATTTAAATTCAGAACACCGGCTATGACAAGTTTTATACAAATCTCTAAAAAAAAATTGAAACTTTCCGTGCAAAATTGTCGGATCAGGTGAGGATTTGTATAGGAAGTCAAATTAGTTAGGTAGTCATGTTTGGCTTTTAGTTAGAGCATGGTACGAAACGATCAGTCAGCGAATACGACACGCACTTGGCTGTTATAAAAACTACGGAACCCTACACTGCGCGTGGCCCGACACGCACTTGACCGGTTTTTTTTATTTGTTTAACTTACACAATCTAATCCCGCCAAGCCCGTTCCATCATCGGACTACAAGACAAACGACGATGCGCCATCGTTACATGGTGGACATCCCACCCATACGAACAAAACGTTTTGGGAATACTTTCATTGTGCGTACGGCTAAAGAGTGGAATTCCCTGCCGGAGTCTGTGTTTCCCGATAGCTATAACCTAGGGGTCTTTAAGTCAAGAGTGAATAGGTTACTTTTAGGTAAGCGTGCTCCATCTTCGACCACATCATCACTTAACATCAGGTGAGATGGTGGTCAAACCATTACCAGTAAAAAAAATCCTTACTTAAGCATTAAAACTTTGGCATTGAAGTGGAAAGTGTTCCTCCGTAGAAGTGACGTAAAAAACTCCCCATCAACCTACCGGTGAGTTTTTCGAAACCTAAACTCCATATTTATATATTTTAAACAAAAACTCCAACACGCTTGAAGGTAAAAACACGTGTAAATATTCCCTACACGTTTAGCATTTTCCCAGAGTAATATTATAGCATAACAATAGGTGATCTCACCACAGTTTCAGACTTAGCTATACAACGCTTCCCAGGTAACGATATTATACCCATACAATATCGTACTTAACTAAAACAGCGGACGTTGTTACACGTGCTTATATAAGTTACGGTGCTTCAATAATATGATGGAATTGTAAACTAGTGAGTTAAGTTTTGAAAACATAACAATGGACGATACTTTGCGGAAATTCATGACAAATAAATATATTTAGGATTAGCTTTGCTCGCGACTTCGTTCGCGTGTGTAGGTTTTCCCGGGTAAATCCCGATCCCGTGGGAATTCCAAGATGTCTACTATATACTTACCAAATTTCATTCAGATCCGTTCAGTAGTTTTTGCATCCTCACAAACTTTCGTATACTAAATATTAACTAAGAAGACATGTATGTATTATGGCAGGGCTTCCCAAACTTATTTTAACTGTGACGCCCTTAGGAACTAGGAAGTTACCATATTTTTGCGACGCCCTGGCCTTCATGCCATACATTTGCCGACTAATTGTAGTTCTAGCTTAATAACAATTTGTCAGAAAGACTCAAAATAGCTTCTAAGTTTTTATTATAAAATAAAGAACAAAAAATATAAACAAAACATTAAGATCACGGTGCCTCTGGGATAATACCGTGGAGCTCAAGGGCGTGGCGGCGCACAGTTAAGGAAGCCCTGTATACAATACAACGCATAGGTTCCGGAAAAGGAGTTCGTGCTCAAATAACTACGGCCGCATTATTCGATCAAGTTTAAGGTATATTTGCTGTGGTAGGTATAGGGTTGCGGGAATGTTTTAACGAGATACCGCGGCCCCGGAACTTAAGGGCAGCTGAAGGAACAGGGTGGGTTTTTAGTCAGTAGAAGTCTGACACACCCTTCCGCTTAACCCAGAGCGGAAGAAGTCATTCGATGATTTTCCCAACTGACGAAAAAAAGTGTTGCTAAAGGGTTCCAAGGTGAGGGTAGATAGGAAATCTCGGGTGGGCACCAGACCATTCTGGGGTGGGCACGGCCCACCCGGCTCCCCCCCTTCCTACGCCTATGGTAATTGCTCCATGAAAATTATCAAAACTTCTCAACGTGAATAAGTATTCGCCTATTCCCGTTTCATTATGCAAACTTACAAACACTTGCCTTCTTGACGTACCAATAAACTTCGTCATTGAAAACTAAAATAGACACCATTCAAACGAAGTTATAGCCAGCCCTTTGACTTTTCAAAGAATTCCAACTTTAGTTTCATTATTATACAGTTCAAAATCGCTAGTTACGTCATCCCCAGTCAAATCACGTTCGGAACATACAATAGCTACCATTTGTATGTACCTGTATGGAATGTGCTCCGTACATCCATTGTACGATATGATTCAGGCACCTCGTAAGTAATTGCTATGATAAATATGATTATGTTCGGGTAACGTGTCATTGCCCTTTGCCGAAGTTATGATGTGTTAAGTCATAAGTTACTCCACTTGAATTAAGTTTACGGTCAAAACAGCGTTGGTTGGTTTAATATAATTTAAATTATATATTATGTTTTCCGGTTAGAGAGCAGTAGTGGCTCAGTGTTGACGGGCTCAACTTGCGAGTTGGAAGTCGCGGGTTCGAGCTCAAAGACAAAGATTAATTCGGACTGGAGTATATGGTATGCAAAATGTTATTAAAATGGTAGTTTGATCAGGATATATCCGCCGTTTTATGCGGCATCCAAATATTTACAAATCATGTTAAACTTATATTAAGATTGAATCATTAAAACCTATGTTAACTTAGGCTCAATTTACACCGCCGCGGAATGGAATGGAAGCGACTTTTTGCAAAGAAATTGTACATAGCATAATGAACTTTATGTCAATTGTATAACATATAACTAAATAGGAGCCATAAAAAGGTCGCGTGTCTTCCGGGGAATCCTCGCGCATTCTCGAGAATTTTTGGCTCCTATTTAGTTTGTATGTTACACAATTGACATAAAGTTCATTATGCTGTGTAGCAAAAAGTCGCTTCCATTCCATTCCGCGGCGTTTTAAATTGAGCCTTACGCTGAGTCAGGTACATTACGTTGTGTAATTTATATCGTCGCCACTGCTCTCAAATCGGTGAAGGACAACATCGTGAGAAAACCGACATGTTACAGGACCGACATACCGACATGTTACAGGACCGACATACCGACATGTTACAGGACCAACATACCGACATGTTACAGGACCAACATACCGACATGTTACAGGACCAACATACCGACATGTTACAGGACCAACATACCGACATGTTACAGGACCAACATACCGACATGTTACAGGACCAACATACCGACATGTTACAGGACCAACATACCGACATGTTACAGGACCAACATACCGACATGTTACAGGACCAACATACCGACATGTTACAGGACCAACATACCGACATGTTACAGGACCAACATACCGACATGTTACAGGACCAACATACCGACATGTTACAGGACCAACATACCGACATGTTACAGGACCAAAATACCGAAGACATCTGACTTCCACTAACCGACACTGGCCCCGTGCGCTTGATTACGACCTCTCATAGAAAGGAGGCCATGTTCTACCAGTGAGGACTCTATAGGCTCAGATATATCAAAACTTGTAAAAAAATATAATTAGTTATTATATTTTTTTATTGATTATAGGTTCGCGTTTGACCACCATCTCACCTAATGGTAAGTGATAATGTGGTCGAAGATGGAGCACGCTTATCCAGAAGTAACCTATTCACTCTTGACTTGAAGACCCCTAGGTTGTAGCTATCGGGAAACACAGACTCCGGCAGGGAATTCCACTCCTTAGACGTAAGCACAATGAAAGTATTTCCAAAACGTTTTGTGCGTATGTGTGGGATGTCCACCATGTAACGATGGCGCATCGCCGTTTGTCTTGTAGTCGAACGGGCTTGGCGGAATTAGATTGTGTAATTCCATCGCACACTCCCCGAAATGTAACCGATAGAAAACCGATAGATTAGCAACTCTTCGTCGATGGTCAAGGCTCTGGAGCTTTGACTCGACCAGTGCATCGCTGCCAATGAGTCTTCTGGCCCGTTTCTCGACTGACTCAAGTGCGTCCAGTTGGTACTTATAATAAAATTACAGAATATAAGCCGTTTTTAGGGTTCCGTAGCCGAATGGCAAAAAACGAAACCCTTATAGTTTCGACATGTCTGTCCGTCTGTCTGTCTGTCCGTCCGTCCGTCCGTATGTCACAGCCATTTTATTCCGAAACTAGTAGGACTATACACGTAAAACTTGGTAGGAGATGTATTCTGTGAACCGCTTTCCGATTTTAAGAGAAAATTAAAAAATATTTAAAATAAAGGGGGCTGCCCATACATGGAACTGAAACTGAAAATATTTTTTTTCATGAAACCTATACGTGTGTGGTACCTATAGACAGGTCTTTAAAAATGACATTTAGGTTTCTAAAATGACTTTTTCATAAAGTTAATCGTTTATAAATTTTTCACTTTGCAGTGTATTTCGGGAGCCGGTTTAATTTTTTGTTAAAAAGTTTTTATTTCACTCTTTTTAGTTGGATGATTTTTAATTTACCTAGTTACAAGAGCCTAAATGTCAACTACTTATAACCTTTTACAAAATATTGCTTTTCCCAATGCTGGGCCGTCAGTTGTTGAGGAGTTCTCCTGGTACTTCACCATCAGCTCTACATCACCATATGCAGTGTGACGAGCATAAAGTGCTTAACATCCATATTCAAGTAATCGAATTGCAATCCACTCAATACTTATTATTGAGTAGTTTCGGTGGCCATCTGTGGTCTTCATCATCAGTTCCACTTCCCCAAATGGTATTTTTTGAGATCAACTGCACAAGTTACTATAAGAAATACCCAAAACGCCATAGGTGTGCCTATAATATTTGAAGAGTTCCCTCGATTTCTCCAGGATCCCATCATCAGATCCTGACTTTGGTGATAATGGGACCAATTTCGAAGTATACCCATTCGAACAAAAAAAGAATTTTCCAAATCGGTTCAGCCGTCTTCGAGTACTCGATGATCATACATTACAAAAAAAAAAAATATACGCGTCGAATTGATAACCTCCTCTTTTTGTCTTCGGTTGAAAACTAATGTACAATGTATGTAATGATTATATGAACTGATGACTGATCATACTATTGCTATTTATTTTTTGTACAGAGACCAAACGATAATAATATAATTTATAATTTTTTGTGTCTTAAACATGATTGTAATCAATAGTCTCGATCGATCCACATTTTGTACACTACCAATGCGTATCGTTAATTTTTCTAGCCCCACTTATCAATGCAGGCGTGTGAACAACACTTTATACCTATTATGCTGTTAGCATCAACTGGCAGAGCAGTTCTATATTTAGAAGTGGACGTCGAATTTGTATTGTTATGATTGCTACACAACGACCCGATAGGACTGTAAATTGCGAGTTCAAAATCTAGTGTACAATTGAATGAAGACAATTGCAGTGGACATTGCAAGACTGAGGGGGATGCTAATCAGGCTTCATGTGGCCTGATGATATCAAAAGTTGTTATTATTATTTATGGTTATTAATTTTATTTCAATTAAATCTTATTTTGTGTTTTTAACTTAATCAATGCTAAAGCAGTACTAACATAGTCGTAAGTTAATTTGTTGCCAACAAAATATGGACGATGATGTCTGAAATAAACAATTTTTCTTTTTTTTGGGTTCTGTACCCAAACGGTAAAACGGGACCCTATTATTAAGACTCCGCTGTCCGTCCGTCTGTCCGTCTGTCACCAGGCTGTATCTCATGAACCGTGATAGTTAAACATTTGAAATTTTCACAGATGATGTATTTCTGTTGCCGCTATAATAACAAATAATAAAAAACAGAATAAAATCAATATTTAAGAAGGCTCTCATACAACAAACGTGATTATTTTTGTTCGTTTTTGTTCGATACTGTGTTTTTATTGTTTTTTTAACCCAAAGTTTGACTTGTAGAGAATGCCTTGCTGCATTAAGTCCGCCCATGTAACATGTACATAAAGTTTAAATAAATAAATACTGATAACGGCAACAGGTAGACGCTTGAAATACTCACAGAAAATATACCTATATAATTATATATTCACCTTAAAAATAAATAATCAAATTAAAATAAAACAAATATTTAAGGGGGGCTCCCATACAACAAACGTGACTTTTTTTGCCGATTTTTTAATGGTATGGAACACTTCGTGTAAGAGTCCGACTCGCACTTGGCTGGTTTTATATTTATTTATTGAGATATGACTATAGTAAGCATTTACAGTTCAGGCGCGAGACATTTCGTATTAGAGCCAATACTAACATGCCTTTTCAATATGTTGTAAATGCCTTGGAGGAGATCCAACCCATACGTACAAAACTTTTTATTTTACAGAGAGCTTGCAGACTAATAACAAAGACAAAAAGTGGATAGGGAAATTAGCTAATTACAAGCACTCACATAATATATTCTATCAAGTGACCTACATCTAATTTTTGTTGACATTTAGACCTTGGCTAGCGTTCCTTGTAGATCGTCCCGTGTGGCTCTTAGTATCTAGCTACGAACTTTTTCGTGTTTCCTCTCGTATCTCCGTCTCGTCTCACCACTCATACATCCAGCACGAGTCTCTAACTAGTATTAGTAATTATAAAAAAAAACTTCATCACAAAAGAACACAAAAAATTCGCATGAATTAATATTTTTTCTCAAAATAACGAACATCTGTTGTTGCTATAAAAAGCCGGTACAAAACTCGCCACGAAATAAAGCTATATGGATTTTGAATTTTACACCTTAATATACAATATAATATAATCATGCTGTTTTTGCATTCAAACTTGACTCGCGACATTCCTATATAGCGTGGTTACGTCAGCGAATATTTACTGTAAAGCTGCCGTCTCACCGCCACCGAGGAAGCTACTAACTATCGGTTTTATTCCCGCTCAAGAAACGTACAATAGATAGATTGTATATATTTCGTGTAAACAAAATAATTAGAATATACTTTGTCATATACCAAAATTTAAACACATCTATTTAACCATAATTCTTACTCTGTGGTTACAATATATTAACAGTCGGATTGTTTCCACCGTCGACCGTCGGCGAGGACTCTCTCCACTGTTTGACAAGCGCAATTAAAGATAATAATACATAAAAACTATCGGAACTACAAACGAATGAAATAATGATGTTTTTTTTGCAAATAAGTTATAAATAACACTTTCACACGTATTTTTTTTCCTAAATGAAAACTATGAGGCCAGTGTTTCCTAACTGTCTACTCTGAGAAGAAACACTGAAACAAACTCAGAGTTCAACGTCTCTATTAAAGTCCATACAATTTGTAGCGATTAAATCATATTAAAGCCATGTAGTTATGTCTGTGGCGCCCATTAGAGGACAGAATCACACAGTTTTGAGCTGGCCCGTCCAAACAGTGCAAGCATTTGTCAATTATCGCGTAGCTCAACTTAGAACCACGAACAATACCAAAGTAAGAACATTTGGGTAGGCCGTATAAAGCACTCAAACTGCTCGCCAACTCGTTTCAGTAGCGAGCTCTCTAACTCGTTGATCGCCAGCAGGAGGACAACTGCCTAAGGCAGCTAACACACGATCGATTAAACGCAATTTGGCACGACACGACAGTCGGCGAGCGTTATAGCCGATTATCGGAATCGTATCGTGAATTGAAGCGGAGATGTTTTGGTTTGCCAGCATTAAAATTGATTGTAATGTTTATTTTGTTATCGTAAATAGATCTCACCTCTGTTTATCAGTGTAAGTTCTATCAGTTAGGTACTGTCATTTCTGCTTTTTTGTTAATAGGATCGCGTTTGACCACTATCTCGCCTGATGGTTAGCGATTATATGTTTGAAGATGAAGCACGCCTACCTAGAAGTAACCTATTCACTCTTGACTTAAAGGCCCCTAGGTTACAGCTAGGAAACACTAAATTCGCCAGGGAAGTCGACTCCTTAGCTTTACGCACAGTGCTAGTATTCGCAAAACGTTTTACGTGCGTATGGGTGGAATGGCCTTTACCAACATTGCTATTTTATTTATGTACTAGCTTTTGCCCGCGACTTCGTCCGCGTGGAATAGTTACTTTGGGCTAACGTTAAATTTAACCCCGATTTTGAAGCATTCTTCATTGGCGCTCCGCTCCTATTGGCCTTAGCGTAATGATATACACTACTAATTTTTAATTAGTACAAATACTTAAAGGGCTTATTAGAAAAGGTCTTGTTATTGTATATGTAAAGTCTCACTATATAATATTGATAAATAGCAAAGTTATTAGCGTTTGTTTATATCCCAAAATGTCACTCAATTTACGGACATATTGTACAGGCCATTCATGTATTCATTAATCGTGATGTCGCGGTCACGCGGTCTCGCTCAAACTTGCCCCGCCTCCAACAGCTGTTATCGTAATTGTAGGTAGCTTAGACGCATCTTTAAGCTTTACGAATTAAAAAAAAATTAAAATAAAAGGTTCACGAAAAATAATAGGCACTTATTAAATTCAAACTTTACCTACATACTTTAATTGGGCCATTTGCTTGTGTTGTTCAGTATCCACCTGCAGAACTCCATCCTTGGTTCATTATCCACAGTAGTCAATTCTTGACCCTTTCTTTAGTGGTATGGGTGAAATCCAGACGAACTAATGATCGTCTATGCACAGTACTGGCTGATATTAAAATGACGAGCTGCGTCATTCGTACTTCGCCGGGGATCTTCAAAGTAGTCCACTACATCGTCGTAAAGGTTTTGGGCCGGTCTTCCATGTCCTTGGCGATGGGCCGTTGCGCGGAATGATCAATGGTCGAGTAAACGTTGGTAAACATTTACCACAGTCCGAACCTTTGGCTAGCGAGCATTTGGGTACTCTTCCCTGTACATACGAACAGCGGCCACCAGACCAAAAGTACACACGCAACATAGCCACGTACTCCCGAGATGAAAACTGGTAAGCCATCGCGACAGTAAAAACGTAACAACTTATGTTTAAAAAGCACGCGCACACTTCCGCTAACAAATTGGCACTGTTTGTTCGTTTTCGTTCACTCGTTGTAAAAAGGTCCGCTGGCCAGAGGGGGCGTGGCTTGAGCTTAGACGCGAGTTTGCCGGGATTTATGAATGACGATCTAACTGGACTAGCACTGCGCGTAGTATTTTCTAGTAGCAATTGTTATGAATGATTGATTCAATTATGAGTTTACCAGTTATGACAAATTTTCGTAGACAATTTTGGGGTTTCGTTTTTTTTACTTTTGACTACATAAATATGATCAGTAAAGGGTACGGATAGAGCCCCATTTTTTTTGTACTAATTAAAAATTAGTAGTGTATAGCCTATAGCCTTTCTCTATAAATTGACTATTTAATTAAAAAATAATTTTTCAATTCGAACCAGTAGTTCCTGAGACTATCGCGTTCAAACAAACAAACAAACTCTTCAGCCTTATATTATTAGTATAGGTAGCTGTTGCCCGCGACATCATCCACGTTTCCGTCGTTTTTCGTAAAAAAAAGTAGCCTATGTCCTTCCTCACGGTTCAGTGATTTTGATGTAACAGACAGATTAACTTTCGTAATTTAGTAGGGAAATATAATATGTCAATCTATAATACTGTTGAAAAATATCGCAATACCGAACCGCACAATATTATTGTTAATAGCTGTGCCCGCGACTCCATCAGCGTGTAACTCCTTGTGTGTTATTAAGTTAATGTATCGGTAATATTGTATAGATCACGTTCACATGAGGCTTAAGTACCTATAGAACGAAAATACTTCAGCGCAAAGCTTCCGGGTAAACTATGTTGAAAGTTGACCGGTCCGGCACGTGACCATAAAGATTTCTAGAACTGCTAACCCGGGAAAGAGCGACGTACAACTGACCATGCGAGAAACAACTGACACCGATATCTACTCCAGCAACACGAAAAGTCTACCCTTGAGCCTTATTAATTGTCATTGCATAACACACCGATACTGGGAATTGCGTTCTTTTAAATTAGAATGGAAAATTATTTGGTATTATGGGAATTCTGGGAATAAAGACGGTTTCTCCTGCACCGCAACCTGTTAAAATTTGAGCCTCGATTATATTTTGTTGCAACTGGGTTACTTTTAGCCGAGTTCTATTGCAAAGTTGTGGTGGTTTTAAATTTCGGAGCAGAATAATAATCAGAAAGCTTCGAACTGCTAAGCTATCGGGAGTTACACGTGTTATTGTGAGTCAACCATAAAAGATAGATATATGCTGTCGCGGGATATTTTTTATATAATTTTAAGGAGAACATTTCCGTCATAAATGATTTCTGTGTAGCTTTAACCATTAAGGTTGCACTCGCGACGGAAGCTTAAAAAATGGAGTAACTTCTCCCGTTTTCCCAACATTTCCCTTCACTGCTCTGCTCCTATTGATTGTAGCGTGATGAAAAGTATACTATAACCAGCTCAGGAGTATGAAAAATAATTGTACCAAGTTTAGTTAAAATCCGTCGAGTAGTTTTTGTTTCTATAACGGTTATACAGACAGACAGACAAAAATTTTACTTATTGCATTTTTGGCATCAGTATCGATCCCTAATCACCCCCTGATAGTTATTTTGTAAATATATTTCATGTACAGAATTGACCTCTCTACAGATTTATTATAAGTATAGATATAGATTATGGGAATTCTGGGAATAAATACGGTTTCTCCTGCACCGCAACCTGTTAAAATTTGAGCCTCGATTATATTTTGTTGCAACAGGGTTACTTTTAGCCGAGTTCCATTGCAAAGTTGTGGTGGTTTTAAATTTCGGAGCAGAATAATAATCTGCGAACTGCTAAGCTATCGGAAGTTACACGTGTTATTGTGAGTCTACCATAAAATATAGATATATGCTGTCGTGGGATATTTTTTATATAATTTTAAGGAGAACATTTCCGTCATAAATGATTTCTGTGTAGCTTTAACCATTAAGGTAGCACACGCGACGGAAGCTTAAAAAATGGAGTAACTTCTCCCGTTTTCCCAACATTTCCCTTCACTGCTCTGCTCCTATTGATTGTAACGTGATGAAAAGTATACTAAAACCTGCTCAGGAGTATGAATATTAATTGTACCAAGTTTCGTTAAAATCTGTCGAGTAGTTTTTGTTTCTATAACGGTTATACAGACAGACAGACAGACAGACAGACAGACAGACAGACAGACAAAAATTTTACTGATTGCATTTTTGGTATCAGTATCGATCCCTAATCACCCCCTGATAGTTATTTTGTAAATATATTTAATGTACAGAATTGAGCTCTCTACAGATTTATTATAAGTGAAAAACTATATTTCACTGAAATCTATATTTCAGTGAGGTAATATGATGGGCGTGTAATGGTTAAAGGTAAATTAATTAAAGGTCATTTTTACGAGTATTTTGTAAGTTAATTAAAAGGCTCGCTAGCTACTTATTAAGGATAATCGATGTCGTGGAAACAGCCTTATATGTATAAAATATTAATTGTAGTTGTATTTAAACGTCTTTGTTTCTTGTCTAATAATTTACTGCAACCTAGCAATATGTCTGAATTTCTGAAATTTGTTACTGCTGTACTAAATACCACGGTAGGTATATACGGGAATACCACGCTTGCAAAATTCTGAAGGCCTTTTAAATAAGCAGTTGTCCAATACTTGCGATATTCTATGTCGAGATGCAGGAAAAATCCAAGTGTTTTGATAAATTGCAACTGAGCTTTATTTACAATGACAGGTGGTTTTGTAAACGAAACTTTCGTTTACAAAATTGGGGAAAGTCTAGTGATCGTATAAAATTACAGCCCGATTTAGTTTTAACTAAGATATGTACATATAATCGTGTTTTCCGTGGGTTCTCAACATCCTTGAGCAAACCTCGCGTTAGGCAAAGATCGTTGACATTATGACTAAGAATATTTAAATGCTAATGGATTCCTTACTTTATAAGGAAGAAATAATATCATATGTATAGAGCTGTACATATACAGAGTTGATACGACCGAGAGGCTTTCCTTTAAACTGCGTATACTAGGTACTATTTTCAAGCTTTGTACTAAAAATCAATCAAATAGGAGAGTAGTTTAGTCGCAAATGATTTTGATGAGATGCACCTTAAAGCGATAAATCTGTCCAAACAAGAGATAACACACGCCGCGCTACGTTGCCACTTTGTTACCTAGGTATTTAAGGTCAGTCACATTTATTTACAAAGGGTGGATGCGTTTTACTCTGATTTGTAAGCTATTTAGACTGATAGAAAAAAAAAAATTTGGCTCTTTTTATTTTTTAACTGTATCAAATTAACACTAAACACATATAGTATCTATACGGAGTGTAATTTAATGCCCCTCTGTGGTATCAACTCTGTATACATACATAAAGTTTTATTGGCTAGTTTTTGTCTGTATAAAACGTTAAATTCGAGACCTGAAATGCGCATACTGTTTGTTATTTATTTAAATAATGTATTTACCTAAATAATAAACCGATTTTAAGTTACAATTTTTTTTAAATATCGCATTTATAACAAGTATCTTAAATATAATAATAATAGGTAATAATAATATTCCACAACTTTTTCACACAACGCCATCTAGTCCCAAACTAAGCAGAGCTTGTGATATGGATACTAGACAACTGATAAACATACATATATATTTCTAAATACATACATATTATAGATCAAGCACTTCTTAAATAGCTAACACGAAGAATTTTTCCTTTATCGGAGGTGCTTTTTATAAACACCAAGACCATACCGACTAACAAATATTAGTAGGCCATACAAACATTTGCCACGGTACGGGAATCGAGCTCGCTACGCACAGCGCAGCAGTCGATCCGTTAAATAATGCGCCAACCGTGTCGTCTCTATATCTATATAATGTCCCTGAAGACTTAAGCCTATTACCGTTCCGTAGTTTCAAAATGTATATTTCCCATCCAAATCTGTATTTTAGTGTAATTAACGAGAAAAATGAATTGTATAAGTTTTATTTAATAACCAATTAGCAAAATAAAGACCCCAATGAATAAAACCTGGCTTACGCGTTGTCGTATCACGCAGGAAAACTCGAAACGTAGCGATACCGCGCTCGAATGAACATGCATCTCTTCAAACACGAGAAGCGTAACGACACGCTATGTTTGTATAAAGCCGGCGGCAAACGTTCGGTTTCCGAATTAGGTTTCCAGATCAGGAATTCAGATTCGGAAACCTGAATGCTCTGCTTGGCCGGCCGCAAACGTTCGGTTTCCGAATTAGGTTTCCTGATCAGGAATTCAGATTCGGAAACCTGAATGCTCTGCTTACATACAAAGTATTCAACAAGGCGGACATTATTCTTATTTTTTCTGTTCGGAATCGTTCGCCTTGTTGAACATTCAGGATTCCGAATCTGAATTCCTGATTAGGAAACCTTATTCGGAAACCGAACGTTTGCGGCCGGCCTAAACAGACGCACCATTAATTCTGCAACTTATTTATACTGATCAGTGAAACGTACTGTCAACTACAAAACTATGCTTACTTATTTGACTACATCTTGACTGGAAAGTCAGCTTTGCGCAGCCTAAAGGGTTACTAATGAGTAATGACGTAAGCTGACTGTACACATCTGTGCGCGCCATAAGCAAATCTCCGCGATGACTCAATGTAGGTTATAAGTCCAGGGCTATTGCAGTTTTGTATTTTTTTTTACACATTTCTGCTCATTTTTTTTATGTGGCAACTCTCGAGTTAAATGTCACCTTTTTATGGTAATACTGCTGCGAATGTCACTTGTAACGGACTTCTTTGTAAAGTTTATGATTTGGTGAGTAGCGCTTTACAAATGGATGTGTATAAGTGTAGAAAGATTTTTTTTAAAGAAAGAGATTACCAATGTGGGTAGAATTCAGTTAACCCCTCCAACTAAGCTGAATATGCTTGCGTCTGGAATGGGTTCACGACAATAGTGGGATGGGAGAGGTTGAATCCGCGACCTCTCGATACCCATAAGGTTGATAGCACAGAAATCTTAATAATAAGGCAATTATTATTAAGATTTCTGTGGTTGATAGCCATAAGGTTTTTGTCGCTTCAAGATTAAACATAACATGGCTAGCCTGTAACGATTCCCACTTCTAAGACACAAGCCGCCTCTTATAAGAGGTAATGGGCTGAGTATGTAAGCCCTGGCTGGGGGCCTTTAAGTTTAGAGGTCACCACAGGATCTTCCGGTTAAGTAATAAAAAAAATGGTATATGAGAGAAAAAAATAATTATATATTTTGATTTGTTCAGAAGCAGTGGTGGCCCAGTTGTTAGAAGCACTTAATAATTGTGGGTTCCAACCTAGACAGGCACATTACTTAGTGTAATTTTAATCACCTCTACTGCTCTCGAAACTATGAAGAAAAATATCGCGAGAAAACCGGCGTGACCTCGGACCAAACTCCGTTGACATGGCTGACCTACCGACCCGCACTAAACCCGCGTGATAGATCACGGCCCATTCCGTCTCATAGATGACTGTGTCCCAGCAACGGGAGCGTTTTACGCTAATTATATTTATTTTCAACCGACGACCAAAAGAGGAGGTTATCAATTCGACGCGTATATATATTTTTTTTTTTATGTATGATCACCGATTACTCGAAGACGGCTGAACCGATTTGGAAAATTATTTTTTTGTTTGAAAGGGTATACTTCGAAATTGGTCCCATTTGTCACCAGGTCAGGATCTGATTATGGGATCCTGGAGAAATCGAGGGAACTCTTCAAATATTATAGGCACACCTATGGCGTTTTGGGTATTTCTTATAGTAACTTGTGCAGTTGCTCTCAAAAAATACCATTTGGGGAAGTGGAACTGATGATGAAGACCTCAGATGGCCGCCGAACCTACTCAATAATAAGTATTTCGTGGATTGCGATTCGAATACTTGAATATGGATGTTTTGCATATAATATGGACTTTATGTTCGTCACAATGCATATGGTGATGTAGAGCTGATGGTGAAGTACCAGGAGAACTCCTCAAAAATTAACGGCCCAGCATTGGGAAAAGCAATATTTTGTAAAAGGTTATAAGTAGTTGACATTTAGGCTCTTTTAACTAGGTAAATTAAAAGTCGACCAACTAAAAAGCGTGAAATAAAAACTTTTTACCAAAAAACTAAACCGTCTCCCAAAAACACTGCAAAGTGAAAAATAACTTTAATTTCGGAAGTCGGTGCCAAAAACGAAAATACAAAACTAAAGACACCGACTACCGAAATTAAAGTTATTTTTCACTATTCAGTGGTTTTGGGAGCCGGTTTAATTTTTTGGTAAAAAGTTTTTATGATATTTTATCCAATTATACAGTATGAATTGAAATTATAACGGAGGACGTTCCCGTTAACCCGCAATAGTATAGCATCCATACATGCTATTAAAAAAAAACTATTACCATTAGAAAACTAAATGTTGTCTTTTTCATATTAAATAATCACTAAAAATGTTAATTTGATACGTAAAAGAAACACGGTACACGCATACTTGAAGGGCGGCAATGTCGCAATTTATTTATGATTGACGGGTGGTGCACCCTCTGTCCCTTTACTCTCATTGTCCGATGGGACGGTAATCCGACATGACCGGAGACAGATCAGGCGGAGGACCAACGACTTAACGGGTCACCACACCACCAAGTTCCAAACTTTTTTTTTATTGTTAATAGGTTCGCGTTTGCCCACCATCTCACCTGATGGTATGTGATGATGTTGTCGAAGATGGGGCACGCTTACCTAAAAATAACCTATTCTCTCTTGACTTAAGGACCCCTAGATTATAGTTATCGGGAAACACAGACTCCGGCTATTACTGAGAAATTTCTGACATAAAAACCCAGTAACCGTACCGGAGACCTCATACTCGGCCACCGAGGCAATTAAACTTGTCTAATTAAATACGTAATCAACCTACTTTGTCAATTATATTAAAACGTAATTCACAGGATTAATTATTTATTAACTTTAACAAACATAATCCGATTTAAATTGCTATATCGGATACAGGAGCTTTCATTGGCTGTCAATAAAGGCCGCGTGCAAATACTCGTTCTACATTCCCACTGTGGGTTAAAAGGGCCCATTGATACATTGAGCAGCTCTTAGTAATCAGCCCTCTAATGAATGGACCGTCGGAACCAATCGCATTGGGCTTTAAACTTCCCACAAGCATACTATAGTACCAAATACTATTATGCTCGTTATTGGATCAACTTAAACAAAAATGTTAGGCTACGTGCGAGCTGGTGTCAAGTAACGCTTACTGAGGTGGCTCTTTCGATGGGTGATCTTGGTATTGTACCGAGACTCGGAAAGCACTCCCGTCTGCCATTTGTACACCTTAGACGTTACGGGTAGTCAGACGCCAGGAACTCTGACAATAGTCTCGACAAGGGCCGTAACTTGCTACCTGGATACTGGGCAGTAGTCCTCAGCTGCATCCGGTTAGATTTCAACATTGGGAGGCTAAGCAGGCTATGGTGATGACCAGTGATCGGAATAGGTAGAGCTCTTTAGGTTCATTGACCGCAAACATTGATGTTAATATGGACATTCCGCGGGATTCCTACTGATACTACGGGATTTTATTGAATTTCATTATTTTTGTCAATATGTATAAAATAAATAGTTTGTATGGTAATATGTTTTTGTACAACTTCAGAATAAAAATGTTTAATTGTTTGTTGATTCTTGAATAAGAAATTGTTACTTAAAAAAAGATATGTGGTTTAATGAATCAAGTTTATCTATTTATTATACTATCCTTAATCCCGTCCTTCTTATATATTTACCCGCCAGAAAGGAAGTGTAATCTTTCAATAGTCCCGAAGGCGAGAATAGTTTTTTTATGATTTTACTACTTAAAAACCAAATCCCGGGACTCGGGGAATATCCATATTATTCTAACTTATGGCAAGTTCATAAAACAGCTCTACCTATTCCGATCTATGGTGATGACAGACTTCGTTCGTGCGAGATTGGCTATTTCTAGACGGTTTTACCCGCGTAAATCCAGATCCCGTGAGAAAAAGTATACTGTAAGACGCCTTATAATCTTCTCTATTTTCCAGTCTGGATACAGACTGACCCATCACACTCCACAGACAGACAAAAATGTTTCATGAATAAACATATCGCGAGTATAAATCATTTTAAATTTTCTATATAGGTAGGTAGAAATGATTCAAAATAGCAGTTATATGTTTGTTTACAATTATAAAAAAATTTAAAATGATAACAAAACTGAAATCGTCCTTTTCATATCTTATTCCTGTTAAAAACTGTTTCTAAATACGTAGAATAGCTTAAACAAAAATTGAAGAACGGAATGAAACATTAGCAGCTGTCGTCAAAATTCATATTTCATTCATTTGCATGTCATTCACTCGTACGTGACTAGACTACTTAATCATGACATTCCAAGAGGTGATAAACAAAACAATGGGAAGTCATTCTTGTTGTGAAGTTCACAATATGATGGTTTTGCGTTATGAAATTATAATCATCAACCGCTCAGTATTTTTCCCAGCATTATTGGGTTTACATGGGTTGCCTATTTGAGCTCCACAACACAGAAGCTGGGTAACACGATACCCGATATAATTTTCTAGCGTGTAGCTATCCGTAACGACTATCAAAGATGTACTAGTGACTGCTGGGACCAACGGGTTTACGTGCTTTCAGAGGCACAGACAAATCTCGATATGTTATGATGATTACCCATCTACGGGCCGATCTTGGGAAGCGTTGCTTAACTTAATCGAACCGTGCAGCTGTTATTATCAGAGGTCGGAATTAGGTAGAGTTATTTATGTACTTACACTGATTTCATACAACGAAAGAATAAAGTGGATATGCCCCAAATCCCGGGATTAATTTTGAAGAGCAATAAAGTCATTTACTTTTACACAATTTAACCCACTGCACGCGCGACGTTATTATTATTATTTATTATTAATGTAGGGAAAATTAACAGTTGCGTATTAAAACATAACAAAAATGTCTTAAACTATAAATTTATCTAATACACAACCCACAACATTTTCCTCAGATTTCTGTAAACATTTAAATGTATCTGTGAGCAGACATTCGACAACACACGACTTCCGAAATTAAGGTTATTTTTCACTTTGCAGTGTTTTTGGGATTCGGTTTAATTTTTTGGTAAAAATTTTTATTTCACTCTTATTATTTGGTCGATTTATAATTTACCTAGTGACAAAAGCCTTAATATCAACTATTTATAATCATTTACAAAATATTGCATTTCCCAATATTCGTTTGTGGCCGTTAATTGTTGAGGAGATTTCCTTTTTAACCGACTTCAAAAAAAGGACGTTCTCAATTCGTATTTGTTACCTCATAACTCGGAGACGGCTGGACCGATTTGAAAAATTCGTTTTGCGTTTGAATGGGTATACTTTCTAGTTGGTCCCATTGTAACGAAATCAGGATCTGATGGTGGGATCCTGGAGAAATCGAGGAAACTCTTCAAATATTATAGGCATCACCATATGTATTGTGACGAGCATAAAGTGTTTAACATCCGTACTCAAGTTATCGAATCGCAATCCACGAAATACTTATTATTGAGGAGTTTCAGTGGCCATCTGTGGTCTTCATCATCAGTTTAACTCCCCAAATGGTAGTTTCGGAAGCAACTACACGAGTTACTATAAGAAATACTCAAATCACTATAGGTGTGCCTATAATATTTGAAGAGTTCCCTCGATTTTTCCAGGATCCCGTTATCAGATCCTGACTTGGTGACAATGGGACCAATTTCGAAGTATACCCGTTCAAGCAAAAAAGAATTTTCCAAATCGGTTCAGCCGTCTTCGCGTAATCGGTGATCAATGATCATACATTAAAAAAAAATTCTTCGGTTGAAAATGAATCGACAGTTAGAAAAATTTCGCTTTTGACAAATATTATTAATAATCATCCTATTATTAATAATATTTTTATTATTGTCTTAGGACAGGCCGGATTCCTCACGATTGAGAGCAGTATTGATGTGACATAACCCAAAGTAATGTGCCTCGCTGATTTCAAACTCACGACTTGCAACTCACAAATCGGACACCGTTACTACTGGACCAACACTGCTCTTTTTTCGATAAAAAGTATTTAAAAAGATGGCGTCACGACTGCAAAAAAAGAATCGTAACGAATGTGAAATGTTTTTGTAACGTTCGTATTTAAAAATCCAGAGCTTTTGGAAGAGCTCACTGCAGCAAGGAGCTAACTAGAACAGACCAGGAAACGCCTATACACCAAGAATATAAAATAAAAACTATGTTCATACTCCATGCCCGAAAAAACGTAAAACGTAGTAGGTATTGGACATTGGGTTCGTTAGCAGAGGCAAAAGCTATCCAATTTATTAAATACGGATTCTACATACCTATCTATAGCTACGCGCTCCAATTTTAACGAATTGCATAAATAGTACAAAATAATTTATATACTTTTGTATTCCGGAGGAGCCCGCTCTTGACATCCACCTCGCTTGATGGTAAGCGATAGATGAGTTCTATGATGAAATGAGTGAGCCCAGACGATGCCTGTTCAAAGGTTTTAAGTGGCAGCGAATACAGAAGCCGGCAGAGAGTTCCACACCTTGGCTGTGCGCACAAGAAATGTGGAGAAAAAATACTTGGTACGACAAGACGGTATATCAACCAAGTATGGATGGTACCCAGCAATGCATTTGGTAGACCGTTAGTGAAAGGGAGATGGAGGTTCATGCAGCTCCCGCACACTCCTCGTATACAATCTATAGAAAACCGACAGGCAAACAATGTTTCGCCGATGAGCCAGGCTATGAAGCTTGTCCACTAGCGTCTCGTGGCCTATAAGCTTTTTAGCTCTGTGCTCAATCTCAATCAAGTGTTACTATAAAAAATCTACCTCAATACATTTTCACTAGGAGTGCAAGCTTAGTATTTCTAAACGAAAGACAGATACTATTTTTATTCATCAATTTCTTATAATCTAATAATAGGTTTATCAACAAAAAAACACATATTGAAAAAAAGTCGTTAAATCTAACAGTAACAAAAATACACAAGTACTTTTTAAAACCCAAACAAAAAATACAAATATCATACACCTAATTTCACGGTTTCAATGCAATGTTGCAAAGCCTACACATTAAATTATTATCAACCCACTTTTGGAACTCCCTTTAAAAGAAGTACCTCAACAAGTTCCCCATTAATAGCCCATTACCCTAAACATAACATCGACCTATTTCTCGCTCCCTTTCCCGTACGCAACGCGATCGATACTAAACAGAAATAAAGTACGAGTATGCCACCAAAATTATTCAAACTGACATTTCATTCCAATAATTATGAATTTAAATGACAGCGTTGTAATCAGTTATTTTGGGCTTCGGCTTATAATATTCCAAGTTGAATTGTTTTAACATTATACATTTTTATGTTCTAGAAAATAGATTTTAATTATTATTTTTAAACGAATACTTCAGAAAAAACTAGTTTTAATTCCGCAAAGAATTACATGATCAATCTTGTATGCAGTATGTAGCACCATCAAATAGGAAATTTAAAGTATGGACGAATTTAAACCACGGGTGACCTCTAGTTACGAGTATTAGATATTATTTGTTTTCTCCAACCTCTTCATCAAAACTTTTACCGTGCCGATTTTCTTACTCCTCCATCCGTGTAGTTTTCATTAAAAGATGCAAAGAATTTGCTGCACATATAAATACGATGTCAATAAATACCTTTTAACACGTTCTTATTAGTTCGAGCTGTAACAATCTATGTAATAAAATCTAAGAATCTAAATTACACGCACTTCTGATTGTTGTATTATCATGAAACTTAGTTTATATTATTATATGTAGGTTAGATGATAATACAATATTATGGTACCATCGAGCAGTGGCGGTACCTTCATATAAGCCCAAATGCCTTACTAAAAAATGCTCGATAGAGAATCAATGTCAAACCCGAACTATTTAAAAGTTCGCGCGCTTAATTCTTATCAAAATAACACAATGTATCTACTGCCTGCTACACTACTACACATCGCGATTGTTCGCGCGCAGAGTTTCGCATTTGTAGCATCTAATGATCTACATATTGCTATCTCGCTTACACGCACCGGCTTTTACCGGGCTTTCAAATACTATATCTGTCACTTTCGCACTTATAGCGATGTGCCGTATAACGAGTTAGGCCTTGTGCATAGAACAAATCGATCACTATGGCAGATTTAAGCCGTGCTTTTGGTATGAAGTTGCATGCGTATGCGTGACCTTGTCAGCTTGCCAACTCTGCAGTGTTGCCGTTTTAGCCACACGTTGAAAGATCTTGGAGATTTTTAACGAGTTTGGAAACTTTTTTAACATTTAGCAACAATAAAAACTAGCGACTTTTAAAATAACGAAATTAAATACAGTCAAAACCGTTTACAACAACATCATTTAGAACAACATACCGGTTATATAGACCAAAATCATAGGTACAAAATACTTTGTACCTTGAAAACATCACCGGTTATTACGACTATCGGGTTTTACAACCAAATATGAGTGGTCCCTTGGATGTTGTTATAACAGATTTTGACTGTATTCAAGCAATATCTTAAAAATAAAAAAAAATAGCTAGATTTTTCATATACCTGGCGACTTTTTTTGCCTAAATGACAACACTGAGTAGTTCACGACATCCGAGAGTGCAACTAACTTCAGTTTCATTTGCTTGAGTGTGAAAAGGTTTTGTTGTTATTTTTGTTTGTTTTCTAAGATTTCCTCAGTGATACAATTGTTTTGGTGATTTACCTACAACAATGGAGGTAATTGTACCTTGTGAGGATTTAAAATGCGTTCAAGTTTTGATTGGCGAAGATAAGGTAAAATCTTTAAACTTTGCTCAGAAAAAACAGTTAATTTCTTCATTAAAACCGACGCCTAATCTGTGTATTTCTCAGACTAGTAAATCGCATAAACGAAAATTTAATAGATCAGTGTATAAAACTAGTTGTAACACGTTGCAAAATAACTCGGCTCCTCGTTTGAGACGCAACGTACGCTGTGCAAAAACGGAATACGACGACTTTTTGTAGAAGTAATTGATAACATTAATACCGAAATTACTGACCGATATTCTGAAATTTATAAATTAAAGTTTTTCCAACTGCTCAACAACAAAAAATTTGACAATTATCACTCACATTTTCCTACAGAGGAATTAGATTCATTATTTGACATTTATGCAAACTATTTCGACAAACAAATATTAAAAAGCCAATTGATTTGCTTGTATTCTAGTCCTGATCTGAAAGATCGTAATGTTTTCGAATTAATTCATTCATGAGAATAACCTCGAAGATGCCTTTCCCAAGCTGTTAAAGTTAGCGTATCTTGTTGTAACTATTCCGGCTACAAGTTTTTCCGCGGAACGTGCTTTTTCGTCTCTTAAACGTATCCATACCTATCTGAGAAATACACAAGGTCAAGAGCGTCTTTCCGAATTATCAATGATAGCTATTGAAAAACAGTTGTTGGTAGAATTAAAACGATCACCAACATTTTACTCTGATGTAATTAAATCATTTCTTAAGAAAGATAGACGATTCCAATTAGAATATAAATAATTTATTTAAATTCCTTATTACATTCTATCTAGCTATTTTTTAACTTTCGTTTTGTAACTTTTTGTTTTGTTTTTTTTTTTTGTCTGTAACCTGGGTCCTGTTACGAAGGAAGCAACTACTTACCATAACTTTGTTCCCTCAAGCAATGAAGCAAACCAAACGGCTTTTTTCAAAGCCACCGGAGGTATGCAATTGCTGATATGTTTATTATATTCAATCTAGCACTAACATGCCTTCAGTGTGCTTTGGTTACCTCATTCACCGCACGACAAGCAAGAGTGAAATTGAAGAAATAAGAGGAAAGAAGAAGATGGATGAATTCACTTTTAATTTATTGTACCTAACCAGTAGTTTATTATGATTATGAGAAAATTGCGATGATACATACGTAGGTACCTACATACTCAGTCGAAAACTGAACTTTCTTTTTTTGAAATCGGTTAAGCCTGCGCCGAGTAAAATAACTCAAAACGGTCTTCACAACTAAAGGAATATAACCTATAATAGTACTTTAATTACCTTACAAAAATATGTAATGAACACTAGAATAAATGTGTTAACAAACATAGTTGGCAAAATTTAAAAATATTTTATAGTTTATTAAACAAAAATACATAAAGTTGGACAAAAATCCTTACAAAACATGCTCGTGCGTCGCTGAATTTTGATAGTAAACTGTTGAATTTTTTCATAAACTTCAATTCATATTATTCTCGAATTATCATACTATCATTTACAGCTTTAACATTTCAAAAATGTCGCTTGGTTGTTTTAATTTTAATTTTTTCTTCTAATTTACGCGCTATTTTGAACCATACGCAACGTACACCGGTCGAAAATTCAGTCGTCCACGGGAGCTCAGAGAGGGGTCACGTCTCATCGTGGAGCGTTTCGCCGATAACGATAATTCGCGATCTATTGTGTACGTATGTATTGCAGCAATCCGTTGAATAACATAAGTCATATTTTTTGTTTTTTTGAGTACGATTTATTATGCATACCCAACAATTACTTTTTATTGTTCAATATATATTTCTTTAACATTTTTTTTCAATATTTGTTTTATTATGGGAAAATGTAAAAAAAAAATATTATTAGAAGAAAGTTGGCGCAAATTTTCGAAAAAAAAAAAGCCATTCTCATAAAAAGTACGTATTTCTATTTTGTGATGTTATTATTGCTTTTTAACCGACTTCAAAAAAAAGGAGAAGGTTCTCAGTTCGTCTTAAACTTTTTTTTATGTATGTAACCTCAAACTCGAAGACGGCTGGACCGATTTGGAATTTTTTTTTCGTTTGAAAGGGTATACTTTCTAGTTGGTTCCATTGTTATGAAATCAGGATCTGATGATGGGATCCTGGAGAAAGCGAGGGAACTCTTTAAATATTATAGGCACACCTATAGCGTTTTGGGTATTTCTAATAGTACCTTGTGCAGTTGCTCCCGAAAAGCACCATTTGAGGAAGTGAAAGTGATGATGAAGACTTTTTCTCACAAATTCGATATGGGTACCGTGTAATGGGTTTTTGGGGGTGGTGATTGCAAATTTGACATTCATTTTAAAATCCAAGATGGCGGATGCAACTTTTACTCAAACATTCGATATAGGTATCGTGTAATGGGTTTTTGGGGGTGGTGATTGCAAATCTGGCATTCATTTTAAAATCCAAGATGGCGGATGCAACTTTTTCTCACACATTCGATATGGGTATCGTGTAATGGGTTTTTGGGGGTGGTGATTGCAAATCTGGCATTCATTTTAAAATCCAAGATGGCGGATGCAACTTTTTCTCACACATTCGATATGGGTATCGTGTAATGGGTTTTTGGGGGTGGTGATTGCAAATCTGGCATTCATTTTAAAATCCAAGATGGCGGATGCAACTTTTTCTCAAACATTTGATATGGGTACCGTGTAATGGGTTTTTGGGGGTGGTGATTGAAAATCTGGCATTCATTTTAAAATCCAAGATGGCGGATGCAACTTTTTCTCACACATTCGATATGGGTATCGTGTAATGGGTTTTTGGGGGTGGTGATTGCAAATCTGGCTTTCATTTTGAAATCCAATTTAAAACATATACGATATCCATATTGAATGTTGGAGAAAAAGTTGCATCCTTGGTGGATGCAACTTTTTCTCCAACATTCAATATGGATATCGTGTGTGTCTACTAAGTTAATACACTGATAACCTTCAAGGATTTATTGCTAAGTATAATTAACAAAGTAACGTAAGGGCTAAAATTATCGCTAAATGATGAAAATGAGTGCACCCGGTTGCTGTTCGAAATACACTAAGCTCGCGGCGAACTTAGTGCGACCGCATTATATCGCTTGCTCAGCAAACGTGGTCGATTGCAAAATATTGCATCAAACATCGTGTAATAGGTTTTTGGGCATACCGATTGCAATCCTGACATTCATTTTAGAATTTACGACGCAAGTTCATTGGCTACTTTGTTAGCTTACAATTTACACTGGGTTATTGACAATTTAACTGATCCTAGGTTAAGTGACTATTCAGTATTATCTAGGGTATCTAATAATACTGAAATTAATTGTTTAAACCCTTAGATGTGACAAAGGAGAGTTATAATAACACAATTTTACTATATCATCGGAATATAAATAGTTTCTCCGGCAAAATATTAGATGAGGAAATGTTAATAGATAAATATGATATAGATATCTAATGTTTTTGTGAAACCTGGCTAAAACCAGATAGAATGTTGTTTAAAATTAATATTTTTCTGTTACTAGTGCATACAACAGGTCCTCAGTAGAAGGTGGTACTTTAATATTACGTAGTAATTCTCTTAGATATAAGGAACAAAAATATATCACCGCTTGCTCTGTTGATTGCTTGTGTGAGGTAGCATGTAGTTGTTGTTTGTAGCAGAAGTTGAAGGCCAAACTTTCTTAAGTGTTTATAGACCACCAGCATCAAACTTGTCATCATTCTTAATGATAATGGGAGAAATTTTAAGTACCTAAGCTTATAAGAGATAATAAATTAGTTTTCGTTTGTGGTCACCTAAATATTGATTAGTTAGTAAATTCACCTGAACACTGCAAGCTTACTTCATTGTTTGGTTCATTTAACTTAAAATGCACATACAAGGAAGCAACAAGAATAACAGCAACATCAGCTCAATGCATAGATAATATTTATACTAATTGTGCCATAAAATACTCGTCTCAAATTAGTGGAGTTAGGTCTGACCATACAGGTCAACTAGTATCCTTTGAGTTGGTTAAAAAGCGGCAATTAAATAAGACTATTAAGTTTAGGCCACTAACTAAAAAGAAATTAATGTTTTTAATGATAACATGTTAAGTAATCTTTCAATGGCCAATTTTGACTCCCATGACCCCAATGAAAATTACAGGATATTATTTTCTTCACTATGCCACGAATTTAGTAAGGCATGTCCAGTTAAAAAATTTCAAATGAGTAATAAATCTAAATTTAATGAATGGGCCACTGCTGGATTTTTTTTTTTGAAAATTTGTTTTTGCAAAATACACGGATTTACCAGTCAGCTGTCACCATTCAAAAACGTGTCATGAATTACAGTGAAAAAATCAGAAAGCAAGTAACTGCAGAATTGAAACATTTGAAAACTGCAGGTGAAAGATTTAGTCTTTCTTTCGACAAGTGGACTTCAACATTCAATAAACCATACATGGCTGTCAACGTTCATTCATATAAAAAAAAAATTGGAATTTAGGACTTGTTCCTATTTATGGAAGTATGAAAGTATGGCTGAAAATTGTCTTCGTATATTGAAAGAGCGTCTAAGTATATTTGATATTTCCCTGGATACTGGCTTTATGAAAAACATAATTATTTGCAAGACAGCTCTACCTCAGATGATACTATAAATGAACCACCTGTGGCTGTTGATCATATGGACGACATCCATGATGATGAACATTTAGAAGACTTAGACAGTCCAGAATCAGACTTAATCTTAATGTCACAAAATGACCTTGCGCTATAACACATACCAGAGTTAACACAAGATGAAAACATTAATGAGCTGATAAAGAAAATCCGCAAAGTTGTAGAGTGTATTTCAAAAGATCACCATTGAAAAATGAAACAGTACTTCAAAAATAAATGAAAATTGAACATGGAAAAGAGCTGTCACTTCGTTTGGACTGTAAAACCAGGTGGAATAGTCTTTTAACAATGCTGGAGCGATTTTATCTTTTAAAAACCTTTATTCAAAAAGCTCTTATAGATCTCAATCATCCAATTCGTTTGGAAGAAGTTGATTTTGAATTGGTAAATAAAATTGTTGATGTGCTGACCTCAATTAAATTGACAGTAGAAGCAATCTGTCGGCGAGATGCTAATTTATGCACAGCTGATTCCGATTTGAAATTTCTTATAAAACAGCTATCTAGCATAATCATTTTTTGGCAAGTGCTGACACTTGCCAAAAAAATTAAAACATCCTTAGTGGAACGTATGAAGCAACGACGAAGTGATGATTTGACTGGTGTGTTGAATTAATTACAAAATCCATGAAAAGATGATGAAAATCAGTTGTTATCGGATTTGGAATGGCATGACTTATTTCCAGTTTCTACACAGGCTTTAGTTTGGAAGCAAATAAAGTGTATTGTTAAAAAACTTAAAAGTCGAGATGACACGGAAGAAGAAGAAGGAAGATCAGGATCACAAACAGATGATGAGTCAAGGCCACAAACCTCCCAATCCCAACCCCAATTGACACTAAAGGAAAAGTTATAGCTGGAAATTGATAAGAGTATGAAATCCCCAGATCGTGAAGTACAAATACAAAATTAATCGGGGTTGGCAAAATATAGTATTAGACGTGAAATAAGCCTGTTTGAAAATGGAGGAATTAGTGGATATCACTTAGAAACAGCATATAAGTATCTATTGTCTATTCCTCCAACCAGTGTAAAACCTAAACGAGCGTTTTCAGCTGCTGCTTATGTTGGTAATAAACGAAGCAGGCTTGGAAATCAAACCTTGGATGCATTGATATTTCTACGATTGTATTTTCAAAATTCGAAATAAGTTTTATTGTCTTTTTATTTCTTACAAAGTATAGTATCTTTTTGTCATTTTTTCTTTTCTTACTATACTGTGATATGTGTAGTGTACCAAAATTAAAAATATATATTTTAAGAAATTACTCGTTTTTTAGAGTTCAGTTGCCGAATGGCAAAAAACGGAACCCTTATAGTTTCGTCATGTCTGTCCGTCTGTCTGTCTGTCTGTCTGTCTGTCCGTCCGTCCGTATGTCACAGCTATTTTATTCTATTAGTTACTACGGAACCCTTCATGGGCGAGTCTGACTCGCACTTAGCCTATTTTTGTAAAATGTTATAATAAGCAATATAACATTAGATTTATAGATTTCTTTTATTTATTTTTTTCTTTTAAATTAAGTTACACTTGATACATATATTGTTATGAAATAAATTACGCTTATATTTTCTGCGAAGTAAGTTCGCTAGACAGCATTAATGAAAAAATGTTTTTTTGGTATGGCCCCACGTATATATAATAAAGTACCGAATGTTATTAAAAATATGACAGTACATCAGAATTTAAACGAGCACTAAATGAAATTTTAATAAACAAAACTTATTACAGTCTGGTTTTATTATGACATTACATAATTATATTTTTTTTTTATTTCATACTGGTTTTATTATTCAAATAAGTACTGCATACCCATCTACCCTAACTTGCTACTTACCCAGTTTCGAAGCGTCAATAGCCTAATGGATAAGGTGTCGGACTTGTGATCGAGAGGTCGCAGGTTCGAACCCCACCCATTACACTATTGACGTGAACCCACTCCAGACACAAGCATATTTAGCTTAGTTGAAGGGGTTAACAAGATTGCTAGTAATGTGAAATGTACCCACATTGCTAGTATTCTTTAAAAAAAAATCTGAGGAGTTTAATATATAAAATCAAAGTTGTATTGCAATAGGATGAATAGTGAGGGAACGGATAATGTATTACTACAGTAAAAACAAACGTTAATTTTTATCTAATAGGTATAATTTATTAAATTTATTTTTGTGATTTATTTACGTACCTACTTGCTTCATTTAGATCCATCCAGCCGTTTGAGCGTGAAGAAGTAACAAACACGCAAACAGACACATTCATTCACAAACTTTCGCCTTTATAATATTAGTGTGATAAATAAAACCATCTAAATAATTAATATTTGTTTTTCAAGTTTATTCAACATAACGACAAAAAATTAAAAAATGCAAAGTTAGCAAACTTCGTCGTGCAACGGCAAGCGGGCCTCGAGCGAACTTGTCATTGTGTGTGTGACAACGCACACGACTAGCCCGCTGCAGTAAATACCTATTTTCCGCGCGTCTCGTAGGCTCGACACCCTCTTAAAATTTTATTGGGCTTGCGTTATTTTGAAACCCTAGGCACGCCACTGCCATCGAGCTGGTCTGGTGATGGAATTAGAAGGCGGCTGATGAAACCTTGGACTGCCTACTAGTAAACATATCGAATTTGGACTCGTTAGATCGTCTTAACTTATTAAAGCGTGTTTTTAGGTTTAAAGCCTATTAATTTATTATTACAAACAAGCGATTAAAAACAATGACTATCAATTTGAATATTTACAGAAATAAAAATACCTCAGACGAGTACACGGTTGCAATGAAGCAGGTTTGAATAATTAAAGCACAGCGATAAAGTGTTAGGCTCAATTTACACCGCCGCGGAATGGAATGGAAGCGACTTTAATTGTACATAGCATAATGAACTTTATGTCAATTGTATAACATACAAACTAAATAGGAGTCAAAAAAAGAAATCCTCGCGCATTCTCGAGAATTTTTGGCTCCTATTTAGTTTGTATGTTATACAATTGACATAAAGTTCATAATGCTATGTACAATTTCGTTGCAAAAAGGCGCTTCCATTCCATTCCGCGGCGGTGTAAACTGAGCCTTAATTACTCAATTCCCCGACCAATAGAGTAGTGTTTGATATGCAGCATTGCTGGAATTCTATCGGTCAGTTAATTGGTAAGCTTAGCTCTGTTACACTGTGGCTTTGTGTGCACTCGCATATGAGATTTATAATGTACCTAGTTTATTTAGCAGAACAGCAGCTTTAAATTAAAAAAGATTATTTTCCATTACTTTATACAGATTTCCCGCGTAAATCCCGATCTCGTAGTAATTCCAGGATAAAAACTATTCTATGTCCTTCCCAGGGTCTTAAACTATTCCAACGCCAAATTTCATCTAAATCGGTTCAGAGGTTTTGGCGTGAAAAGGTAAAGCCTGCAATACATGTTGGCCGAGCGTAGGCCAACGCGAGCGTTGGCAAATAGGTACAAGGCAAGAAATAATGTCCACACGTTCGACAAGTTCGTCAAACGCCAATGCAGACGACCAATGTAGAAGAGGGTCTGTAGAGCTGCCCACACGTTGGTCGAGCGCAGGCGAGCGCCTTTGATTTGTGACCAAAAACCGACACCGGTCCGAAGTGTGGCAAGTGATCACGAGCAACGGCGAGCGAAGACAAGTTGCACCAAATGAGCTCTGTACATGTTGGCGCTGGCCTCCACTCGACCAACTAGGCAAGTGACACCGAGCGATAGCAAGACAAGGCAAAAATACCGTCTACATGTTGGTATTGGCCTTCACTCGATAACACTCGGCCAACATGTATTGCAGGCTTAACAGACAGACAGACAAACGGAGTTACTTTCGCATTTATAATATTAAGTATGGAAGTATGGATTGTAGGTAATGCTGAGTTGATGTCCCTTTCGGTGTGGACATGCTCAACGATTATTTTTATCCTTTTTTTACTGCTCTCATCTTTGGGATGGATCTGCCAAGTCTGGATGCGCTGAGTCTATAGAGAAACGGGTCAAAAGACTCATTGGCAACGATACACTGGCCGAATCAAAGCTCCAGAGCCTTGAACATCGACGAAGAGTTGCTAGTCTATCGGTTTTCTATCGGTTATCGGCGATGGAATTACACAATCTAATTCCATCAAGCCCGTTCCATCATCGGACTACAAGACAAACGGCGAAGCGCCATCGTTACATGGTGGACATCCCACTCATACGCACTAAACGCTTTGGGAATACCTTAATTGTGCGTACGGCTAAGGAGTGGAATTTCTTGCCGGAGTCTGTGTTTCCCGATAGCTATAACCTAGGGGTCTTTAAGTCAAGAGTGAATAGGTTACTTTTAGGTAAGCGTGCTCCATCTTCGACCACATCATCACTTTCCATCAGGTGAGATTGTGGGCAAACGCGTGTCTATTATCAATAAAAATAAAGAATAATACTTGTAATTTTGTATTGTAGGTTGTTGTGTGTGTCTTCGTCTGAATAAACGTTTTTCAATTTCAATTTAATGTCTTATTTGTTATCTTAGGTAATGTCATACGTACATATATATTCTGACTTCAAACTCACATGCATTCTAAAGATAATACTTCTGTCTTAATGTCTGGGTTTATCTAACTCATTTGTTTATCAAAATGGGTTTAGTAATAAAGGAAGTTTAAGAACCGTTAACAATTTTGCAACAAGGATTATGGGGTTGAACATTCCTAGTCAAATTTGATTCAATCTATACTAATATTATAAAGCGGAAAAGTTTGTTTGTTTGTTTGCTTGAACGCGCTAATCTTCGAAAGTACAGGGTGGATTTGGATGAAATTTGGTATGGAAGTAGCTTGAAGCTTGAGGAAGGTTATAGGCTACATTTTACCTGACTGCAAAAAAGGAGAGTTATGTTTTTATCGTGATAGAATCTACGGGAGCGAAGCCCCGCGTGAGTACTAGTCATTTATATCAATAGTAATTAACCACCGATCCGCACTGGGCACGTGTGTTGTATAACAGTGCCTAACTGGGCGGCCCTCCATAATCCTCTGCCGGATAATCTAACCAGAGGGCTTTTCCGATTTTACAAATCGTATTAAGCTTTTTACCGGTCGGTCCATTATCCCGGCATAGCGTAGTAATTATAAGCTGTCTAGGTTAACGTTCATGCCTGGTGAAGCTATGAAAGCAAAAAGAAACTAATATCTTTTTCACTGGAAAAATAGTTTTGAACGCGTTTGATATTGGCTTAATTAAAACGCAATTAAGTATCATACGCTAATTCTGATTTTGCAAAACGTGTATAGGCTGGCAGTTATCTTAAATCAGTAATGTTATAGCTAAGTTTATTTTTATTGGTTATAGGCACGCGTCTGACCACATCTCACCTGATAGTAAGCGATGGTGTGGTTGAAGATGAAGCACGCTTACTTAGAAGTAACCTACTCATTCTTGACTTAAAGACCTCTAGGCTAATAGTTATCCGGTAAATACAAAGTCCGGCAGGGAATTCCAATCTTTAGCTGTATACATAATGAACTTTCATTACGCATACAGCTATGTACTTACATATTCCCATTTTGTACATGTAAGGGCCTGTGCACACCCCGATTTTTAAACGCGCCGTCGACGCACGTTTCAGAAACGCGCGTCGACGGCGCGCTTTTATCCTACAGAGCAGAGCAGCTTGCGTGCGTATCGCGTCTGTATCGCTGCAAACGCGCGTCAACGGCACGTTTAAAAAACGTGGTGTGCGTAGGCCCTAAGGATTGCGCATGAAAGTAAAAAGAAACAAATTAATTTTAAACTGGGAAAAGTGTGTTGCACAGGTTAGATATTTGCTAAATCAGACGTTATTATCATACGCTAATTCTGATCTAGCAAAGCAAATGTACTTATAGGCCGGCTGGCAGTAATCTCAAATCAGTAATGTTATATTTATTTATTTATTAACATATGGTAAAGTGCATTTATCTACATTGTTTAACATAATGGGGTTGCCCGTTTCCGTGTGTATAAAAGGTCACCAAACACATAAAAGAAATTAAAAAAAAAATGAACCGACTTCAAAACTAAAACACAACTGCGCTTAAAAGCAAAATAGCATTGTACGTGTTATTTCGTTCATATAAGGGCTAGGTACCTACTCATCTGGTTGAAGTTGATACCAAGCCAAATGACTAGGTTAGGTAGGTTACGTACGCCGCATTCTGGGGAAAGCTCGAGGTGAGGAAACCTATTCATTGACTTGGTCTGTCTTTACGCACAGTCTGAATAAAAATGCACATACGTACCTACTATCGACCAATCTTCCGCATGCTCACCTTTAAGGCTATAATCGCATAGCACGGCTCACAACTCGATCGCCCAATGCGTGTATTTTGACCAAAAGGATGCACGATGCGTATTTTAGTAGTGTTCGTAATAACACAATGTTATACGCCCTGTACTCACACAAATGCATATTGTCTCTAATTGGGCGAAACCAGGAAGGGATGCGGTTTGTCACTAGCTGCGCCTCCGCAGAAATATTTTCTTGAGTGAGCAATCGTAACTTTGGCCAATAGTACATAAATTGTACAGATGAAAATCGATGGACGTTATAATTTGAGTGCTGCGGCGTATTCTGAAGATATAGTTTTGGACTAGAGCCAAGTCAATCTCGACCGGGAAAATGTTGTAGGGCGTAAGGAGATGCTACTGTGTATATGATTATTATTTATGGGAGGACAAAGTAAAGTTGACAAAGTAACAGGGCATGTTTTTACCCTTACTAAGCGACCAGATCCATTCATGCTAATAATTTAAGTGCGAAAGTATGTCTGCCTGTAACGCTTTCAAAACTAGGTATACCACAGCATCGATTTAGATGAAAATTTCAATGAAAATAGTTGAAGGCCCATGTCTAAAAACAACCAAAGTTAGAAAAATAATAACTTACTTCCAAACAAAAAAGATAAAGGCCCAATTCAGCAAAATGTTACACAGCTAGTGCCTGACGCTGCGCTGGTTTACAACCAAGATAGCAATATTTTCAACACATCGTCAGGCCTGTCTTACAGTGGGTTGAATATATTGCAATCTATTATAGCGATAGTATATCCATACATTGAAATTTTACTCTTTACAAAAGCAAAGGTGCAAGCTGGCCTAAACATCCCTTTTATAATCGCAAATGCTTATGAGATGTCAGTCAATCTTTCACACAAAAACCACAAAATGGATGTTGATGAAACTTTGTTGTATTATAAGTTATACATCAGAGAGACACCAAGGTTTTAATGAATATTTTAATAACTAACTGTGGCCTCGACTTCGATCGCGAGGCTGGTTTTCCCGCAGAAATTCCGGGATAGTCTGGCTCATCGGCGAACCGCTGCTTGCCTGTCGGTTTTCTACACATTGTACTTCGGGGAGTGTGCGCAGGAGCTCCATGACCTGATCCCTCCATCTCCCTTTTATTACCGGTCTACCAGGCGCACAGCTGGATACCATAAACACTTGGTTTATATACCGTCTTGTCGTACCAAGCGCTTTTCCTCCACATTTATTGTGCGCACTTCCAAGCTGTGGAATTCTCTGCCGGCTACTGTGTTCCCTGCCACTTTGACCTTTCAACCTTTAAAGCAAGAGTAAACAGGCATCTTCTGGGCTCGCTCGTTTCATCGTAGACCTCATCATCAGGCGAAATCAAGGTCAAGAGTGAGCTCATTCTGAAAAAAATATGTCCTATAATGTCCAAAGTCCCATTAAGCTCAGATATCCCGAGGAATAGCTTGAACAAACAGAAAGACAATAACGAAAAAATTGTTAGTTTTTTTAGTATACAACTATAATAAACACTCGAAAAAACTCAGTTATTTTATTACGACTAACAGACACTTCAATTTTATTTATATGTATAAGTGAGGGGAGTAATAACTATACACGAGCGGAATTGCTGGTGGTAGCTACATAATGTAGTTAGCAAATATATACTGTTAAGAGCCCTCTCTTGGATTTGAGCGTTTTACTCGACTTTTGATGTGTGATTACGGTTTAGATATAGCCACAAATAAAATAAAAAAATATGTCCAAGAAAGTTTGATTCTTTTTCTTTGGAGTGCTTTAAACACATTTTTCAATTTGTTTACATAAATCAGTAAAAACCTTGTCTCTGCAAAGGATGTTTCATAATATTTTACTTTAGAGCTTCTTTTGATGCTATGTTACATCGAAGATATAATAATTTAATCATTTATAAAAATGTTTGAAGTACAAGTATATCCTCTAATTTGGAGTGCTTTAATTATTTTTTTATGTTTCATACAGTAATACACCAAAAATAATTCCAAAAAACAGAGAGTTACTGATAATTTTTCGTCCGAAATTATATTTTTTATCTATGAATATATAATCCAAATTCAATCAAAAAGTAACTATTAAGTAAGTATACATTACTAACTTGCTTGAAAAAAAAAATTAGTGTATTTAAATGTAAAATAATATTTTTAAACAATTTTTGTATGCAGTGATAAAATCAATATAAATCTCGGAACATGCGGTCTGTAGCTTTAGTCCGCGCCAAGCGCTCACGGAGGGAGGACGTATCGCTCGCTGTTGCAACTTTGTGTGTTACGCGATCTCGTCAATCCGCCAAGAATATAGCGCAACCAACACATTTTGATACAAGTGAGTTTTTTTTATTAGTTATGGTTTGATTATAACGTAAACATATTATTTTCTTTTGATATGCGAATATATTACAAAAAAGAAACATACACGTAAATATAGTTGTTTGTTTTAATTTTTTTCAGACATTGCTCATAATAATTGGCAAAAGAGAAAAAAATAAAATTTTTGCTGCTATCAAAATAAAAAAAAAGGTTTTGGCCGAAAATTTGAAACGCGCAAGAGAAGCTTATCGGTAAGATTTTTTTTTATTATCCGCGACGGAAAGGAGACGGTATATGCGTTTGGGGTGAAAGGATGTTTGTTTGTTTGTTTGTTTGTGCAAACTCATGTTTTCTCCAAAACTACTAGTCCGATTTTGATGCAGTTTTCAGTGACGGGTTTGGGTTTGATTGGTGCATGTTCTTAGATAGGTGTTATGGTGACAACTCACCAGGGGGCGCTGCAGTAAACATTTGTTTCTGCAAAACCAAAACTACTAGTCCGGTTTTGGTGCAGTTGTTGTTGATTAGTGAGAGTTCTTAAATAGATGTTGGGTTGTTGAAAAGTTTCCTTTCATCTATGCTCTTTAAAAAGTTTAAAATAAAAATCAAAATTAAAAGTTTTGAAAAAACTCACGACTGTTAAAAAGTATTTGAAAAAGGATATATCTTCACTATTTCCCGATAGAAATCGTCGATGTCGATGACGAGGAGTATCTTGTTACCCGACTGACCGAGAAGGAAATATTTTTCGCGCGCATGCATGTGTGTAGGTATGTCCGTCCTATTGTGACCTCCTGTAGCCTAAACGGTTTGATGGATTTTAAATGATGTATTGTTAGATTCGTCGTAATTGTGGGAGTGACATTGGCTATATACTATTTATTTATTGCATATGAAAATATAAAAATGTAAAAACATAACTGAAAAGAGAAAAACAAACATCACAATCTAGAATTTTGGTATGCAGTCGGAGACAAACCAATAACCGAATAAAATAGGGTGTAACTTCTGTTTGTATGGCATGCACTACCAAAATTCTTTTAATTACAAATAATGCTTGTTTATCTCCTTTCAGCTGTTTTTGCAGATTTTTTAAAATAATTTGTTATATTTTTACACGACTGCTCATAAATTGTGTGTTTTGGGTACTTGTATGCATGCATATAATTATGTATTTGTATGTACATTTTTTCATTAATTTCCATTCAAAAACATGTTTCATATTTATAGGCAAAAAAAGCTGAAATGCAGCAAGGGCAAGTAAATTCGCCAAATGAAAATAATTCTGATTCTGAAAAAACAAAGGTAAATTTTGTCCAACTTTATGTACAAAATTTATTTCATGCGCTATCATTATTATTGCTACCACATAAGTAATATAAGTAAATTTATCGGATTATTTTACTTTTACAGGAGAACGAAAGCTCATTTGACCCAACGACAGTTTTTACAGTGCATGCTGACAGAAATACAAATAACGTGGTAGTAATATTTTTTTCTTTTAGTAGTATATTTAATTATTTTTAATACCTAACTAAATTCTTTTCTGCAGATTTAAATGATTTATGAGCACCCGCATAATTAATGGACTTCTTTATTTCTTACATGATCATGAAAGCACATTTAATTTAACAATTGATTATCAGGATCAATCTGATATAAGTACAAATAACAAGGTGAGTACTTTCTTGTTACTCATAATACAGCTACATATTTGACTTTTTTTTTTAACTTTTATCTATATTCCTGGTTTTCATTATTTCAGGAACTTCAAGATATAGATGGAAGACGAATTATAGATTTAAATTTTTTTATGAATCAATCAATTTTAATTGACAAACATGGCGAAAAATTTGGTTGCCGATTGAATAGTTTAAAAATAGTAAAAGAAATACAAAAGGGACTCATTTCAAAATTCGATCTGAAATGTTGCATGTGTGGGTCGCTTTTTAAATTAGAAACATGCGACGAAGATAATTTAAATTTAAATGTCAATACAGGTGTAGTGTCAGGAGCATTAATGGTCGGAATTGGTCTTTCCAATTTGAATGAGCTCATTGCATCAATGGATTTGCCAACCATGCCATATAGCTTGTATAGCTCAATCCATGCAGATGTGGCTGAAATGTGGCGTATCACTGCAGAAGAGACTATGCAAGAAGCTGCCAAAAAAGAAATAGAAGCTGCAGAATCACGGGGTGACGTCAACGATGGGGGTATTGCAATGATACCGGTAGAAGCAGATGCATGCTGGAGTAAACGGTCGTACAAAACGAATTATTCGGCTTTATCAGGTGTGGCCGCAATAATTGGGGAGCATACTGGAAAAGTACTTCATATCGGGGTTAGAAATAAATATTGTGTTATATGTGCTCGAGCAAATAAAAAAGGATTAGCGCCACGAGTCCACGATTGCCACAAAAATCACTCTGGATCATCAACTAGCATGAAGCAATCTATATTAGTTGAAGGTTTCATGGTGTCGATAGCAGAAAGAAATTTAATATATAGCACATTGATTGCCGACGGTGACTCCAGCACATACAAAAATATTTTAGAAAGTACGCCTTATCCCGACGTTCCTATACAAAAAATCGAATGTACGAACCATTTGTTACGCAATTACAATGGTAAAAATTTGGCATTGCAAAAGGATACTGCAGTTCCCCTTAGCGAGCGTAAATTTTTGACCGGGGGTCGCTTAACAAGATTACGCACGGCTATTCGCTCTGCAATTAAATTTAGGAAAGCACAAAGTACCTCATTATCAACTCAAATACTTAATTTGCAAAGAGATATTTTAAATAGTCCCCGGCATATTTTTGGAGATCACACCTCGTGTCATAGTTACTATTGCTCGGATGAAAGAAAAAAAGAAAACAATTTTGTTCCTTTAATTGCGACACTGATGCTCAAATTACAAAAAAATGCTTCCCAACTAGCGTTTCATTCAAGAAGTTTCATGTTCTGCTATACCAACAATAGAGCTGAACAGTTTAACAGCGTTGTGGCGAAAGTGGTAGGAGGAAAACGAATAATTTTTTCTTTAAAAGACTCCTATGCAGCACGCTGTTACGCAGCTGTTGTGATTTTTAATACCGGTTTCCCACAATATAATTTATATAAATCCATTTTAAAAACGTCTCCTGGAAAATCTTTAAAAACTTTGGAACGTAAACGACATTTGGCCAACAGCAAAAGAACGGAGACAGGCACTAAGCGTTGTCGCAGGTATCTGCAATTTGGTAGCGCAGATGGCCAATATGGCAGTCAATGCCAACGTCCCGACATGACTTGCGATGATTACAAGAACGCTAAGACACTGTTTTTGTCCAATTTGCAACAGCAAACATTGAATCGTCAAGAAATTGAGTGCAATACTGTTCTGCAAGCAGAAAGCGCTTTATGGTTGGAACTGCGCAGATGCATACTCACTGCATCAATGTTTAGCAAAATATGCAAGAGACGCCCTAATACGGACTCTGCGCCTTTGGTCAAAACTTTATTGTACTCATATAATTTAGATCATGTGCCGTCCATCAAACATGGAAAAGAGAACGAGTCAAAAGCTTTAGCTCAACTTAGCTGCCAAATGGATATACACATAGAAAAGTGTGGCCTATTTATAAGTACAGAGCATTTATTTTTAGGCGCTACACCTGATGGAGTGTTTCAATACGGTGTTGTTGAGATTAAGTGCCCCATATCTGTTTTTGGGATGGATCCTGATACGGCTATTCTAGAAAAGAAATTAAAATGCTTCAAAATCAATCAAAAAGGCGAAGTAATGTTTAATCAAAATCACGATTGGTATTTTCAAATACAAGGCTAACTCCACATTGCAAATAAGAATATTTGTAATAAACAAATATTTTTATTTGCAGTGTGGACTGGTACTGAATACCCACTAAAAGTTGTAAAAGTTTACAAAGATCCTGATTTCTGGAACCAGAAAATGTTGCCAAAATTAATAAAGTTTTATGACGAGTGCGTTCTTCCAGAAATCATAGATTCGAGGAAGGCACGGTCTATGCCGCGTCGAAAAATATTATTTTAATTTATTTTTACAATTATAGTTCTTTTTATTCAGTCTTTGTTTCTTATTTTTTATTTACTAGTTGTACCCATCCTTATAATAATTAGGTATCTCGAACGACACACATTTAAGGGTTGCATCACTATATATAGTGATGAGGAAATCTTTGTATGTGCATATTTATTATAACTACCGACTAAGTCCACCTAACTGAATAACTTTTACTATGGGACCAACTTTGAAATCGCGAAAAAATAAAACAGCTGTTTTTTCGCGATTTTAATGTTGATCCGATAGTAAAAGTTATTCAGATTGATGGTCTAAAACACTCCTTAAAGTTTCTTAATTTTGTTTAACACCTTATATGAATGAAAGTTCAATTTCTTTATGACCCTATAACCTACTCAATAGATAAGCTGTTATAGGTGGTAATTGATAACATTCATCGGTACAAATAATATTTCACAAACTTAATTTAATATATTTAGAAAGGAAAGTATCATGTTGGTTTGATCCTGGCGTCCGCTGCATAGCGGTTTGCATGTGTGCGTAGCGTACTTCACCAGTCGCACACGTGCGCGGCCGCTGCCGCGCGCGTGTAATTCGTCTAATTTACCTAAAACTGAGCACTTCGATTTTGTAATAGCGCTCTTAAACAGTTCTAGTGCGCCATCATCAACACGAAAAAAGCCCTGATTTCGTTGTCCAAAACCGTGTAATACACCAAAAGTGGCGATCCGCTTCACGTACCACTGTAGCACCATAACCAAAACACCATTGTGAGCCACCAGAGGGTGACGTCACGGCTCTTTGAAACCCCACATTGTTTGAGCGCATACCGAGGGCATTACCGCAATATCACCACAATTATCACTAGTGCGATGGTAAGCGGTACTGAGACCCTTTGTGATGAGTAGGGCTATCAGAGTAGGGCCTTTGTAGATATCTTGTGGACGCTGATAAATATGTGTTCGATATGGAACAATAATTAAGTGTTTTTCTAAAGTTATGGAACAGTGAAAGTTTCCCATGAAGGTTTCCGTAGTAACTATAATAATATAATATAATATGTATATTTGACAAAAAAAACAAAACCTTACAAATTTCTTAAAACCAGCTTTTTAATTATTTTTTTTTCTTAAAATCGGAAAGCGGTTCTCAGAATACATCTACCTACCAAGTTTCACATGTATAGTTCTAATAGTTTCGGAATAAAATGGCTGTGACATACGGACGGACGGACGGACTGACAGACAGACAGACGGTCAGTCAGACAGACAGACATGATGAAACTGTAAGGGTTCCGTTTTTGCCATTCGGCTACTGAACCCTAAAAACTAAAACTTCAAATGTTCGCGCGTCTGTAAGATTTCACTCTTAAAAATGCATTAACCACCTTCCTCCTTGTTTCCTTTAAGTTTTGTCCATCCAAAGGTTGTCTGTAAGAGATCGCGCTGTGCGATAAGACCGCCCATTGTACACTAGTTTTACTTTTTGTATCTATAGAAATATAAGGTGTTAAACAAAGTACATATATAATAAACTAGTACTCACGCGGGGCTTCGCTCCCGTGGATTCTATCACGGTCAAAACATAACTCTCCTTTTTTGCAGTCGCGTAAAAAGTAGTCTATAACCTTCCTCAAGCTTCAAGCTACTTCTATACCAAATTTCATCCAAATCCACCCAGTACTTTCGAAGATTAGCACGTTCAAGCAAACAAACAAACAAACTTTTCCGCTTTATAATATTAGTATAGATAAATAATAAATAAACCAACACAACTAAGGTAAAAGGAAACCTATCATTTAAAAGCGTGTAAAAAGGTCCCTATGCGTTACGGGTTACGGTGTCTCATGCAATCTTTCAAGTCCTTATTATCGGCAATGAACGAGACAATTAATTCTAAGAAGTAAGTTAAGAATATTTTCTATAAAGTATTTTGTTATATCTTGTGATTTTTGTCTACCTAAAAAAATTCCAACCACCAATCCACAAAGGACGATGAATTACGGTCCATGCCCTCTCATAGAGAATAGGCCTCTGTCCCAACAATGCGGATGTTGTAGGATTATTATATGTGGTCTTTTTAACCCAAAAGTTGACTGGTAGAGAATGCCTTGTTGTATCAAGCCCGTCCATGTACCACTATTGTACATAAAGTTTGAATAAATAAATAATTATTTTATGTACAATACTTCATATTGTAGACACTGTATTACCATATCTATAGTTTTGAATTTGGGGCAGCCCTGAACATACACTCGCGCTTATACTATACTTACACTCGTTTTGTACTATATTTGTATGTATGCATACGTTTAGCAGCTGATGAGTAACCAGTGAGTCATTAATAGCCGGTGTAAACAATGTAATGATTTGTTTATGCCTAATATGCTCGGCCTCTGTGAGGACGGTGCGTTGTACGGACGTGGAGTATGTTAGTTAGCGAGTTAAAAAAAAACTCTATTATTGTATATTTCTGTTAGGTTTTAGAGCAGATATTTATTTATTTAATTAAGATACACCAATGTATCACCAAAACACATGCATTAGTGTCTCAAATCTAACTCCACAACCAATTACAGGCAAACACCACAAGTAATAATTATGCTCTTGGTAATTTAATAAAAAAAAAAACTGTTAGTACTTAAATCCATATTACTACAGGTAAAATTTGGTTGCAATTTTGTATGTAGGGGTATTTGTACAACAATATTCGAAAAGCTCCTAATTACTGTCTGACTAACGTGGGTATTGAATCTGAGTGGACGTGAACCGGGTCACTGCGTTCATTTAGATAAAGGTAAATCACCATTCTCAAAGCGGTGAAGGACATCAACCTCTGGCAACCGGCTTGCCATAGTACCAAAAATGTTTGCCTGTCGGGGTTGCGGGAATGTTCTAACGAGATACCGCGGCCCCGGAACTTAAGGAAAATTGAAGGAACAGGGTGAGTTTTTCGTCAGTACAAGTCTGACACTCCCTTCCGCTCCACCCAGAGCGGGAGAAGTCATTCGATGAGTTTCCCAACCAGAAAAAAGGACCAAAAATGTGATTCACAGGCCATTCTCTCATAGAGATGGGCCTGTGTCTCAACATTGGGAACATTACAGGCTGGCTATCATGTAACGTTACACGTTTAATTGAATGACAATGTTAGTAAGGATACGTCATTTTAAATCCAATATGGCGGACGGCCCAAATGTTATTCTTAGTGCACTGCCATGAAATGTTTATACATCACATGAAAGGTTTGCGGAGAAGAATACAAAAAAATATAAAAGCTTGTTGGGGTTAAAGGGTAGACACCAAAGTAAATAACGATTTAAGGATTTCAATAACAAGAGTATACTATCATTTATTTTATATATCGGAAAGGGTTTCACATTGAGTTTCACTGCTGAAGAAATACACAATGGACGCACAGGTGCGGCGCGCCGCACTCGAAGAAAGTTAAGTAAATTGTATGGACGCACATAAGCGTCGTCAGCACACTCAAAAAACGAAAAACGCACATGTGCGTTCATCGCACTATATGATATATTTTTCAGGCTAAGCGGAATACGGTAACCCTACACGAGGAGTTTCAGTCAAGTGGTGACACGGAGTTTAGGCAAACATGACAAAAAAGACTCCGGTGAACTGAGAACCTCCTCCTTTTTTGAAGTCGGTTAAAATAGTATGTATGAGTTCGAAAGAATAAATTAGGAAAACTTGTTTTTTGCTATAGGTACTCCAATACCTACAAAATATTAACAAATGGAAACAACAAAAAAAAAATAAAATTCAACCTCTTAAATAATATAATTCCTCATCGATCCCCTCAAACGAACCGGCATATTCTCAATCGCTCCCTTGTGGAGGACAATGCGGATCCACCCGTCCCCTCCCAGCGTCTGAATGTGATGAATACAGTTCATCCTGCTAGCGTGAACTAAGAATTAGCATCAATTTGCATGCAGATCAGGACAGCATAAGACAGCCATGTCAACTACGGAACATTTAACAGGTATATCATGCATCATTATTATTTCATCGCATAATTTTTAGGGTTACGTAACTGAATGGCAAAAAACGGAACCCTTATAGACTTGTCATGTCTGTCCATCCATATTTCACAGCCTGAAATGGCTGTGAAATATGGATGCTTTCTTTTATAATGATGAAATTATGTACTCCTCGTTAACACAAACTTTACAAGACGATATCGACGCTTTCCGCTACAAAGGGCGTAAAGACCATTTTGGCCAAATTTACTTTTTGATGCAGTCTTACTTAGTTTTTCATGCTCTTTCTATCTGTATATTCAAAATTGCGCTACTTTGAAAAAAATGGTTTTTACTACCCAACATTTTCTTAACGCTAAACATCTCTTTTTCGAAAAACCAAGTCGTAAGACACATTTCTTTTTCATCACGACAGCAAACTTGCTGTATCTACAAATAAACATATTTTCTTGAAAAATAAAAGCGGGGTAAAACACAGCAACAAAACAAAATGTGAGTTACGCCCTACATATATAGGATATTCGCATACATCAGAAGGACGTCCGTAGAGTGCTGCGTAATCTCGACGTGAACAAAGCTAGTGGCCCCGACGGGATACCAGCAATTGTTCTTAAGACTTGTGCGCCTGAACTGTCTCCGAAAGCATGGAAGCTGGCTAACGTGCAGCCTGTGCCCAAAAATGGCAGTCGTGCTGACCCGGCCAACTACAGGCCTATCTCAGTTTCGTACTTAATAGCAAGCTCCTGGCATACCTAGAAGCCAACGACATCCTCAGTGACCGACAATACGGCTTTCGCAAAAACCGGTCAACTGGGGATCTTCTAGCGTTTGCCATTCACATCTGGAGTGAGGCCATTGAGAAGCACTTGCTGTTTCTCTTGATATCTACAAGGCCTTTGATAGGGTCTGGCACGATATCCTTATTGCTAAACTTCCTTCTTTCGGTTTACCCACTCAACTTTGCGTTTGGATTGAAGACTTCCTGAGAGATCGGTCTATTCGAGTGGTTATTGATGGCTGCTTGTCTGGCCAATTGGCAATTAATACCGGGGTCCCTCAGGGGTCGTTTCTCACAGCAACTTCATTTTTGCTGCACATTAATGATCTGCTTATGCCCGGTACCTTTGGGTATGCTGACGACAGCACAGTTGCTGAGAGATATGTGTCCAGCGCGCGTGCTGGTGAGTCACAGATCCAGTCTCTCCGTGAGGATGGTTGGGCGCTTGAACTTGTCCTTGAAGGCTGTCTCCGAATGGGGTATGCCAACTTGGTCAAGTTTATTGCAGCTAAGACCCAGGCGTTTCTTCTCCGCAAAAAGGAGCCAATTCCAACCAGCTCCTACTTTTCGCGATGTAACCGTGCCGATAACCGATCGTATTGAGCTTCTTGGGGTAACATTTCACTAACTTCTACCCTCAATTTTGGTTTATTTATCGAGGCTAAGGCTCAACTAGCAGCAAAAATGTTGGGAATCCTAGCAAATGTGAGACGGTACTTTAAACCGGAACAGATGCTTACTCACTCTTACTTACAAAACGTTTTGGGAATACATTCATTGCGCGTACGGCTAAGGAGTGGAATTCCCTGCCGGAGTCTGTGTTTCCTGATCGCTATAACCTGGGGGTCTTTAAGTCAAGAGTGAATAGGTTACTTCTAGGCAAGTGTTCTCCATCTTCGACCACATCATTGCTTATCATCAGGTGAGATGCTGGTCAAACGCGAGCCGATTCTGAATAAAATAATAATTAATAATAATAATTAGTGAATAAAATAATTGTGTTATCCAGAGCCCAACTTGCTCACGGCACCTGTAACTTCCAATTTGATTGCAATTGATATTACCAATTAACAATAAATAAATGTTTAGATATTTTTAGAACCGTTTATTTCATTTTTACTCAACTTATTACTTTTTATATTAAAATTACCTACAACCCATCCTTATTAATTCAGTTATATTCATCCTTACTATATAATAAAATATATAAAATTGCCTACAGATTCATTGCTTTAGTATTAATTTCAGGGTGTATCTACATATTTTGCGAAAAAACATGGTCTTTATAACTACGTAAATTACCCTTGTATGTGCCTAACTGGTTTTTACCGTAGACGTTTGTTATCAAGTCGTTTAATTAAGGGGTGTATATACATTTTTTTTTCGTTTCCAGGGGTGTAACTCCATGCTAACTTCGTTAATAACTATCGTACATAACTGTAATTAAATGAGGCAAAAGACAGCCAAAATTTAAGAACTTTCATCCTAGGACTCAATTTTATAAGTATAAAAATGAAAGAGATATTTGAGAAAGTTATTTTTTTGTTTACTTTTTTGCTCATAGCCAAAACTATGGGTTTTGGAGTTACGCCCTTTGTAGCGGAAAGCATCGATATTCTTATCAGTCAGTTTTATTCACTCTTGACTATGGTCGCGGCCATATTTATAGTGTACCGGGGTAGGTCTCCATCGCTCTTGTGCAGCACCGCTTTTGACGTTAAGTTGTATTGTGAGGGCAGGTCCACTACCTGCCATGCTGGTTAATTTATATATAAAATACTCAAATATTTTATATATAAATACTTAATTATATTATTATTATAAATATCTACTTAATCAGTTTATTATTGTTTTATTTTATTGTATTTTATTTTTATTTTGAATCAAATTAAAATTTTATAGAGTAATTTTAATTTTTGTGTAATTTTACATAGTGTGACAATAAAGATTTTCTCTCTTTCTTAATTAGTTATTTTTTCTATTATAGGTAATTACAACTGCTGGTTTTTTAAGCAAGTTTAGTGAGTATGTACCTAGAGCTGAGCAGTAAACACTAGATAACACCTAATTAATCTATAAACCATTGCTTAGTTTTACCTTTGCAGAAATCATTTTTTTATAATAATCATGTATCTTGAGACCATTTATTTGTGTTAAAAACCCATAAGACCATATTTGCTTTTCCTCTCTCAGGTCTCCTCAAATTCATTTGAATTTACTTTTCCTCTAAACGGTAAATCTTGATCATGATTTTATTTTCCTATAGGTACTCGAATTTTAAATAACAAACATAACGGAATTTTCAACGTGGGATCGCAACTAGGTAAGTCTTCAAAACTGCATTGCGTCAATTTGCTGATGTGGTACAAACTGCAGATATTGTATTGATATTATCAATCATTTGGTATCACTATTATTAATGTAATTTAGGAAACGCCTAATGTCATTGCTCATATCAGTATAATCTCGACATAATTATTTCGTATCGAAATTGGCATCGCATATTGTTATTCCGAAGTTAATTCGACATATTTCACGTGTCAAAGTCTAGTTAAATATTATGTTTACCACACTATTTCCCGGGAAATTTCGGGTACCCGAAATTTGTGCAGAAATCGGGTATCCGATGCAGTCTCTAGCGTGTGTTATTAGAGCGTGCATCCTCGTATATTAGCAGCTTGTACGATGCACACAATAAGACTTATATTAAATACTTCAAATAAAGGCAAGTCGTGCTAAATGTAGTAGATATGAGTGCCTTCTTCGTATTTCTTTTTTAATTCAAATACATTAAAACTGCAAAACAGTTTGCCGGCAGTGTGTTCTCGCGAATTCGGACGAGTAAATAAAACAATTCTAATACACACATCCGTGATTTTAAAATGAAGAGGACTAGCAATGTGGTCGAATTCACATTACTAGCAATCTTTTCAACCCCTACAACTAAGCTAAATATGCTTGTGTCTGCAGTGGGTTCACGGCAGTGTTGCCAATTTAGCGACTTTGTCGCTAGAAATGACGACTTTTGCTTAAGCCTTAGCGACAAGGAAAAAGATTTGACGACAAAAATGATCTAGCGACTTAGCTGACGACTTTTCAAACTACAAGAAAACAAAGCATATATATGCCCAACACCTTTTAAAAAAATGCTCACTCGCAATTAAATTATGTTTACCAGTGGTAATATTAGAGCAATGTGTTCGGGGAATCCCCGTATTTTATTATGTTCCGTAGTTTTCGTACTTTTCCTACCTACGTACTCACGCAAGTCACTACTAGTTTGAGTGAAGTTCTATTCGGATTCTAAATTAAAGAATTTACGCTTACGCTGTACCTAGCCTGATTCTTAACTCGTTACCCATCACAGTAATTACAAAGTGTATGAACTGTTTTGTGGACTTGTGGTGAACAAAATTATGGATTTACCTCAGAAAAAGAAGCAGTACATTCAAAAATATCGAGAAACATGAGAGACCGAATTCAAAGGATGGCTGAAACCAGTATTCGGAGATTCGTCTAAGGCAATAATTTTGATGCTGACTGTACATAAGGCGTGTGTTGATGTGTCGATTTATTTTTTAACTATAAATATTGTATTGATTATGTAGTACATTCTTCTTCACTTGCCTCCCCCATCCCCTTTCCAGGCTGCTAATGGCCTCCAGTATCCGGAAAGTAAGTAAATCCGGGATCCGTCTCTAGTTGAATCAGTTTTAGCGACTTCTAGCGACTTTAGATAATAAATCTAGGGAGAAGATTTTGCTGGAGTTGGCAACACTGCACGGCAATAGTGTGATGGGTGGGCGAAGCCGATAGTAGTAAAATTTCATATTTAAAAAAAAATTTTTTGGCTTTTTAGTGTTTTGATATGGAAGTCGGTTCTATTTTTTTTTTGCAAAAAATTTTTTTTTTCACTCCTTTTAGTGGGTCGGTTCGTAATTTATCTCGTTACCAAAGCCAAAATATCATCTACTTATCACCTTTTAAAAAATATTGCTTTTTCCGGTGCAGAGCCGTTAATTTTTGAGGAGTTTTCCCGGTACATCAGTTCTACTTCACCGTATGCATTGTGACGAGCATAAAGTGCTTAACATCCATATTGAAGTAATCTAATCGCAATCCACGAAATACTTATTATTGAGTAGTTTCGGTGGCCATCTGGGGTCTTCATCATCAGTTCCACTTCTTCAAATGGTGCTTATCGAGAGCAACTGCACAAGTTACTATAAGAAATACCCAAAACGCTATAGGTATGCCTATAATATTTGAAGAGTTCCCTCAATTTCTCCATGATTCCATCATCAGATTTAATTGTGATGACAATGGGACCAACTAGAAAGTATACGTTTTCAAACAAAAGAAGAATTTTCCAAATCGATCCAGCCATCTCCGAGTTATGAGGTAACATACATAAAAAAAGAAAAAGTTCAAGGTGAATTGAGATCCTCCTCCTTTTTTTTTGAAGTCGGTTAAAAATGATTACAGCGAAGAGTTCCCTATGTACATTTTAAGTCGTGATTGACGAGGATTAAAATCTTCTTTGACGTTCCTAGTCCTCAAATTGAGATGGGTTTCTATTCATGTAAGTTTAAGACTGTGAAATGGAACAGTTGTGTGAGATAAGGATTAAATTGTACGAGTACGTTAAATGCTCTATGTTACGGAGAAATGTGATGGAATAGATGTGAGCGTTTTCAAAAAGGCTTAGGTCGACTATAAATGTACACTATAATCTTAAACAGAGGTAAAGTTTGTATGTTTAGAAGTCGGTTTGTTCATTTAGTAGCCGTTGCCTGCGACTTGTCCGTTTGGAGTTATCCAACATTTTCTCTAGATAAAAAGTAGTTAAAGTGTAATGATGAAACTTAAACTTAAAATTAATTTAGTAGTTTTTGTGTGAAAGAGAAACAAACATCCATACATCCTCACAAACTTTCACATCTATAGGTACTAATATTATAAACCGGAAGTTTGTGTGTTTATAAACGCTTATCTTCGAAAGTACTGGCTGGATTTAGATTTAAGCCCGATTTACACTTCAACAAGTACAGTAGCGAGTTAACTTGCGTCATCGGCGAGTTAAGTTGTTATTGTAGTTTGAACGGCAAAAGCGAGTTAAGTAGTAGTACATTAACAACTTAATTCGCCAATGACGCAAGTTAACTCGCTACTGTACTTGTTGAAGTGTAAATCGGGCTTAAATGACGGAACTAAAAGCTTGAGAAAGGTTATATATGTTACTTTTTACCTGACTGAAAAAAGGAGAGTTATATTTTTAACGTGATAAAGTCCTAGGGAGCAGAGCCCTGCGCTTTCTAGTTTATTATATTAGTGGGGGTTTTTAAGATTTTTTCCTTTGTCCTTCAGATAACCTTGTATACCTATATTTGTTACGGCACTACTTGTAGTGAACAGCGGCGATGTAAGTGTGATTCACGCCGCGATTCATTGACTACTGTAATATCTGGGTAGCTCTGACTCACACGACAGCTGACTGCAGAAAGTATGAAATAACAATTTATTTTTATTATGAATTCTATTTGTGTAGCAAGATAAGCAGTTAATAAAAGATTTTTTATTGATAATAAGCTCGCATTTGACCATCATCTCGCCTGGTGGTAAGCGATGATGTGGTCGCAGATGAAGAACGCTTACCTAGAAATAACCTATTCACTCTTGATTTAAAGATCCCTAGGTTGTAGCTATCTGGAAACACAGACTCCAGACAGGTTTCCTGATATCTTTAAGCTCACTTAAAGAATATCTCAATATTCTGGGGATATTTAAGTCAAGAGTGAATAACTTACCTCTAGTTAAGCATACTTTCATCTTCGACCACATCATCGCTTACCATCAGGTGACATGGTAGTCGAACGCGAATCTATTAATAGTAAAAAATAGCCTTGAAAGCTAATCCAAATAAAAAAAAAACTCGGATAAAAGTGCCTAGAATATAAATCCTAGTGTAAATATTCACAATTTAATACTGCTTGTTTACAAGTCCATCTCGAATTCCATCATTTTTAGGGTTCCGTAGCCGAATGGTGAAAAACGGAACCCCTATTATTTTGTCATGACTGTCTGTCTGTCCGTCCGTATGTCACAGCCATTTTATTCCGAAATTATTAGGATTATACACATGAAACTTGGTAGGTAGATGTATCCTGTGAACCGCTTTCCGATTTTAAGATTTAAGTAAAAAAAAATTAATATTAAGGGAGGCTCCTTATACATGGAACTGAAACAGATAATATATTTTTTTTTTATGAAACCTATGCGTGTGTGGTAGCTATAGAAAGGTCTTTAAAAATGACATTGAGGTTTCTAAACCCACTTTTTCATAATGAATGTGTGTGTGTCCTCTCTAACTTCTATAATAATGGAGGGAAAAATCTAAAAAAGCAAATGCTGTAGATCTTAATGTAAACTTTCAAGGAAAATTGGTTTGAACGAGATCGGGTCAGCAGTTTTTGAGATATAGCATATTTACTAAAACCGCAAATATAACTTTGTAATTCATACAAATACTACGAAAAACAAAGTTATTTGGCGTAGTTACTACGGAACCCTTCATGGGCGAATCTGACTTGCCCTTGGCCAATTTTTTCCTAGGAAAAGATGGCGGTGTTGTCGAATGGCTTAACATGAGAAATTTGTCGTGGTTGAATGCTTTATTGGATTCTTATAGACACTTCGCAGGACCTCGGGGCTTAATAATAAGAGTCGATCTTCAATGTCAAGCAACGCTAGCAGAGCTCGATACGTGGATGGGCTCCCACCGTAACATTTAATAATAAGAGTCGATGTTCAATGTCAAGCAACGCTAGCAGAGCTCGATACGTGGATGGGCTCCCACCGTAACATTTAATAATAAGAGTCGATCTTCAATGTCAAGCAACGCTAGCAGAGCTCGATACGTGGATGGGCTCCCACCGTAACATTTAATAATAAGAGTCGATCTTCAATGTCAAGCAACGCTAGCAGAGCTCGATACGTGGATGGGCTCCCACCGTAACATTTAATAATAAGAGTCGATCTTCAATGTCAAGCAACGCTAGCAGAGCTCGATACGTGGATGGGCTCCCACCGTAACATTTAATAATAAGAGTCGATCTTCAATGTCAAGCAACGCTAGCAGAGCTCGATACGTGGATGGGCTCCCACCGTAACATTTAATAATAAGAGTCGATGTTCAATGTCAAGCAACGCTAGCAGAGCTCGATACGTGGATGGGCTCCCACCGTAACATTTAATAATAAGAGTCGATGTTCAATGTCAAGCAACGCTAGCAGAGCTCCATACGTGGATGGGCTCCCACCGTAACATTTAATAATAAGAGTCGATCTTCAATGTCAAGCAACGCTAGCAGAGCTCGATACGTGGATGGGCTCCCACCGTAACATTTAATAATAAGAGTCGATCTTCAATGTCAAGCAACGCTAGCAGAGCTCGATACGTGGATGGGCTCCCACCGTAACATTTAATAATAAGAGTCGATGTTCAATGTCAAGCAACGCTAGCAGAGCTCCATACGTGGATGGGCTCCCACCGTAACATTTCGACATTCGTCCGTGCATCGGATGAGACGTTAAGTTGCATTAGGTTTAGTTTTTTATTGTTTAGTAGGTACAACATTTAAAGTCTTACAGCCTTACTAATAAACATTTATAACAGAGGTATAGCAGATTCACTACTAAAAAACGTCAATTTGACATTTCTGTGTTACACATTGCAGGGATATTAACTTCTTTTAAAATATAGAACAAGGAGCTATTTCAAAAGCCATTCAAAAACGAGACCGCCGAAGAGTTATGTAAGTTTTGAAAAATGGGGAAAGAATACAACATGCTCTAGCAGAAAACGAGCCTTCTGTTATTGTGAACTTCAATTGTTTTTAAGCTAGAGATATGCGAAATCCCGACCTCGTTCTTTGTTATTTAGTATAGAGAGGCTTTGAGGCGGAGCACGAAACGTAAACTGGCCACGATTTCAAGCATGGCGAGACGGCGAGATGAGATCTCTCTATGAACGCTCTAAAGATGGCGTAGAGATATGCGATGCTTACTTAGGGTTGCCATCCGTCCGGGTTTTCCCGGATTGTTCCTAGTTTGGAGAGCGTCCGGGGGCGTCCAGGGGGATTTCCCAATAAGCGTCCAGGTAAAACCCGGACACACATTGGTCTTACGGGTACCAAAAAGTACGATCTCCATTATTATTTTCCTATGGTATTTCATCTCATTGTTTATGTTACGCTGATTAAATGAAAAGGAAGATACCGTTCTTAAAAAAGTTCTAAAGCTCTACAATGTTATCACTTTATCGGTAAATGAAAACCATAATTAAACATCGTTGTTTTTAGTTTCAAGTTCTAAAATGTATTATTCTACGGTGTCCGGGGAAAAACTGTGATTTTACCCAAATGTCCGGGGTTTATAAGTCTTTGTTTGGGGCCGGCAAATTTGGTGATGGCAACCCTATGCTTACTGCATCTCAAACGTCGAATTAAGGTTGATTATATGACTGAGTTATATCAAAGTTCCTGCCGGGGTTGCGGCAATGTTCCAACGTGGTACCGCGGCCCCTGAACGTAAGGTCAACTGAACGAACAGTGTTTTTAGTCAGTTTAAGTTTGACACTGTCTTCCTCTTCATCCAGTAAGGCGACATGTTATGATTTTCCTTTAAAAAAGCGTATAAAAGTTTACTTTCAAAATAATATTTCTTTTTAGTCCGCCAGTAACTAGTTGTTCAAGATTGTATGTAGTATGAAGGAGATATAAGCACTTGCAGAGATTGCGGTATCGTAACATGCAAACCAAACGGAATGTTGGTTTGGGTTGCTTGTTGCAAAGCTCACTAACAGGCGCGATACTACGCGACAATTACATATACATTAAATGACCTAACTCAAAAACCAAATTCTGTCTCGATGTCGTCAACTTGTCGCACCGTACCTACCTAACTAATTAGCTCCGTCACCGTACTCAGTAATGACTTTAAATGTCTTAATAGAACTACTGTTTTAACTACTAAACACACGTTGGCAACACAAGAAGGCTTTGTTCTGTGAAATACCGAAATAATTATCAACAGTATAACTTTAAGTTAGTGCTAAATGTGCTGGGGAATATTTGAACGAAGGTCTTGAAAATATGAGGCGTACACAGTAGGCCTTTAGGCGAGTTATTAAATGGATATAGAAATGAAACTTGTTTAGTAATAATAAATAAGCTTATGCTTTCCAAGTAGGGCTGTCATCACTAAATTTGCCGGCCCCAGACAAAGACTTATAAACACCGGGCATCTGTGTAAAATAACAGTTTTTCCCCGGACACCGTAGAAAAATACATTTTTGAACTTGAAACTAAAAACAACGATGTTTAATTATGGTTTTTATTTACTGATAAAGTGATAAGATTGTAGAGCTTTAGAACTTTTTTAATAACAGTCTCTTCCTTTTCATTTAATCAACGTTACATAAACAATGAGATGAAATACCATAGGAAAATAATAACAGAGATCGTGCTTTTTGGTATCCGTAAGACCAATGTGTGTCCGGGTTTTACCTGGACGCTTATTGGGAAAATCGCCCCGGACGCCCCTGGCCGCTCTCCAAACTAGGACAAATCCGGGAAAACCTGGACGGCAGCCCTATTTCCAAGAGAAGCCTGTGCAAGAGGGCCTGTGTCCCCTCTGGGATATAGGCTTCTTATCTATGAGAGGGAATAGGCGTGGTGGGTACTACGTGGGCCTAGTGCTGGTTGGGAATTTGGGATGTCGCATGTCTTTAAATTTTTGGTTCAGGGTGGGATGTGTCACATTGTGTAATTTTCATCATCACCAAAACGGTGAAGAAAAATGTCATGGGAAAAGTGGCATGCTCTAGGACCGAAAAATTACGGCGCATTTGTTCTCATTGAGAAAAGGCCGACTTCGTTCGCGTGGTAGGGTTTTCCTGCGTAATTCCCGATTCCGTGGGAATTTCGGGATAAAAACTATCCTATGTCCTTCCCAGGATCCTAAACTATTCCCATGCCAAATTTCATCTAAATCGGTTTAGCGGTTTAGGCGTGAAAAGGTAACATACAGACAGACAGAGTTACTTTCGCATTTATAATATTAAGTACTAGCTTTTGCCCGCGACTTCGTCCGCGTGGAATAGTTACTTTGGGCTAACGTTAAATTTAACCCCGATTTTGAAGCATTCTTCATTGGCGCTCCGCTCCTATTGGCCTTAGCGTAATGATATATAGCCTATAGCCTTTCTCTATAAATTGACTATTTATTTAAAAATTAATTTTTCAATTCGAACCAGTAGTTCCTGAGATTATCGCGTTCTAACAAACAAACAAACTCTTCAGCCTTATATTATTAGTATAGATAGCTGTTGCCCGCGACTTCGTCCACGTTTTCGTCGTTTTTCGTAAAAAAAAGTAGCCTATGTCCTTCCTCACGGTTCAGTGATTTTGATGTAACAGACAGATTACATTTCGTAATTTAGTAGGGAAATATAATATGTCAATCTATAATACTGTTGAAAAATATCGCAATACCGAATCGCACAATATTATTGTTAATAGCTGTGCCCGCGACTCCGTCAGCGTGTAACTCCTTGTGTGTTATTAAGTTAATGTATGGGTAATATTGTTTAGATCACGTTCACATGAGGCTTAAGTACCTATAGAACGAAAATACTTCAGCGCAAAGCTTCCGGGTAAACTATGTTGAAAGTTGACCCGTCCGGCACGTGAACATAAAGATTTCTAGAACTGCTAATCCGGGAAAGAGCGACGTACAACTGACCATGCGAGAAACAACTGACACCGAGATCTACTCCAGCAACACGAAAAGTCTGCCCTTGAGCCTTATTAATTGTCATTGCATAACACACCGATACTGGGAATTGCGTTCTTTTAATTTGGAATGGAAAATTATTTGGTATTATGGGAATTCTGGGAATAAAGATGGTTTCTCCTGCACCGCAACCTGTTAAAATTTGAGCCTCGATTATATTTTGTTGCAACTGGGTTACTTTTAGCCGAGTTCTATTGCAAAGTTGTGGTGGTTTTAAATTTCGGAGCAGAATAATAATTAGAAAGCTTCGAACTGCTAACGCTATCGGGAGTTACACATGTTATTGTGAGTCAACCATAAAAGATAGATATATGCTGTGGTGGGATATTTTTTATATAATTTTAAGGAGAACATTTCCGTCATAAATGATTTCTGTGTAGCTTTAACCATTAAGGTTGCACCCGCGACGGAAGCTTAAAAAATGGAGTAACTTCTACCGTTTTCCCAACATTTCCCTTCACTGCTCTGCTCCTATTGATTGTAGCGTGATGAAAAGTATACTATAACCAGCTCAGGAGTATGACAAATAATTGTACCAAGTTTCGTTAAAATCCGTCGAGTAGTTTTTGTTTCCATAACGGTTATACAGACAGACAGACAGACAGACAGACAGACAGACAGACAGACAGACAGACCGACAGACAGACAGACAAAAATTTTACTGATTGCATTTTTGGCATCAGTATCGATCCCTAATCACCCCCTGATAGTTATTTTGTAAATATATTTCATGTACAGAATTGACCTCTCTACAGATTTATTATAAGTATATATGGATGTTATATACACATGGGTGAACAATGCTGTACATTTATTAATAGTGTCGATAAAAATATAGTTATTTATTTGTATTTAATATTCTTATTTCCTATGCAAGCACTATTAATGTTGAAGACTTCTTTTAAAATTTCAGGAAGAATTTTATTTCCAAACGATCCAAAAACCAGATATTGAGTTGCTAAGATTTCGGAGAATCTGTAAAGTGAAGTGAAATAAAGTCGGAGAATCTGTGTTAGCTAAGTTTTCAACATTGAAAACATAAAGTTTTGGTAAAATTACAGAAACAATCCATTATAACACAAGAGGTCGGCTATTGGTCAATCTTCGACTATGATTTATTTAAATAAGTATAAACGTTAATATAAAAATATTATCTTTCATCACTTCTCCATATAAACTTTAGCAATTTTTCTAAAAAGGTGTACAAAGTTTTGGCTTCACGTATTATGCGCAAGTAAAATTAAAAATTTGTAAATGCAACCCCGATACAGTAGAAACATCGTAAAACGGAGCAACGTTCTTTGAAAAAGAAGAAAAAATCGCTGAAATTTCCAATGTTCAGCACAAACCTGAAAATATTTGAACTAAAACATATTTAACATATTTTGCATGATGCAAAATAAAATTATTAAAAGAAATATTCCATCTCACAGACATGATTAGTTAGGTAAAACGGCCGCCATGCGATATGCAAGAGAGCTTAATTAGCTTGTTTGTAAAAGTAGGATGCTGGGAGCTCATCAAAGACCCTTTGTGCCGCTGAAGCAACTTTAGTTTTAAAGTAAGGAAAAGCTTATTTTATGTATATACAGTATGTTAACTAACAGAGGGCGTTCCCGTTAACCCGCAATAGTATAGCATTCATACATGCTAAAAAAAATTATTTATTTTTTTAATAGGTATTAAAATATTCACTAAAAATGTTAAATTGATACGTCAAAGAAACACTGTACACGCGTACTTGAAGGACGGCAACGTCGCAATTTATTTATGAATGACAGGCCGCGTGTGCGGCGACCTACTTGATGTGCTTATACTTTTGCGGGTTAACGGGATCGCACTCTGTTAGTTAACATACTGTATGTAGAATTTACTTTATTATGGCGATTTCGTTTGGAGGATCTCGTATCAATATAATGATAACCGCACGGGTTGGTCTACAAGATGAAGCCGCGCTTGCAGAGGCCGGTCCGTGGATACTGCGTTGTGGAGGTCAGTTAGGTAGTCGCTCCATGTAAAACAATATAATGATAACCGCACGGGTGGGTCTACAAGATGAAGCCGCGCTTGCAGAGGCCGGTCCGTGGATACTGCGTTGTGGAGGCCAGTTAGGTAGTCGCTCCATGTAAAACAATATAATGATAACCGCACGGGTTGGTCTACAAGATGAAGCCGCGCTTGCAGAGGCCGGTCCGTGGATACTGCGTTGTGGAGGCCAGTTAGGTAGTCGCTCCATGTAAAACAATATAATGATAACCGCACGGGTTGGTCTACAAGATGAAGCCGCGCTTGCAGAGGCCGGTCCGTGGATACTGCGTTGTGGAGGCCAGTTAGGTAGTCGCTCCATGTAAAACAATATAATGATAACCGCACGGGTGGGTCTACAAGATGAAGCCGCGCTTGCAGAGGCCGGTCCGTGGATACTGCGTTGTGGAGGTCAGTTAGGTAGTCGCTCCGTGTAAAACAATATAATGATAACCGCACGGGTGGGTCTACAAGATGAAGCAGCGCTTGCAGAGGCCGGTCCGTGGATACTGCGTTGTGGAGGCCAGTTAGGTAGTCGCTCCATGTAAAACAATATAATGATAACCGCACGGGTTGGTCTACAAGATGAAGCCGCGCTTGCAGAGGCCGGTCCGTGGATACTGCGTTGTGGAGGCCAGTTAGGTAGTCGCTCCATGTAAAACAATATAATGATAACCGCACGGGTGGGTCTACAAGATGAAGCCGCGCTTGCAGAGGCCGGTCCGTGGATACTGCGTTGTGGAGGTCAGTTAGGTAGTCGCTCCGTGTAAAACAATATAATGATAACCGCACGGGTGGGTCTACAAGATGAAGCAGCGCTTGCAGAGGCCGGTCCGTGGATACTGCGTTGTGGAGGCCAGTTAGGTAGTCGCTCCATGTAAAACAATATAATGATAACCGCACGGGTGGGTCTACACGATGAAGCCGCGCTTGCAGAGGCCGGTCCGTGGATACTGCGTTGTGGAGGTCACTTAGGTAGTCGCTCCATGTAAAACAATATAATGATAACCGCACGGGTGGGTCTACACGATGAAGCCGCGCTTGCAGAGGCCGGTCCGTGGATACTGCGTTGTGGAGGTCACTTAGGTAGTCGCTCCATGTAAAACAATATAATGATAACCGCACGGGTGGGTCTACACGATGAAGCCGCGCTTGCAGAGGCCGGTCCGTGGATACTGCGTTGTGGAGGTCAGTTAGGTAGTCGCTCCGTGTAAAACAATATAATGATAACCGCACGGGTGGGTCTACACGATGAAGCCGCGCTTGCAGAGGCCGGTCCGTGGATACTGCGTTGTGGAGGTCACTTAGGTAGTCGCTCCGTGTAAAACACTAAGGCTCAATTTACACCGCCGCGGAATGGAATGGAACCAACTTTTTGCAACGAAATTGTACATTGCATAATGAACTTTATGTCAATTGTATACCATACAAACTAAATAGGAGCCAAAATAAAGGCCGCGCGTTTTCCGGGGAATCCTCGCGCATTCTCGAGAATTCCCCTAGCTACTGTCGGTGCCGTCTGTGGAATCCACAGGAAGTGGCGCGAACGGGGAGTCGGTTGGGTCAGTCCAGTGCGGTGCCAAACTAATAGATCTAGACTGATCGACCCTCATGGCGCAGTCGTGCGAATTCGCTGGAATGCGCGAGAATACTCGAGTATTCCAGCGAATTTGCGCGCCTTCTCGCGTCATGAGGCGAAATTGATGCTTCCATTCCATTCCATTCCGCGGTGGTGTAAATTGAGCCTAATACTCGCCTGCGTCTGGTAAGACTGGTAGCCAGTCTCAACATAGTTTGGAAAAAGCTGAGCTAATGACGAAATAGTTTAATTTACTGTTTTATGTCTTTTTCTCTTACAGGCATGTAGATAAAGCAGTGGTGACCTAGTTGGCATTACTTACGAGTTGTACGTTAAGACTAGGCACTCTAAAATAATTTTCACGCAAGGTCCGGTCCTATGCACCTCCGGTTAGGCCGTTGTGTGCTAAAAGCCAGTAATAAAGTTTAAATCGCGAAACTTAATGTCTCAATTCTTAAGAATCTCGTTCATAACTAAAGTAATAATTATTGATCTAGAGAAAAAATATCTTATACATATTTGGATAATAAACTATATTTTCTTACTGTCAGTACTAATTTTAGACATAAAATCCGAGTAATTTTAGACATAAAATATCTTACCTACCTTTGAAAACTACATTTCAAAAACTCGTAAACAAGGCCACAATAAAAATAAAAACAGTGTAAAACCAAGCCCGAAAACTGGAGTTATTTTTCGTCCAATCAACGCGTTTTATTAGAAAATTCTTTGAGAATACTTCGGCGAAACTTTCTTGTAGCCGACACCAGATAGAAAAAGAAAAACAAAGGAATGTTGTTTTTCTTTTATACACGATAACTTTTTAATCGTCTTACAAAGCTGGCCCACTCACGCCTAGAGGTACTTTATGTCGGATAGACATAAAGTACCTTTAGGCGTGATTTTTTTCCATTAATTAAGATAATATATAAAATAATATTTTAATTTTAAAAAGTAGGTACTGAGAAAATACGTCATGAGATATTTTAAAAGCGTACACTCAGATGTTAAGCTCGTTGCCAATAGATTCTACTTACACCGCGCGTGGCTGGCAGGCGTCATCTTTATAAACTCTTAAATAGTGGCAATAAGGTCAGAGAACCTTATAGTTTCAAAAGTTTGAAATGGCTACTCTTTGTGAACAAGCTGAAATTTCAAACAATATATTCGAATCAGCGATAGCGGCAAAGTGGACAGCCGTACATACATATGTTTAGGGAAAAACAAAACAGGTAACAAAACTTTATGGGAGAGGTTTAAGACTGTGTATGGTAGTACGACGACAACATATGTTCAGAGATTTTTTCAGAACTTACTGGCATCTTTTCACAATAACATGTGATGGGAGGCGATCATTTGGTCGAAAATGGAGATCGCAATAATTAATTCACGCATATTTGTCGAGATGAAAATGATCAGATTACTTCTCTCGCTCTGGGTTGAGCGAAAGGCAGTGTCATCCTTTTTTTAAATTTAATTTTATTTAAGGGCTTTTATCAAGGACCTGCCAGCCCCATCGTACCCTTTTACATAGACTGACTTACTAACACAGTATTAGTTTATAATATTACGTATTAATATTATATTTTTTTAGTTTATTACTATTATATTTATTACTTATTAATATTATTTATTATTATACACAGGTTAAACTTATAACACTTTTCTGTTTCCATCGGGGGTTAAAAATATTTTGATTTGATTTAATTTGAAAACAAAAAAATAAAGCTTTTCCTGTCCTAAAAAATAGAATGAGTAATTTTTGACGAAGCTTCCAATCTTATTGGATTTAGCATTGTCAGAACCGTACAGGGACGTTTGTCAAACTAACTTTCATAACCCAGTTACTGGATAAATCAAATTTCCTTAGTTGAGGTTTTTAGTTCCTCTCTCTCTCTAATGTTATTTTCTACTTAAAAGTCATCTCATCAAACTCAACAATCAACTCAAAATATTCCTATTATTTTTCTGGATGTGAAAATCGTCTAATGTCTCATGCCGCTGTGGGCGGAGCGGAAGGGAGTGTCAGAATTGTATTCACTAAAAACCCATCTTGTTCCTTGAAGACCCCGGAACTCGTGGGCAACCACGAGTTCCGGGGTCTTGATATCTCGTTGGAACATTCCCGCAACCCCGATAACCAGCCTGCCTAAATTGCCTCAACTATACACACAATGATAATAAATTAAAACAAAGTCTGTGTAAAATCTGCTTGTGAGCTATTAACGCAAACAGCAAAAATCGTAAATCCCATTAATTTTAAATACTTAACGGCCTTTTTAATATCACAAAGAGCCTTTTCTGTACCGGTAGCAACGGAAATATTTCGCAGAAATTCAATTATATCCTGATACCTGTGAAGAAACGAAGAAATACGGACGGGACGGGTCTACTCAAATCTGTTTGGTCTTTCCTCAAAAGGCCATTTCAGACTAATCTACATAATCCTTATAAACGATTGTGAATATGTCCACTATGTAGGTTATTTTATTCGAGTTAAACATAATAAATTGTCTGGCAGTTTGAGTGCTTTTTGCGGCCTACCCAAAGGTCCTTACCTTGGTATTGTTCGTCAAATCGTTAAGCTCCTTGTTCTAAGTTGAGCTGTACGTCATTTGACAAATGCTTGCACTGTATGGACAGGCCCACTCAAATCTGTGAGCATCTTTCTTCAAAATACCGCCTCAGACTGAAACCTACAAGGTTCCCATATAATTAAACCAGTGTAGATTGTATGGACTTTAAAAGAGACGGACCCCTAAGTTTGTTTCGGTTTCTGAGGCAGGAAAATTAAGACAACGTTATTAAGATCCTTAAAAATAGAGAAAATACTTTTCTCGGATTACACTTTTTATTCCGGTTTACTAACAGCAGGGGATGATCCGAGCCAGGGAGGAAATGCAGATGGGAGTCTCAGGGGATTTTGATTGCGTAATTGTTTGTATACCCCCACCTCCCTCGAGAGGGGAGATAATCCAATTCACGTAATTTAGCGGAATCTCCAATTGTTTGCTATTGTTTGACAAGTAAGAGTGATTGTGTTTTATCGATTCGATGTTTTATATTTCAGTTCGTAATGTTGGTTTTCCAGCAGAATATACTATGTTAATAAAAGTATTACCCAAATTTATTAGGTATCGGTTCTTTGACAACTTTAAAAGAAATCATTTAATTTCGTAGCTTGTTTTACTATTCATAATCTGTTATTGTAACCGTTTTCAGTAGAAAGAAATATCATACTGGTTACTTTTAGAGCATAAATTAAACACATATTGGGTTGAAACTTTAGGATCATGGGGTCCGAGTGCGCATCGACTCTTTCGATGCGCACTCGGACCCCATGTCCGGACCATGTGGGGACCGTTAGCCGTTAGCTAATCGGCTAACGATTAGTCGACTCCACAGGTGACCAGAGGGCTGGCCTTTTCTTTGGACAGAGAATCAGCATTGCCATTCAACGTGGCAATGCGGCCAGTGTTCTGGGCAATTTTCTCATTGATAGCGATGTTGACGAATTTTTCGATGCCCTATAATTTCTTTTTATTTTCGCGTGGATATACTTTATTTGACTAAATATACCATTCTGTCGACTTGTACTTTATCAGAATAAAAAAGTAATTACATGTTTTTGTGAAACTTTCAAACACATATTACCATATACATATACACGTACGTATCGAAAGTATTCTGGCAGAATCAGACAGGTGCAGAAAACGCAATAAGCAGAAAACAGCAAGTCTTGAGTGACCATAGTTTAAAGAAAGACACATTATCCTCTTTTGCTTCTCAACTGTTTTCATTATTCATACTTTGTAACAAGATATAATACGTAAAACATTTTGCTTTCAATTTTAAATGTAAAAATGTTAGATTAGATAACTTTTATATTTATGTAAGAACTAGCTTTTGCCCGCGACTTCGTCTGCGTGGGCGGTTTTTCCCGCGTTAATCCCGATCCCTTAGGAATTTCGGAATAAAAACTATCGTATGTCCTTCCCAGGGCCCTAAACTATTCCCATGCCAAATTTCGTCTAAATCAGTTCAGTGGTTTAGGCGTGTAAAGGTAACAGACAGACAGAGCTACTTTCGCATTTATAATATATTTTTTTTAAACATGGATTATGTTTTGCTCTTGTTCAACTCTGTCAGCACACAGCCGATATACCACCGCAATGAAACCTAACAACCTTCCCATTCAATATACCTACAGAATGGAATCAGGCTTGTTTTAATTCCACCAAAAATTAATAGTTCTATTTTGCATGCAGTATGCATCACCGTCGCAAAATGTACATAGATATTTTTTCTGTAATATTAGCTCCCATTTGACACAAAATTTGATGTAAACACAAGCTATAAATATAGACTAGCAACACTATCTGACAAACTACTCAAGTGGCCTAAATTGGACCTACATCAGTTTTATTGCAAGCTGTCAAATGTTCTATATTGTACCCAGAAAATGCCCGAAATACTCCTCACGTATTGTGTCTGAGTGCTGCCTTCAAATGGGGCCACGACAGCCAAGTCTGACGCGCCACGTCAGTAGGTCAATGTGTGATACAAGAGGTATTCACAGACTAACCGGTGATGCTGCAGGTATTTGTGAGCAAGCCAGTTTGGAGAAGTACTTTCCTATTGACTTATTTAGTGTAGTGATGATAAGTATAAAATACTTTTGTTATCCATACTAATATGGTAAAATATGTTTGTAAATTTGAATGTACTGGGGGTAAACTCCGAGCCTAGTGAACCTATTAGATATACTGCTCTATTACTCGTTGGGAAACCTTGAGTTTGAACTTCTGGATGTTATTCAAAGACCAAAGTTTGGGCACCATATGCTAAGACTTTTACTAATACCGAGAAAATCACAAAGCGCACGTGCTCACTGCAAATTGTAAACATGTAACCCCTAAGCATATAGACACAAAAAGACCAAACACGATTGACGTAATAGACGTAAATGGAACGGGGCGACATTCATAGGATCAAGAGTGGAAAGGAAGCGAGGAATTTAAAATTGCTCAGAAACAAGAATAATAGACAAGCGACCGTGGATCATTGTGGCCTGAAGTATGATTGGTTAATTCGTGACCAGACGTTTAGGTAAAGATAAATTCGTCAAATGGTAGAATGGAGACTTTTTTGGGATGTATGTGCGTTCAGAGTACGTATAACTAAGTAAACCGTTCAAGGCAACGCTTTTGGGCATATCTTGTCTTATTCTGGGGTCAAAGCTCTTAATATAACCAGTCTGTAACGTTCTAACTGAAGGGACATAGGCCTTATTCCTCAAACCATACGATCTAGGTGAGACTTGGTGGATATCGCATGTCTTCGGATTTTGTCCGAGGACATGTCGGCTTCCTGACGATGTTTTCTTCACCGTGGCGGTGATATAACACATGGGTACGAACTCACGACTGAATAAAATAAATGAGAAAGTTTGTTTGGACGTTTCTTACTCTTTCAAGCAAAAACTACTGAATGAGATTTAGTATGGAGATATTTGACATCGTGGAATAACACATATACTACCTTAGTCCCGGAATTTCCACGGGATTGGGATTTACACGGAAATCTCCTCACACGCGAACGAAGTCGCGGGCAGAAGCTATTAATACATACATATGTACGTACAGAAAATACATACAAAATATACATAGGGCCTATACTACCTCAGCGCTTCTCACTCTATCTCGCTCGCACACTTACTGGCCGCGGTCACGCGAGCAAGCGAGACAGGGTGGCAGGGAAAAGACTCCAAGACGCCGATAATTTAGTTTATTTCTTTTTACGGTGAAAATAAAGGTAATTAAAAAAAAAATAACATAAGACCTGCTTTATAGTTAGTTCAAATTATATGCAAAGTTTCATTATATAATTTGAAGTATTTTTAGAATACCAGCGGTTTATTGTTCGGTTTGGAGGTAACTTTGGATTTTTTTTCTATTAAGAAAATTTTATGGAATCGTGTTTTCGTCAAACATAGTACCTAATATTAATCCTCAACTTTACAAAATTATTGCTGCAGTATTTTTGGCGTAACAGAGGATCATGCTAAGCCATTTGAGGTAGTATAGGCCCTTAAGCGTCTAGGTACTTCTCCGCATCGCTGTCATCCGGAAACGTGTCGAGATGATTGGCAGTATTGCCACGTTGAATATCAGAATTTAATTTCCAACCGAGAAATATTCTTCCGCAGTTAAAAATATAACGTACACATGGTCGGATTGGATTGCTCGCGTACGAGTGGCCCCGTTCGACCCGTATTCGCGCAATAAACTATAACCCAGTCAGTACCGACGTATTTTTAGAGCCGACCGTAGCCCTAAAGCAAACAGCGTCCGGAGACGGAATCGGGAGGGTTGGATACGGCAATTTGAGGAATTTGTGTTTGATTTCCTGTATATTTCGTACAAATGGAGATTCTTTTTTAAAGAGAACTAGCATTGTGAAAAAATTCACATCACTAGCTATCTTCTTGACCCCTACGCCTACAACTAAGCTAAATATGCATGTTTCTGGTGTGGGTTCATGGCAAAAGTGCTATGGGTGGCGAACCCGTGACCTTTCGATCACAAAGCCGACACCTTTACCATTAGGGTATTGTCGCATTCAATTGAACTTGGAATGAGTCTGGGCTGGAAATGTTGGCTTTTTTTGCCAACTTATTCTCTAGGCATGGGTTACGAACGCTTACGTTAAAATACCTACAGACTAAAGCATACCTCTTTTTGTGACAAAAAAAGGGAAGATATAGAATTCAATGTTTATTTCAAACTATTTAATACGTTACCATATAAATTTATTGCACAAAATTTATTCTAAACGGCATTTTCACATTTTTGAATATTTAAAACTCCATTAACAGTCAGTATGGAGTCCCATACAAAACAAAAATATTGTTATAAAAATTTTTTTGCAAAAAATAGAACCGACTTCCATATCAAAACACTACAAAGCCAAAAATAACTTTAATTTCGGAAGTCGGTGTTATTGGTTTTGGATGTTCTTTTTTTTCACACCGCCTTCCGAAATTAAAGTTATTTTTGGCTTTGTAGTGTTTTGATATGGAAGTCGGTTCTATTTTTTGCAAAAAATTTTTTTTTTGCTCTTTTTAGTGGGTCGGTTTGTAATTTATCTAGTTACAAAAGCCATAATGTCAACAACTTATCACATACAAAATGTTGCTTTTCCCGATGCATAGCCGTTAATTTTTGAGGAGTTCTCCTGGTACTTGACCATCAGGTCTACATCACCATTTGTATTGTGACGAGCATAAAGTGTTTAACATCCGTACTCAAGCAATCGAAACGCAATCCACGAAATACTTATTATTTACGAGTTTCAGTGGCCATCTGTGGTCTTGTTCAACTTACCCAAATGGTACTTTTCGGAAGCAACTGCTCAAGGTACTATAAGAAGTACCCAAAACGCTATAGGTGTGCCTATAATATTTGATGATTTCCCTCGATTTCTCCAGGATCCCATCATCAGATCCTGGTTTCGTTACAATGGGACCAACTAGAAAGTATACCTATTCAAACGCAAAAAGAATTTTTCAAATCGGTCCAGCCGTCTCCGAGTTATGAGGTAAATTTCAAGACGAATTGTAAACCTCCTTTTTTTGAAGCCGGTTAAAAATAGCAAAATTTAGGCAACTTTAGTTGTCCGTGGCGTCTCAGCCATGCGACCGTTTAACTTAAGTGGTCAATGGCGTTCAAAAAGTTTTAGTAAGTGCTTGCGTGCCTTTAGTAAGAGCTTAAGACGTTTCTTTGCCATGTTTAGGGTTCCGTTGTCAACAAGGAACCCTTATAGTTTCGCCATGTCCGTCTGTCTGTCCGTCTGTCCGCGGTTTAGCTCAAAAACTATTGGTACTAGAAAGTTGTACTTTGGCATGAGTATACACGTTAATGACGCCAAAAAAGTGGTAAAATAAAATTTTGAAAAAAAAAACAATTATTTAGGGTACCTCCCATACATGTAAAGTGGGATGATATTTTTTTTTTCGTTCTTCCCATTGTGTGGGATATCGTTGGATAGGTCTTTCAAAAATATTACGGCTTTGGTAAGATCGTTTTTTTGATTAAGTAAACCGTTCGTGACTTATCAAGCTTTAAATTACCAATTTTCGTTAGAGTCAAGTGTCCTCCCCCTCTATCAACTAAACGGTTGTAGTTAGAAATTCAAATGTCACGGCAGTAGTACCTATATGTATATAACGAAATTTAAAGGAAAACTATCACACATAAGTGGGCTCTACAAGTTTACGAGTAATAGTCGACCAATTGTATTTGACTCGAAAATTTCGAACAACTCTATAGAAATGTCGATAGATGGCGCTAAGCGCCAGTTGTATCGTGCTAGTTTCTTGTGACGATTGAGTAGTGTAGCTCTGTGTTTTGTCATAGCCGGTGTTTTGAATTTAAATACGGAAATTCAAAACACCGGCTATGACAAGTTTTATACAAATATCTAAAAAAAAAAAAAAAATTCCGTGCAAAATTGTCGGATCAGGTGAGGATTTGTATAGGATCAAATTAGTTAGGTAGTCATGTTTGGCTTTTAGTTAGAGCATGGTACAAAACGATCAGTCAGCGAATACGACACGCACTTGGCTGTTATAAAAACTACGGAACCCTACACTGCGCGTGGCCCGACACGCACTTTACCGGCTTTTTAATATGCTATCAAAGTATACCTCAGAAAATATGGAAGGTGAAAAGATATATTATACGGTTATACTGTATCATTTGACCATTATGAATAGGTATAGACTACAAGACTTTGACTTTGGAAACACCTTCTTAGTGACAGAAAAGAAATATGATTTGTTCATTATCTATTTCTGTGCTTTCTCTTTTTGCCAAACCAAAGTAGGTATTCTGTTTCAAAAGTTTTTTTTTAATGTATTGCGTGTGACCACCGTCTCACCTGATAGTAAGTGATGATGTGGTCGAAGATGGAGCATGCTTACCTAAAAGTAACCTATTCACTCTTGACTTAAAGACCCCAGGTTATATCTATCGGGAAACACAGACTCCGGCAGGGAGTTACAAGAAAACTTTGTCATCGCTTCAGGTCACTCAAAAATTCAATGTAAACAAAAAAGTGTTCCCTTAATTTGGATTTAATTCACCGTTTCGGACAGAAAACACAATAAACAATTGACTTTTTTGTGACATGTCTGTACCGGAGGAAATCCTTTGCTTTATAATTAACTTGAACCTAATCTTAGAAGGTTAAATGAAGAGTGCGAAGATAACCTATCATCTTAATTGTCATTCAAACGTGACGGGTGTTAACTAGGTTTTTTTGTATGCTTTTGGCCTCGATCACGCCTAATGGTAAGCGGTATATGAGTTCTCCCTGTAACGAACGAGCTCAAAAGATGCTTGTTCAATCCTGCTTTAAAAGCAGACGGATAGGTATGTATCGTATAAAGAACTATAATCACTTGAACAAACACAGTTATTTTGAAATTACAGAGAGACACTTCAATTTTATTTAATGTACATAATTATGTGTAATATAGAATATGTATAAAATAAGACAGAACAAAAGCAGAAAAACATTTACAATCAGCGTGTCAGTCAAAACGTACCATTCGCCCACACAATGCCTAAAAATAGGTTCGCTCTACATAATAATGATATCGTTTTTAGCACTAATTAGAAGGTAATTCGATCCTAACAAGCGCCTACGTGTCTCCTGGTACCATGGCAACGTGGCTAGTAGGGACTAGGGAGAGATAGGACAATACACATTTCATTTTGCAACACTTGTACTACCTACATATAGCCGTAAGTACGTACCCGGTTACTGAGGTATTGAACAACGGTTTAGTACAATAAATATATGATGTTAAAAAACTTTTTAACAAAAAATTAAACCGACTCCCAAAAAACACTGCAAAGTGAAAAATAACTTTAATTTCGGTAGCTGGTGTCTTTAGTTTTGTTTTTTCGTTTTTGGCACCGACTTCCGAAATTAAAGTTATTTTTCACTTTGCAGTGTTTTTTGGGAGTCGGTTTAATTTTTTGTTAAAAAGTTTTTATTTCACTCTTTTTAGTTGGATGATTTTTAATTTACCTAGTTACAAGAGCCTAAATGTCAACTACTTATAACCTTTTACAAAATATTGCTTTTCCCAATGCTGGGCCGTTAATTGTTGAGAAGTTCTCCTGGTACTTCACCATCAGCTGTACATCACCATATGCATTGTGACGAGCATAAAGTGCTTAACATCCATATTCAAGTAATCGAATCGCAATCCACTCAATACTTATTATTGAGTAGTTTCGGCGGCCATCTGTGGTCTTCATCATCAGTTCCACTTCCCCAAAAGGTACTTTTTGAGAGCAACTGCACAAGTTATTATAAGAAATACCCAAAACGCCATAGGTGTGCCTATAATATTTGAAGAGTTCCCTCGATTTCTCCAGGATCCCATCATCAAATCCTGACTTTGGTGATAATGGTACCAATTTCGAAGTATACCCATTCGAACAAAAAAACAATTTTCCAAATCGGTTCAGCCGTCTTCGAGTACTCGATGATCATACATTAAAAAAAAAGAAAAAAAAAATTGTTGATAAAGGACAAGAACTGTTTAAAACTAATGAGGGTAGTTATTGGCTTTATGTAGATTTTTTGTGCTGCAAATGTGACTACAATTTATCAGTATCGCCATTTTTAGGGTTCCGTAGCCGAATGGCAAAAACGGAACCCTTATAGTTTCGTCATGTCTGTCTGTGTGTCTGTCCGTCCGTCCGTATGTCACAGCCATTTTATTCTGAAACTTTTAAGTCTATACGTGTGAAACTTGGTATGTAGGTGTATACTGTGAACTGCTTCCCGATTTTAAGAAAAAAATTAAAATATATTTAAAATAAAGAGGGCTCCTCATACATGGAACTAAAACTGAAAATATTATTTCATTAAACCTATGCATATGTGGTATTTATAGACAGGTCTTTAAAAATGACATTGTGGTTTCTAAAACCACTTTTTCATAAAGTTAATCGTTTAAAAGATATACGCTTCCATAGTGGTAAAATGTGTGTCCCCCTCCTCTGACTTCTATAATAATAGAGTGAAAAATCTAAAAAAAAAATATGTTTGTAGATCTTAATGTAAACTTTCAACCAAAATTGGTTTGAACGAGATCGGGTCAGCATTTTTTGAGATACTGTATATTTTCTAAAACCGCAAATATAACTTTGTAATTCATACAAACACTATGAAAAAACAAATTTAATTGGCGTAGTTGTAAAAAATGTAAATAAGCTAGTTTTAAGAAATTTGTAAGGTTTATTTTTTGTCAAATAAATATACATATTATATTATTATAGCTACTACGGAACCCTTCATGGGCGAGTCTGACTAGCACTTGGCCAATTTTTTTTATTCTTTGAAGCGACGTTTTTCAGTTTTAACAAATTAGTGACGGCGGCTTATAATTATTACTATTATGAACCTGTGCTGTACCACTGCAGAGCAAAGGCATCCTTCGCAATCTAATGCTATTAGTCAGCCAGTTCTCTAGGACGGAGTCCAGCTCATCCCACCATCTCCTTCAATAGAATGCTTGAACAGTAACAAATTGGCTCTTAAAGGAAACACAAGCTGCCATTCATTATCAACTGTGTTGAACCTGACTTCGTAACAAGATTATGTTGTTATCAGCAGTAATATAACAAAGACTAACTCGCTCACTTCAGCGACCAATTACTGGGTAATATCGAGTGACATTCTGAGCTTATCTACGTGTGGATATTGACTGCCTGAGTGCCTCGTTGGTTTAGTGGTTGCAAGCGCGACTCCTGAGCATGAGGTCTTGGGTTGGATTCCCAGGTCGGGCAAAAAGTGCTATTGAGTTTTCCTGAAGGAAATTTCTCAGTAATAGCCCGGAGTTTGGAAGTTGGCGGTGTGAGGCCGCCGTGCCTTGGAAAACATGGTAAGCCGTTCGTCCTGAAAGTCGTTACGTAGTAAGAAGCCAGAGATTTTTTATTATTACCCAGTTACTGGGTCGTGGGGATCAGATTCGCAGTTGCTCCATGTAAAACACGAACACTTAGCTGAAAAAGCTAAGCAGATAATGATAATGTACGTGTCTGAATTTTTTCTCTATATTCCAACTAGCTGTGCCCGCGACTTCGTGCGCGCGGAATAGTTACTTTCGGAAGCATTTTTAATTTCTTCTTTCTTTCTTTTTAAAATAAAACTCATACATAATTTGAATGTCGTATTTATTAATATCTAATCAAAAGCCTAAAAAATAAGTTTCAAGCTTCTAGCTTTAAAAATGACGTAATTTTCATACAAACTTTCATCCCCTATTTCAACCCCTTACAGCCCTTTTTTCGCAATAAAAAGTAGCTTATGTCCTTTCTCAGGCTCTAGACTACGTCTGTATCAAATTTCATCAAAATCGATTCAGTAGTTTAGGCGTGATTGCGTAACACACAGACAGACAGAGTTACTTTCGCATTTGTAATATTAGTAAGGATTAGGTACTTCATTCGCGTGTCAGTCGAAAATTATTCCACAGACTTTATAAGTATGAGCTAAGTGTGAAGATTTTGCCAACCCAAACAGAGCCCGTGTGGTGGTTTTACGGCCCATTGCCCATAGATAGGGCTGCCATCACCAAAACTGCCGGCCCCAAACAACGATTTCATAAACTCCGGACGTTTGTGTAAAATCGCAATTTTTCCCCAGACACCGTAGAAATATACATTTTTGTACTTGAAACTAACTAATAAAGATGTTTAATAATGATTTTTATTTACTGGTGACATTGTAGACAGAAGTTTATTAATAATAAGCTTTCTTTTTAATTAATCAACGTAACAAAAACAATAAGATTAAATACAGAGATCGTGCTTTTTTGTGCCGGTATGACTAATATGGTTTTACCCGGACGCTTATAAGGAAATCTTCCGGACGCCCCCAGACGCAGTCCAAACTAGGACAAATCCGGAGGAACCCGGACGTATGGCCGTGGGATCAGTGGGATCGTTATAAACTGTTATTTTTTAGAGAGAGAACATTACTAACAATCTTGTTAACCCCTACAACTAAACTAAATATGCTTGTGTCTAGAGTGGGTCCACGACGATAGTGTTATGGGTGGAGCTCGAACCTGCGGCCTCTCGATCACAAAGCCGTACACTACGTAATAGCTACGGGATACGATTAACATTCGCACAGTTTTAATGTCGAGGCTAAGCAGCGCTTACCGAGTACTTCAGAGAGTATGTTACCCCGTTGGGCGGCTGCGGCTGCAATTTGTACAGTTTGACAGGCGTTACGGGAATCTAGGAAATTTGATTAGAGTTATGATATAGATAATTGCCCACTGCCGAAGTTTATACTCGCTCCTCACAGGCATTTACTGATAAACCGCTCCGCTCTTTTGCCAAGTAGGCAGTAGGTACTTGGTTGGTTTACATAGGTACATGTTCTAGACGTTAAAACTAGGGCAAAATGTTGTCCGAGACGTGACCAATCATTTTCTCCCCATTATTATCGCCCTACATCACGAATCGCAGTTACACGAACGTGTTATTCATGAAACGTTGTAAAATGCAAGTAGGACTTTCCATAAAAATCATCTGTAGAAATTTCAGATCAGAAGTACCTACTAAGTTTTTCCGGTTGGCTCAATGCAGGACACATATTTTCTTCACTTCATAATCTTCCACTCAGCCCAATAATCGTATCTTAGGTCTTTTTCTAAAACAAATAATCTATAAATAATGTAAATCTAGGCAGCAATATTCATAAGTCTTATATCATAATAAATTAGCTTCTGCCCGCGACTTTGGTCGGGTTTGAGGTTTTTCCGCGTTTAGTCCGATCCTTTGGGAATTCGGGTTAAAAAAATCCAGGATGTCAATTATCTACTTACCCATTAAGATCCGTTCGGTAGTTTTTGCGTTAAAAAGTAACAAAAATCCATACGTCTGTATAGATGCCATCGTCACAAACTTTCGCATTTATAATATAATAATAATATAAACTTTATTTCAGACCTTGATCACAGTATAAAAATAGATCCATAGTTACAGGTACAAATTTACACATAATAAAACACTTCACTCATCAAAACAGACAACAAAACATACCTACCTAAGACACAAAAGGAACATAAAACAAATAAATATAAAAACTAATAATCAGTATGCAGGCGTATCCAGTGGCTCAGCATTGGAGCGTCCCACGGTGGGCTGAAAATCGGCTTTCATAGACTTAGGCATTTTATTTTGCAAGTGCGAGTTTTTTTGCCGGATATCACTTCTATTAGTTACAACAATATACAAAAATGACACCAGAATTGATTCTGCACAGAAACGAAGGAATTATAATTTTTTTACGAAAATTTTGTATGGAGCTAGTATGAAAAATCGAAATATCTCTAAAACGGCAGCGATAACCGTAATATCCTTATAGGGGGTTATAGTACTAATTATTTATGATTTTTTGACATACGTTACATAATGGTTGTAGATGCCTTTTTTTTTTTAAAAATCGTCAAAATATTTTTATTTATTTTTACATATTTAAACGTTCCTTTTAGTGTTTAAGTTGAAGAATTCAGAGCTTTAACAACTCTTATCATAAAATAGCATCACCCCTATAGACCTGAAGGACTAGACAGAGGTGTGTAGTGTCTTGTTGATCTTGTAAGATTTCCAACAATACCAAATAGTTGAATATCAGTGTCAAAGTGCCCATGCTGTCGCTTCTTTTTGAAAGATAGGGGAATGAAATTGTTAATTGATCATACCCTAAAAGTATGATTACAACATAACCGGACACATAATAATAATAATATCCTTATAGGGGATTATAGTACTAACATTATTTATTTTAACATATGAAACTGTTCAAAACGATCCATGAACTGTGTCAAAGTTAAGAACATCGTTAGGAAGCATGCTTTTTCCCCAAATATTAAGAATATGTGAAAAAAAAAAGACTGTATATAAACTTTTTATTGATAGGTAATTTAAATAAAACAGAAGTAACAAAAATAATATCTAATAAATTCAATTATACAAAATACATATTTGAAACTATAATTTATGAAATTATTAACTAAACATATTGGTACAATAAACTAACATAAATAACAAAAGAACATAAAGAAAAATAATTAAATTTTACAAATTTTCTTTACAACTTTCGTTGTCGGACTCCAATTCCGAGTCAGAATCCAGATCGGATATACCTACAAACTCGAACTCAGTTTCCGGAAACTGTATTAGGTCGAGAGTTTCAGCAAAAAAGGTTGTCTTCCTTTTGGCATCTAACTTCGGCCTTTGTGCACTTAGAAAAGGATCCGAAGAAACAACAAGCATATTTAGGATATCTTGATTAGAATCTTGCCTGCTTCTTTTCCGCGAATGATGTTCCCGGAACCTCCTAAAATCTTTGTTTCGAGACTCTGAGGCTACTTCCGAGAGAGTCCCAATCGGGACAATATAATTTTTTTCGATTATGTCAGCTCCGTGTATTAATAGTTTATGTACGGTTGATGACATGTAGTACCAGTCGTATAATTCCACGTACTTTTCTGCTGTTTTGCGAGCAAAATCTTTAAATTTGATGACATCGATCTTCTCACCAGATGTTATTGCTTGCAAAATAACAGCAAATCTTTTTATCAGGTTTTGATCCAACCCAGTAATAGCTGCAGTTTTATTGGGAAACTCGAAAAACTTCCTTGCGGTATTCCCGTCATTGGTAGTTCCCGAGCCTTGTTTTACTATATCAATTAACAGATTGAGCTCCTCTTTAAATTTATTTTGAATGTTTTTTTTTCTGTTTTGTAACATATCTTTATGCTCATTACTTCTTGCTGCCCACTGTTTGAAGTCAAGTCTGTACGCAATGTGTAACAGATATTCCATGCAATTTATACGGGCATGTAGGGATGATAGGCCAAATTCATATATGTCAGAACACACAGTTTTTGATGTTACAGCATCTAAGTGGTTCATTTCTGTTGGTTTTGCTAAGCACAGGTAGCATGATGCATTTGATCTAGCTTCAGAAAGGTACGTGCAGACTTTTGCGTCGATCATTGTCATCATTAGTTTATGAGTCACCCTGTTACTATTAATGCACTCTGTGGGGTTAAGGGCCTCAATTTCCTCATCCATTTTTCTTTTGTTATCAATGACAACTGCATGGCTTTCTTTTACAAAAGTGAACTGAACCGGACGACAATAAAAAGTTGAGCATGGTTTCGGGTTTGTCCATATAGTATTATCTCCATCTGTCAGTTTCAGTGGCACCAAGGAGGTCATGAAAATGCTTGAATCATCATGCTCGCCGTCCATTTTCTGCTTGTATCGGCTTTGATTGGAAGCACCATCAAATCCCCACTTCGATATCAGCTTTAACTGCTTATTTTCCACATTATCAGAAAGACTTTGAAGAATCCGCTTCACCGTGATGTCAAGTAAAGCTTGAAGTGTAATTCTAGCTGATGAATCCGTAACTGATACTGATTGATTAGGAGGGTAGCATGCAAGCTTAGTTTGTTGCAGTTTATAGTAGGATGGGTAAATATCCTTAGCACCTTCCCGAATGGCAGTCTCTCGCAACGTAATATATTGCCACTTTGAAAGCTTAAGTGAAAGAAGCAATCCAAGTGCTTTCTCTGGTGTAAATATTACTGTTTTCTTAATGCTTTCCTTGATTTTAACGGCAGCTTCTGGATTTTTGATCATATAATTGATTACAGATGCGATATCTTCATAACCTTCTTCTTTTAAACGTGCTGCAGCTGCATATGCCAATTCACAGGAATCCTCGCCTATGTGCTCACTATATCTTCTCTTTTTCTGTTTGCTTCCCAGATCTTTGAATGGTTTTCGGGACCTTTTTGTCATTGTTCCAACAGTCGATGATGTCGAAGGTTCTGGAGAGACTGAGCGTGCTCTTGGTATCTCATCAACAGTTGGTTCTTGATTTATTAAAGTTTGCACGCAACTCGGCCAATCAATATTTGCTTGCAACCACTCTCCGTACGTATTTCTAAACTTATCAAAGAATCGTTTAGATTTCTGCCACCTGTTTAAAGCAGCTCGCGTGAATCTCCGGCAAAATTCTTTGAGAGTTACTTGATCTTCGGCAGAAAGGCAATCGCCTATGCGGGACACAATTGCACTAAACAATACTTCATGATTAAATGAAGGACACTCACTTTTTAGAAGAACAAACAAATCTAAGTTGGTGATTAAACTTTCCATTCTAAGATTTTGTAGTCGCAAAGCAAATAGTTTTAGTGTTAGCAGTTACACGGTTGTGAACAATCTAAATTATGGAACAAAATTATAGCCCTTTTATTGTATAAAGTCAATAATTAGTTAACTACCCTCATTAAAGTTATAAAAGATATGATAATAAAAATTTATAATCGTCAAAAACATTTCGTAGAACTCATAGTAGAACTAATCAACATTAGCAAATCACATTAACTCACTAATTATAAAAAGGTGAATGCAGTTCTTAGTTGGTATTGTTGCGAGATATTTCAAATCATTTAATCACTTAATAGGCTCATTAGAATCAGAAGACTACAACCATCATTCTAATTACTTAATTACTTGTCATCAGACTCATTAGATGACTACACAATATGTTATTTTGTATTTTGAACGTATGCAAGGTTTTAAAATTCCTTTTGTGTCGATATTATTATGTGTCCGGTTATGTTGTAATCATACTTTTAGGGTATGATCAATTAACAATTTCATTCCCCTATCTTTCTAAAAGAAGCGACAGCATGGGCACTTTGACACTGATATTCAACTATTTGGTATTGTTGGAAATCTTACAAGATCAACAAGATACTACACACCTCTGTCTAGTCCTTCAGGTCTATAGGGGTGATGCTATTTTATGTTAAGAGTTGTTAAAGCTCTGAATTCTGAAACTTAAACACTAAAAGGAACGTTTAATATGTAAAAATAAATAAAAATATTTTGACGATTTAAAAAAAAAAGGCATCTACAACCATTATGTAACGTATGTCAAAAAATCATAAATAATTAGTACTAAAACCTCCTATAAGGATATTACGGTTATCGCTGCCGTTTCAGAGATATTTCGATTTTTCATACTAGCTCCATACAAAATTTTCGTAAAAAAATTATAATTCCTTCGTTTTTGTGCAGAATCAATTCTGGTGTCATTTTTGTATATTGTTATAACAAATAGAAGTGATATCCGGCACAAAAACTGGCACTTGCAAAATAAAATGCCTAAGTCTATGAAAGCCGTTTTTCAGCCCACCGTGCGTCCCACCTGTCTGCAAACACTTTTATAATGCTATTTTTACTGGACCTAACACGATTCAGCAGCGATACACATTGCTTCCGTATAAGAGCATGAAACCCATCGGTATGCATTTCTGTGAACATGTTCGAAGCACTACAAAATCGTGGTAGTCCCATAAGCATCCTAAAATTATTTATATTAGTAAAAATTGTTTAGTTCGTGACTTTGTTCGCTTGGAAACTTCCAGACTATAATCCATGTCTACACTAAACTTTTTAAACATCCATGCAGACATTTGGTCTTTCGCATTCGTAATATTTTTTATCAACGTACTTAGTAGTATAAATACAAGCACTTCATCACGAATACTTGCATTTATAACTAGCTGTCAACAGTGATCAAAATAAACGAATTTTTCGTCGCGAAATGCAGCGTCGGCCTTGACGCGTCGTTTCTAAGTGGGCGACGATTAGTCGTTAAGCTGCCAACAGACTAGACGACTAATCGCAGCGACAAAAACATGTCGAGTGATGACTTTATGGTTTACTCAAGTGGTAGGTTAAGTGGCAACGTAAATATGTAGGAACAGCTCTAGAGATTATTTCCCAAAACAAAACAGAATTTTTTTCTTTGGATAGGAGCTCGCGTTTGGCCGCCATGTCACTTGATGGTAAGCGATGATGTGGTCGAAGATGAAGCACGCTTACCTAGAACTAACCAATTTTAATATTGTCTTAAGACAATATTAAAATTGGTTAGTTCTAGGTTTTAAAGACCCGCAGGTTATAGCTATCAGTTTTCTGTACGCAGAATGTGCGTATGTATTCTCAAAACGTTTTATGCGAGTGTGTGTGATGTCCACCTTGTAACGATAGCGCATCACCATTCGTGTTATTGTTAGATGATGGAACGAGCTCAGTATAATTGGATTGTGTAATTCCACCGCACACAACTACTTACTAGAAATTTTTGTTATTCAAAAGTGTCTACAGGACTGTTTTGACCTAAATTACTAAATACAAATACGATATAAGTACACAAAAAGTTCTTTCCCCTACGAGTACAAGGTCTGACCGTCTGACCCATAAATTAGAGCATCAACAAAAACGTAACATCGCTGCGACAGATGTTGCGTTGTTTACGCAAACGTTTTTTGTCGTCAAATGCAGCGCCGGCGCCGGCCTTGAACACTTCTAAGTGGGTGGCGATGAGCTTACAAACACAACAAGTGGTTCCGACAGATGGTAAACACTTACAAAAACTGATTTTTTTTGTTCATTTCTTTATAAATAAACTAGCTTTTGCCCGCGACTTCGTTCGCGTAGGAGGGTTTTCCGGCATCAATCCCGATCCCGTGGGAATTCTGAGATAAAGAGTAGCCTATGCTAAGTAGCCTATTCTTCTTTGGGGTCGCTGCGTTGAAATTGATCAAGCATTTATAATGCAAAAAAAGTATTTAAGAGCGACCATATTTGGGTTAAAACAAATAGTCTTGTCGCCCTTTCTTTAGAAAATATAGGAATACCATTTTTAAAATTTAAACGTAGTTTGACGGATTTATTAATTGACAAATGTTTTTATAGCGCACTTGAGTTCTTAGATTATAAGTGTTGTAAATGTATTTTAGATTTTAGTTGGTGCATGCAGTTTTTTTCCTGTGTTCGGTATATTATTTTAGGATATTATTGTGACATATTGTATGACATTTTTGTCACATATGACATTTGTAATTATTTCTAAACATTTCATTAATTAATATTTCATGACATTTTTGTAACATTTGAAATAATTTGTGAACATGTTATGAATATAAGTATATTATTAATTAATTAATTTGTATGAAAGCAAGCATGTGTCATGTCATTTGTACACCATTTTTGCACGCCGATATTACAGGCAAAATAAGAGATTCTCTGATAATTCTGTAAGACCTTTCTGTACCTTATTTGAGCAAACAAATAATTTTGAATTTGAGTATATGTTATTCCAGGATGTCAACTATCTACTTACCAAATTTCTTTCTGCTCAGTTCAGTAGTTTTTGCGTGAAAGAGCAATAAACATACATACCTACATCTTCACAAACTTTCGCATTTATAATATTATTAAGTAGGATCGTCTGATTAGCCCTTGAGGCGATTTTATTACAACTTCTGATATAAAAATAGCTTAGTAATTTGAACAGCTTTTGGATAAAACAGATACTGTTGTTTATTTGTATAGTCAGTAACGTAGATGATAGATATATTGGCTGTATTTTAAAACTCCGTATCTACCAGGGTGTGGAAATGATGTTATACGTGCGCGTGTTTCACGGTGCGTTCATTTTTGTTTCTGTTTTGGTGGGTGATTTTGGGCAGCGTTATTTAAAAGCAGTGTGTATGCTCTTTTAGCAATTAGCCGCGCGTGTGAATGGCGCAAATATTTTCGTCCTGCCTCTCTGAGTGGTGAGTGTGACCTATAATTACTGAGGGTTGTCGCGACAGACTATAAAATTCACGACGATATTGCAGTACTTCGAAAAAAAATTCTCTTGGCTTGAATACCCCCTCGAGTTATAGCTATCAGGACACACAGACACCCAGCGGGGAATTCGACAAATTCGCTGCAAACACTATGAAAGTATTCCCAAAACGTTTTGTGCGTGTGGGTGAAATGTCTAACATACAACTATAACCCTATAACGTTCTGCTGATATACAGACCGAACGTAAAAGGACTCTGTATGTGAGAAAACGGACACGTAATCCACCACATCTGCCCGGTACGGGTTGGTCTTCTTCTTCTTTTTCGTTTCGCTCTTGGCAGAGCGGTCGTGGTCACGTAGAGGCGTCCGTGTCGGTGTTAGGAGCGGACACAGCTCTCCACACGATCTCCCGCCATCTCCTTCTATTGGCTGATTGGTGCCGTCAGATACGCGGCCTCCTAATGCATCTATATACCAGAGCTATATACAGGTCTTTAAAAATTACATGGAGGTTTCAAAAACTACTTTTACATAAATAAAAATAAAAATATATACGCTTCCAAAGTGATCAAATGTGTCCACCCCCTCCCTCTAACTTCTATAATAAAGGAGGGAAAAATTAAAAAAAATATGCTGTAGATTTTAATGTAAACTTTCAACCAAGATTAGTTTGAACGAGATCGGGTCAGCAGTTTTTGAGATACAGCATATTTTCTAAAACATCAAATATAACTTTGTAATTCATACAAACACTATGAAAAACAAAGTTATTTGGCGTAGTTACTACGGAACCCTTCATGGGCGAGTCTGACTCGCACTTGGCAATTTTTTTTATTAAATTACCAAATGTATTTATATTTTATATAAAGCGACTACCGATCTGACTTCCACAGCCCGTTAACAAATAGACACAGTTATTTCCGCATATATAATATTAGTGAGGATTAAATCAGGATTTGGTCTTGGTATTCATAATTATGATTCAAGGTGACAACCCTACCGAGTTCACGCCGCCATGATGCGTGAGTCACCGACACAAATACGTGATAACAACGCGTCCTTATGATTGACTGCATTTTAGTTTCGTTTTAATCTTCATTTTCAACCGACGACAAAAAGAGGAGGTTATCAATTCGACGCGTATATTTGTTTTTTTTTTTTTTTTTTTTTTTTAATGTATGATCATCGATTACTCGAAGACGGCTGAACCGATTTGGAAAATTCTTTTTTTGATTGAAAGGGTATACTTCGATATTGGTCCCATTTTCATAAACGTCAGGATCTGATGATGGGATCCTGGAGAAATCGAGGGAACTCTTCAAATATTATAGGCACACCTATGACGTTTTGGGTATTTATTATAGTAACTTGTGTAGTTGCTCTCAAAAAGTACCATTTGAGGAAATGGAACTGATGATGAAGACCACTGATGGCCGCCGAAACTACTCAATAATAAGTATTGAGTGGATTACGATTCGATTACTTGAATATGGATGTTAAGCACTTTATGCTCGTCACAATGCATATGGTGATGTAGAGCTGATGGTGAGGTACCAGGAGAACTCCTCAACAATTAACGGCCCAGCATTGGGAAAAGCAATGTTTTGTAAAAGGTTATAAGTAGTTGACATTTAGGCTCTTGTAACTAGGTAAATTAAAAATAGACCAACTAAAAAGAGTGAAATAAAAACTTTTTAACAAAAAATTAAACCGAGTCCCAAAAAACACTGCAAAGTGAAAAATACTTTAATTTCGGAAGTTGGTGCCAAAAACGAAAATACAAAACTAAAGACACCGACTACCGAAATTAAAGTTATTTTTCACTTTGCAGTGTTTTTTGGGAGTCGGTTTAATTTTATATGCTGGGAATGTTAAGTATCGCTTCTAGGGTTTTTATTTAAATCTGGACCTTAGGCATAATATGTAGTGGATCATTATCAACACTGCACTAGAAACGGTGTAGGAAAACATTGTGAAAAAACCATATACCATGTCATAGCCATAGCCATATATTTTTTGGGGGATGGGAAAATCTTCGAATGACTTCTCCCGTTCTGGTTGGAGCGGAAGGGAGTGTCAGACTTTACTGACTACAAACCCACCCCCTTCCTTAAATTATATTCCTTTAATTCAAATTCATTGAAAAATCATGTGAATCGTTGAGCCTCTTTGTTAAGCTACTCGTTATCTGACAAATGCTTGCACTGTCTGGACAGGCCCACTCAAATATGCACGTATCTTTCCTCAAAGATCGCCTCAGACATTAACCTAGAAGGTACTCATAATTGTATTTGACCAGTACGGATTGTATGGATTTATAAAGAAACTTGGCCTCTGAGTTTATTTCGGTGTTTCTTTTTACGGTAGTCCGTTAGGAAACACCGGCCCCATTAGGTTTAGATTTACTGAAAAAAAAAAGAAGTGTTATTTAAAAACTATTTTGTAAAATAAAGATCATATTTTAAGACTAAAACATCACATTCATAATTCAAACGAAGTAGAGGGACTACTTCCACAAATAAATACTCTTTGATAGCAAGACTAGAGCCATTAAAAAGATGATCTATCGTTAACGAAACTTCTTATAAACAGTGTTAATTGATCACACTGCTATTAATTATAAAGTAAACTTAAGAAGTGTATGGTTTATAATTATCTGTGGCACGGGCTATTTATACTGGTTATGTACTTACCTATTAAGGTTAGTTCACACCGAGACCGCCACACTACCATAAAATAACATCCAATACAACATAATATCAAACTTATTCAACGTATTTCAAAAAGAGAACTAAAATACTTTTAACGGAATTTAAATTTGGAATCACTCTCTTATTGAAGCATGTAGGTAACAAATAAAATAATTTGTTTTATCGCTGCTCCAGACGTGATTTAAAATTCGAATGAGCATATTCGAATTTTAAATCACTTCTATCGGTTTTTTGATTAAAATGTTTTACAAAATGTGTTACATTTACGTAGTTAATAAAATTGGATATTGTATCGCTATTTATGAAAATGCTCGGAGCGTCGCGCGTCGCTTCGCATCAGCCTCGATGTGAGCTAACCCTCGCACGTGACTCTGTGAGTCATCAACCTGATATTATCCTCAATGAATGTGTAGTCTATGACGTCAGCTAAAAACATCTAACAAACATACGGATCGATCGTAAAAATATATAAACGCTTCTCGATAGTGATTGCTTTTGTCAAGGTAACTAACGTTTCAAAACCGAATCATGGTCTAACCTGTATGTTGCATGGAATACAGTGTAACCTTAATAAAACGAACCTTAGTACAAAGATTTCCTCAGTTTAACGAATTCAATTCTTTTCAGAAATGGGTTGCGTGCAAACACAGCACAATATTAATTTTGTGTGAATACACGGACGGAAAGATCAACCCGTGTGTGTGGCTGTTATTATTTCCACTACAATTCACAAGCTCCTCAAAGGCCATCGGCAAGCCTAATAACCATAAACTAAGCAATATTGGGAATCAGGTGTGTTAAAATTATTGGTGTGCAAAAGAGAATATTCCATCTATTTCTTTGTATCACAATTTACGAGCGAAAGCTATGAATATTTCAACTTCACTTCCATATACCGAGGGGAACCGAACGGATAACTCGAAACTAATTACAGGCAAATTAAAAGTTTTAACTCCTTTTAACAAGCTTCGAGGAAAATTCTACTCTGATCCTAATAGGGCTTAAACGTAGTGTTACTAGTCCAATCAGATGAGCACAGAGACATAATTCCCGAGTCGGCTATTCAGATTAACCGGCTTATTGGCTTAATCAAATATATGGCTGTTATGAGGACCTCGTGGCTAAATGATTCCAAATTAGTTTAAAACAATATTTCTTCAAAGTTAAGCGACGCATGCCGAGGCCGGTCTTAAGATGTTAACATAGCGACATAAGGGCCGTTAAAGGAACAGGTTTTTAGTCAGTAGAAGTCTGACATTCCCTGACAGTCATTTGATGATTTTGCCAGTGAAACAAAAAGATGACGATGAGAGGGGTGTCTCAAAGATATACTGCTGGTAGACTGTTTTATGTGCCTTTATGAATACAGGTTCATATTTAAACTATTAAGTTACCTCCGATAACGCAATCACCCTGCTCCAAGAGAGCCGTAGAAAAACCAGCACAGTACCTACATAAAAAAAAAACCGATTGTCCTTCCGTCCTCGCCGCCGAGGCCCACCGGGACGTCCCCGTAATAGTCCACCCCGACTCTTGCCAGAGCCAGCCCGCGACGCCGAGCCAGTAGCTTTAACTTCCGTTATTAATAATAATAATGATATGATCCAGCCTGTCCCTAGCTGCCGTCCCCCTGCGACGCCCTAAGCCGAGGTCCGTACCCCACAGGGGGTGCCCTTAGCGTGTAGTCGTCTAGCTTGTAAGTTTTATATTAAGCAATGGCTGGAGGCTTTAATTAATCAAGGCAACCACAGGCAAGCCAGGTTAAGCAGCCGACAACCTCAGAGGTTGACCTGCGAGATGCCACACAAAAAAACCATACCTTCTCTGGGGGCACGGCAGTGCCCCCGCCAAGTCGAGCAAAAAAGCGGCACGGCCGTACCATTCTTTTCTCGAAGCAATTCAGGCCATTTTCGACCCCCTATAACTACGTTGTGGATAAAACTAGAAGCCTGAATTTTCAGTAACCAAACAGGCATTGTATAAACACGGTATATTTCAAATTTCATTCAATTTGAACCACTAGTTTAAGAATTATAACGAGTCAAAGTTCCTTAATTTTGTAAATTTTGTCACTCACTGACTGACCGATCATCAAAAGTCTAAAGCACTTCTAGCAGACATAGAAGCTTCAAATTTAGAATACAATTAGTGTTTAGTATATGAATCAAGGAAAAACTATAATATTTTTCAATTTCGTTCCAGTTTTCTAGATACATCAACTGCATAAATAACTTTGTAATCCCATATAAATATATAGGATTACAAAGTGACATTTGCAGTTAATTAATCAGTGTACCTGTATAATATAATGAAATAATAGATGTAGATGGGTACTTTTTTTTTTTTCTTGGTGAACAATATCATCGAATGACTTCTTCCGCTCGGGTGTATCAGAATTCTACTGACTAAAAACCCACCCTGTTCCTTCGGAAACCCTAAAGTTCCGGGGCCGCGATATCTCGATGGATCTTTCCTGCAAACCCCGACAGGCAATGGCCCTGTGAGGCCCCGTCACTGGTATTAGCAACTTTTTGAGGCGCGCGTGGAACATAATGCGCCGCCGACCCGGGCCTGGTCCTTACCGGACGGTGAGCGACCCCTGCTCGCCATCCGCAGGCCAGCGCCTACGGTGGCCCGAAATCGACTCGCGATCGACGACGCCCGGGGCGTCTCCCCCGGCGGCTGCGGCGCGAGGAAGAGAGTTGCCTCTCCATCGCACGTTAGGCCTCCTCCATCGCTAGCATGACTGCTTCGCAGCAGGAGGTGACTGCTTCCCATTCCCTCTCGCTTCGCACCATGGTCTAAACCAGAGCAGGGCGCGAGATGTCGCCGCCGCCGATCGCCTCTATGAGGATACGACGGTGCTCCACCCATGCAGGGCACACCTCGACCATATGCTCCACCATGTCTTCCAGTGATAGGTACCTAGATATAATAATTATGCTCAAAGGTAACTTGTTAAATGGTCAACGGAATAAAAAGGCAAGAAGTATTAAGAGTATTGGGGAGTATTAAGTAGAGTAAATTGCCCGAAATTGCATAATTACTTACTTATGGATTAACTTTAACCGAGAAGTTTGACGAGTGCGGCATTAATTATTACTAACTAATGCAAAAGACGTACGTGCGTATTCATATGTGCGTATCAAAGCCTCCGAAAAAAACCCATAGAGACAGGGAGTGGGCTTTGAAAAAAACTTTAGCTGAAGTTCAAGAAGTAGTACCGGAAATAAAAAAAAGGAAGGCTACCTACAAAAATAAGAAAGCTCATAAGACAGAGAGAGGGCTTTAAGAAAACTCGTTGTTGGTATACAAGCAATGATATTATAAGTAAAAAGGTGCCTTTGTGTGTGCACCTTTTTACTTATAATATCATTGTATACAAGAAGTAGAAGGTACCGGAAAGGAAAAAAGTAGGACTTTCTACAAAAAGCAACGAGATCCCATAAAAAACAATACTTGTCAAAAACCCAAGTCTCGCAACTTAGTTGTTCTACCGTAAAAAGTTGTGTGATCCATGTAATACCAAGTCGGTTATTAATTTATTCAGTCCCTACTTAAGGGATCTTCTGTCTTAAGTTGTTACGTAATTATCTAACCTAACGACATCTTATAGTGACCATATCAATATTAAAAATCCTTACCGTTTTAAATAAATAGATTGACTTGGCAATCGCATGAAAACATAATATATCTCACAAGTAATACATATATAAATTAAATTAAGTTTTAAATAAATAGATTGACTTGGCAATCGCAATTATCAATTTAATTTATATATGTATTACTTGTGAGATATATTATGTTTTCATGCGATGGCCGAGTCAATCTATTTATTTAAAACGGTAAAGATTTTTAATATTGATATGGTCACTATAAGATGTCGTTAGGTTAGATAATTACGTAACAACTTAAGACAGAAGGTCCCTTAAGTAGGGACTGAATAAATTAATAACCGACTTGGTATTACATGGATCACACAACTTTTTACGGTAGAACAAGTAAGTTGCGAGACTTGGGTTTTTGACAAGTATTGTTTTTTATGGGATACACATAACCGTAACAAACGAGCGCACAAATAAGAACGTGATCGTGTCTATTTTGCGGCTTCCTAATCTATACTACTGAAATATACCTATGTAGGATGAATCATGCTAGACCGTGGTGGGATCGAGCCGTATCCCAGACGAGGCACGGATTTAAAACTGCACGACCTTCTCTTTGATCGTTCCCTCATTACTAAGGATCGTAATCACTGGCTTCTATTGCTTTGATAATGGTCCTCCAACAGTCCCTAGTCATCGCCGCCCTCACCGCCAGGTGTTTTTTTTTTGAGGCTGGTGCATCCTTTACTTGGTCAGACCATCTGTTTGGCGATCTACTTCGGGCTCTCCTCCCTTCTACTCCGCCAACAAGGACCAGTTTCTTCAGGCTGTCGTCACCTCTCCGCATTATGTGGCCAAATATGAAAGAATGCAACGTAGACAGATGGTAGATTGGCGGGTTTTTACGTGGAGTTGAGACAGAATAGATATATTTGTGCGTTTAGCTGTCCAGGGTATCCTAAGCATTTGCCTCCAGCACCACATCTCGAGTGTTCTATTATTTGCCTCGTATGGTCTATTAGACTTTCAAACGGGTTATTTACCATGACGCGTATTTATTGTTTCGAGTATGCGATATTTGGGCTCTGTTGCTATTTAAAAGCTTGATTCACGACCATTTCATATAATGCCGTTCGTGGTGCTACACGGTGCGTCAGGGTGCTGCTGATCTTCGTACCAGGACTCTTATTTTTCGTACCGGGGTTGTGGACATGTTCTAGCTAGATACCGCGGCCCCGGAACGCAAAGGTATCTGAAGGGACAGGGTGAGTTTTTAGTGAGTAGAAGTCTTACACTCTTTCTCGCTCCGCCCAGAGCGATATAATACATAAAAACTTTTTAACAAAAAATTAAACCGACTCCCAAAAAACACTGCAAAGTGAAAAATAACTTTAATTTCGGTAGTCGGTGTCTTTAGTTTTGTTTTTACGTTTTTGGCACCGACTTCCGAAATTAAAGTTATTTTTCACTTTGCAGTGTTTTTTGGGAGTCGGTTTAATTTTTTGTTAAAAAGTTTTTATTTCACTCTTTTTAGTTGAATGATTTTTAATTTACCTAGTTACAAGAGCCTAAATGTCAACTACTTATAACCTTTTACAAAATATTGCTTTTCCCAATGCTGGGCCGTTAATTGTTGAGGAGTTCTCCTGGTACTTCACCATCAGCTCTACATCACCATATGCATTGTGAAGAGCATAAAGTGCTTAACATCCATATTCAAGTAATCGAATCGCAATCCACTCAATACAATTATTGAGTAGTTTCGGCGGCCATCTGTGGTCTTCATCATCAGTTCCACTTCCCCAAATGGTACTTTTTGAGAGCAACTGCACAAGTTACTATAAGAAATACCCAAAACGCTATAGGTGTACCTATAATATTTGAAGAGTTCCCTCGATTTCTCCAGGATCCCATCATCAGATCCTGACTTTGGTGATAATGGGACCAATTTCGAAGTATACCCATTCGAACAAAAAAGAATTTTCCAAATCGGTTCAGCCGTCTTCGAGTACTCGATGATCATACAAAAATATATATACGCGTCGTATTGATAACCTCCTCTTTTTGTCGTCGGTTGAAAATACAAGATACATTTTTCCAGGGATTTTTTCTCTGGAAAAAAGTACTTATCTTTTACTTTATAAGCTAAAAACTTTTAACTTAAAAAACGTTTAAGAGTATAAAGATACAGAAACACTAAAGGTACCTGATCATAAACGAAATTTACAATATTTTTTTGTATTGTTTCCCCAAGATGTTGTTTGGTAATTCTTGAACTCTTCTTTATACACAGAGCACACGATATGATCTCCACTGCTTATACCAACAACGTAAAGTAAAATTATCGCCAATTACCGCGTCACCGTCACTACAAAATGGTTTCTAAACTCGTGACCTGTTTCCACCAAATCGGTTAAACGCTAGTGAAATCGATTTTCAGTGGTCTAAAAAATGAACAGTTTTTGTCCGGTAAAGTATTGTGGTTTTGAACACACAAAAGAGCCTTTTGTCAGTGCGATGGGCACAGTCCATCAAATTTGAATAGACGAGGAAAAATAATTAGAGCAGTATTTGTTTTTGTTGTCATTTAAAATGAGTTATTTAAGAAGAATTCTTTATGTGTGTAGTGGAGGCCGAGAGGCGACAGCGACTTTCAAGCTGTTTGTCGTGGGTTCGAACTCAGGCACGTTACTTTTCATCAGCATCACTACCTACTCTCGTGAAGGAAAATTTCTTAAGGATACCTATGTACCGAAAAATCCGCAGACATGTGACATGTACCAATCCGCACTAGAACCGCGTGGTATATTACAGACCCATTTCTTCTCATTGAGAGGAAGCCTCTGGCCTGGCCGTGCGAACGTTATCCTATATGACTTAGACTGATTGTGTTATTATTCACGCTTCTCAAGTTTATTTTAATATAATACAAAGCTTTTTTGTGAATGAGAGAACACTAGAGTCTACAGTGTTCTCTCATTCACAAAAAGCTTAGAATGGAACATCTCTCTCTTGGAATGGAATGGAATCTCTCATTCCCAAAAATTGTAATTCCATTGTGTTGTATTAATTGTTCTATACTGTCCTCTCACATCTAATTAACCTGTATTATGCATACATTGTAAAAATGATATTTTGATTTGAAAAGAGTAACTGTGGAGTTTCTTGCCGGTTCTTCTCCATAGAAAACTACCGATGATGTTTTGTAAGCGCCCATGTAGGCCTGTGTGAAATAAAAATAAAAGAAAAGAAAAAATAATGTATTTTGTTATCGTTATGTTTGCCGTATGGATAAATCTTCAAGGTTGGCAAAGGTTGATCCGTGGATGTCTGACTATGAAAACATTTTGAGATTCCTTCATACAATTCGTTAGTCCCGGCTGTACTCGTACTAGTACTTCTTTGAAAGTCGTTACGAGAAGATAGAAGATCAAAAAATCTGACACGTCGTGACAAGGGATGTCGTGTTACCCAGTTATTGGGTTATAAACGGTAGGTTAGAATATGTAAAAATATGTAAGATTTTTTTTGAGAGCGATATTTGCACAAATGTAAATAAATTGTGACTCTTTGGGATTACGTTCAGTTCTGATATTGTTACAAAATGCTGTTGATTCTGTCAATTTGCTTCAATTGTTGTGTTTGAACAAAGTGTACCTACGTAATCTTTATTATTGTACGAATCTAACTAGATCAGCCAAATAATCCTTCGCAAAAATATCGTGCTAGTACAGTCGATGATATTTTCATTTGTTCTCTTTTATTTAGTGCGGCTCTTTTTATTTAGCCACGAGCTCCTGCTGAGTAGACTAAATATAAAAAATTGGCCAAGTGCGAGTCAGACTCACCCATGAAGGGTTCCCGGAGTAACTATAATAATATAATATGTATAATTATTTGACGAATAAAAAAAATCCTTAAAAATTTCTTAAAACTAGCTTTTATTTACATTTTTACAACTACGCTAAATAACTTTGTTTTTCATAGTGTTTGTATGAATTACAAAGTTATATTTGCGGTTTTATAAAATATGCTGTATCTCAAAAACTGCTGACCCGATTTCGTTCAAACCAATTTTAGTTGAAAGTTTAAGATCTATAGACATATATTTCTTTTAGATTTTTCACTCCATTATTATAGAAGTTAAAGGGGCGGACACATTTTACCACTTTGGAAGCTTATATCTTTTAAACGATCGACTTTATGAAAAAGTGGTTTTAGAAACCCTTATATCATTTTTAAATACCTGTCTATAGATACCACACATGCATAGGTTTCATGAAAAAAAATATTTTCAGTTCTAGTTTCATGTATGGGGACCCCCTTTATTTTAAATATTATTTAATTTTTTTCTTAAAATCGGAAAGCGGTTCACAGAATACATCTACCTACTAAGTTTCACATGTATAGTCTTAATAGTTTCGGAATAAAATGGCTGTAACATACGAACTGACGGACAGACAGACGGACAGACATATCGAAACTATAAGGGTTCCGTTTTTTGCCATTCGGCTACGGAACCCTAAAATACGGGCAAGTGCAAGTCGGACTCGCACACGAAGGGTTCCGTACCATGTCTATAAAAAGCCCCTGTCTACATAAAAAAAAAATATATATCACATGTTTTGTATGCCCCTCTGAAATATTTATTTTATGATTTTTTTAGTATTAGTTGTTATAGCGGCGACAGTAATACATTATCTGTGAAATTTCAACGGTCTAGCTATCACGGTTCATGAGATACAGCCCGATGACAGACAGACAGATAGCGGAACCTTAGTAATAGGGTCCCGTTTTTACCCTTTGGATACGGAACCCCAAAAATAAATAACTAAACAATTATCTTGAAAGATCGACCGGTGCAAGCCGATAGTAAATCCACAACCTACACCTTGACAATAAATACCTCATTATCGGTATAAAAACACAGTCTTGAATTTTTTGTTAGAAATATTTTCCTTCAAACAGACAAAAAAGGGTTTCTTTCTTCAAAGAAACAGATCATTTCACCTCAAATAGGTTTTTCTTATGCTCATGATTGATGAGCTCCTATTCTTAAAAAAATATGCAACGTGTTACTGAAGAAATGGGAGCCCTGACGTGTAGTTTTTCTGAATAGATTTGGTAAAAACCAAATTAATCTTGTGACATTTTTGTCTTAGAATGTTTGAAAAAAATCACAAAGTCATCGAACACAATTCATAAATATTAAACTAGCTTTTGCCCGTAACTTCATTCGCACGGGAGGGTTCTCCCGCGTAAATTCCGACCCAGTGGGAATTCCGGGATAAAAAGTAGCCTATGTCTTATTCAAGGATATCACTTCTCTAAATTTCATTCAGATCAGTTCAGTAGTTTTTGCGTTAAAGAATAACAAACTATACATCCTTTCTCACAAACTTCATCGATGCTCGAAGCGATGATGTGGTGGAAGATGAAGTAGGTACGCTTACATAGAAGTATCATATTCTCTAATGACTATAGACTCCCAGATTTTAGCTATCAGGAAACACAGACTCCGTCAGGGAATTCCACTCCTTGCACAGTGAGGCTGAGGGGAGAACTCTCCAGGAATGTGCCATAACAGGCGTTTTACAGAGGGGGTCCTGATTGGTATTTTTACAGGTAACGAGGTTTTATTCGTTCATGGTGATCATCGTGATCGTCGTCGTTTTAGTGAGAATCCCACACTTTCTGGCCTTTTCCCAAAAGTCTAGAAAAACCCGTATGCAAATTACTAATTCCTCAAAGCTCTTCCATCATCAGACTACAAGACAAATGGCGATGCGCCATCGTTACATGGTGGACATCACCCATACGCACAAAACGTTTTGGTAATAGGTACTTTCATTGTGCGTAAAGGGAAGGGCAGGGAATTCCACTCCTTAGGAATTCCACTCCTTAGGAGTGGAATTCCCTGCCAGTGTTTAGTTTCCTGTAGCTATAACCTGGGATTCTATAAATCAAGAGTGAATAGGTTACACTAGGCAAGCGTGCCTCATTTTCAACCACGTCATCGCTTTCCATCAGGTGAGATGGTGGTAAAATGCTAGCTTATTAACAAAAAAGCTTATGTTTTACGCTAAAATCGTTCCATTCTGATTCACCGTCTTTGAGAGCTACAATACTGTCTACTCGATAAAACTGTCCCATATTTTCCTCAAATACAAAAGAAGGGAAAATACATATTTTATAAATAAAATATGATAAAAGATGATATTTCTCTGTAACATCTCGCTTTTGAAGTCGTGCGCTCTGTAATTGCATTGGATGCGCTCAAAGCTCACGGATATCGGTTGGAGGAACTGCAGCGATATCACAGGTCACCCTTTAAAGTCTGAAATATTGCGTAATAATATCGAAGTCACTTTCGAGGAAATTGTTATTTGAAATTGAAAATATGACTCGATACTTTGTAGTCTGTTTTCAATTTTAGCTGGCTTTAAAAATGTTATTTCAGGATACCATACACACTTGGTCGATATACCGTCTTGTCGTACTAAGCGCTTTTCTTCAACATTCATTGTGCGCACAGCCAAGGTGTGGAACTCTCTGCCGGCTTCTGTGTTCCCTGCCACATATGACCCGTCAGCCTTTAAAGCAAGAGTGAATAGGCATTTTCTGGGTTCGCTCGTTCGATCGTAGACCTCATCTTACACTTACCATCAGGTGTGAGCGAGGTCAACAGCGGGCTCATTCGTAATAATAAAATACTTCTAAACAATTTGTTTTTTTTTTTTTTTTTATTGAAAATAGATTCGCGTTTGACCACTATCTCACCTAATGGTAAGATGGAGCACGCTTACTTAAAAGTAACCTGTTCACTCTTGACTTAAATACTCCTAGGTTGTAGCTATCGGGAAACACAGACTCCGGCAGGGAATTCCACTCCTTAGCCGTACGCACAATGAAGATATTCCCAAAACGTTTTGTGTGTACGGGTGGGATGTCCACCATGTAACGATGGCGCTTTGCCGTTTGTCTCGTAGTCCGATGATGGAACGGGCTTGATCCTTAATTTTTCAGAAACAATATTGACATTGAAACAAGTATAACTGTAGGATATGAAGCCGTCTAAGTAAGGATCGTAAGTTGTCTTGCTGAGTCAGGCCGTAGATGGATCAGTATGTTATCATACCAAGATTCCTCCGCACCTCGAGAAGTCTTTATACCCACAGTGTGTGGAGATTTTCTATCCGGCTCTTCTTTTGCAAGTCTGGTAGAAGAAATGGCTTTCAAATAAGCGGTCTCTGTGTGCTGATTTTGCTGTATAAAATTTTCTCTTTAGTGTTGTTATTTTAGACTTAAATAAATTTCTTAGAATTAATTTATATTTTCACAAGACGACCTCTAAAATAACTAAAGCAAATTACCATCTTTTCAATAGATATTCATCCAATTTGAAGTCATTTTGATCGTAATAGCCACGGGCGTGGCTCACTGGGCAACGGTTCGCATTTACATAGATATTAGAGCGTGTTTTTTGCGCTAATCGGGGAATGAACTCGCTTGACTAAGATTAATTGCCTCGTTAGTCATTAACTAGGACATCTAGACCTTGTTAAGTCTTTTCCAAATAGAAATAGTACACTGAAAATTTTTGTTCTTAAAAAAAAACCGTACTATAATTAAATAATCATCAGTGTAATCTATGTAACATTAACAATTCCCTGCCGGTGTTTGTGTTTCCTGATAGCTATAACCTGGGAGTCTTTAAGTCAAGAGTGAATAGGTTAGTTCTAGGCAAGCGCACATCATCGCTTACCATCAGGTGAGATGGTGGTCAAACGCGAGCCTTATATTAATAAACAAAACATAACATATTTCTTGACAATAGTTTAATCACATTTTAATTATGGCTTGGCCAACAAAATTTTCATGAAACAGTTTTCTGAATTTCTTCTTTACATAAACTTTAAGTATACTTCGTTCGTCTTTTCCTTCTTGTATTAATGTATAGGCAACTAATGTATATTAAACTACTCAATGAATCTAAACAGTCAACTACATTCCCATTTATTTTTCGGTAAAAATGTAGGGAAGTAAAGTTATTGAATGTCAATAATGGACATTTGATCCATTTACGTCTCCAACCGTAATACAAGTGCATAACATTAGCACACTGTTATAATTCACATTATACCCGATAACATTAATCTGGAGCGAAAATACCACAGACCATAGCAGGAAATAGAGGTGATTCTTTTAATTCTGAATAAGCCCACTTTTGAGCTCGATCTCGCCTGATGGTAAGCGGTGGATGAGGTCTACGCTGGAACGAGCGAGCACAGAAGATGCCTGTTCATTCTTGCTTTAAAGGCTGAAAGGTCATAAGTGGCAGGGAACACAGAAGCCGGCAGAGAGTTCCTTAATTAGACTGTACGTACAACAAATGTTGAAGGGCGCCCTAGAGCTTCCTATTATTAAGATACAATAAATTCGCCTTCTACATGGAGAGCTCGTGGCGAAATAATAACATCAGCTCGGGTTGATATTCAAGGTCAAGCAACGCTTGCTGAGGTCAACCCGTGGATGGGTGACCGTCTTTACATATTGAGATTGCTCCGTGTCTCTTCCCTCGCCGTTGGTCCTGCCTGCCTTGTATTTGTACATCTTTACATATTGAGATTGCTCCGTGTCTCTTCCCTCGCCGTTGGTCCTGCCTGCCTTGTATTTGTACATCTTTACATATTGAGATTGCTCCGTGTCTCTTCCCTCGCCGTTGGTCCTGCCTGCCTTGTATTTGTACATCTTTACATATTGAGATTGCTCCGTGTCTCTTCCCTCGCCGTTGGTCCTGCCTGCCTTGTATTTGTACATCTTTACATATTGAGATTGCTCCGTGTCTCTTCCCTCGCCGTTGGTCCTGCCTGCCTTGTATTTGTACATCTTTACATATTGAGATTGCTCCGTGTCTCTTCCCTCGCCGTTGGTCCTGCCTGCCTTGTATTTGTACATCTTTACATATTGAGATTGCTCCGTGTCTCTTCCCTCGCCGTTGGTCCTGCCTGCCTTGTATTTGTACATCTTTACATATTGAGATTGCTCCGTGTCTCTTCCCTCGCCGTTGGTCCTGCCTGCCTTGTATTTGTACATCTTTACATATTGAGATTGCTCCGTGTCTCTTCCCTCGCCGTTGGTCCTGCCTGCCTTGTATTTGTACATCTTTACATATTGAGATTGCTCCGTGTCTCTTCCCTCGCCGTTGGTCCTGCCTGCCTTGTATTTGTACATCTTTACATATTGAGATTGCTCCGTGTCTCTTCCCTCGCCGTTGGTCCTGCCTGCCTTGTATTTGTACATCTTTACATATTGAGATTGCTCCGTGTCTCTTCCCTCGCCGTTGGTCCTGCCTGCCTTGTATTTGTACATCTTTACATATTGAGATTGCTCCGTGTCTCTTCCCTCGCCGTTGGTCCTGCCTGCCTTGTATTTGTACATCTTTACATATTGAGATTGCTCCGTGTCTCTTCCCTCGCCGTTGGTCCTGCCTGCCTTGTATTTGTACATCTTTACATATTGAGATTGCTCCGTGTCTCTTCCCTCGCCGTTGGTCCTGCCTGCCTTGTATTTGTACATCTTTACATATTGAGATTGCTCCGTGTCTCTTCCCTCGCCGTTGGTCCTGCCTGCCTTGTATTTGTACATCTTTACATATTGAGATTGCTCCGTGTCTCTTCCCTCGCCGTTGGTCCTGCCTGCCTTGTATTTGTACATCTTTACATATTGAGATTGCTCCGTGTCTCTTCCCTCGCCGTTGGTCCTGCCTGCCTTGTATTTGTACATCTTTACATATTGAGATTGCTCCGTGTCTCTTCCCTCGCCGTTGGTCCTGCCTGCCTTGTACTTGTACATCTTTGACAGTTGTTACAGGTAGTCAGAAGCCCGAAAATTTGTCACCAGTCTTGCCAAGGGGAAATTACACGTTTTTCTCCTCGAAAAAGAGTGTCTGCTTGTCCTTACTTCCTTACTAATATTATAAATGCGAAAGTAACTGTGTCTGTCTCTGTGTTACGTAGTCACGCCTAAACTACTGTACCGATTTTAATGAAATTCAGTACGTACATAGTCTAGAGCCTGAGAAAGGACATATGCTGCTTTTTAATGCGAAAAAAGGGCTGTAAGGGGTTGAAATGGGAGATGAAAGTTTGTATGGAAATTACGTCATTTTTAAAGCTAGAAGCTTGAAACTTATTTTTTAAACTTTTGATTAGATATTAATAAATACGACATTCAAATTATGTATGAGTTTTATTTTCAAAATTATTAGCCTAAAAAAAATTAAAATGCTGCCGAAAGTCACTATTCCGCGCGGGAGAAGTCGCGGGCACAGCTAGTAATAAATAATAATAATAAAATACTTTATTTTCAGACCAAAGTTCGTATAGAAACACACTTGCACACAAATAAAAAATAAACACACAAATTCAAAATAAATATAAATATTTTATGTTAAGTCGACACATTTGTCTGGCTAAGGCCGCTAAGTCTTTTCGTTGATCTGTGGTGGAAACACTAGAAACTGAGAAAGGCGGTTGTGAAAGTCACTCGTGCGCAGCGGAAAGAAGCGCGGTATGTTGCGTGGCGCTGGGCGACCTGGGAACTGGTTCAGAAATTATTGTGACTATATTTTTTAATGTTTTGCGTATTTTCGTGCGAGTGATTAATTAAGGGTGGTTTTTAAAATTCTTTATGTGTCATGGGTTTTCAACTATGGATATATTTGGTTGGAATATTTCATATAATTGCTCTCAAATCGGTTATGGAAAACATCGTGCGGAAATCAACATCTCATTGGAACAAACATCTGAAGACAATTATGTCACATCCACCAAGCCGCTCTGGACCCGTATGGACCTAGTATGTTTCTATGACGGACGCCTGCCGGGGTTGCGGCAATGTTCTAGAGAGATACCGCGTCCCGGAACGTAAGGGCAGTAAATAAACAGGGTGGGTTTTTAGTCAGGAGAAGTCCCTTCCACTCTATCCAGAACGGGAGGAGTCGTCAGATGATTTTCCCATAAAATAGTATTTTACTGTCAGTTCTAGAACTTTAAAGGTTTTGATTGTCAACTGGCTTCAGTCAGCGACTGCACAGCGCTCTTACTTTGTTACGTCACATGTTTTCACACATCAAACCTTCTCCCGGAAATAACGTACACAACAGCTATGAGCGTACACGCATACACTTCGGTGATTCGTTTAATCTATACTAATATGATGGGTAGGTAGATTTGAATGAAATATGGTATAGAAGTAGCTTGTGACTTGAGGATGGTTATATTTTTTCCCCGACTGAAAAAGAAGGTGGGTTATGTTTTTATCGCGATAAGGTCCACGGGAGCAAAGCCCTGCGCCTGCTAGATTATACAATAATTTTATACGTTCAAATTTAGTACATATAGCTAAAAATATAACACACTATAATTAAAGCTTACACTTAAAGCTTACGCTTTATATACAACGTGTAACTTAAAGGGTATACATATCAAGTGCACAGCTTCTTTGGATGATAACAAATGATATGGCAAGGGTTTTGTAATCCTATGTCTACATGTGTGGAACTTATTAGAGATTTCAATACATTGATACCAGAGACCGAATCTTTCAAATTAAGAAGAACAATGAGAATTATCGTGTTATTGCCAAGTCACGTGGAAAGTTATTAACCCTCGTAGTGCTGTGACAGGTCTGTTATGATTGGCATTCAAGAAACATATGAAACCGATAATTTGGTATCAATTTTTTGAGTCATTTATTTTGAGCTGAAACTGTGCATAGAGTCTCCATACCAGATGTTGTCTTCAGCCCTTGTGGGTAGATATAGGGTTTCCGTTACACGTTGTATATATATATATATATATAGATAGAAGATTATTCAAAGACGTACCTAGAGTGATTCAACAATTCCATTCCCTGTTGACCGTTGCGATCATCAGTTTTTATTGCCATAAAATTGACTATTTTATACTAAAATAAAATTTAAGAATCACCGATGTGCCATCATTACATGGTGATTTTGGGAATACTTCTATTGTGCGTACGGCTATCGAGTGGGCGTATAACCTGGGCGTATTTAAGTTAAGAGTGAATAGGTTACTTTAGCTAAGCGTGCTTCATTTTAGAGCATATCATCACTTAACTATCAGGTGAGATAAAGGTCAAACGCGAACCTACTATCAATAAATAATAGGCTAAAATTACATATCTCGATAGCGAAATCCATAGACCGCTACCACATTTCGGATCTTCTTCAACACTGTGGCTCACGGTTGCGATGTTTAACTTTGAACGAACCGGTCGAACACGCGTTGGTGTTGAACCGATCCTATCGACTCAAAATTGACCAAATTCTTAATAGCAGTCCGAAAAGGACGATTATTTTGAACAAAAATATCCAGAATTTTACGAAATTTAACATTTACAGATCCACCATTTCCATAGTGATTTTTCTCCTCGAGTGAAATTGAATTAATTGTATTGCCCAAGCTTCTACGATAGACATGTAACAATTGAAATGTCAAAACTGTTGCGTTGTGACCATATTGAAAAACAAAGTTCTTGTTGAAAAACCCTTGTTTTGGGGTGGGAAAAACATCAAATGGCTTCTCCCGCTCTGGGAGGAGCGGAAGGGAGTGTCAGACTTGTACTGACTAAAGACCCACCCTGTTCCTTCAGGTGCCCTTGCAATCCGGGGCCGCGGTATCTCTTTAGAACATTCCCGCAACCCCGGTGTTTAATAATTCTGTATGTACTTGTATTTTAGCTTAACCCCATTCTGACATATCTAATGCCATTAAGGTACCCAAATAAAGATATTATTATGAAAATACTAGTTGGGGTATACGTCACATCACGAAAAGCGTCATCGCGAAACAAAAAAGCTCAACGGGAGCTAGCAGTGACTCGATCTCGACTAAGCGAGAATATAATAAATTAAACTCATTTTTAAAACCAAATCATTTTCGCATTGGAATCAGCAACATACTGTGACATAATCAGCCTATAACCTGGCGGTGTGTTAAGCCGTTTGTCCGACTGTAATTTGAACATATTTGATTTTTCACGGGTATAGTTAGAAACCAGTGAATCTGGCCATGGTTTAGCCAAGAGGTATAATATTACGCAGCTACTGAGTTGTGGAGGAAGCCGACCATTAGGTTTGCCAGATTTTTTTTCAGCCTGTAAGGGACAAATGTTTAAATAGGCAAAAAATACGGGACTCAATTTTTTATCCGGGATAAACAAAAAACCAAATTATTTACTACGCGCATGTTTTAACGTACTTTTGATAGATATAAAATATAAAAAAAAAAAACAATACAATTATAACCATATTTAAATATGGTCATTAATTCGCTTCTTATTAAGTTGTGGGTACACTTATTTCGTACATCAGTCCACTTTTACATCATTTGTGAAAAACTCCTTCTACGAAGCAATTACAACTAGGGATACTGAAAAAGAAACATTTTAAGACTTTCTTCCACTTTTCAAGCGCACCTATTGTTTTCTCAGCAGAAATTGTAACAGCAATATCCAGGCTTTTTTTAATCACCTGAAATTCTTCGTTTAAGTTTTCCATATTCAACTCATCTCATCCTTAAAAGTTCCGCAGCTTCTTGGAAATGGTTGTAATTTACTGGCGATTTAAATTTTATAAACAGCACCTTAGAGAGGATGTTACTTTCTGAGAAATCGTACCGTTGTACCAAATAGCTTAGGAAATTATTGTAAAATTGGAAACAATCTCCTTTTATGGATTCCATTTGATATATGGGACAGAGTCGGTCCCGGCGGGACATTTGAATTTATGCCCGAAATACGGGACGTCTGGCAACACTACCGACCATATTTGATGATGATGATGAATCAGCCTATGAATTTCCCACCGGTGCGATACAGGCCTATCTCTATGAGAGGCATTCTCAACGTAACGCTGGAACATGCAGGTTGGTGGATATCGCATGTCCTTGAAGTTTTCAGTCCAAGGACATGTTTACCTCAAGACGTTGTCCTTCACCGTTTTTAGAACTGAGTTAGAGATAAAAATGACACAAAATAATGCACCTGCCTGGGTTCGAAGCCACGATCTGCTCGCAAATCATGCCTGTAACCACTGCGCCACAACCGCTCAACATAATCAGAACGAACGTGATCGCAGGAAAACTGTTATCTGAGTTTTGTAAATATACATACATGCGGTCTAGACTTGAATCTAACAGATATTTGCCAGAATCACTTAACATTCGACGCTCCACATTGACGACGGCCACCAATCATGCTACGCCTACATTTCAATCACCTACCTGTATCTCACACTGCCAATTACTAGTAATCACTTTATTATTTAAGTCAAACACTGCGAAGTTTAAATATATTAAATAAAATCTGTTCTACCTGCCTTTGCGAAAATTGTATGCGAGTACATCACAATGAAACAAAATAACGAATTTGAATACTCTTTTGTAATTTAATGGCTGCGAATTTAAATGGAAATGTTCATCAAGCTATGCGATCGAAATGCAAAGCGATTTTATGAAATACATTTACGTTCTTATTTTATCTTTGCTTCAACAAGGGTTAAAATGCGCTTGCGTAATTATTTGTGATATTTTTTGGTTTTTATTAAGTGTATTTTTATTAATGTTGTGTGTATTTAATTATTTCAATATTTTGTTTGCTTTTGTATGTATTTACAATGCAACTGATAAATTCAATGATTTCTTTGTGGCGAAACAAAATCAATTTTTTATGATCTAGAATATGGCGTCGACTGATATAATAACTTACTCGTAACTGCCTTGATAATCACACCAAACTTACCCACGAATTTGACAGTGATGGCCCAACATTCCACACATACTTTTTCCACCAACGTTTCCCTCACTACGCGTCATACATGCACAATTGCACATACACGATACAAGCGTACGGAAGCGATCTTTCGAAGTGGGCGATAAATATGTTATTATGTAACGCATACACTGCCTAAACGGCAACGGGGTCGAATTAAAATATGCAATACTACAAAACAAATAATCCAGACACATCCAGCGTCCGTTGACACTATAGTCAGCTGTAATTACTCGAAATAAGAAATTAAAAATTGGCCAAGTGCGAGTCGGACTCGCCCATGAAGGGTTCCGTAGTAACTATAATAAATATAATATACTTAAGTAATATATTTATTTGAAAAAAAAAAAACAAAAACCTTACAAATTTCTTAAAACTAGCTTATTTACAATTTTTACAACTACGCCAAATAACTTTGTTTTTCATAGTATTTGTATGAATTACAAAGTTGTATTTGCGTTTTTTTTTTTATTATTACGAATGAGCCCGCTCTTGACCTCGATCACACCTGATGGTAAGTGTAAGATGAGGTTTAAGATCGAACGAGCGAGCCCAGAAAATGCCTATTCACTCTTGCTTTAAAGGCTGACTGACGGGTTATAGGTGGCAGGGAACACAGAAGCCGGCAGAGAGTTCCACACCTTGGCTGTGCGCACAATGAATGTTGAAGAAAAGCGCTTAGTACGACAAGACGGTATATCGACCAAGTGTGGATGGTATCCTGCGGTACGTCTGGTAGACCGGTAGTAAAAGGGGCATGAAGGGATCAGGTCGTGGAGCTCCTGCGCACACTCTCCGAAGTGAAGCGTTTTTAGAAAATATACTGTATCTCAAAAACTGGTGACTCGATCTCGTTCAAACCAATTTTAGTTGAAAGTTTACATTAAGATCTACAACATATGGTTTTTTTTAGATTTTTCACTTCATTATTATAGAAGTTATAGGGGGAGGGACACACATTTTACCACTTTGGAAGCGTATATCTTTTAAACGATTAACTTTATGAAAAAGTCATTTTAGAAACCTTAATGTCATTTTTAAAGACCTGTCTATAGATACCACACACGTATAGCTTTCATAAAAGAAAATATTATCAGTTTCAGTTCCATGTATGGGGAGCCCCCTTTATTTTAAATACTTTTTAAATTTTATCTTAAAATCGGAAAGCGGTTCACAGAATACATCTACCTACCAAGTTTTACATGTATAGTCTTAATAGTTTCGGAATAAAATGGCTGTGATATACGGACGGACGGACAGACAGACAGACGGACAGACATGTCGAAACTATAAGGGTTCCGTTTTTTGCCATTCGGCTACGGAACCCTTAAAACGAAACAAAAGTGAAACATCCTTCTAAATAGAATATTTTTAAGCAATAAAAAATTGGCTTCGGTTAGGTTTGTTTTTGTAGAAGGTAATAGGACTTTAACATCCAGACTATAACAGAACATCCAGAAATGATACGCATATAACTGTCACAACCTAGATTTGTATTGTGCCACCACAATATACTTATGCATTTTTTTCTAACCGCCGATTTTAAAACGCGCCGAAACGCATCGCTCTGACTTAGTTTTGCCATAACGCGAGCTGTATCTGGACATTAATAGCCATCTAAGATTACATATTAAGCCCTAGTATTCCAGTTAGAATAATTGAACGTAGCTAAACATGGAATCAGTTCCCGTCACTAGGTGCAACGGTCTGGTCGGACGCCATACTAGTCGGCACAGTGCAATGTACCGTAGCCCACACTAGGCTAGACTAGACCAGGTGAATGGAACTAACTATATATGAATTAGTATAGACGTGGCGTGTAGTTTGTGATGCTATGCGTGTGCTCCATACTGGATGAATAAAACGGCAAAAGAGAATCGAGACTTTTGATACTTTAATACTATCTACATATTCAAATTGTAAATCCGTTAGTACACTCATCATCACCCTCTTAGCCTTTTTTAACTATGTTGGGCGGGCGTTGGGCTTTATTTTTCTATCTAAATTATTAACAAAGTTACGATAAGCACAATCACAGTAAATGTTGAGAAGACTCAATCGTTCATTATGATAATAACAGTAAGTAAACTTACTGTAGTAAAATTATGTTTTATTTCGTATTTTCACTATCATATTTACAGTAAGTAGGTATAGTTACTCTATTTATAACTTGTGTAATTCACAAAAAATAAAAACCAATCCGTAAGCCACTTACTTGATGTATATCAAGTAAGTGAGTTAGCAATATACTTACTGTAACAATGTAATTACAGTATCTTACCAACTTACTGTAAATACGCTTAAGCAAGTGTTAGTTGGGCTGATAGAAGTGGTAATTATAGATACAATTCATTAGATTAAAAAAAAACCAACAATATTTAACAAATAAATTATATTGAGGACTAATCTACAAATATGTATCTTTTGTTAGCAGATAGCTTAAATATTTTATATTTAAGCTATCTGCTATAATTATCAAGATACATCAATTTAAACATTTCAAAACAAAAGTGCGATTTCCCAACATTTAATTTTTTTGACTTACTGTAATTATGACAATGGGGGCAGAACGGTCAAACGTACTTCTAAGGAATTTTGATATGTTTTGGTAGTCACCCATCACTGGAACGACCCTAAAGCTTGAAGTACGACCTTTGTGGTTAGTATTATAGCTCCAGGTATAAGATAACAGTATGTCTACTAAATATCCTTTTACTAAGTGCCACATTTTATATTCTACAGTTATATCGTAGGATATCGTTACAGGCTATGAAAGGATATTTCATGAGCAACACTTAAATGCAGTATGCTGAGACGGGGTAAAAAGAAAGGGTTTAAGTTAACGCAAGCTTATCAAGTATACATAAAAAAGTGATAAAGTGAAGAATACTTGTCATACCGCGACACTGAGGCAATATGCAAAGTGATATAACCAAAGATTTTGTAATATTCATCAAGATTTAAAAAAAAAATCTTAAACTCATCTGTCCGGGCTAATAACTATTTGGAAGTTGGGACTTTCAAATGAAAACTTACAAGGTATTTTAAACCGGTACTTAAACAAAGTCGCGGAACGGCTAGTTTAAAATAAAACAAATATCATAAGCATTTACTACTGCATGTACCGTAAAATGAAAATGTGTGGCAAACATGAGCATAATTATTTACAATCTGAGAGAAGTGCCAATTAAACTTGATTCATACGAGAGATGATAGCGAGTGCAATGTGAGTCTGTGGGAAATCTAATAACGAGAAACTGTGTGTGTCTGTCAACGTGAAATAACATTCAAGTGTTATTAATTAGTGGAATTCGATCTATTTAGACCTGCGCTTGGGTTTTTGGGTTACTTTGCTAGTTTTTCTAAGCAACATCTTCACTCAAACTAACGAGATACCGCGGCTCCGGAATGCAAGGGCGGCTGAAGGAGCAGGGTGGGTTTTAGTCAGTACAAGTCTGACACAACCTTCCGCTCCCCCCAGAGCGGGAGAAGTCATTCGATGATTTTCCGACCCGGAAAAAAAGGGTTTTGTAAAAAGTTATAACTTTTGTGGTTTGCAATAGGACTGTAATAGGTTCACATATCCACGTTATTGGACGTATAGAAGAGCACGCACTAAGTGTGGAAACCAAACCCAGAAGAAGAAGAATTGAAATAACGTAATTGGTATAATTTATATCTCTCGATGTTTAATTCAAGCAGACAACAATACGAATAAAAAACAACCTGTAACAGCTGCTGTCTATAATATATTATATTTACTTATTATTAAATTAGCCGTAGCCGACAACACTGGCATGGAAATCTAAATAAAATCTATCCTTCGAGAATCGTACCTATGCTACGTAATATTTTAGACAATGACATTTCTATGCCAAATGTACATCAGTCTTTCAGCTAATTAGACGTGATTTAGCCACTAACACGCATACATCCATCCATCCATACATAAAAACTTACGTATTTATAATATTACTATAGATTAAAATTTTACTTAATGCACTTTCTTAAAGCAAAAACGAGCTTGCCACGTACCTATTTGTAAACAACAGTCGTCGTATTTGCAATTCCCATACGAAAGGAGAGTTTTCCCACGATTGTGTGAGTATTGCTATGTTCCAGCTATCTAGAAAGAAAAGTGTTTACCTAGACTTTCAGTAACAGATAGATAAATTATACATCACTAGCTTTAACGCGCGGATTTAGAGGAGATTGCGCGCCACTGAAGTCACCTCTATGCCTCCCCTCATCCGCCCGGATAAAAGCATTGCCTTCGATGACGAAGACAAAGCTGAATGCATGGCCGACAGCCTGGAAGCCCAGTGCTCTCCCAGCACTCAGCCAGTCGACCCAGCCCACCTTACCCACGTGGATGCTGAGGTTGAACGTAGGTCAGCCCTACCCCCATTCGAGGACCCTGATGCTCCCCTCCCCCCCGTCACGGAGGACGAGGTGGAGGAGATCATCAGGAAACTCAAACCCAGAAAAGCCCCCGGGACTGACAGACTGACAAGTAGAGTATTTAAACTCCTCCCTCGCTCCATAATAGTTTTACTGGTAGCCATCTTCAATGGCGCCATGTCAAACAATATGTTTCCACAAACGTGGAAAGAGGCTACCGTAATAGGCATTCCAAAGCCCGGTAAGCCCAAGTCCTCCCCAAGTAGTTATCGCCCCATCAGTCTACTCAGTGCCCTCGGTAAAATCTACGAAAGGATTATTTATAATCGACTCAAGGATTATGTCGAGGCAAAGAGCCTCATCCCAAATTAACAGTTTGGCTTTAGAGCCCAACACTCCAGTGTCCACCAAGCCCACCGCATCGTAGAGCACGTCAATGGCCGCTTCATACACGGTCATCTGACGGGAGCTCTATTCTTTGACATCGCGAAAGCGTTCGACAAAGTCTGGCACAATGGCTTAATTTATAAGCTATACCTACTAGGTGTGCCGGACCGTCTCGTGCTCATCATACGAGACTTTCTGTCGAACCGCTCCTTCAGATATCGTGTTGAAGGAGCGCTTTCCACTCCCCGTCCCATCAGAGCTGGCGTTCCACAAGGTGCCGTGCTCTCCCCCCCCACTCTTCACGCTATATGCTAGCGACATCCCAAAAAGTCGTCGCGTAGAATTATCCCTGTTTGCCGATGATACGGCTATCTATAACTCGGGACTCAAACCCGATGCAATCGCTCGTACCCTCCAGACCTCAGCCAACGCACTAGGTGATTGGTTTAGGAAATGGAGAATCGAGGTAAACCCCGACAAGAGTCAGGCAGTCCTATTTTATAGAGCTCGCCATAAAAAAACCTACCCTTCCCCGCCCAATCACTATGTTTGGCACGCAAATCCCTTGGGAAAAGCAAGCTAAATACCTAGGAGTGATTCTAGACCAAAACCTTAACTTCAGAGAGCATATAAAGTCGGTACGCTCGCGAGCCGCCTTCGCTCTCGGTAGGCTACATAGCATGCTGAATGCACGCAGCAAACTCTCCCTTAAATGTAAACTACGCATTTATACTACGTGCATGCGCCCCATTTTAACATACGCCGCCGCGCGCCGGTCCGGTGTTTGCTCATTCTAGTCCGGCTCAGATCCATAGGATGCAAGTTATCCAAAACCGATTTCTCCGAAATGCCACGGGCGCGCCCTGGTACTTGAGGAACGAGGATCTTCGCGTAGACCTCAAAATCCCGACTATAAAGCAAGTGTTGAAACGCCAATCAGCGCGTTACTTCACCTCTGCTGAAAAACACACAAACCCCCTGATTGTATCGGCCGCCCGGTACACACTCTCAAAAATTTCCCGGGTTCGTCGTCCACGCCTTGTCCTTGACGAACCTGACGATCCCACCACTATCCGTCAAGAGAGCAGTAGGGAAACTAGCACTCTAATAAAACACATAAACAAAACGCGTTCCGTATTCCGGCCTCGCCGTCGAGGCCCATCGCGACGTCCGCGCTCTTGTAACGTCAACTCTCCCCGACTTTTGCCAAACGAGCCAGCCCGCGATGCTGAGCCAGTAGCAATAAATACTCCCTTAAATAATATGACCCAGCCTGACCCCTTGCTGTCCACCATCAACGACCCCGCTGAGCCGAGGCTCGTACTCCTCAGGGAGTGCCCTTAGCGCGCGGTTGTTTAAATGTAAATATTAGTTTGTAAGCCCTGGCTGGGGGCCTTTAAATTTTAGAGGTCACCACAGGATCGCCCGGTTAAGTAGTATATTAGCCTTAGCGAGCTAAACTACGAGTGGCACTATCGAAAAAAAAAAAAAAAAAAAAAAGCGCGGATTTACTCCTTTAACCTATCAAATGGGATTTGTAAATAATTTTTGAAACAAATGCAGCCTAACGACAATTCGTGATTTTATGTGTAATCATAATCTGTCTAGTTTTTTCTCATTTTTTTTTTCTCTCTTTATTGAGGGCTTTATCGCTTTGCGATAACGTCGCACTGTTCGCTAAACTAAGTACAATCAACAAAAAAAGAAACTTATTACCTAATTATAATATAGCATGATACCCTTGGTACAGCATCCTGGCTTGCTCCGATACTGGACAAGCCAAGATACTGTTGCAAAACCCGACATCGAACAATTTTGATGCGCCTAAAGTGTCCACTCTCACGTCTTCGTTCCGTACTCATTCCATTAACCTGTGTTGAACGTCGTCTACAACATTACAATCTGTGCAATTAGGGGAAGCAGTTTTCTTCATGAGAAAGACAAATTAATTAGATGGAATGTGTCCAGAACGAAGTCATAAAGCAGTTCGGGTACTTCGTGGAATCGACTTCCAGTCCTACCGGTGCAACTGAGTAACAGTGTTTTACACGGAGGAACCTTTACAACCCAGTAACTGGGTAACACTGTAGCTCTTTGCAGGACTGGTTTCAGATTAGAGTATATTTTTTTATTAAATGCCACATTTGCTGGAAAATCTTCTACTTTGATATGTACTTAATGTCTAATGCACCTAAAGGGTTAGTTAGCCTTAAAGATCCATCAAATTAGTTATTATTGACCAAGAAAATATCACGATCGAAAATAGTAAACGTAAAAGCATTCGTAAATTTGATCCTCCAAAGACGTTGCATGGTGGACATCCTACCTATACGCACTAAACGTTTTGGGAATACCTTCATTATGCGTACGGCTAAGGAGTGGAATTCCCTGCCGGAGTCTGTGTTTCCCAATAGCTATAACCTAGGGGTCTTTAAGACAAGAGTGAATAGGTTACTTCTAGGCAAGCGTGCTCCATCTTCGACCACATCATCACTTACCATCAGGTGAGTTAGTGGTCAAACGCGAGCCTATTATCAATAAAAAAAAGTCGTTCCTCGGATGATTATCGAAATATGTACATGCGATTATTTTTTTTACCTGACGGTGTTTTTATCAAAAAAATCTCCTCAATCTAAAACTATTGCTCATCAAGCAACCATCACAAGAATAAAAACTAAACAGAATAAATGATTCAATCGCTCAAATCACAATTTTACTTAACAATAGAAGCCACCATTACGGGCTAATCCTACCATATTGTTTGACAACCCTTTCCGTATTACCAGGCGATTTTCAACCTTATTGCACAAGGTTAAGCTTGACGAATAAATTTTCGTAAGTAAATATAACTTGGTGTTTAAATTAACCGTTAGGTGGAGCTAGTGTTCTAACCTTGAGGGGGTCAACGAACCTGGGCTTATGCTGTTACGTACTATTGCGGTCTCAAGGGCTCTATGCACTCATAGATATTAGTAGTGTGCTCGTTTTTGTAGGTTCGCTGTCTTATGGCCTAACGGTTAAACTGTTACTTAGAAGTAAGTAGGTCCTGTGTTCGGTCCTTGGGTAGGAAAGAATTATGAAGTTGCCTCACCCTTTTGTTTCGGGTGGGTATATCATCGAATGAATTCTCCCGCTCTGGGTGGGGCGGAAGGGAGTGTCAGACTTCCACTGACTAAAAACCCACCCTGTTTCTTCAGCTGCCCTTAAGTTCCGGGGCCGCGGTATCTCGTTAGAATATTCCCGCAATCTTGGTAGAGGTTGCCGCACCCTGCGAGTTAGTTTTTTTTAATAACTAACGTAGTGAGTAGTGGTAGCTCATTGATCACTTGCCCGGTTTACAAGCTGTAGGGCCGGATTTCGAATCCAGTGATGCACTTTTTCTATATCGTACCGCGTAATAATTATTTTTTCTCTACGGGAATCGAACCCGTTTCTCACAATACAGCAACCAATCGCTAAACTACTGTGCCAACTTGTCGTCGACTTTTTAAACAAATCGACTTGCAAACTGACTCGCTTTTCGACTTTAGCGTATTGAATAAATACAAGGCAAAAGTTAATTCAAATAAATACTAATATTATATGATTTATCGCTGTGAACACTCCGAGAAAAAACTTTTTACCAAATAATTAAACCGACTTCCAAAAAACACTGCATAGTGAAAAATAACTTTAATTTCGGTAGTCGGTGTCTTAAGTTTTGTATTTTCGTTTTTGGCATCGACTTTCGTCGAAGTTTTTATATATGGACTGATGGACAAATCGTCGCTGCTCGCTTCTTGTAGCTCGCACCGGCCACAAAAAGCCGACGAAAAACGCTGACACAAAACGCCGCCACAAAACGCCGCCACACGCCACTCGAGTGATTCCCCATCCCTCTCTCCCTTATCTCAGTCAACCCGTTCAAGTCTTCTACGACGACGTTTTTTTGTAAAACAAGTGTCGACCACCGGCCACAAAGTGGCTGTCGCGCGCTTCAGCTACCTTTGTAGCCGTTTCTCGTGGCGGCGACGTTTGTGGCTGTGGCGTGAAGCCCGTGTGCGGCGACCCTTAGACTTTCTGACTCCTGACTGTCAAAGACGACTGAAAAAGCTCCATAAGAGAGCACCAGTACCATCGGCTTAAAGTTCATTCCAAAGCATGAAACAGACTTGGTATATAATAGACGAATCCATCTACTGACCAACCTCGGTGAACGTTGCTCTGCTGCGTGTGTGGAGACTGAAGATTCTTGAAATAATGTAGTCGACAACAGGAATTACTTTGAAATTTCAGTGTATTGCGAATATTACAATATGTATGGTTTAGAAAAAAGATGCGTGCGATGTGATAGTAATGATCTGAATCAACAAGAAAAATATTTTGAAAATTGACGTTGATGCGTAGCTGCGGTGATTGGTCTGCGGCATCCGTGGAAGACCAATCGCTGTGTTGTAGATGACAGACCCAGTCCTTAAGGCGATGACTGTTTGTTAAGGCGATGTCTGAATAAATATTGTAGTGGCATTAATAGAGCACATTCATAGAAAGGGCTCTCAAGAAATGCGTTACCATGTAACGAGATTAGCAATTATGCGAAATATTATTTCCGTTGAACAATTTCAGTTTCACGGCTTCACTTAAACGACTGGCTTTTGGCAAAATTGCTGCAATAATTCTTTAAGCTAAGTGACATTATACGTTTCTGTGATAACCTATTTACCATAAGAAGGAAAATACATGTATTTTTTTTATTTGCTTGATAAATATTTCTAACTACTTATTAGTACTAGTGTGGTGAGTGATAGACAAGGTTATTATTATTATTATTACCGTCATGTTTAAAAGCCGGTGGCACTTGAAAAATAGTGGCGTAATTAAATGACTGTCTTCTGCAAGACGCGGTTATGCTGTTGGGATTTTCTTTAAGGAAGTTTTCAGTAGTAGCTCGGAGTTTGGAAGCTGGCGGCGTGAGACTCCCGTGCCTCGGAAAGCACGACAAGTCAACGGTCCCGGCTGTCATGTGGTCATCTCTGACAGTCATTACGGGGAGTCAGAAGCCAGAATATCTGACAGTGGTCTAGCCAAGGGGTATCGTGTTTCCCAGTTATTGTGTGTAGTCGCTCCATGTACAACACTAGCACTCAGCTGGATCCGGTTAGTCTGGAAGCAGACTCTAACATAGTTGTAAAAAGGCTGAGCAAATGATGATGTGATAATACGCGGTTCACATTTTAGTGAATACAGAAAACATACAGTCACTGTAGAATGAATACCTCGTATGTAAAAAAATCATGTTTTCCTTTTTTTTTGTAAAAATCATATGAAAACCACATATCGCACTCTTAGAATGAAAGTGACCTAAGTCTAAATTCGTGTAATTTCAGATTTTGATGTAAACTGGCCTGAAACATTACTCTGAATTGCCGTAGAAACAGGAATTTGAATTACGAGTTATAAAGAGACAGCTTATACATTTGCCACTTGACATATATTAATATAATTTATTCAATGCTGCTTTATTAGTTATTAATGCTCAAATCTAAAAAAATAAAATTTTTTGAGTAAGGTGTCTTTCATTCTGAGAGTGCGATATTTTATAATACGGTGAAACTGTGAACCCGGTATATGACTACAAGTGCCATTTATGGAGTAAAATGAAAACCTCTTAACAATAGAGACATGGGCGTTTAAACAAAAACTACGTAGATATAAGAACAAAAAACCTCTTATATCATTTCTCTGACATAATCCAGTTAAGTAACGCATTGGTTAATAACATAAATAAGTCCTTTTTATCATTCAAAACATGAGACAACAGCTCATAAAAATATTGTAAACATTGACTAAATTAACCGTTTTTTTCGTTTCCTGTGAAGTTTGGTTTTCTGGACATGCGAGGTTATCATTCTACAGCGATGGATGTGTCACTCTATGGGTTTTTTTATCATCTCGAATTGTAAGAATTTCTTGATATATAAACAACTAGCCTTTCGCCTGCGTACAAATTTTAAAATAATTTATACCTTGCACCATCCTTGCACCCTCAAATAATGCACAATATTAGTAAGAAATACCCGATATCTTTTATAACTAGTATTAGAAAGTTCTATCCAAAATGTCAGTTGCAAGATGTGTGCATTCAGTCCATACACTACCTCTTTAGTGTACTTAAGAAGTTAGAACTTCGTAATTTTTACCTCATGGAAACTGCTCTATCAGGTATTACAGTAGCTAAACATCGTTAGACACATTTCGAGATTATTTACTTAGCCAGATAAATGGTATTAAATTTACTATTTAAGTTACGAAGTGGTTGCTAGAATTAAAAGAGCATTTTACTTCATTTTGCTAATGGAGTCTCAGGTTAGATTGAAAATTGAAGCGTTTGCGTGCTAGATGAGATTTAAAATCATCCAAGGCGATTGCGAGAATTTTATAACTATATCTCGTAATAAAATTCCCGCAATCGTCTTGGATGATTTTAAATCTCATCTGGCTCCGTAATGGAATAGCAACTCAGGAAACAGCTTGGGTTTTTAGTCTGTAGGAGTGTGCCTCTGCTGCGTTTTAGGTTATCATTAATTAACTCCTACCGCTTGGAATGGATCATGACCGCGAGGAATCATTTAATGATAATCCCGTCGAAAGAAAGGCCTCACAAAAATAAAAAATGGATTATCTTCTGAAATAGTAGCAGGCAGTTACTAGATAACTTAAAAATAAAGGGATATAAAAATATCTGCCACGAACTACGAGTATATGCAAACGGGATAAATGATAATGATAAATAATCTTTATTTTGCAAATTGATTATTAAATAACACTTTTACACGTCATTTTACGCATACGCACCAAACGTTTTGGGAATACCTTCATTGTGCGTACGGCTAAGGAGTGGAATTCCCTGCCGGAGTCTGTGTTTCCCGATAGCTATAACCTAGGAGTCTTTAAGTCAAGAGTGAATAGGTTACTTTTAGGTAAGCGTGCTCCATCTTCGACCACATCATCACTTACCATCAGGTGAGATGGTGGTCAAACGCGAACCTATTCTAAATAAAAAAAAAAAAAAAAAAAAAAAATTTTTTTTGTAAATATTAACTAGATGAGGTCGGTGTTTCCTAACTGACTACCCTGAGAAGAAACACCGATACAATCTCAGGGGCCCGTCTCTTTTAAAGTCCATACAATCTATACTGGTATAATTATATGGGAACCTTGTAGGTTTCAGTCTGAGGCGATCTTTTGAAGAAAGATGTTCATAGATTTGAATGGGCCTGTCCATACGGTGTCATTTGTCAAATGACGTATAGCTCAAATTAGAACAAGGAGCTTAACGATTTGACGAACAATAGAAAGGTCAAAAGCCGTCTACCGGTATCGTAGCCATTAACGCTCCGTAACGCTCCACGCGTTAGGGAAAGCCGTCTACCGGTATCGTAGCCATTAACGCTCCGTAACGCTCCACGCGTTAGGAAGTGTCAGACTTCTTCTGACCAAAAACCCACCCTGTTCCTTCAGTTGCCCTTGTGGTCCGGGTCCGTAGTATCTCGTTAGAACATTCTCGAACCCCTGCAGGACGTCGTTCGCCATGGGACGGGCAAAAAGATCTGTCATACTCTTACTGAGTAAAACCACCACGTGTCCCGTCTCACACAAGCGTCAGTGGCTGCGGGAACACATAAGTATTCTTAAACGCCGCTCCCAACAGGACCACAAACCAACAGATCCTTAACCACTACCTTCTTTTGCAGACATGCTACGAGATGGAGAGGTACCTCCGGGAGGAACCCCGCAAGCGCCTCGAGCCCTCCCAGGAGGAGGAGTGGGCGCGCTCATCGCCGTGCACGGTGACCCCGTCCCCGCCAGCCTCTCCACCGTCACCACCGCCCACCACAACCTTCACGTTCATCACCACGGTCAAGTGCGAACCGCCCAGCGATTCGGAGTACGAACCCAGCACTGGTATGTCGTATGTACTTATCGTATGGTACTGGAATGTAGGTGTCACGCCTTTTGAGTGCAAGGAACTTGAGGGTTCATGTCGTAGTTATGGTTTCATTCGCTGACTCATTTTTATTATTATTTTGAAACATTTGTCCAGTAACGTTTTTTGCCGCCTTTTCAATCAACTCACGGTATCATGCTAAACATTTTCATGCATTGTTCTGTAACATTGATCATCCTGCTTCAAGAAGTCGACTTGAACTAGCTACAATATTCAATATTTAGATTTTTAAAACCAATAAAATAGAAATGATAATTAATGATCTTTATTTTGCAAAAATACCACTCTTACACATAATTTTTTTTCGTAAATTTAGACTAGTTGAGGCCGGTGTTTCCCCACTGACTACCTTGAGAAGAAACACCGGAACAAACTCAGAGGTCTTTTGAAGTCCATAATCTATATAATTAGCAAACACTGTAGACTATTAAAGCAGAATTACATGATAAAATAATGATGTTTATTTTGCAAATAGGTTATAATAACACATTCAAACGTCATTTTTTTCGTAAATGTAAACTAGATGAGGCCTGTGTTTCCCAACTGACTACTCTGAGAAGAAATACTGAAACAAACTCAGAGAACGTCTCTTTTAAGGTCCATACAATCTGTAGTGATCAAATTATATGAGAGCCATGTAGGTTTATGTTTGTGGCGCCCTTTATAGGACAGAATCACACAGATTTGAGCAGGCCCGTCCAAACAGTGCAAGCATTTGTCAAATATCACATAGCTCAACTTATACAATACCCATACAATGCAAAAACTTTGCGCTTGTTCTTTTCGTCTGTTACCGCCGCACCATTGTAATGTGCTTCGCAAACTGTTACAGAGGAGACTACCCCCAGCCCAGCGCCAGCCCCGCAGCTGGCGCCGCGCAAGGCCCCGGCGGCGCGGCACCTCGCGCACGCGCACGCCGGCGACCCGCGCCGCCGCGTGCACCGCTGCGAGTTCCCCGCCTGCGACAAAGTCTACACCAAGAGCTCGCATCTTAAGGCACACAAGCGTACCCATACTGGTTACTATCTTGACTCCCTTATTTTATGCCATAAGCCACTGTGCCATATCCATACTAATATTATAAATGCGAAAGTAATTCTGTCTGTCTGTTACCTTTTCACGCCTAAACCGCTGAACCGATTTAAATGTAATTTGGCATGGGAATAGTTTAGGACCCTGAGAAGGACATAGGATAGTTTTTATCCTGAAATTCCCACGTGAACGAAGTCGCGGGCAAAAGCTATTTTAAAATATTTTTGTTTGACGATGTATACGAATATTTACATTATTAACGTATGGCCTGTTAACATAGGTTACCAAACAATGCATAATTATTTGTCGACTTCATTATCATGATCATTCACAGCCTGACTTCAGCAGCTGCTGAGTACAGGCTTCCCTTTACTTGTATGCCTCGTGTGTGTATTGTGCCAGTCTCGGCCAGGGTGTAGCCTCGATGGCAACAATCTCTCTGTTGGTCGACGATCACTCCTCTTTCCAGTCCTCGGACGCAACTCGGTCACAGCTTATTGTACCTGTCATTAACGCGCCTTACTTTGTGTACTGCCTAACTGCACTTGTGTTTGAGCGCTTTCCGATATCGAAGACCTTAATACGATATTTGGAACCGGATCTACTACTTCAAAACTTACATTAGTTCTATACTATTATATAACTTTATTAACACTACAAGAATGACAATCAATTACAGGTTAACAATTAAACTAATATTGAAATGATTTTGAAACCAATCTTTCTAAGAAAAATATAAATATTTTTCCACGTAGTGCAACAAATTTATTGGACAAATTGGATTTCTGTTTGAAACCTTCAATCTATACTTATAATAAATCTGTAGAGAAGTCAATTCTGTACATGAAATATATTTACAAAATAACTATCAGGGGGTGATTAGGGATCGATACTGATACCAAAAATGCAATCAGTAAAATTTTTGTCTGTCTGTCTGTCTGTCTGTCTGTCTGTATAACCGTTATAGAAACAAAAACTACTCGACGGATTTTAATGAAACTTGGTACAATTAATACTCATACTCCTGAGCAGGTTATAGTATACTTTTTATCACGCTACAATCAATAGGAGCAGAGCAGTGAAGGGAAATGTTGGGAAAACGGGAGAAGTTACTCCATTTTTTAAGCTTCCGTCGCGTGTGCAACCTTAATGGTTAAAGCTACACAGAAATCATTTATGACGGAAATGTTCTCCTTAAAATTATATAAAAAGTATCCCACGACAGCATATATCTATCTTTTATGGTTGACTCACAATAACACGTGTAACTCCCGATAGCTTAGCAGTTCGAAGCTTTCTGATTATTATTCTGCTCCGAAACTTAAAACCACCACAACTTTGCAATGGAACTCGGCTAAAAGTAACCCAGTTGCAACAAAATATAATCGAGGCTCAAATTTTAACAGGTTGCGGTGCAGGAGAAACTGTCTTTATTCCCAGAATTCCCATAATACCAAATAATTTTCCATTCCAATTTAAAAGAATGTGATTCCCAGTATCGGTGTGTTATGCAATGACAATTAATAAGGCTCAAGGGCAGACTTTTCGTGTTGCTGGAGTAGATCTCGGTGTCAGTTGTTTCTCGCATGGTCAGTTGTACGTCGCTCTTTCCCGGGTTAGCAGTTCTCTCTTTATGTTCACGTGCCGGACGGGTCAACTTTCAACATAGTTTACCTGGAAGCTTTGCGCTGAAGTACCTATTGTCGTTCTATAGGTACTTAAGCCTCATGTGAACGTGATCTAAACAATATTACCAATACATTAACTTAATAACACACAAGGAGTTACACGCTGACGGAGTCGCGGGCACAGCTATTAACAATAATATTGTGCGGTTCGGTATTACGATATTTTTCAACAGTATTATAGATTGACATATTATATTTCCCTACTAAATTACGAAAGTTAATCTGTGTATTACATCAAAATCACTGAACCGTGAGGAAGGACATAGGCTACTTTTTTTTACGAAAAACGACGGAAACGTGGACGAAGTCGCGGGCAACAGCTATCTATGCTAATAATATAAGGCTGAAGAGTTTGTTTGTTTGTTTGAACGCGATAATCTCAGGAACTACTGGTTCGAATTGAAAAAATATTTTTAATTAAATAGTTAATTTATAGAGAAAGGCTATAGGCTATATATATATCATTACGCTAAGGCCAATAGGAACGGAGCACCAATGAAGAATGCTTCAAAATCGGGGTTAAATTTAACGTTAGCCCAAAGTAACTATTCCACGCGGACGAAGTCGCGGGCAAAAGCTAGTTGCTTAATAACAAGAGCTCTCCTAACCTTCGAATTACAAAACTGATCTCATTCAGACCGCAGTCCAACGCCGTAATGCCTACTACGATACTATCCGAGCATCCGACTATACTTTAATATCCGCTGTTCCCGCATCGATACAACTCCACCGCGGTATGAACACAATCGGCAAACTTGACCTAGGAAGTCTTATCAACCTTAATACTCGGACATAAGGTCGAAAAGTGCCCTTCACAATCTCCATCGACTGTATCTGCAAATATTGGTGGACCAAGGAACGTGCCACGTGAAATCACAATAATGCGCACAGAGCTTGACTAGATAGCGTTTATTTATTTATTTAGGCATTTATTTTCGGCCAGTGCGGCGGACTGCGAGGCCAAAGCCCCAGTTTCGTGTTCTGTCTTCCAAGAAAAATATAAGTTTTCTAATAAATCTTTGTAAGGATTTGTAAGGAGGTCTTTTCCCAGCTATGGGACAAAATAGGCTAACAAAAATAAAGATCTTACTGTAGAATCTTCATTCTTCTAGAAAGAATCATTCGGATGACTTGGAGATATAAAATGATGTCCGTGAACGTGAAATGTGTCATTCGTATTTACAGTGATTCTGCCAGACAGAAACAATGGTTTGAGAATATTTTTCGTAACTAAACTGTTGACTTTCATTCATATTCAAATATGGACTTGTCGATACTTTATTTTTGTACCCTAAGCATAAATGAAAACAAGAAGAATCCGTTTAATCAATGAGCAATAAAAAAAATAGGGTAAATACGCCAAATGTCGGCCCCCTAACGGATTTTCTGACTGGGGATCGCTCTGGCGCCATCAGTTTGCAACGAAGGATAGCTTCTGATGCGGTTTTGGATAGTTTCATATGTCTATTTCATGTTTATAGACATAAGGTTGACATTTCTATTAAAAGAAAAAAGTTTTAAGGCTTAGATGAGTCGAGAACGAAAAAACCCTAAAGTCGGCCATTCACGGCCCATGGTCGGTCGCGTTTTTCCCAAAAGTCGGCCGGGTATAGGGTGTTTTAAATTAAGACTGACAAATATTATTAATATGATTTATTTTGGCAGGAGTCTAATATCACACTAAGTATACATTTGTAATTGTATTTGTTTATTACTAAAATATATTTTTCCCCTCAACAATGTTAGGTACTAAAATTATAACAAAGTAAAACATCACAATAAAATAAAATACTTGTAACGTTGTTCGTGGGATGCCAAATAGTTTAATGCACGAATGGACATCCCATTACCTATTGCCCCAAGAGTTTGTTTTATTTTATTGCGATTGTAACCGCATAATTTTCTTTGCTTTCGCGAAGGCCTTGCATCTACCTGCTCTGTCATTGTAGTACCTTAAATTAAAAGCATTAAGTGAAAACGAACGAGCTTTTTGTCACGTGCAGGTTAATGAATCAATGAAAGTAAGTAAACTTCAAAGACATTTTTTAAGCTAATAAACAAGGGTTTCATAGATAGCAAGTTCCAAAGAGCAATTTATATTTATATCCCAAATTCCCAAACCATAATTAGCTACCATAAATATGTTTTCAATATTGTCAATACCTACATTAAAACTAAACTTCTTAATAATATTAATAAAATATACTTGTCATAATACATATTTAAATTTGAGAAAATAAGTTTGATTAATAAATTAAAAATGACTACCTACCACCCAATCAATGAAAAAATACAAAAGTAATCAGCCTGTATAGTGGCGTCCGAATTTGAGGCTAGTCGACATAACGATCTTTAATATATCTAATGTCGGCCCCTATTTCGAGTACCTTATTTCTCGAGATTCAACTAATATCACCCCGGCCGGTATTTGGCAATTAAACGTAAAATAGATTTATTTGCCTGTAAGCTTTGCAAATTCTCTTGTTAAACCAATGGAATTGGTAGAACTGGAATTTATAAAACAGACTGCATTTACTTTAAGTCGGCCACGGCCGAGAATCGGGTTTTAAGTCAAAACTGGCGCTCTATTGACGGCCTCCTATTTTGCCCTTAAAACAATACGCAAAACGTTGAAAAAACTATCTCAAAATATAGTAAAAATAACGTTTTAGTGATAATAAAGCTCAAAACAAAAATAAAGAAATGTCTTACCGTAGTAATATCAATTCCCGAAGTATGGGTATTCACATAAGGTAAACTACTTTTAACGCAAACTTGACTCTTCAACGGCGCAGTCGCGACTTACGTTCAGTGTGCGAAGAGCGAGTGACGTAATCGAATAGTAACGGTTTGTACATACATATATAGAGTATGAACTAAGGTTGTAATTCAGATAGCAAAATTGTCACATATTTACCTTTTGAATGAACGCAAGCCGAAAACGTACAGACGGCCGAAGATTGGGGGGGGGGGGGGGGGGCGACGTTTAGCGTATTTACCCTACCATTGATTGATAAATCTCCTAACATTTTGATTTTCAACCGACAACAAAAAGAGGAGGTTATCAATTCGACGCGTATATATATTTTTTTTTTTTTTTTTTTAATGTATGATCACCGATTACTCGAAGACGGCTGAACCGATTTGGAAAATTCTTTTTTTGATTGAAAGGGTATACTTCGATATTGGTCCCATTTTCATAAACGTCAGGATCTGATGATGGGATCCTGGAGAAATCGAGGGAACTCCTCAAATATTATAGGCACACCTATGTCGTTTTGGGTATTTATTATAGTAACTTGTGCAGTTGCTCTCAAAAAGTACCATTTGAGGAAGTGGAACTGATGATGAAGACCACAGATGGCCGCCGAAACTACTCAATAATAAGTATTGAGTGGATTGCGATTCGATTACTTGAATATGGATGTTACGCACTTTATGCTCGTCACAATGCATATGGTGATGTAGAGCTGATGGTGAAGTACCAGGAGAACTCCTCAACAATTAACGGCCCAGCATTGGGAAAAGCAATATTTTGTGAAAGGTTATAAGTAGTTGATAATTAGGCTCTTGTAACTAGGTAAATTAAAAATAGACCAACTAAAAAGAGTGAAATAAAAACTTTTTACCAAAAAATTAAACCGACTCCCAAAAAACACTGCAAAGTGAAAAATAACTTTAATTTCGGAAGTCGGTGCCAAAAACGAAAATACAAAACTAAAGACACCGACTACCGAAATTAAAGTTATTTTTCACTTTGCAGTGTTTTTTGGGAGTCGGTTTAATTTTTTGGTAAAAAGTTTTTATTAAGTCAGCGTTTTAGATGCGACTCATTGAGATGCGACTCAATATGCACGTAACATTCTCACAATCAGACGGAATTTTGCTAAATAGGTATGTAGGTGGGCTGGCGCGTGTGATGGTAGGAGTGATACTCGTAGGAAGGCAAATTGCAATTAATATCGGAAACGGCGAAACAATATATTTTCTTGGTGATCGGAAAATTTTCAACAAAGAGAATGTAATAAGTACACTATGTTTTATTTTCAATACCTTCTTGTCAAAAGTCACGATGACGTTTTATATCCTTTTTCATAATTTTTACCAAAGAGTATGTAATACACTATGTTTTTACTCACTTTTTATATTTTTATTTTTTATTTTGCTGCCGTGTATGTAGGTCGCTCAAGGAACTTGTACTAGGTAGAAGATCCTTGAGGTCGCTACAGGTACATACATTGACATTACATCCCACGACCATGTTTTATTTTAGGTAGGTATCTGACAACCGTTTATCTTTGAAAGTTGCCTCATAAAACTCATTTCATTCGGGGAATTTCACATAATCGTAAGATTCTAGCGTAAGAACTCACCAACAATGCTTTACTATAACATTGTACGGGAAGTCGAACACAAACTAGGGCGGACGCGATTGTTATTGTAATTTCAAAGTGCAATGCACTATGTATAACATTTCATACTACGCCATCTATTGTTGCCGTCTATAACACATTTGTGGTACTTATCTAAATTAAGAATAGCGCCATCTAGCGGATGATTAGAAAAATCGGCGATTAGTCCAGTCTATTTAATTTCTACCAAATATTACACGCTGCGGGTAATAGTACTAAATTACGTTTGGAAACTATATAAGTAATATCAGAATATAAAAAATTGCAATGCTATGGCTATCCATATTTACTTTAAAGCTGCTCTGCGATTGTTACTACATAGTTACTAAGATTACGAAATTGAAATTAACATGATTGACGACAGCGCTATCTAGTGAAATTATAGAGAAGATATAAAACCAGTCTGAACAACTTTCACTTGAAATTTTGCTCTGGTTCTACTAGATGGCGTTTGCATTCAATTTTCTATCGAAGTTAAAACCATAGCTATGGTTAAAAATGTCAAAAGAGGTCGCTTCAGTACTCTTGTTGTCGCATCCTAGAGAAAGTACAACATTTGCAAATGAGGGTTTTCTGTAATAACGTCCACCAGGCGGCAGCACTGAGGCATCAGGTCCAGGCACCTGTCAAATGCTTAAGTTTTTTGACTTCTGTTAAATTGACGTCAATGTCATGTATACATCAAAGATTCGTTTCCAAAGAAGACCTCTCGTCTCAGTAGCGCCAACTGGTGGTTTAAATTTTCCAGAAAAGCCTCGCTTTTGATTCAATCTAGATGGCGAAACAGGAGTGTTCCGATTCGTCAGCCTTTTCTGCACAATACTATTTGCTTGACTTACATTAATTTGCTGGACGTGTTAACCGAGCTGTTTCAATCCTTAGATGATAGAGGAGTCTCAGATATATTTGGACCGAATTAAAACAATTACGTGGGTCTACCGTATTGTGCCGAATAGGTATTTGTTAAATTACATGATAAATACAATCAAAACATTTAATTAGTGAATATATGTTAAAAATTCATCGCTCAGCTCGGGCGGAATCTTGAGTAAGATTTCCCAGGAATAGTAGGTATATTAATATGATTGAGGATTATTGTCATATATCTCATACGTAACTTTACATTACCTATTTCTTATGACTTCAATAAGACAAAAGGTCAAATAAACGTTAATATTCATATGGGTCGACTTTAAAGATGTATTATTATAAATGCGAAAGTACTCGGTCTGTCTGTCAGTGTCACGTTTTCACGTCTACACTAATTAACCGATTTTGATGAGTTTTGTTATTGAGATAGAGACTTATCATAGGCTAATTTTCACGCGAGTGAAATCAGGCGGCAGAAGAAGTCTAGTTATTCATACAAACATTGCACCCGCGTTTGTTTAACTGTTTTTGTGGTTTTCTCTTCGATCCACAACTTTGCTGTGCATATTTGAGCTAGCCGCGCAATTGGTAACATATTTCTTTATCTGTATATATATGATATGTGTACAAGAACATAGTTACGTTCCCAACTAACACACACCCAACTGATTTCAGGTGAGAAGCCGTACAAGTGCTCGTGGGAAGGCTGCGAGTGGCGCTTTGCCCGCTCGGACGAGCTGACGCGCCACTACCGCAAGCACACGGGGGCGAAGCCGTTCCGCTGCCGGCACTGCGAGCGCTGCTTCTCGCGCTCCGACCACCTGGCGCTGCACGCCAAGCGCCACGCGTAGCCCGAGGCCGCGCCCGCGCCCGCGCCCGCGCCCGCGCCCGCGCCCGCGCCCGCGCCCGCGCCCGCGCCCGCGCCCGCGCCCGCGCCCGCGCCCGCGCCCGCGCACGCGCCTGCGCCCGCCGGCCGCAACACGCAGCGCAAACGCAAATGAATCGCGCGCCACCCCCTTTAGTTACACGTATGTTAATAATTCCGTTTATAGGTTGTTGTGAGTTGTGAACGCGGAATTGATTGTGATGAGCAGATACAGCGACAAGCCAAAGAATGCCGCTACGTCGTAGCCGAGTCAACACTCATTGCACCTAATGCTTTAAAGTTTTGTTTTTAAGTTTAAACGAGTTTTTTATTCGGGAAAAATCTCTTGATGTTTCGGCAATTATCGTTACGGTTCTTTGTTGCTAAGAGTTCGATTTATAGCCGTTGTGTATTATGTAATTTTGTGAGCTTTGTATTTTGGCACCGTCGCGTAGCGATGGTGCGTGTGTGCCATGAGTGGGGGCCGGTGTCCCCCACATGCATTTCAATCGCGGTCATATTATTTATTGGGAAGTTCGGCTAATCATCCCACCGACGCCGAGCACGACCTTTATTATTTTAGGCTTAGTGCGTCGCGTTACCTGATGTTATGTCGGCGCCGCGGACCACTCGCAGTAGTCGCTGTGACGACTCTCTAAAGTCACGTCATGACGTCCCTGTGACGACTCTCCACAGTCACGTCGTGACGTCCCTGTGACGACTCTCCACAGTCACGTCATGACGTCCCTGTGACGACTCTCCACAGTCACGTCGTGACGTCCCTGTGACAACTCTCCACAGTCACGTCGTGACGTCCCTGTGACGACTCTCCACAGTCACGTCGTGACGTCCCGGTCGCAGCCCTCACCGCCGACTGGTCCGCGGTCTCGGCGCAGATTCGTGTTTATTTTGTTTAATTTTACTTTATTCAGTAGTTTAAGCTTTCTCTTTACTCTTTCATTCCGATATTTGCGGTTAACTGGCCTTTTTTTATTAGATTTAAGGAATATTATTGTGTGCATTATTTAATTTATTGCATGCTTTTACACACATAGCGTGAGAATTTAATGTTTAGCCTACAGGGAGGTTTACATCTATAGTACATATGTTTTTTTAAATGTGAGTTGCGCTAAGTGTGTAGAGGCTTTGATTCCGCGGTCGGCGACGACGGTCTGCGATGTCGACGTCCGCGTGTTCAGTCTTGATCTCAGTAACATACAAGAACAGCACTATTTCTAACTCGGCACTGGCCCCCGTCGTCGCCTGCCTCGACACAGTCGCTATTATTTGATGATGACCAACATTTAGAACCGGTACTGTCGTGTGTACCCGGCCGCTATCCTAATTGTATAACACATTCACAAAGCACTAGCTCTCATATAGCAGCCATATCCCCAAATACATTGGCAATAATATAATAAAACGTTTAATTCTAAAAACGTCGTACTAAATCAAACGGATTGTTGCTGCTGAATTATCACAGTGTTAATCAATTAGGATAGTTACGTAACGCCACTAACTTTCGTATCGCTAACCGATTAATTTGAACAAATATTTTTATAGTTATAAGGGTAACACTTTTTTACAATTATTATTATGTCATGAAAAACATCACAATTGTAAAAACATCACAATTCAATTTTGTTACCATAAGCACTTACTACTGTGAACGACACAACCCTGCATAAGTAACTCTGCAGGATCACATATGAACAATTCTGCAAAACTACTTACGCAAATTGTGGCAGTTACGGAACATCTTAAAACAGTTAAGATAATCTAGTAAAATTTTGACTAGATAATAAGAATAAACAACGACTGTTAACAATAATTAACTGCCCTTTAGAAAATGTACAGTGTCGTTAAGTCGTCAGTAACTGTGCAGTTTTACTTACATACCTCCCGGGGCCAATAATTTAGTCTTCCCCTTTAATAAGTTCTACAAAATACAGTAAAATGTGCTATCTTTGCAGAGTTATCACACGCGCTTAAAATGGTATTGAAAGCTAAAATACAATAATCTTAATATTAAGACACTACAAATTTTAATATAGCCAAATATTTTACGTAAATTTTGACTGAATTTGAGTAAATAATATAACAAATTGACTGAGGATATATTTACGCTGGATCTGCTTTTTTTTTCGACGACTTAAATAAATGGTAGGTGCTAGATATAACATTTAATTGATCACGCTTATACATAGTTACGAACAAATATATGGGAATGGAGGCTGTGATGTGCATTATTTTACTCTTTTTGATTGGATTAGAAAGTTGCGATTAAACGTTTGTGCGTGTGACATCTCTGCAGCTCAATAACTTAGCAACATCGTTTTAATTGAAATAAAGCAAATCAGTTCAATTATTTTGCTTTTTTTTTTTTTTCTAATTATAAAATGTTCGGTCAAACAAAATCGACTTTCAAAGAAAGTTGATCCCTCAGATTATTGGGTCGTCAATTGCTTTAAAAATTTCTATTGAGTACACGTAATTAAACTGCACGGGCATATACAGGGGGTTTTATACGCGTGAAAGAATGGCTCATGCTTAATTTCTCAATGGTGAGAATTAAACTGGTTGATACAAGTATGTGATAACCTGATGCGTTGTAAGTAGCTTGGACCTGTATAAGCCCTTAGCTAGCTTTCACAATCAGCTAGGAAGACTGTGTTTTTAAACACTTGTTAAGGGTTAGGCTATATACGTAAATTCAAGTGTTAGCTGTACGAATTTAGCATTTAAAATCATACATAACCACTAATATAATTAAATCATTCTGCATTTCATTTCTAGATCGATGTATAAGTGTAACAACCGTGAAATCATAGAAGTAAGAAACCAAAAAAGAAAAAAAAAATAATGTGATTCATAAATTTATTATACGTTAATAATAAATGAAAACATGGTAGAAGTAAATGTTATTTGTATGGTATGAATACCGCTTTATGAATGGTCTATGTGTACTAGGGTTAATATGCACGACGGCTGGTAAATGCATATATTATGTGTGTAGCTGTGTAGGTTAACTACACGTTGGTAAACTTGTCATTCATAGCCCGCTGTGACTGAAACGTCACTTTTTCTAATTGTCTTCTAATTATTGGTTTGGGAGTATAATTTTTGAATCATCATAGCCACTAAAGTAAACATTGCTAAGCCAATGGCCACAAGAAAAATAAACAACTTAGATACTAGACTTTGTAAAGGTCATATGTATGAAAGATTCAAAAGTTTGGCTCCAAATTAATGTCGGCGGGTAATGAAAAATAATCGATATGAATATTCCATATGAATGTCAAACTACGTCATAATTATTGTATTAGAAAACGTAATATATAAAAGAAATATACATTTATCTTATAATAATATATAAACTTACAATATACTACTATAAAAATAGATAAATTTTCGTCATTCAAGATACGCGGCTGTGTTAGAATCAACTCTTTGTATAAATTTTCGACTCCACCGACTCGGGAACTCATATACAAAAATAGTATTTAAGATTCATTAGCTGAAAGAATATAATAATTTAAGGCAGATATTTAATGATTTAGCAGTTGTTTAAATACAAGTTTAGGTATGTGAAAGAAATTAGACTTACATAAATGTCAAAAAAAAAAACAAAATATTGATCTTTTTCTTCAGAATGGATCGTACTTCTTGTCATAAAACAATTAAATAAACCGTCTTTTGGTGATTATAAAAAAAAAACACATATTCCAGTAGTATATACATAAGGTAATTGAAACAAAATAAATATATAATTTCATATTATCATTTAAAAAATAAGAACGCGATAAAATTTCTTTTTAAGAGGTTTAACAAAAGTAATGAATTCACGAAACAATGAAACTAAAGAGCTTTACAAAGGATAAACGCACAATTTATACTAAGTAACAAAAGGCATTTATGTAAAGATAATTTGGTGCCATTTTCTCTATACCCATAGCACTAATTTTACACATATTTTGACAATATTTTAAGTGAGTGAACAAGAAACTTCTCATGAATTCTGATTTTAAAAGTAGTTAAAAAGGAAATATTTCAAATTTTCTGAAATATTTTTGGTATACACACATCGTCATAGTTTTTGTCTAGTCCTTTTAGATAAAGGCGTGATGTTGTGACCTAGTTTTAGCAGCGAGATACCGATCAATAAATCCTAGTACTAGGGACGCTAGCCTTCAAGTATTCGCTGAAATCTTCACCTGTAATGCACCGAAATTTCCCGCACAGTGGCGCCAACTAGTGCCATTTTCTCGCATCAAACGGGGAGTATAAAATTACATTGTTAAATAAAAAAAAAGGTTATAAATAGTGACTGTTTTATATTTAATCCCAGTATATTTTTTTTACTTTATTTTTGCTAACACGGTGCCTTAATTTGATGATTATCATAGTTTTGTCATTATTTGTGCAACTACACTTAAGTTTAAAGTTACTGCGTTAGTACATTCCATTGTGTTCCCGATTCGGATGGACATTTTGAATATCAATATTGTAAGGATGTATTTTGAGACTTATAGCCGGCTGTGATGTAAAGTATCTGTTATTTTGTGGTCTATTTTAAACCAAAATTAAAATACAATTGGTAACGTTTTCTAATCGAATTTTATTGTATCACATTGCCAAAACAAAGTTTTTCTAAGCTCTTTCATCAGCAAAATGAATCACCAACAATTACTAGATAATAATAGCTTATTTAACATTTAAAAATAATACCTAATAAATAAGTAATTAATACTATTTTTAAACTCCATAATGGTTGTCTGTATTTCAATACGGAACTGAAAAATCTTAGATTATTTAAAGGTTGTACTAGAGAATGAAATTCAAAATTAGACTAAAACCTATGTATAAACAATGATGTAGGAGACGTCTTTGCGTTGGGAGAGCTTATGAAAATAATAATTCACTTCTAGATATCAGCTAGTTCTTACCTGAAAACTAACAATTTATTTATCAGTCTACAGTCGGCTATAAGCATTATTATTGTAAAGACTATCGTCATGGATCATGCGGTGACGTCACAATAGCGACGTCACCAAATTGCCAAATTGCGTCACTGATCTTATGACAACAGTCAGAAAGCTGCGCCTTTTCATATCACTTTTTGACTATCCAGAGTTTTATATTTGTGATATTGGGGTATTCCCCGTTTAATATTTGATGGTGGGCTCAAAGTAAAGTTTATAAATCTGAGTTTGAATATATTACATACATACCTTAGCTTTTAAATTATAGCTTTAAAGATTTTTTATTTTTTTTTATTTATTATTTTTTTATCTGTATTTTGCAAACATTGTTTTGATAAAGGGTTTAGGCGGCTGATGCAGGTCAAGGCCCTTAACAATCTAGATACTGTTAGACTAGTTCTGTGCTATCTGGCCCAATTCTTATGATTATTGCATGGTACAGTGATATCTTTAGTATTATTAAAAATAATCACAATCGAAATTGTTTTTCAGGACTTATCATTAAATAATTAAATGATCTTTATTTTGCAAATTGGTTACGATATAACACTTTTACTCGTCATTTTTTTCGAAAATATTAACTAGATTTCCTAACTGACTACCCTGAGAAGAATCACCGAAACAAACTCAGGGGTCCGTCTCTTTTAAAGTCCATATAATCTACACTGGTTTATCAAATGATTACTTGTTTTGAATGCTTTGAAGCATTTTAATTATAAAGTTATGTATTATTAAATCGTTTTTTATGTAAATTGTTATTATTAAGTGTAAGTTACAGTTACAAATACCTAAATTACCCTGAGAAGAATCACCGAAACAAACTCAGGGGTCCGTCTCTTTTAAAGTCCATATAATCTACACTGGTTTATCAAATGATTACTTGTTTTGAATGCTTTGAAGCATTTTAATTATAAAGTTATGTATTATTAAATCGTTTTTTATGTAAATTGTTATTATTAAGTGTAAGTTACAGTTACAAATACCTAAATGATTTGTTATTTAAAAATCAAAATCATGTTGCTTGTAAAATCTTTATAAATTGGATAGTCACTTATGATCTTGAAAGGGCGAAACTTTTAAACTAAATGTAATCTTCTAGTGTATTACCGTAAGGGCATTTATATTTCCAATGAGCCGTTACTGTATATAAACACTAATTATAGTTACTAATCGTAAATATTTACAAAACAAATAATAATAATAATTGTTATTGTAAACAATACATTATTATTATTATTATTTATCTTTATTTTCCTTTCCGATGTATGTATGGTAGGTCCCATGGCATGGGGCACATGTTGTAGCATACACGTTTTGTATAATTAAAATTTTTCTTATATGTGGAATTTGATCTGTTTTATTTATTATCGCCACAGCGCAAGTGAAGTATTGTCGCACAGGATGCATATTGTCAAAACGTTTTGGGAATACTTTCTTTGTGCGTACAACTAAGAAGTGGGACTCAACTCCCTGCCGGAGTCTGTATCTCCTGATAGCCATAACCGGAGGGTCATTAAGTGAAGAGTGAATAGGTTCTAGTAATTCTATGTAAACGTACTTAATGTTCGACCACACCAGCTCATCTGATGTAGTAAGCGATGATGTAGTCGGAGATGAAGAAGGTTCACTTAGATGTACTAAAACCTATTGATCGTTTACCATCAGGTGAGATGGTGATCAACCGTATCAATCGCACACAGTGTTTTACATTTAAACAAAAGCTTTTTAAATTCACTAATTGAATAATTGTACTGTTTTAGACATGAGCGTCACTGTATTCCCTTCAGTATCGAAATGCCGTAACTTACACTAGTTGAGGCAGAGAAAACTTTACCTTTTTTGACATGTCAATATAATATAATAAAATAGTAAAAAAGTGTGTTTGTACATTGAATATGTTTACAAAAAAAATAATCCAGGGGTTAGAAACAGTAATAGAGCAAGAATTTAAATAAAATGTCTGTCTGTATTTAAACGCTTATCTCCGTAATTACTTGACGGATTATTTGCTCTGGGCAACTTATAGGCGTTGATTTTAGAAACTGGAGCCCCTGATGCAGAATTTTTAAACACGAACGAAGCCGTAAGGCGTTAGCTAGTTACAAAAATAGATAGTTAGATAATTATCTTAGTATCATTACCTGGTCCACGGATCCTCTCACCAGAAAATTGCACTAATTCACTAAAAAACACAGGGCCACGTTATCCCAGCAGAGTTCTATAAATAGTCTGACCCTCAACGCATCGATTTTTATATGCACTTCAAATATTCACAATTAATTGTATTTGGTTACCAAAATACCTGTTATTTTTTTAGTACTCCTTTAAGGAGATATTAGCGAGAAATCTCCAAGAGTATTGTCACCGAATGTTTACATTCCCTGCACGCGATAATGTCCTATTTTTAACCAAACAAACTCACGACGCTGGTACTTGTTACACTGCCTTGAAGTAGGTCATGCTTTTGTCAGTTCAGTGGCCTGAAGTTGCCGAATGTCAGTGATTGGTACGGAAGTTTATTACCTCTGTGGGTGGCCTACAGGCTGTCTAGGTTCATGCTATCGGACTCGATAAATTAGAGTCGTGCAGCATCCGACTTAACAGGAAGCTTTCACGCTTTAAAAGTTTACCGAGAGTTGGATATCTTTTTAATCTGGAAAAAGGCTCATCGGCAACGACAAAACTGGTTGAGATAAAGCTCCAGAGCCTAGAGCATCGGCGATGACAAAACTGGTCGAGACAAAGCTCCAGAGCCTAGAGCATCGGCGACGACAAAACTGGTCGAGACAAAGCTCCAGAGCCTAGAGCATCGGCGATGACAAAACTGGTCGAGACAAAGCTCCAGAGCCTAGAGCATCGGCGACGTGTTGTAAGCCTATCAGTTTTCTATCGGTTACATTTCGGGGAGTGTGCGATGGAATTACACAATCTAATTCCACCAAGCCCGTTCCATCATCGGACTACAAGACAAACGGTGATGCGCCATCCTGTATTAAGGTTTCGTTACATGGTGGACATCCCAAACGTTTTGGAAATACTTTCATTGTGCGTACGGCTAAGGAGTGGAATTCCCTGTCGGAGTCTGTGTTTCCTGATAGTTATAACCTGGGAGTCTTTAAGTCAAGAGTGAATAGGTCACTTCTAGGCAAGCGTGCTTCATCTTCGACCACATCATCGCTTAACATCAGGTGAGATTATGGTAAAACGCAAGACTATCAACTATAAAAAAATAACATTTATTCATTGAGATAAAGATGAACACAGAAGTACTGCTAATTTAGATTTGTATATAGTAATTTAAAATTTGATTTTAATTCATAAAATTTTAAATTTCGCTGCAGTACTGGGACGATTAATTCATGGAGTGAATTTTTAACAGGAATTTCTTCTGCTCAAATACAACAATTTTTGTATGGGACCCTGAACGTCGAAACCAGAAAAAAAAACAAAATTCGATCACACGTTACGGGAGGCTGAATTTGTTTTTAAAGTTTTCGACATTAGCTCCACAGAGAATGATGCTGTATTAGGACAGTAGTATTACCTACCTATTTTTGGGCGGTAATAAAAAGTCAACTCGTGTCAGTTACTGTATTACTTCTTATTTTACTTAATATGGAATATGGATGTATAGAAATAGATATATGGTTGTTTGTAACTCTTTCACGCAAATAATACTGAACGGATCTGAATGAAATTTGGTAAGTATATAGTTGACCTCCTGGAATAACATAGGCTACTTTTTTCCCGGAATTCCCGAGAGATCGGAATTTACGCGGTGTTGTGGAAATGCTCGAAGGACCGTGGCGGGAAAATACCTTGGGGGTGAAATATTGAACACACAGTATTGAACTGACCAGGGGGTAGGAAAAAGGGACTTACTTGGATATTCCCTGGATGTAGGTGGAAAAATATGAATCTGTATTCTAATATGTGATACGTTCGGATATATCTTAGTAGAAAGTTACAAATCAAATAACTTGCGCAAGCACGCGGGAAAACCCTCCCACACGAACGAAGTCGCGGGCAGAAACTAGTACCTATTTATACAACGTGTAATTTAAAGGGTATATATGTCGCAGGTTTTTCATAAAATTAGTTTTTTGATCAAAAACCTAGGTTTTTGATGAAAAACCGGAAGGACACATTTTAAACTCAATTTCATCATAAACTTGTAACAATCCAGATTTTTGATCAAAAACCTGAACTAGTTTGGGTTTATGATAAAGTTCTTGTCAAAATCACAGGTTTGCTTTGTTTTATGACAAATAAGTCAATTTAAATAAAATAAATAAAACAATCCCTCATCATTTGCAACTTACTAGAAAGAAAACAATTTATCAAAATTTTACATCCATGATCCAATCAATATTCTCCTCCTTCAATCCAAATGTCCCTCAGTTCACACGCACATTTACTGCTCTTTGAGGCACGCGAGGAACACGACGCGCCATCTACCCGGGCCTGGTCCTGATCGGACGGTGAGCTACTCCTGCTTAACGCAGAACTTAAGAACTTCAAGCCTCTGCTTGAAGTCAAGAAGTCTTGCTCTCTCGCGACTCTTAACGATAGAACAAGACTTCTTGTGGTAGACCGCATGAGAAGTAAGTATTCAAAAATGGTGTTAGTATGTAAAAAATCTGAAAATAATCGTAATCTTTCGAAGTTTAGAACAGTTACTTACTTTTCCTACTATTTCGTCTTGATACACTAACTGAATATTTTCAAAGTTGAAGTATTCACCAGTGAAGTGCTAACTCAGTGAAAATGCATAAATAAATTGAAGTGTCCGTCTCTGATTTTGAAATAAGTGACACTCAAGAGCTTTAAGTTATTTACATAACATATAAACGATCACGGCTGGCATTACAATAAATTAGTTTTCAGTCAAACAAACCAGCTTGAGTCACGGAAGCGGCGATCAGCCTTTTTCAATTACAAAAGCTGTGATGCCCCATGGCTTTAGGGTTATTGTTTATTGTACACCTTACAATATTTATATGGATACAAATGGTAAAACTAGTGTACAATGGGCGATCTTATCGCACAAGGCGATCTCTTACAGATATCCTTTGGATGGACAGAATTTAAAGGACACAGATTATCTTATTTATTTTATCTATGCAGATTATCATCATTGTCACCTGTTTAGCCTTCCCCCAACTGTGTTGCAATCGGCTTTTAGACTAACCGGATGAAGCTAAGTACTAGTATTTTACATCGCGACTGCCTAGCTGATGAACTCCATGACTATTAGGCTGAGGAAGTTATAGCTTAGTGGCTGGATAACGCTATAAAAGTCATACTTAAGGAGCTTTCTTGAATGTTATTCTATATTTTGTATTTTATTTGTTTTTTTTTTTTTGTTGAAGTATTATATACATATAAATTATATACAATTATACCATACACATTATATACATATATATCACAGTAATTTGATTTAATAAGTTAGTATTATCCTATATACATAATGCATTTTTAACCCTAGCGAGTATTGTTTTCACCGTATCGTATCCAATTATTAATCTGTGAACAGCGTGGTGGGCTGCAATATTGTTTATAGTGTTTTTTGTAGTTATTGTCTGTGTGTTTTATATTGTGGCTGTTTGTTGTTCCTCTTGAATAAAATAAAATAAAATAAAAGACTGGTTTCAGATCTTCTGGCTTCTAAATACAGTTAACGACTGTGAGTGTACCAGCCGAGAGTCGGGATCAAAAGTTTAACGGTCTGTCCGAGGTACGGACAAATCTTTATATTGTATTACGATGGGCGCCCATCTACGAACAAGCATTGCTTAACCTGTATCCGTGCGGATTTTATTATTAAGTCTCGAGCTCCTCCCTGAAATCATTTATATAATGCTTAAGAAGAGGGAATCGAATTCACACTTCTTCGTCTTAAAATTAATTTAAAAAATATCAAAAGGAAATAATCCTCCTTCACCTTTAACAAAAGTAAGTACACAATGTATAAATACCTGCGCCCACCCAGCCTGGGACAAAGCTATTATTCTACTAGTTCCTACCCGCGACTTCGTTTGCGAGTGAAGGTTTTCCCGCATACATCCCGATGCTGTGAGACTTCCGTGATAAAAAAGGCCTACGTGTTGTTCCCGGATTTCAACTATCTACATACCAAATTTAATTTAAATCTGTTTAGTACTTTCGTGAAAGGGTAACAAGCATTCACCCACCCTCGCAATCTTTCGCATTAATAATAACTGTAGGAAGTAGAAATTGAATGCGCGTTAAAATTCATAAGTATACCTCTCTGCATACATAACTACCCCTTAATCTCAGGTAACTTTTATTCTACTCCAGATACCGTAACAAAGTGATCTTTATTGCTTACGCAATAAGGCTGTTTTACAACTGAAATAACTGTTATCGATCGATATCAAAAGGGTTCCGCTAGAGCCGTTTATATCGATACACATCGTTTCTATTCTATTCGATTACGTTTTCCTTCTGCAAATAATCGATTAATTTAATCATCGTTATTGGCTAATATTAAACTGGGAATAATATTGTACTATTTCGCTTAGTTTTTTGTATATTACTAACACGGATTCCAAAATTGTTTTGGAAGTACTTTTAGTCGAGTCAGGGGGTGTAAACGAATAAAGTAGGGGTTGGAAGAGGCTTCTAGGATCGATAGAACGAATCCTTTGTAGATGACTTTATGTCATACGTACTAGAAATTTGCATTTACCCATCATTTACCTAGAATATGTAAGAATTTGTTAACTTCAATAAATTCCTTGAAAGTTATCGCTTAAGTCGTTCAGGAGTTAATGACAATAGATGGTTATTCGTCAAAATAATGTGCTTACTTTCCGTGACTATGAGGTACCCAGGTTTTCCGTGAAAGATGTAGACAATGTAAGTTTTCTATAAGCGAGCACATGCCTAAGCGATTTTAGATTAACTTGCGAATTTGTATATATCTATATATCATGTCTTGCTTAGCAACCTTTTTGGACTGTGTATGGTATGTATTTGCATGTCAAAGCTGGCTTAGTTAACAAAAACATAGTCCGCGTTACATATTTTTAATGTTTTAATAAATGTTAGATTGAGCGTGTATTTTATTCGTTTTATTTTTAACCCCCGACGGAAAGAGAGGGGTGTTATAAGCTTAACGTGTGTATTTGTATCTGTGTATCTGTCTGTGGCACCAACACCACAGCTCTTAAGCGGGAGAACCGATTTCAATGCGATTTTTTGTTAGAAAGCAGGTTTCCCGGCGGTGGTTCTTAGATATGTTTTGTCAAAATCAGTTAAGCCATTGACTAGATATGGGGGTGAAAGTGGGAATAAATAATCGAATGTTGTCAAATATACCCAAGTGGCGTATCAAATGAAAGGGAACCGCGTGTATTATATTGCAAAAACTGTCCATTCCATTATTGGTCAGTGACAAAAACTACGGTAAGTTTAAAAAGCATAAAACAAAAATTAAATTAAAAATTTAAAAAACCCCATACGCAAAAACTACTTACAAGTAGTTTAAGAAACATCCCTTAAAAAGTAAAAAATATAATAGTCGCGGCGCGCGGCGGGGTATCGCCATTTAGAATATAATAGTCGCGGCGCGCGGCGGGGTATCGCCATTTAGAATATAATAGTCGCGGCGCGCGGCGGGGTATCGCCATTTAGAATATAATAGTCGCGGCGCGCGGCGGGGTATCGCCATTTAGAATATAATAGTCGCGGCGCCGGCGGGGTATCGCCATTTAGAATATAATAGTCGCGGCGCCGGCGGGGTATCGCCATTTAGAATATAATAGTCGCGGCGCCGGCGGGGTATCGCCATTTAGAATATAATAGTCGCGGCGCCGGCGGGGTATCGCCATTTAGAATATAATAGTCGCGGCGCCGGCGGGGTATCGCCATTTAGAATATAATAGTCGCGGCGCCGGCGGGGTATCGCCATTTAGAATATAATAGTCGCGGCGCCGGCGGGGTATCGCCATTTAGAATATAATAGTCGCGGCGCCGGCGGGGTATCGCCATTTAGAATATAATAGTCGCGGCGCCGGCGGGGTATCGCCATTTAGAATATAATAGTCGCGGCGCCGGCGGGGTATCGCCATTTAGAATATAATAGTCGCGGCGCCGGCGGGGTATCGCCATTTAGAATATAATAGTCGCGGCGCCGGCGGGGTATCGCCATTTAGAATATAATAGTCGCGGCGCCGGCGGGGTATCGCCATTTAGAATATAATAGTCGCGGCGCCGGCGGGGTATCGCCATTTAGAATATAATAGTCGCGGCGCCGGCGGGGTATCGCCATTTAGAATATAATAGTCGCGGCGCCGGCGGGGTATCGCCATTTAGAATATAATAGTCGCGGCGCCGGCGGGGTATCGCCATTTAGAATATAATAGTCGCGGCGCCGGCGGGGTATCGCCATTTAGAATATAATAGTCGCGGCGCCGGCGGGGTATCGCCATTTAGAATATAATAGTCGCGGCGCCGGCGGGGTATCGCCATTTAGAATATAATAGTCGCGGCGCCGGCGGGGTATCGCCATTTAGAATCAATATTTAAAGTTTGATACATAGCATAGGGTTTTTTCATCTTAATTTTAAAGGTTTCGAGAGGGTATATAATGAGCACAAAGAATTGGTTTTCTCATCTCGCGTTCATCTTTGATATTTATTTTCGTAAGGAATTTAGTTGAAAAAGGTAGTAATGGACTTTAGGTTAAGTTTATGTACCTATGTCCTTTTACTTTCTAGCGTTTTTTTTTTCTGGTTTGGAAAGTCATCAAATTATTATTTATTTTTATTAATATTGTGTTGCATTAGAATCTTAAAAATAATTGACAATGCCCCACGAAACCGCTTACACGGTTTGTGACTCCTCCCGCTGTGGTTGGAGAGGAAGGGAGTGTCACACTTCTACTGACTAAAACCTCCCTGTTCCTTCAGCTGCCCTTGTGTTCCGGGGCCGCGTCATCACGTTAAAACATTCCCGCAATTCTGGGTATTTCCGCGACCAATGTACACTAAACACGACGACGTAGACGTTTGCTACAAGTTTGTAGAAAGCGTAGCATTGCTACGTCGCGCGTCGTCGTAGCCAAGGCGTACAGGGGCGGATCCAGCCCTCCAAAAAGGTTGTGGGCACAACCACCCGAAAATCGGCCAAGTGCGAGTCGGAGTACAAACTCGTTCGACTCAACTTTTGTAATTATTTCCTTTTTTACACGCATCAGGACTTTGGCCTTAGGTATGGGAATAATCATTAGAGGAATTCAGACTTGATTTTTTCCAATTAAATAGTCAGACAGTTTCGATTTCGTACCAATTTTAATCAATAAATAATTGTTTTTTCTTCCTAACGACACGGAAAAGTTCAAAGTCGAAAGATCTATGGAATATAACCAGATTATCTACTACGGCACAGACAATAAAAGAAACGGGGTGGCAATACTCTTAGACAACAACTTTAAGTCTCGCATCAGTCGCATCATAAATATCACACGGAAAGGCGACCGTTTGATTTTCGTTAAACATACACTGGATGATCTATAAATAACCAACATCATATCAGCCTATACACCTCAAAGAGGATGCACAGAAATAAAAAAGGCACAATTCTGGGAAGACATGGACGACCTCATCCAGAGCATTCCAGCAAACGAATACAAGATTATAGAAGGAACCTGAATGGATACGGGAATGCCAGGGATATCACAGAAAATAATGTAAATGGTGAGTTTGGGATAGGCAAGTTAAACAAACAACGAGAAGAAAGAATGATTCTCTGCCGGCTTCTGTGTTCCCTGCCACTTATGACCTTTCAGCCTTTAAAGCACGAGTAAATAGACATCTTCTGGGCTCGCTCGTCCCATCTTAGACCTCATCTATCGCTTACCATCAGGCGAGATCGAGGTCAAGAGTGGACTCATCGGTAATAAAAAAAAAAGAAGAATTACACGTTTTAACAGTACCGAGTTTATATATATTAGTAATCCTTAAACACTTTGCTAAGTATATTCATGAGTATGAATCACAAGAGGAACGTAGGGTAAGAGAAAGCACAAGGAGGAAGGACTTTAAACACAAAATGTTACCAAATCTTAACATAGCTAAGCATTGTTCCAGATACCAAGCAGTGGAGTTATTTAATAGGTCTACTGATTTAAAATGATTAATTTATAGCTCTCACTCTTTTAAAGCCTTCTTGTTGGAAAAATGTTTATACTCGGTATCGGAGTTTATATCAAATAATAAAAATAGTCACTTATAATAATAGCAGCGATCATTGTTTTTAATCTTTATTGTACTTTTTAACCGACTTCAAAAAAAGGAGGTTTACAATTCGTCTTGAACTTTTTTTTTTTTTTATTTTTTTTTTTTTTATGTATGTTACCTCGTAACTCGGAGACGGCTGGACCGATTTGAAAAATTCTTTTTGCGTTCGAATGGGTATAGTTTCTAGTTGGTCTCATTGTTCCGAAATCAGGATCTGATGATGGAATCTTGGAGAAATCGAGGGAACTCTTCAAATATTATAGGCACACCTATAGCGTTTTGGGTATTTCTTATAGTACCTTGAGCAGTTGCTTCCGAAAAGTACCATTTGGGGAAGGTGAACTGATGATGAAGACCACAGATGGCCACTGAAACTCCTCAATAATAAGTATTTCGTGGATTGCGATTCGATTACTTGAGTACGGATGTTAAACACTTTATGCTCGTCACAATACATATGGTGATGTGAGCTGATGGTCAAGTACCAGGAGAACTCCTCAAAAATTAACGGCTATGCATCAGGAAAAGCAAAATTTTGTAAAAGGTGATAAGTTGTCGACATTATGGCTTTTGTAACTAGATAAATTACAAACCGACCCACTAAAAAGCGTGAAAAAAAAATTTTTAGCAAAAAATAGAACCGACTTCCATATCAAAACACTACAAAGGCAAAAATAACTTCAATTTCGGAAGGCGGTGTCTTTAGTATTGTATATATTTTCGTTTTTGACACCGCCTTCCGAAATTGAAGTTATTTTTGCCTTTGTAGTGTTTTGATATGGAAGTCGGTTCTATTTTTTGCTAAAAATTTTTTTTTAATATTTTGACATTGAATTTCACATTATAATTACGATTGATTTGACATTATATTTATTTTTTGACATTTTTAAATTAGTTTAATACCTCTGTTTAACTTTACTTTACACATTAATTTTAATTGCGCTTCTGAATTTTAGTTCCTGCATGTGTTAATTTTATTTAATTATTAATATGTACTGTTCAACACAATGTAATTGTTAACTGAACTGAATAAATGAAAATGAAGGAGTGTTATTGGATGTCTTTTATTTATCATTTATATAAATGACCTCCCAAAAATTATAAAAGAGTCATGTGTTCTGTTTGCTGACGATATCTCAGTAGGGGAGGCCGGGGTTCAAAGTGCCGGGGGTAGGTTGTTCCGATCCAAATAGCTCCGCGAAGAAAAGAGATAGCAATAGGTGTGAAGTGCGTCGCGGAACGTCATACTATTGCGCTATTGCATCAACCATTTTAGTGACGGTGTGTCGGCTTGTGAGAGTGGTAATGGATTAGTGGCACATAAACATCACGTAAGTAAATTTTTTCGTCCTTAAACTTTTTGGTCTATTTCAATCAATTTTCTGGCTATTTGTGAGTGACTTGCTATTATCAGTTGGGCAAACTATCGTGATTATCTTTTTAATATCATTGAGGGCTTTTTATAACCTATTCTATTATAATTAAAGGATATTTTGAAACTGGGATTTGGGGTTCAAAGTTCCTATGGTGGGGGGCTAGTTGTTCCGCGGAACAACGTACCCCGTAATGAAACACGTAAATAATAAAATTGAAACTTTGTTTTAGGATGAGAAACTACATAAACGGAAAACCGAACGGGGCAAAGTTTCGATTGACCTTTTGCAGCGGGCAGCTGATGCTGTTATTAAAGACGGTCGTAAGCTTAAGACGGTAGCTCGAGAACTAGAGATATGTCATATGACATTATTTCGCTATGTCAAAAAGTTGAAGGCCGGTATAACACCAACTATAGGTTACTATTCTAGACAGGTGTTCAACAACGACCAGGAGAAGACATTGGCGGATTATTTGTTAAAATGTGCGTCAATTTACTTTGGTCTCTTGCCAGAAGAAGTGAGGAAGTTAGCATATACTTATGCTCTTAGATTTGACATGCTTAACATTCCAGCCTCTTGGCATAGAAATAAAGAAGCTGGAGCTGATTGGTTCACGGGTTTTCTGAAAAGAAATCCGTCTTTGTCTCCATTTATCCATCATCATCATCCATTAGAATTCCTCATCTTTATGGACCATTTTATAAAACATACAAAGCCCACTCCCGAGGACCCAATATTGTTATTGCTTGATAACCATCAATCACATGTTGACATTGATGTCGTCGAAAAGGCAAAGGCCAATTCGCTTATAATGTTGTCTTTCCCGCCACATTGTACTCATAATTTGCAACCACTAGATGTTGGCGTTAATGGACCGTTTAAAACGTATTGTGCCAAAGCTCAAGATAACTGGCTACGCAATAACCCAGGCAAGACAATGTCTATTTATGAGATACATGGAATTGTAAAACATTCATGGCCTCTAGCAGCGACCCCAACTAATATAATGAACGCATTTAAAAAGCCAGGCATAAGTTGCATGGACAACCCTGATATATTTACGGATGTAGATTTTGCTCCGTCTTTTGTAACTGACCGACCTATGCCCGACACTAATATTTCATTGGAATTGGGTCAAATTATGGAATCACAGTTCCGAGAAATAACAGACCCTGATAAGCTTCAGGTGGATCATAATATGGAAGCCATCCCAGGTAGCGAGCCACGTCCAGCAACTACAGGATCACCGACCAACGAACCTCAACCAGGATCCTCGAACATTGCTAATTTGCCAAATAATATTGTCATTCAAGCCACATCTAGCACATTTTCCGTAGAAGCTATCAAACCCTTACCAAAAGCACCACCAAGATCGTCTATATTAACTAAACGACAGACTCGCCTGAAAAGAACGCTTTGGCTGAAGAAAAAGCAAGAAGAGGAAAGAGCAATAGTAAAGTAAAGGTGAAGGAAATTGAAAAAAGAGTTGGAAAGAAAAAGGCAACCGGTAAAAACAAGCAAAATTGTAAAATGACACGTAAATCTGCAAATGGTAAAGAAAATGTGAAACGGAAAGTCCTGCAAGAAGATGATCAGGAAAGTAATAGTGAAGAAGCTAGCCTGGAATGGTATTGTTTAATATGATGCGACTCATATTCCAATTCACAACCAGGAGAGCAATGGATTGAATGCGTCATGTGTAAGCATTGGGCTCATTCAAAATGCCTGAAATCTAAAGATGTTCATTCCTATATATGTCCGAATTGTAATTCTGACGACGAATCCTCTGAATAATTATTTTTTAAGTTCTGCGAGACTGAAATAAAACTATTGCTAAAGTAAACCATTAATTAGATTATTGATCTCAGTAAAGTGAATTCTATGAGACTGAAAAAAGAAACTATAGTTCGAAATGTTAAAATTAGTTTATTTTCTTTTGTGTTTTAATCAAAATAACAAAATTTTGTTATTTTGACAATAAACGTTTGTCAAAGTTGATTAATATTAAAGATTTTTATTAGTCTTAAGCCTATTAATTAGGTTGTATTACATTATTAGTAATAATGTTAGTTACTTTTTGTAGTTTTTTTTTCATTTGATCCTTAAAGTTTGTTGAAATTTGTCAAAAACATTAGTATTTTGTTTTTTTTTTTATAAATAAAACTCATAAATATTCAGTTACATGTGCCTTATTTATTTTATACATACCTTTCCAACTAATATTACATTATTATTGATTGGAGTTGACAGCGGAACAACTTACCTCAACTGAGGAACAACCAGCCCCTTCGTGGGGCGAATTGTTCCTTATCGACTTGCTAAAGAAAAATTATCCTGGGCCAAAATATATTATTATTTCGATGGATTTGATTATAGAATTTGAAACTAGGATAAATTCTGCATCTATTTATATAGGAATCATGGAATATAAATCTTTCTATTACATTCATATTTCGTCCTACTCCAAAATCGGAACGTCGAACCCCGGCCTCCCCTACTGACTTCATGCCAAAACAATAGTAATTTAACAGAAACGCTTACACGCACGTTAAACAAAATAATAACTTGGATGAACGAGCACAACCTAGAGCTAAACTTCAATAAAACTAAAATCATGTCCTTTCATCCACGTCAAAAAGCTCCTTTAGATATAAAATTTATTTACAACGACACAACAATTGAAACTGTACAAGAATTCTCACTACTCGGTATATCCATAGACACAAATTTAAATTGGAAATCCCATGTAAAAAAAATTAGGTCAAAATTGTCAAAATTTGCATATGCTCTTCGCGAAATTAAAAAAACGACGAATCTTCATACTGCTTTAGTTACGTATTACGCCTATGCATACTCATGGTTAAGTTATGGCATAATACTATGGGGAAACAGTACACACGCATCAACACTTTTCACACTCCAAAAACGACTCATCAGGATACTAGTAAATATAGAAAACACAGACAGCTGCAAACCCCACTTCAAAGAACACAAAGTGTTAACACTGCCCTGTATATATATCCTGGAAATGTGCAAATTTGCTAGACACCACCAACACCTATTCACTACACGAGAAAACATACAAACTCGCTATACATTACGACACAAAAATAGGCTTAACTTACCTGGTGGTTCTAAGCTGAAAATACACTCTACAAGCACATTAGCTATGTCAGTAAAAGTCTACAATAAATTACCCGATATACTTAAAAATGTACAAAAAAACAATATATTTATAAATAAATTAAAACAATTTCTAATTAATAAGTGTTATTATGATATAAATGAATATTTTAATGATAAATTAAATAAATAAAATATAGTATTGTAATAAATGTATAAAATAGTAAGTAGTTAAAGTAATATTTAATAGTAATACTTTCGTAAACAATTTTTTTTTTTTTCTAAAATATGTTTTGTTCCAATAAATTATCTTATCTTATCTAATACACATTCTATATAATTATAATAATTGTAATAGCCCTCTTTCCTCTTTTTTAATTTGCTGTGCCCGACAGGGTCCACAATGATCTAAAACAATGTATATCTTGTATGTACCTACCACCTAAGTTCACATTGTGGAATGCAAATAAATGTATTGAGTATTGAGTATTGAAATACCTACTAGAATTTGCAGAAAGACACACTTACACTAATAAACACGAATTTTAAAAGAAACCAGAACACTTATAAATGTGCGGGTAGAGCGTCACAGATAGACTTTATCATGTCCGGCAAGACCGTCAAACACAAGTTTAAAGGCTGTAAAGTAATACCTGGTGATGATATTACATTACAGTATCGCATACTCGTGTTTGTGTACGAGCTGACAAAACCTATAAAAATTACAGTAGATAGAACACCAAACACTAAGTGGGAAGAGCTGGATGGTCCAGGGGAGACACTCATGAGCGTGGTAAACGATTATCTGGAGACCGATTTGGAAGTAAGTTATGACAACACAAATGATATCTGGTCTCAGTTTGAAACCTGGTACAGGACAAAAGCGGCAGGGATCTTAGGAGTCTCCAAATGTCAGAATCAAAGAGACCCTAGCGAATAAAAAGATCTAAACTAGCAAAAAATAAGGACCGATATAAAGTGGCGAAGCAGGATGCTAAAAGATGTATAGCACAAGAGGTCACCAAATGCAATCAAACGATCTATGAAAGTCTGGAGAGTGCTCAAAATGCGGATGAAGTACTGAAATTAGCAAAACGCAAACAGAGCATCCATGAACATAACAGTAAATTGACGAGAGATGGTTGAATAGGGTTCTGTTATATCTTATAATACACGTGAATGCATATAAAATAATAGTGATGACTACGCTAGTCTTTACACGTGGAATCATTGTACTTTTCCTTTGCTGTGTCAGCTTTTCCGCCACACAGCTACTTTTCGAGAACCCTACAGCCAGTGTGGATTTGAACGTTGTCGCGGATACATACTTTTACTGTATTTACCGAAATCTAAATCCGTCTTGAGACCTACCCCGTAACAGTGGTATCAGAAGTGGGATATTCAGCAATCGTTGGCTGGTATCTCAAATAAAATCCGCGGAGTGCGTCTCTCTTAAACTCTTACAAACTGTTAAGCCGGCTCTACACGTTGGCCAACACAGTGGCGAATGTAGTGGCCAATGACTATTCGCCAACGTGTAGAGGGGGTGTTTGTGCACCCAACATGCACAAACACGCCGTCTACACGTTGGCCAATACGCTTTGGCCACTACATTCGCCACTGTGTTGGCCAACGTGTAGAGCCGGCTTTATAAACCCTATTTGGTGCGAAATCACGAACTGTGCGAACACTGGGGAACTGCGACAGTAAGTCTTACCACGTAAGCCTGCCATCCCCTAGCCTAGCCACGTGTTCGCGCCGTGTGACCTCACAACGTGGTCGAGCCTACTCGTGACTTACCTGACGGTCTTGTCGGGTCTTGCTACGTCCTATTCAACCAGCCTGGTTAACCTGGTGCCGCCACCGTCGGCGCCGCTGCTGTACACGTTGTCTGTGTGACACGTGTCCGCTGTAACTCACCTTGTTCGTCGAGGTCAACCTGCTGTCCTGGTTCCTGGTTAGCTGCGAGTGCAACTAACCTGCTCCGTTTGAAGTCTGCGATGTCCACACTCCTTCTCGCGGTGCTTCTGTGAGTCTAATATTTAATCACTGGTTATTGCTAAAAAACCTGGTTCCAAACAATACCCACATTATTCTTTCTCCCTACAAATCCTTATTTTATCGCTCATCCTTAAATTCTTTTGATTCGATAAACAACTTATGACCAAAATGAGTAAGAGCGAAATCTCGCTTAGCGAACAATATCCCATTAAAATTCTTTGCGACTTTATTGACACATATAATGGAGAATGGAGATCGTGAAACATTGTTCGCGTTTCTAACTAATTGCCAAAACTCACTAAATCTTGCGTCAGAGAGACAGAAAAATTGCTCCTCAAATATATCTTATCCAAACTGCGAGGCAAAACTCAAATAGCTTGTTCAAACAAAGTTTTCGATGACTTTGATTCGTTACAATCGTTCCTTCGCCAAAATTTTGGTGAAAGGAAACATTATAGTCACTTATTCTTTGAGTTGCAGTCTTGCAGGCAACAACAAAATGAGTCAGTTTCACAATTCTCTTTGCGCTTAGAAACCTGTTTCACCGACATGCAGACAGAAATTCACAATTCTGAAACTACAAAGAAAGATTTGTCAGGTAGAATCGCAATGACGGAAGACCAAAAATAAAAGTGTGGAGAGCTACTCCACACTTTTATTTTTGGCTTACAAACTCACCTTAGCAACATGGTGCGGTGTAGAAACCCTAAAACTCTGAACGATGCTATTAATATCGCGATCGAAGAAGAAAAAATACAAAATTTCTCTTTAAAAATCGCTTCTAAAATCGATAAATATTGTAAATTTTATAATAAACCTGGTCACTCAGAAAATGATTGTCTTAAGAAAAACAAGGTCACAACCACCGACTTCGTCTTCGATCGTCTTCGTCTCCTAACTCTCGTTACCAACAAAATTCTCAGTCGAACCAATTAATGGACTTAGTCTGTAGATATTGCAAGAAAACAGCATGATATATCTCAGTGCTATAGGCGCAAATACAACAATTCTAAGAAAAATAGTGCCCCGATTCAACATAACGTCACAGCTTTACCCGATCAATTTGAATCGTGGGAAGAAGCCAAAGAATGTGCCGACGATTTAAACTAAAGAGTCGGGTGTCGTTAGCGTGCCGCACTACGCCCGACCGTATTCAAGGCACAACAAAATCTGGCATTACAAACCCACAACATTATTTTAGTCATAATCAATCTAAATCTTCCAAATCAAGGTTGACTAATCGACCGGGTAGCCAGCCCCAAACCGAAAGTCAACTTGTAACTCATCTGACTAATCGACAGGGTAACCAGCCCCAACCCGAAAGCCTCTTAAAATCTCGTGTTGCTATGCGACAGGGTAATGAGTCCCAAACCGAAAGCAACACAAAATCTCGTGTTGTCATGCGACAGGGTAACCAGTCCCAAAACGAAAGCAATCCAAAATCTCGTGTTGCCATGCGACAGGGTAACCAGTCCCAAATCGAAGGCAATTCAAGATCACGTGTTGCCATGCGACAGGGTATTCAGTCCCAAACCGACGGCTCACACATCTCAAATAAATCTCAACACATTCCGTCAGGAACCTCTGCTTCGTTGAGTTCTAATGTCCCACAAAATCGGGAGTCTACTATCCCAATTCATGAAATCAAATTTCGCAAAATCTGTCTACCCCACGTATTTCTTAATACTGATTACTCTAATAAACCTCTATGCTTCCTTATTGACACTGGAGCTAGTGTTAGTATTGCCAAACTTCAAAATTTTAATTCCATGCCACTCTTATCGAGCGATACAATCAAACTCAAGGGCCTAAGTGAAGACGACTCCTACTACGAAACTTTAGGGTCGTTCACCATCGATTTCGAGTATATTTCCCCTCCAAATTCTAAACTCTGTTTTAGTCACACTTTCCACGCTGTTAGTGATAAAATACGGCTTGATTACGACGGTATTTTAGGTAATGATTTCCTGCAAAAACTCGAGTGCGATGTGAAGTATTCACAAAACTCATTGCTCATTGGTGGTCATCTCATACCGCTAAATTTTAGAAGGATTGTCTATACCATTCCTCCTCGCTCCGAGGCTATAGTTGAATGTTCCGTTTCAAATTCCTTAGAAGAGGTAAAGTCCATGAAGGAAGGTTTAGTTCTCGACCATATGTATGCCGAGGGAGTTTACTTAGCAAATTGCATTGTGTCAGTCAAACCCAATAATCGCATTAATATCTCTAAATACCACCGAGTCACAAGTCATATCCTACGGGAAGATCTACGTGAGGAAAGAAGAGGGTTCTTCGCGTGTTCGTATTGAATCGGAGTCTGAATTAAACAAAATTACTATGTGACTAGATGTACTAAAACTTTATTGCACTTATGAAAATACTTTTATGCACTTCTTACCTTATTTATGTATTAAATTTAGTTTACCCTCAGCTAGGGTTACTTGCATCTATTACGAAACTACTTTTAAGCACTTTACACCATATTTATATTATTTTAGCCTACACTCAAGTAGGGTTAATTGCATCTATTACGAAACTACTATTAAGCATATTTTACCTTATTTATGTAATAGCCTTAGCTTACCCTCAACTTGGGATAATTACACCTATTTGAATTCCAGAATTACATACATCTTAACACAATCACATATCCTACACCACATCCACAACACACAGTACACCTTATCAATGCGAGTTTTATCTATTATCACTTTTAATAATAACAGTGCCCCCTCTCGAATGGTCACGTATTGTCATAGGTTCACTCGCTTAGCTGCATGTATACCAAGTCCGGGTTTACTCACTATTTATTATAACCTCAGTCGTCACGATCATTTCGTGACTCTGTCTAGCTTTTTATTTTCATGATGGTATTCATGATGCAAGATATTGAGGCATTAAACTTGGACTTGGACTCTCTACAGGTAGCTAAATCGATCTCCTGTGACATAACAGATGTAAAGAAACATATGTCTTTTCATTGCACACTCAATCTTTTTTCTCAGAATATTCGGAGCATCACTTGTAACATGCCCAATCTATTAACGCTTCTTCAGAGATCGGGAATCTCTTGGGATATTCTTGTCCTTACAGAATGTTGGCTTCCCTCAGCTAAGAATGTACCGACACTTGATAACTATAAGCATTCATATACAACCACTCACAAAACACAAAATGAGGGAGTTGTCATTTATTATAATAAACACCTTCCAATAAAAATCGAAGAACCTTTGATAGATGACGCCAACTGCCTTCTCCTGAAACTCGAATCAGATATTTGTATAATTGGAATATATCGCCCTCCGAGTCAATCCAATACCACCAATTTTATAAATTCATTAGACACTTTACTATCTAAATTAACCAGCTTTAAAACCATAATCCTCTGTGGTGATATAAATATCGATATAGGGCCGAACACCGTGGATAGACGTGCCAATGAATATCTTAATGTTCTGGCAAGTCATGGCATGCTCCCTGGTCACAATTCACCCACACATGGACGCACGTGCCTAGACCATATTATAATTAAAACCAGCATGGATGCTACTTGCCTCACCTTTGAGTCATCAATAACTGATCACGAGAGTGTAGCTGTTAGTTTTAGTCAAGGTGCTCGCTTAGAATATCGCAATGTAACATCGCAATCTGTAGACTTTGATTCCCTCGATGCTGCCCTAATAAGTATAAATTTTCAGCCTATCCTAGAATGTAATGATGCCAATTTAGCAACGGACATGCTTGTTAAGTGTTTATCCTTAGCTATTAAAAATAACACTCGCTTGGTTAAAATTCCAAAAAGGAAACGCATTAGCAAACCCTGGATTACTAAAGGATTGTTAAATTGCATGAGAAATAGAGACAACCTATATAAGAAACTGAAAAGGGATAGAGATAATGAAATTCTTAAGATAACATATAAACGTTATCGAAATTTCTGCAACGATCTAATAAAAAAAGTCAAAAGAGCATACGAGAAGAAAGAAATTGAGAATGCAAGAGGAAATAAGAAACAACTATGGGAGATTATTAAGAAAATAAATGGCACTAATACTGTTTCCGATCATTCACCCTGTCTCATAACATCTGACAACCCTGAAACTAACATCAACGATGTCAACAGTTTCTTTGCTGATGTCGGTAAAAAGCTTGCTGAACAAATTACCCCTTCAGAAATTATGAATGAGCAGTCTTCCACTCCCCCACTAAATTCATTTGCACTTTTCCCTACCGATAAAGAGGAAATTGTCCAGCTTATCCTGGGCCTAAGGGATAATTGTGCCGTGGGAATTGACCATATATCTGGCAGAATAATTAAGAGATACGTGAACCTCCTTGCTCCGTCTTTTACCCATATTTGTAACCTTGCTATATCAACGGGAGTCTTTCCTAGGGCCTTTAAAGTAGCTTTAATTAAGCCAATACACAAAGGTGGGGATAGAGACTGTGTTGATAACTACCGTCCTATCTCCATTCTGCCATCTATGTCTAAAATCTTGGAGCGGTTGATCAATCGTCGCCTTACTAAATTCTTCGAAACTAACGGCCTCCTTTCATCGGCTCAGTTTGGCTTTCGAAGTCACAAATCTACCAATGATGCTGTGCATGAACTATTGAATAACATCATTTCCAGCTTAGACGATAGGAAAAAATGCTTGGCGGTGTTTTTGGATCTGGCTAAAGCCTTCGACACAGTCTCTATTCCACACTTACTGAAGAAGTTGGAGGCGATTGGCGTAAGAGGTGTACCCCTAAAACTACTGGAGGACTACCTAACTAATAGAAAACAAAGAACTAAAATTGACAACAGGATAAGCGACGAGCGCTGTATAAAATTTGGTGTGCCGCAGGGCAGCATACTTGGGCCTACCCTGTTCCTTATTTATATAAATAATCTATGTGAAATCAACCTACTAAAGGGCAAAATTATAACGTTTGCTGATGACACTGCTCTACTGTTTAGTGGTGATAGTTGGGAAGAGGTATTTGGTGTTGCACAGAAGGGGTTTAATAGTGTCAACGCATGGCTCAAAAGGAATATGTTAACTTTAAATGTTAGCAAAACAAAATATATAACTTTTGCTTTCAGAGCGAACCTTCTGCCTCCCGAGTCACTAAGCATTAAAGCTCATGCCTGTGGATCCGAGATATCCATTGATGGCTGCACCTGTCCCACGCTACAAAGTACTGATAATCTTAAATACCTCGGAGTTAATATTGATCAATGTCTCACTTTCAAATTGCATATTAAGGACTTAGTGTCTCGTTTGCGAAAGTTAATCTATATTTTTAGAACCTTAAGATACTCAGCAGACAGACAGACGATTAAAATGGTGTATTTTGCTTTAGGTCAATCACTAATTGACTATTGCATAATATCTTGGGGTGGTGCTGCGAAAACCCACATCATCGAGGTTGAACGGGCCCAACGTGCAATTCTCAAGGTGGGCGCTGGTCTCCCTTTCCGTTACTCGACTGTAGACCTCTACAAAGATTGGGATATTCTTACAGTCAGGCAATCTTTCATCCTTCAAACAGTGCTTAAAACACACAAAATGATACAATACAACCCGGAAATACAAAAAGACAAGCGTCGTAAAGGTAATGTATGTGCAACAAAACCCTTGCGTTCAGCTCTGTCACATAATTTCTTCTGTTTTCTTGGTCCATACCTCTATAACAAGTTAAATAGTAAACTACTCATTTACCCACAATTGAAATCTAAGTGTAAAGCTACCGTCTCTAAATACCTCAAAACCCTTGACTACTGTCAAACGGAAAATCTCTTGGTCCCGCTCAGATAGTCGTTAACCTTAATTGCTCCATTCCTCATTCCTGTTATAAACTTGCATACATTTTAAACTTATACTCTGACACACACACATACACGCGCACCCAAACACTTACATTTTCAGTTAAGCACACATTAACTAAGCATTCACACTCACATCCTGGAATTAATATGAAACATAAATTGTCTTTTTTGTATATTATTTAAAATAGTTTGTTTAAGATTTAGTTTTTAAATTTTGTCTTTGTTTAAACTTAGCTTCCACTTTTGCTCGCTGCGAAATGTTAAACTCTTTGTTGTAGCATACTAGCCGCGGGAGGGTCCTGGTGACCTGTAATACAGGTTGTTGTACATACCTACATCAGGCACCAGTCCCTCACAAAGTTAGCTCTAAATTGTAAGCATTGTTAAAAGCTAGCATAAGGAAACTTTGTGAAGGGAAAATAAATAAATAAATAAATAAAATAAAAAATAAAATATTTAAAGACTATTGTGTCAATTTGATTCCCTTTGATAGCGTATCGCTATCCTCCCAATTGTCTCCCAATCACGAAAATTTGCAGTTTGTTAATAACCTCGATAGTATGTCTTTAGATAGATCTCAACAAGTATTAGACCTTTTTCGAACGGAACATCTGAATCCCGAGGAAACAAAAACACTCCTAGAATGTTACTCCAATTATACAGACATCTTTTACCTTGAAGGCGAGCCCCTAACTTGTACTAATTCTATCACTCACTTCTAGCACTCGATCAGTACTGGTGATGCTGCCCCAATTCATGCAAAATCTTATCGCTTCCCTGAGTGCCACAAAACTGAAGTCGAGAACCAAATAAAAAAAAATGCTAGATCAAAACATTATTCGTCCTTCAAAATCACCATGGAGCGCCCCTATTTGGGTTGTGCCCAAAAAGGTAGACTCATCGGGTAAACAAAAGTGGAGAATAGTTATCGACTGCAGAAAACTCAACGATGTGACTGTTACCGAGGTTTATCCTATCCCTTTAATTACAGATATCCTTGACCAACTAGGTTATTCGAAATATTTTACTACGCTCGACCTTGTAAGCAGTTTTCATCAATTAAATTTAAATCTCAAGCACGCGCCTAAGACAGGTTTCACAGTTGTCGGAAATGAAATTTCTGGGCATTACGAATTTACGAGAATGCCATTCGGACTGAAAAATGCTATCTGGTCTTCAAGGTCTGCACTGCTATATATATTTAGACGATTGTATTATTTACAGCCAAAATCTTAAATCTCACATAGAAAAGCTAGAGTTAGTCTTTGACAGATTCCGTCAATTTAATCTAAAATTACAGCCCGCAAAATGCGAGTTCTTGCGACATGAAGTCGCGTATCTTGGGCATATAATCACCGACAAAGGTGTCTATCCTAATTCAGATAAAATCAAGGCCTTCACTCAGTTTCCAACTCCCAAATGACCGAAAGACATCAAATCTTTCCTGGGTTTAGTCGGTTACTATAGGCCATTCATTGAAAATTTCTCAAAGATATCTAAACCCTTAACTACCCTTCTAAAAAAGGACGTCTCGTTTAATTGGTCAACTGAACAAGAACACGCCTTTACGATATTAAAACAAAAACTAACTACAGCGCCTCTTTTACAATATCCTGATTTCAGTCAACCCTTCGTGTTGACAACCGATGCCTCAAACTCTCAAACTACGCCGTAGGTGCTATATTATCCCAAGGAGAAATAGGCAAGGACAAACCTATCGCATACGCATCACGGACGTTAAATAAAGCCGAGGGCAATTACTCCACCACGGAAAAAGAACTTTTAGCCATTGTATTCGGTGTACAAACTTTCCGTCCCTATCTTTTTGGTTACCGGTTCAAGATCGTTACCGACCATAAACCTTTAATTTGGTTATTTAATGTTAAAGATCCAGGCTCTAAACTAATTCGCTGGCGTTTAAAATTAGAAGAATATAACTACGAAATAGTGAATAAACAAGGAAAATTAAATTGCAACGCCGACGCTCTGTCGCGTTTCCCACCACAAGATAATGACGACTCGAAGCGTCCCGTATGCGCCGTTGACGATACTAACTCTCCAAATCCTTCAAAATCGCCCTACGAATGTCCTTCGCCGTCCACAACTGACACTTATGAAAAATAATAATAATATTCCACAACTTTTTTCACACAACGCCATCTAGTCCCAAACTAAGCAGAGCTTGTGGTATGGGTACTAGACAACTGATAAACATACATATATATTTCTAAATACATACATATTATAGATAAATGCTCATCACACAAACATTTGTCCTAGGTGGGAATCGAACCCACGACCTTGCGCATAACAGTCAGGGCCACTGACCACTATACCAACGGGCCTGTCTAAAATATCTCAAATTCAGCAAACAACCGAACTTCAGTTTCGACACAATCATTCAAGAGTTCAAGGAATCTCTACTCAAGGCCAAGTGCAAATTAATTGCATATCCTACATCAATTGATTTAAACGATTCTGTACCATATTGTAAAGAAATTTTGGAATTATCTACAAGTTAACCTAACATTCGCGACATAGAACGCGAACTTTAGGTTGCGTTTCCACCAGAGATGTGCGATGGAAATGTGTCGTGCGAGGATGTCTAGCTGTGCTGTGAAAATGTGTGGGTGTTTCCACCAAAGCTGTGCGATGAAAATGTGCCTACGAGGATGTGTAGCAGAGCTGTGAAAATGCGCATTAATGTGTGGTGCGAGGATGCGCAAACCTCGCAACACATCCTTCTCAACACACATTCCTCGCAACACATCCCTCGCAACACATCTCTCGCACACATCCCTCGCACACATCCCTCGCTTGTTTTGTATGTGCAAAAATCTAGCTCCGCTGAGCCGTTTCCACCAGAGCTGTGCTGGCCGAGGCGAGGTAAATGAAGCGATTCTATTGGTTCTTTACAAACACATCCATCGCTACGCATCCTCGCACATCTCTGGTGGAAACGCAGCCTTACACCTTATACAGCACATCAAATGACAATTTTGTTTTGTGTGTGCGAGTCTATCACTACGACGAAATCTATACTTAATACTTAATAATATTATAAAAAAAATTTTTAGCAAAAAATAGAACCGACTTCCATATCAAAACACTACAAAGCTAAAAATAACTTTAATTTCGGAAGTCGGTGTTATTGGTTTTGGATTTTCCTTTTTTTTTCACACCGCCTTCCGAAATTAAAGTTATTTTTAGCTTTGTAGTGTTTTGATATTGAAGTCGGTTCTATTTTTTGCTAAACATTTTTTTTTCACGCTTTTTAGTGGGTTGGTTTGTAATTTACAAAAGCCATAATGTCAACAACTTATCACCTTTTACAAAATATTGCTTTTCCCTGTGCATAGCCGTTAATTTTTGAGGAGTTCTCCTGGTATTTGACCATCAGCTCTACTTCACCATATGTATTGTGACGAGCATAAAGTGTTTAACATCCGTACTCAAGTAATCGAATCGCAATCCACGAAATACTTATTATTGAGGAGTTTCAGTGGCCATCTGTGGTCTTCATCATCAGTTCAACTTCCCCAAATGGTACTTTTCGGAAGCAACTGCTCAAGGTACTATAAGAAATACCCAAAACGCTATAGGTGTGCCTATAATATTTGAAGAGTTTCCTCGATTTCTCCAGGATCCCATCATCAGATCCTGATTTCGTAACAACGGGACCAACTAGAAAGTATACCCATTCAAACGCAAAAAGAATTTTTCAAATCGGTCCAGCCGTCTCCGAGTCATGAGGTAACATACATAAAAAAAAATAAAAAAAAAGTTCAAGACGAATTGTAAACCTCCTTTTTTTGAAGTCGGTTATAAAGGAAACCTTTGTATTTTTGTATGTTTGTATTGAATAGGCTCAAAAACTACTGGACTGATTTCAAAATTTCTTTTACCATTACTTAGAGGGATTCTTCCGAATCCGTATAGGCTATATTTTATCCCGGAAAAAAGATAGGATTTTTCGTGGTAGTGAAAATTGTGGAGTAAGGCGTCGAAAAAACTGCCGTACGTTAACGATTCTCGCGAACGCTGCCTATATTTAATATAAACATTGCACCCGTGCGAAGCCGGGGCGGGTCGCTAGTGTCATATAAAGACATCTTCAAATTGTTAGTCGAATACAGAGATATGATAAAATTTTGGTACATGGAAGAGATATAAATTGCTATATCCGATTTTTACGACACGTTCACAAAACATCCTTATACAAAAATCTATAATATCATAGCTTACGTTTTCCATTGAAGTTAACATTTATAACAATTGTATCCTATTCCCTACACCTGATGAGGTTAAACAAATATTTCGCGATAATCATGATTTACCTTCCGCCGGCCACCCCGGCATTACACGAATGTTAGAGAGAATAAAATCTATGTATTGGTGGAAAAACATGCGGCAAGATATTGAAGATTACGTAAAAAATTGCAAATCTTGCCAGATTAACAAACCTTTACGTCAAACCAACCGCGCTCCTATGATTATAAATTCTACCGCAACAAAACCTCTTGAAAAGTTATTTTTAGACATAGTAGGCCCTCTTCCAGAACCCTACGAATTTAAATATAAATTCATTCTCACTATTCAAGACGACCTCACCAAATATTCACAAGCTTATCTATTACAGACATGCTCAGCAGATGAGACTGCCATAAAACTAGTTCATTTTATATCTCATCTCGGTATCCCTAAAATGATCGTCACCGACCAAGGCACTAACTTTAATTCCGAAGTTCTTAAACAACTTAGCAAATTGTTTGGTATCAAACATATTTTAGCAGCACCTTATCACCCGCAAACCTGCGGTGCTCTCGAAAGGAGCCACTCAACTCTAAAGTAATATTTAAGACCCTTTGTTAACGAAAACGCACATACATGGGACTTGTACTTAAACACAGCCATGTTTTCATATAATTCCAATGTCCATTCGACTACTAACTAACTCTCCATTTGAACTATTACTCGGTTTTAAACCGTATATTCCCAAATCGATCGATACATTAGAGAATAACACCTACACTGATTATGTTAGAGTATTAAATCATAGGTTGTATTACAGTAGGCAGAAAGCGCTACAAAACATTCAAAACTCTAAAGAGAGGTCTAAACGTTACTATGACGCCCATGCTAAACCTGTCACTTATAATGTCGGTGACTCAGTGTATCTCAAGAGTCACCATAAGCAAAACAAAGCTCTGTCTCCAGTTTGGAAAGGGCCTTACAAAATCGTAAAGGTCAACGGTAATCACACCGTAACCCTCCTTATAAACCGAGCATGGTACGTCATCACTATGACGAAATCAAACTAGCATCTGACGTTACGATAACTTGATCTATTTCAGGCACCTCGCTGCGGAATGTAAGTGTCATCAAGTCGTCACGCCGATAACAAGCAGTTCGGGTTTATACTTCGATAAAATGATAAATGTTAAGTTTACCAACGATGATTGGAATGTAGTTACGTATTTAGATATTAGTAAAATACAATCGCACCCAGATATAGTCGAATCTTTGTTTGCCAAAATTAGCTCTTATTGTAAAAGTCATAGCTCCTCTAAAATACAAGGTTACTGTGAAAACGAGGTAACAGCGCTGCAAAGTCAGCATGATAACAACATCAAGAAATATTCATCAGTTTCCTACATGGTAACCAACAAACGGTCCAAACGAGGTTTGATCGATGCCGGTGGATCTCTCTTGAAAACCTTTTTCGGCATATTAGATTCAGATGATGCCATCAAATTCTCAAACGCTATAGACCAAGTACAGTCAGATGAAAAACAAATAGCACATTTGATGAGAGATAATATTCACGTAATTAAATCAACGATTACAACGTTTAATAGCTCAATATCAAAGTTGAATGAAAATGAAAAACGGCTTAATAAAAACCTAAAAATTATTGATCAAGCTTTTCAACAACTAACTAGTTCAAATGATAAATTGGACGTTAAATCTAATATAAATACATTCCTTAACGCTATTGAAAGCATAATTATTTCTTTATCGTTCGATCTTATCAACTTTACACGAACTTGAACAGATTTTTTTTAATGTTTTTATTTTGTTTTTTTTTTTTTTTTAATACGAACAATATGCTTTGATATTATGAACTCCCTATATCTTTGTCATTACAAAATATTCACGATCTCATTGATATTTCAAAACTTATATCCTATTTTCATAATAATAAAATAATCATGGTTATTAAAATCCCGCTCGTCCTACCTCAAACATATAACTTATACCATATGATCCCAATGCCTGTTCCCTATGACGTAACGCAACCTGATACCTTTGCTCTTATCGCTCCTAGCCGTCCTTACCTTGCAATAACAATCGATCATATGTTTTACTTGCCGCTGCATAGCGTAAACAAGTGCAAAGTGATTCGTGAAAAATTCTACATATGTGAATTAGAAAGTGTATATTCAAGTGTCGTGAATCCGATCTGTGAAACTATTCTAATTACGGAAGTAGTAAATAAGTTACCTAATTCTTGTGAAATTAAATTGTTAAAAGGTTCGATACAAGTGTTTCATAAAATAAATAATAATAGATGGATATATGTTCAATCCGAGCCAGGCAAATGCCACGTATCTTGCGAAAATAACGTACAGGAATATTGTCTTTACCTAAAAACTGCAAAGCCTGGGGGCACAGCAGTGCCCCCGCCAAGTCGAGCAAAAAAGCGGCACGGCCGTACCATTCTTTTCTCGAAGCAACTCAGGTTATTTTCGACCCCCTATAACTTTGTTGTGGATAAAACTAGAAGCCTGAATTATCAGTAACCAAACAGGCATTGTATAAACACGGCATATTTTAAATTTCATTCAATTTGAACCAGTAGTTTAAGAATTATAACGAGTCAAAGTTCCTTAATTTTGTTAATTTTGTCACTCACTGACTGACCGATCATCAAAGTCTAAAGCACTTCTAGCAGACATAGAAGCTTCAAATTTAGAATACAATTAGTGTTTAGTATATGAATCAAGGAAAAACTATAATATTTTTCAATTTCGTTCCAGTTTTCTAGATACATCAACTGCATAAATAACTTTGTAATCCCATATAAATATATAGGATTACAAAGTTACATTTGCAGTTAATTAATCAGTGTACCTGTATAATATAATGAAATAATAGATGTAGATGGGTACTTTTTTTTTCTTGGTGAAAAATATCATCGAATGACTTCTTCCGCTCGGGTGTATCAGAATTCTACTGACTAAAAACCCACCCTGTTCCTTCGGAAGCCCTAAAGTTCCGGGGCCGCGGTATCTCGATGGAACTTTCCCGCAAATCCCGACAGGCAATGGCCCTATGAGGCCTCGTCACTAGTATTAACAGCTTTTTGAGGCGCGCGTGGAACACAACGTGCCGCCGACCCGGGCCTGGTCCTTACCGGACGGTGAGCGACCCCTGCTCGCCATCCGCAGGCCCGCGCCTACGGTGGCCCGAAATCGACTCGCGATCCACGACGCCCGGGGCGTCTCCCCCGGCGGCTGGGGCGTGAGGAAGAGAGTTGCCTCTCCCTCGCACGTTAGGCCTCCTCCTTCGCTAGCATGACTGCTTCGCAGCAGGAGGTGACTGCATCCCATTCCCTCTCGCTTCGCACCATGGTCTAAACCAGAACAGGGCGCGAGAAGTCGCCGCCGCCGATCGCCTCTATGAGGATACGACGGTGCTCCACCCATGCAGGGCACACCTCGACCATATGCTCCACCGTGTCTTCCAGTGTAGATAGGTACCTAGATATAATAATTATGCTCAAAGGTAACTTGTTAAATGGTCAACGGAATAAAAAAGCAAGAAGTATTAAGAGTATTGGGGAGTATTAAGTAGAGTAAATTGCCCGAAATTGCATAATTATTTACTTATGGATTAACTTTAACCGAGACGTTTGACGAGTGCGGCATTAATTATTACTAACTAATGCAAAAGACGTACGTGCGTATTCATATGTGCGTATCAAAGCCTCCGAAAAAAACCCATAGAGACAGGGAGTGGGCTTTGAAAAAAACTTTAGCTGAAGTTCAAGAAGTTGTACCGGAAAATAAAAAAAGGAAGGCTACCTACAAAAATAAGAAAAGCTCATAAGACAGAGAGAGGGCTTTAAGAAAACTCGTTGTTGGTATACTAGAAGTAGAAGGTACCGGAAAGGAAAAAAGTATGACTTTCTACAAAAAGCAAAGAGATCCCATAAAAAACAATACTTGTCAAAAACCCAAGTCTCGCAACTTAGTTGTTCTACTGTAACAAGTTGTGAGATCCATGTAAAACCAAGTCGGTTATTAATTTATTCAGTCCCTACTTAAGGGACCTTCTGTCTTAAGTTGTTACGTAATTATCTAACCTAACGACATCTTAGAGTGACCATATCAATATTAAAAATCTTTACCGTTTTAAATAAATAGATTGACTTGGCAATCGCAATAAACAATTTAATTTATATATGTATTACTTGTGAGATATATTGTGTTTTCATGCGATGGCCGAGTCAATCTTTAAAAAAGTACGGAATCCACTATATGTCCGTAAGTTACACATTTTTTAGGGTTCCGTAGCCGAATGGCAAAAAACGGAACCCTTATAGTTTCGACATGTCTGTCCGTCTGTCTGTCTGTCCGTCCGTATGTCACAGCCATTTTATTCCAAAACTATTAAGACTATACATGTAAAACTTGGTAGATAGATGTATTCTGTGAACCGCTTTCCGATTTTAAGAGAAAATTAAAAAAAAAAAAGAAAGGGGGCTCCCCATACATGGAACTGAAACAGAAAAAAAATTTTTTCATGAAACCTATACGTGTGTGGTATCTATAGACAGATCTTTAAAAATGACATTAAGGTTTCTAAAATGACTTTTTCATAAAGTTAATCGTTTAAAAGATATACGCTTCCAAAGTGGTAAAATGTGTGTCCCCCCTCTAACTTCTATAATAATGAAGTGAAAAATAAAAAAAAACCATATGTTGTAGATCTTAATGTAAACTTTTAACTAAAATTGGTTTGAACGAGATCGAGTCGGCAGTTTTTGAGATACAGTATATTTTCTAAAACCGCAAATATAACTTTGTAATTCATACAAATACTATGAAAAACAAAGTTATTTGGCGTAGTTGTAAAAATTGTAAATAAGCTAGTTTTAAGAAATTTTTAAGGTTTTTTGTTTTTTTTTTTTTCAATTAAATAATAAATATAAATATTATATATAATATAATAATAAAATAAATATTAAGTATATTATATTTATTATAGTTACCACGGAACCCTTCATGGGCGAGTCCGACTCGCACTTGGCCAATTTTTGTCATATTCTTACTATATCTACTCTACTGAGGCCGAAAATTAATATGCCCGAATTCAAAAGCTCCATGCTGCATACGAATATTTAATCAATGTAATAATACTAAGAAAGTGAATAACAAGAACCACAGTCATCCTCAACAATCTATTGAATTATCTGTTTTTGAGGAACCTGTTGAGCCTGACCTGTCAACATCAAGGCCAACATCTTTAAAAAGAAACATTTTGGTAACAAAACAATGTTAATTCTTAAATATTATAATGCACCTAGTTTAAGTATATGTAACAATTTTGTAAATCTACAATGACGTTCAAATCCTATCCGCTTTAAAGTTTAAATTTCACATCTTTCAACTCAGATGCTCCGATTTATTCGGGGGGCTGTTATATCTTATAATACACGTGAATGCATATAAAATAATAGTGATTACTACGCTAGTCTTTACACGTGGAATCATTGTACTTTTCCTTTGCTGTGTCAGCTTTTCCGTCACACAGCTACTTTTCGAGAACCCTACAGCCAGTGTGGATTTGAACGTTGTCGCGGATACATACTTTTACTGTATTTACCGAAATCTAATTAAAATTCAGTTTCAGTGTTTAATTAATTGTTTTTTTTAAAAAACCATCTTGAGACCTACCCCGTAACAGTTCCTTCTATTTGGCAGAAACTTGATACTCCAACATTTATTTGGCATAACACACTTGGCATAATATTCTTTAATCGAATATTTTTAAGGCTTAAAAATTATATAGCATATCTATTGTTTGGCAGAACTTTTACGTGACCGAATTTACAACGGCATACTTTTAACATGGCAGACTTTTATTTGGCATAATTACCATTACCATATTTAACATTACGCATAGTTTTGTTTAGCATAATATTTATTTATAGAGATGATTATTTGGGCAACCGATCACTTATCCGATTCTTTTTGTTAGAATTTAATTTTACCGAAACCTATTGACCGACGTCCTTTTGACTATATGCATTACTTGACATATTATGTTTAGATCATCGAAGTATCATGTGTCATAGGTATTATTTTACCAAACTATATTTCGCCGACTCCTTTTTTTTTAACGTGGTAAAATGATCAAATAAGTCCTCCCACTCCGGGCAGGGTGGGAGGGACTGTCAGACTTTAACTGACTAAAATCCACGGTGTTCCTTCAATAACCCTTTACATACCGGGGCCACGGTAACGGGATGAGTCCCACGACCCCGGCAGGCTTCGGCCCTCTGCAGAGGGGGCCTCGTCATGTTGCTGACGCTCTTTGAAGCGCGCGTGGAACACGACGCGCCGTCGACCCGGGCATGGTCCATGGTCGGACAGCGAGTTGCCCTTTACTCGCTGTCCGCATGCCCGCGCCTACGGTGGCCGGAGATCGTCGGCCGACGTCCGACGCCGTGGGCGTCTACCACTGCGGCTGGGCTGGAGGGAGGACGCCATCCTCTCCCTCACGCGGCCCGCCTCCTCCTTCGGAAGCATGACTGCTTCGCAGAAGGAGGCGACCGCTTCCCACTCCCTCTCGCCCCGCAGCATGGCCTCGACCAATGCTGGGCGCGAGAGGTCTCCGCCTATCGCCGCCGTGAGGACACGTCGGTGCTCTGCCCAAGCGGGGCAGTCTTGCACCGTGTGCTCTACGGTGTCCTCAGGGCGACCCTCGCAGTGGTGACACCCAGGCGTTTCCTCCTTTCCCATCAGACACAGGTACCTCTGAGGATGCCTTGCTTGCATGCTGCATGCCTGCTTGCATGCTGTATGCCTGCTGCATGTTGCATGCCTGCTTCCAAGCTAAATATAAAAAATGTATGCCATAAGAAGATTCTGACTGCAAATTTTCTGCGATATGTTGGTTCTGCTTTTCAATTATTATGGAAATGAAATCTATGCCTAAAGATAATTCTTACTGACAAAATTATGAGTTTCGAATTTATGATAAATGATTGTATGCCAAACAACTTTTAGCGAAATGAAGATTATGCTATCCGTTGTTATGCAAAATAATATTATGACGTAAAAAGTTCTGCTATAAAAGGTAGACCCGGTTGAATAGGTACTATAAGAATATTGAAGGAAGAATTTCCAAACGAAGATCTACCGCCATGTGTACCCACACATGGTCCAATACCAACTATAAATGAGGACGAGGTGAGAAACACATTAGGTAAAATGAAAAGCCGCAAAGCCATAGGTCTAGACGAATTCACCGCAGATCTAAAAACCTAAAATACCTAGACCCTTAGATCTCTTAGATCTAAGATCTAAAAAGACTAGACGCAGGAACTGAAGCTTGGTTAGCAAAGCTATGCAACGTCGTCATGATTACAAATCGTATTCTAGAATCTTGGCGCCCGAGCTATCTAATGCCGTTCTACAAAAACAATGGTGATACTGCGCAGTGTGAAAACTATACATATATAAAATGGACCGCTTACACACTTAAAATATGGGAACAAATCCCAAACCAGTTTGACTTCAGAGCATCTAAGTCAACCACGGATGCTATACACTATACAGATGGAAAAGTACGGCCTGAGAGTTAGCAGGAGTAAAACGGAGTATCTAAAATATCATTTTAGCGGAAACACTACTCCAGAGACTATTCTCATTGATACGATACCCATACCCACAGTAAACCAATTTCAATGTCTAGGCTTTAAGTTAAGAGAGATGCAAACGTGGACGCTGACGTCACTCACAGAGTCAGCGCCGCATGGCATGGCTGAAGTGGTGCTCACTAACCAGCGTGCTCTGTGATTCCCGTATCCCAATAAAAACCAAGGGGGAAAGTATACTTCCGGGCAATGCGATCGGCGTTACTCTACGGTACTCAGTGCTAGACAGTCAAAAAGACAAATAAATAAAAAGTACATACCAACGAAAAGAAGATGCTTAGGTGGGCGGGAAGTGTGACTAGATACGATAAAATACGAAACGAGTATACGTACCAATCGCTGACAAAATTACCGAGAATCGCCTACGCTGATATGATCACATCAAAAGACACCAAGAGGACCACGTTGTAAATATTGCCCTAAAACTTCCGGAACAAAAACGTGGCAGGGGGGGGGGGCACCCGCCATTGACCTAGTGGTCACAGATAAAGAGAAACCTCGAGAAAGCCCAATTGCCTGAAACGACAACCTACAGACTGTCCTGGCGTAGGAAAGTGAGGAGACCCGACTCCCAAATGAACTGGGATTTTTCCTATTATCTTGCTATCTGTTTTCTGTAAACTGAAAAAATAAATACAGAAAGTCGCTTCTTGTGAACTGAGTATCCTAATACCCAGTTGCCACTTGACAATATGTTTAATCATCCCCCCATCTCGGAAAGAATATTTTTACTCTTCGATATCTGAGTACAAAAGCCGTTTTTATCCGCTAGAGGATAAAGTAAATTGAATTTACAGTACCTAACAAAATATTACATATTACACTTAATTTAAGTAACTGTAGCAACGTTACTTTCAATTTTTATTAATTATAACTAAGTATTATTTGTTTTAATTTAAAGATTATTCTGTAATACTTACTTAGCATAATGTAGGAGGTAGTTAATACCTAAACTGAAATAAAAGTATCTTGTGAATGTAAATGTTTTTTTTTTGCATTTCGTCAGTTCCTCGCTGAGGTGGGATGAAAAGTTACGTGTTGCACTCGAGTGCAAAGATTTTTCACCTCGTGCTCTTTTGATTCCCTCGCTAACGCTCAGGATTCTAATGTATCTATTTTTTTTTGGAATCCTTAGGGTTTTAAATTTTAGAATCCTTCGCTTGCTCGGTCATCAAAATTGAGCACGCGGTTAAAAAGCAACTTTGCAATCTTGTATAACAAATAACTATTATTATGGCCAAAGTTGAAGCGTCAATATATTAATGGCTAAGGATAAACTTGTGATCTAGAGGTCGCAGCTTTGAATCCCACTCACTGCCGTGAACCCACTCCACACACACACATCTTTAGCTTTGTAAGAAGGCCAATAAGATTGCTAGTGATGTGAGTTCTACCCACATCGCTAGTAAAAATTAAAGCCATCCATCCAACCATCTTTTTCGATATTTCTTTGCAAAGGCTGTGAGCACAACAAAACAGTAACCAATGAAGTTTGTTCTAGTTGTTTTCTTATATCAAGGTGGAGCGCAACGGAGTAGCAGACTGCCTAAAACCCACCCTTTTTCTTCAGTTGCGTTTGTGTTTCGGGGCCGCAGTATCTCGTTATGCTGTAGATAAAATAACTAGATCAACATAACTAAAAAAAAACTGTAAGAGAACAAATTAAAATGACAATGAACCATGTCAGTTACAGTAAACACGCTTCCATCCAGAAACCGTTTGCTCCACCAGTCCGTGATTTCTGTAACTGACATGGTTCATTGTCATTTTAACTTGTTCTCTTACTGTTTAATGTTTTAGTTATGTTGATCTAGTTATTTTTCTAGTCTATAAAGTAGAAGGTGGACAACCTCGAGGCAGATCACCAGCTCGCTGAAAACACGGAAAGAAGTGTTACTGACTTTTTGGATGGTGTTTTGCGGTTGAAAAATGTCAACAATATACTTCTACGACGTACTTTTTTGAGGTCTTAAACCACATTGTCACTTACGAGCGAGCCTATCACAAATAAAAATAAAATATTAGTATAAAAAACTAAAACATGCACAATTATTATTCCCCTTCAGCGTGAAATAAACAGAACGCATTAATAATACGAATGTAATGAGCACAAACTTTATAAATTTACTAGTAGGCAGTCCAAGGTTCCATCAGCCATTTTCCAGTCCCATCATCAGGCCAGCTCAATGGTACCAAAATAATCATAATGCCATTGGCGTATCTAGAGATATTTTCCTGGCCCTCAGTGGTAGAAGCGATGATCGCTTATCGAAGTTGCGTTAACGCTTAACATATGAAATGAAAAATTTTACATAAATTAATTTAACATGTATCGCAAAAGTAGTGTCAACAAGAAGAATATGAAAAGTCAATAAAAAAGTGGACAAGTGCGAGTCGGACTAGCCCATGAAGGGTTTCGTAGTTAGCAAGTATAGATTAACGAAAAATATCTTTGTTTTTATAGCGTTTGTGTAAATGACAAAGTTACGTACACTAACTTGTGTTCCAAAATGTAACATACTTATTTAATCAAAATATTTACCCTCATTATCTTTACATTGTTGCCATCTAATCATAAGGTTATTTATACTTTGGAGGCTGTGTTGGGATTACTGAAGATAATAAAACTCACGTCGGAATATTAACTGAATAATTTATTATCGAAACACCTGCTTAGATCATACATTAGCCATGATACTATATAACCAACACAGTTTCCAAGCGATCGACCAATAGCGATGCGCCGCCGGGCGAGCCGCGCGCGGGGCGCGGGGCGCTGTCTTGCCCGCAGCACTAACCGACGCGGACCTATATATATCGGAGTGGCGCGCTCGGGTAACCATGATCCTACCCAACCTCCTCTGACCCAATTGATCACCGACTGGAGGAAAGTAAGTGTCGCCTCACTTGGATACCATTCCTGACCACATAGTCTCAGTCGCTGACACGACGGCGGCGATCGACTCGCTTACAGATCACGTACAATCCATCCTGAACGATTGTGTAAGGGAAGTTCCAGTAGCGGAAGACCACCGCTGGAAACTCCCGGACGATGTACGGAATCTGATAACCGAGAAGAACGCAGCCATCCGTGCGTACAGCGCTTTTCCCTGCGCCGCAAACAAAGCTCACATGCGCAACTTACAGCGTGCTGTAAGGAAACGCATTGCCGAGCAGCGTAATGCGAGCTGGGACAAGATGCTGAGCGAACTTGAGCCCACCCATCTTGCCTTCTGGCAGCTTCAGAGGAAGTTACGATCCACTGAAGAGGCCACAATCCTCCTCTCATTCGTCCCGATAAGAGTGTCGCCTTCGATAACTCTGAAAAAGCAGAATGCCTAGCCGACAGCCTAGAGTCCCAGTGTTCTCCCAGCTCTCAACCAGTAGACCAAGCCCACCTCGATATGGTGAACGCCGAAGTCGAACGTAGAACTTCCCTTCCGCCCGTCGAAGATCTCGATAATCCACTAGCCCCTATCACTCCTGATGAGGTCCAGGATATCATTAAAAGTCTCCAACCGCGAAAAGCCCCTGGCTCCAACGGCATCACCAATAGAGTATTCAAACATTCATTCAAAATTTAAAAAAATATGGAAATCTCTCGGACTTTCAGTCTTTTACTACCTTGCGTCAACGGGCCAAAGATATGGAGAAAGAAATGTTTGATAACCACTTAGCAAACATTGAGTTTGCCATTACTAAAAATCCTAGGGCTTTTTGGCAATACGTTAAATCCAAACAGCAAACCAACTGTTACCCATCAGTGCTTAAATTTGGTGACATCTCGTCTAGTAATGGCGAGGAAATCTGCAATATGTTTGGGGACTATTTCTTTTCTAACTTCTAGGAGCGATCTGACTCATTTGGGTTGCCCACTTTGGAAAGAGACCAACTTGATGATCAGTCCACACCCATTATGTCAGATATCTCCTCCATTAATGTGCGGGAGGAGGAAGTATTCGGTTGTTAAAGCAAGTTAACATTAACAAATCTGCGGGCCCGGACAATATCTCACCAATTTTCATAACAAAGTGTGCCAGGTGTCTGTCAGTTTCATTAACAATATTATTTAAACGGTCATTTGACTTGGGAGTTGTGCCTACTATCTGGAAGTCGGCGTATATAACACCAATTCATAAAAAGAGACCTAAGGACAGCGTTGATAATTACAGACCGATCTCCAAACTCTGCATATTTGCCAAAATCATGGAGAAAATAGTACATGTACAATTGTCTTCGTCGCTTAATCTTAGTTTCTCAGAACATCAACATGGGTTCTTAAAAGGTCGCTCCACAACATCCAATCTCGTTGTGTGTAGTGATTATCTGTCAGAGCATATGTCCAGGAGGTCTCAGGTTGACGTTATATACACCGATTACAGTAAGTGTTTCGATCGAATTGATCATGCGCATCTAATGCGCAAACTACTATTAGTCGGTGTGAGAGGTAATTTGTACAGATGGTTCAATATGGGTTGGTTTGTACGGATGGTTCTTACGTAGAAAATAGATGCCAGACTGTAGTTCTGAATGGGTATACATCGAGAGAGATGTACGTCCCATCGGGGGTTCCACAAGGATCCCTATTGGGACCTCTGCTATTCAATATTTTTGTTAATGATATAGCCTCTTGTTTCCGAAACTCTAAAATCTTACTGTATGCCGATGACATGAAAATTCTTAGCCAAGTGTCAACCACTGAGGATGCACACCTATTACAAGAGGATCTAGATAGGTTCCATAACTACTGCGTCAGAAATAGGCTGGATCTAAATATATCCAAATGTTATGTATGCACCTTTACTCGTAAGCAAAATACAATTATTTATGACTACAAGTTGTCGAATACCTCAATTGCCAGAGTGAACGTCATAAAGGATCTCGGAGTAACATTTGACTCAAAGCTGTTATTTGATGCTCATATTAATAATGTTGTTAATAAGGCCTCCAAGGCTTTAGGGTTTATTTTGAGGGTATCCTCGGAGTTTAAGAATGTGAAAACAATTAAAATCCTTTACTGTGCTTTTGTCCGTAGCCATCTGGAATATGCTTGTCAAATTTGGAATCCGAAGTATAATATCTAAATTAATCGCCTTGAAAGCATTCAAAGGCGATTTTTAAGGTACACTCAATATCGTTCCAATTGTTATCTTCCTAACTATATAAGTAGGTGTAAGAAATTTGATATTCTGCCTTTGCACGAGCGCAGACGTATCGCAGATCTCACTTTCCTATTTAGTTTATCGAACGGGTCCACTGACGTCCCCGAGCTGTTGGCCAAGATTGGACTTCGCGTGCCATCTGTGTTTCTTAGACAACCACATATTCTTCATGTACCACGTGTAAAAACTGCCTATAGGCAAAATTCGTTTATGTTACGAGCTTGTCGAACTTTCAATATGGTGTGCCAGGACACGGAGTTGGATTTATTCAGAACCAGTGTTCAGCAATTAAAAAAACGCCTATGTAGCCTTTTCTTTGACAAATCATGACTTAACATATTTTTTTTCTTTCATTTCTATCAAATGATATATATACATTTTGTACTGATTTATGCATGTTTTACTTCATAATATGTATGTACTTGTCCATGACCGTGCGACATCCGCCGTCGTATCTATGTTACATATAACTGTTTATTAGCGGAAGCTTGTAATTGGCCTTTTTAGGGTTCCGTAGTCAACAAGGAACCCTTATAGTTTCGCCATGTCCGTCTGTCTGTCCGTCTGTCCGCGGTTTAGCTCAAAAACTATTTGTACTAGAAAGTTGTACTTTGGCATGAGTATACATGTTAATGACGCCAAAAAAGTGGTAAAATAAAATTTTGAAAAAAAAAAACAATTATTTAGGGTACCTCCCATACATGTAAAGTGGGATGATAATAATTTTTTTTTCGTTTTTCCCATAGTGTGGGATATCGTTGAATAGGTCTTTCAAAAATATTAGGGGTTTGGTAAGACCGTTTTTTGATTAAGTAAACCGTTCGTGACTTATCAAGCTTTAAAGTACCAATTTTCGTTAGAGTCAAGTGTCCCCCCCCTGTATCAACTAAACGGTTGTAGTTAGAAATTCAAATGTTACGGCAGTAGTACCTATATATAACGAAATTTAAAGGAAAACTATCACACATAAGTGGGCTTTACAAGTTTACGAGTAATAGTCGACCAATTGTATTTGACCCTAAAATTTCGAACAACTCTACAGAAATGTCGATAGATGACGCTAAGCGCCAGTTGTATCGTGCTAGCTTCTTGTGACGTTTGAGTAGTGTAGCTCTGTGTCCGTATTTAAATTCAAAACACCGGCTATGACAAGTTATATACAAATCTCTAAAAAAAATTAAAACTTTTCGTGCAAAATTGTCGGATCAGGTGAGGATTTGTATAGGAAGTCAAATTAGTTAGGTAGTCATGTTTGGCTTTTAGTTAGAGCATGGTACGAAACGATCAGTCAGCAAATACGACACGCACTTGGCTGTTATAAAAACTACGGAGCCCTACACTGTGCGTGGCCCGACACGCACTTGACCGGTTTTTCTACATATTGTCAATGATCACTCAAATGTATTAGCTGTAAGTTTCCTTAAAATTTATAAAATAAAATAAAAATAAAATAAAATAAAAACTTTTTCCCGCCCAGCTTATAGTGCTAATGACTGCCATCTTCAATGGCGCATTGAGCAATAATATGTTCCCCGCAACCTGGAAACAGGCCACCGTCATAGGTATTCCCAAACCAGGCAAGCCCAAGTCTGACCCGTCTAGCTACCGTCCCATTAGCTTACTCAACGTCCTCGGTAAAATCTATGAAAGGCTTATATATATAAGCGGCTCAAAGATTTTGCCGAAGCAAAGAGTCCAATACCCAATGAGCTGTTCGGATTTAGAACCGAACACTCATGTATCCAACAAGTCCACCGCATCATAGAACACGTCAGCGCCGGCTTCCAACGGGGCGCAATAACGGGAGCCTTATTCTTCGATATAGCGAAAGCGTTCGACAAAGTCTAGCACAATGGTTTAATCTATTATAAGCTATACCAACTCGGCGTGCCTGACCGTCTCGTGCTCATCCTACGGGACTTCTTATCGAATCGTACCTTTCGTTATCGAATTGAAGGGGAGCTTTCCTCCCCCCATCCCATTCGTGCAGGAGTTCCTCAAGGCTCCGTACTATCCCCCCTCGTTTTCACGCTATTCACTAGCGATATGCCCAAGCATAAAAATACCCAGCTAGCCCTGTTCGCCGACGATACGGCTATCTATTATACCGGTCTTAAACCCGATGCCATCGCTCGCACTCTCCAAACTTCCGCAAACACTCTGGCCAAGTGGTTCCGGAAATGGAGAATCGAAGTCAATCCAGACAAAAGCCAGGTAGTCCTCTTTTCTAAACTGCGGATAAACCCACCCTTCCCCCGTCCGATTACCATGTACGGCAAGCCGATCCCTTGGGAAAAGCAAGCCAAATACTTAGGCGTGGTCCTCGATAGACACCTCTCCTTCGCTGAGCACATAAAGCAGGTACGTTCGCGAGCCGTTTTCGCTCTAGGTAGGCTCCACTTCATTCTTAGCTCCCGCAGCAAGTTATCACTCAGGTGCAAGCTGCGTATTTTCACCGCGGTCATCCGTCCCATCATGACCTACGCCTGGGTTGTTTTCGCACACGCAAAGCCCTACCTCCTCCAAAAGATGCAGACCCTCCAAAACCGATTCCTCCGTAGAGTCACGGGAGCCCCCTTTTATGTTCGAAATGAGCTTGTTCACGTAGACCTCAAGATGCCCACCATCCAGCAGTTCATGAAACGTGTCTCCAAGCGTTTCTTTGATACTGCAATCCAACATAGAAATCCCCTTATCGCATCGGACGCCCGATACGAACCTTCGCGCATTTCTAAGATTCGCCGACCAAGGCATTCCCTAGTCACTCCCGATGACGCAATCACCCTGCTCCAAGAGAGCCGTAAGGAAACCAGCACAGTTTACAAAAACAAAAATCGACCGTCTTTCCGTCCTCGCCGCCGAAGCCCGCCGCAACGTCCCCGTAATAGTCCGCCCCGACCCTTGCCAGAGCCAGCCCGTGACGCTGAGCCAGTAGCTTTAAATTCCCTTATTAATAATAATAATGATATGATCCAGCCTGTCCCTAGCTGCCCTCCCCCTGCGACGCCCTAAGCCGAGGTCCGTACCCCACAGGGGGTGCCCTTAGCGTGTAGTCGCCTAGTTTGTAAGTTTTTAATAAGCCCTGGCTGGAGGCTTTAATTAATTAATTAAGGCAACCACAGGCAAGCCCGGTTAAGCAGCCGACAACTTCAGAGGTTGACATGCGAGATGCCACTCACAAAAAAAAAAAGTGGGCGCGGTCCTTTTCTCCGTGCGCTGCCGTCGAGTGAAGACTGTCTGCTGTTGAAGTGTTTTCCCGCCGTGTGTCGTCAGCGCCGCGTGCCCATCTGCGTGGTCCCGGAGTGTGAAATGAAGATGCGGAGGGAACTGGTGCTACGCTTGCTCTGCCTGATTGCCTCTGCTTACAAACAAACCGCTTTTTTCGAAGCGATATGGCCGGCGAGTGCGGCGTTAACAGTGTTGATTGCTAGTAAGCATAGAAAATCGAATCAAATATGTATCTAAAAGGTAACATTACAAATAATACTTCTACTTAGAATATACTCGTACATCGCGGGTAGGGATATTTAAGTATAGACCTTTTGCAACACCGCAGCCGATCCCAACATCGTTTATTTATTTAATTAAGGTTCACCAAGTTGTTACAGATATAACACAGTTACGAAAATACATGTATTAGTGTCTTAAATCTAATTTCACAACCAATTACAGGCAAACACCACAAGCAAAATAATCTTAGATAAGATAAGATAAGTCTTTATTTGTATTAAACATAGATAAAGGTGTTACAAAATGGTTATAAAAAGTGCACATGTTTAGCTGTATAGATAATATCTATAAATTGCATGCAAAAAAATGTCAAAGAAATGTCACAGATTATGTTTTTACTAATAACTATTAAAACCATATTCAAACTTATGTTAATACTAAAAAAATCATTAATAAATCATATATTGTCTTAATACAAAAAAAAAATCATTAACATAATTCAAAAATCATTAATATCATCAAATTATGTCCTAATACTAAAAAAATCATTAATGGGTAAGGACCAAATTTTTGACGGATACGGACACGCTGTGGTGTCCGACTCATAATTGACAAAATATTGCGTACAATACATGCCTTAGAATAATTTTGGATATTTGCTAATAATATCTAAATAAACCAACAAAATTGAAACTTTGAAAGGTTTACAATTAGTGCACTACTTATGGTATTTAGTGGCTTTTGAATTTTGAGTGGTTCTTGTTAAGTTGTAACGTCATTGTCGTCTATTCAATTTGTATTTTTGCTTGTTGATATTGTGTCACAGAGGTGCTTTTTGAGAAGTTTGGATTATTTAATACAATGAGGACCAGTGTCTCACAGTTCCAATTGATGGTGGAGTTCATGGAAAGGTATGTTTCAACTTTCTACTAATATCAAATTAGATAAATAATATTTATTTTTAAGAATTTGGTACAATAGGTGTTATATTAGGTTCCAGCATATACATAGTATTTTATACAATTAATTGATGTATAAATTATTCCTATATATATAAAAAAAACAAAGCTTATAAAATACCTATTACTAATTACTATAAAATATAACTATAAATTTAAAACGTAAAGTTACAAAATTCCCAAATAGTTGCCCCTCAACTCAGGTAGATATGCTAAGCCACTTGAAACTTTGAAGTAAGCTTATCAGCTAAGTTCAAGGGTAAAACTTTCCTTTATGGCCCGTCGATTTTTGGGTCGGGGCGGGAGGGGAGGGGTGGGGGGGAGTAGTGCTACCCCCTGTACCATCCCCCCCCGCGCAACCCCAATGTTATGGTGATATCCATGGTTAAAGTTTTTAGGTTAGAATAAAAATTTCGGAAAAATTTAGTATTGTTTGGCAGGAGGAAGGCAGTGGGAGTGGAGTGACAGGGCAGGGGGTGCTCCTCTCCTCCCCAGCATTACTCCAACAAAAAGGTTTTCGAAAAACTCAAAAGTTGGCTAAAAGGTGTAGTTGGAGCCCCGCTTCGCGGGGCTCAATGGTTTAAAAAAAATAACCACGAAGGTGATGGCCGGGTCTGTTCGCTCGCTGCGCTCGCTCACTAGACCCGGCCATCCCCTTCTAACCTAATCTGTCCGAGTCGGGTTGCCCCAAGTCCCGAGCTCGCTTCGCTGGCTATTGCATCCTAACTTCTCCTAGTAACAGTTGGAACTACCATGAATATTATTTATCATATATTGCATACTATTTCCCAATTTGTATGGAAACTTTAAATATTATATCTCGTAAGCCGTGAATTTCCGCAACTTCAAAATTTGTAATAGATTTCTATGTATTTATGAGTATAGGAACGTCCAAATCAACGTTCACGTTCCGTTCCACAGTGTAAACAAAAATTCGTAATATTTTTGTGTAAAAACGTCAACGTAATTACATAATACAGTACAGCTATAATGCCCATTAATAACACACCAAATTTAATACGTGAATATGTGAAAATAAAATTATTTTTACGTAAAAATATGACATAAAATTGAACAAAATACACTCTTCTGTCAATGGAACGTGAAATGTCAACTTTGACGTCTACCATGACAATAAACAACCTAAAAATTTGCAAATGGCGTGCTATTTTTCAGTATTAAACGAAACTTTAAAAACTTATATCTCGTAAATAGTGAATTTGCGCAACTTAACAATTTGTAAAAAGCTTTCTATTTATGAGTACTATTTACAGTAAAACTATGAACTTCCAACTCAACGGGCCATAAAGGAAAGTTTAGCCAGTTCAAGTGTCTAAGAATATTAAAGACGTGAGGAATGCAAGAAATAAACAAAAACTGGTTATGATATGATTTGACCAACTTTATTTTGAAGGCATAGTTTGCTAGTACTTAAAATAAAAATATTATAATTTGGTCTGGGTAAAATGTCTAAAACATATCTTAAGTTAAGTAAAAAAATGCATATTTTTCAGGAATGGTGATCTTAGTAAACCTACCGAAGGTCCGCAAGGAAGGATGAACAATATTCAATGTTGGGCGCAATTAACAGAAATGTTAAATGCTGATTCAACTGGCAATACAAAAACAGCTGAAAAATGGAGAAAGGTGTGTGTGTCATAATTTTATTTTTGTTTTGTATTGTTTAGATTCAATGTTTGTTTTGTTCATGCATTTCAATTGTCATATGTAACTTTGGTGATGGTCTATGCTTTGTGTGCAGGTATGGAGTGATTTGAAAAATAATACCAAAAAGAAATATGCTCGCATACATAGAGATGCTACTGGAACTGGTGGTGGTCCTGCTAGTAGAATTAGATTATCTGATTTGGAAGAAAGAGTTTTAAATATAGTAGGGTATATAGATAATATAGTATATAGTAATATATATAATATAGTAGGTAGGCTTTCAAACAGCCACTGGAATACCTGATATTGAAGAAATTGGCTTGTATCAGGTTACATATTTTCTTATATTACATTTTTATATTAACTTATTGATCAGCATTATCCTAATCCTGATATCTATACTAATATTATAAAGTGGAAAAGTTTGTTTGTTTGTTTGCTTGAACGCGCTAATCTTCGAAAGTACTGGGTGGATTTGAATGCAATTTGGTATGGAAGTAGCTTGAAGCTTGAGGAAGGTTATAGGCTACTTTTTACACGACTGCAAAAAAGGAGAGTTATGTTTTTACCGTGATAGAATCCACGGGAGCGAAGCCCCGCGTGAATACTAGTATATTATAAATGTGAAAATAAGTTTAGTACCTACATGAGACATGGTCTTCTCACTTGGAAAAAGACATGGCATACCTTTCATTCTTATATTCCCACGGGATCGAAATAAACGCAGGTGGATCTGCAGGGCGCAGCTAGTAATTTTAACCACTATTTTGTTTTAATACTATGCTAGTATTGTTAAAACCTGGACAATATAATATCTTTGTGTATTTTTTTCTTCATCATCATTTTGTAGGTCCAGCATAAAAACATAGCTAATAATTAACAATTTTGTTATTTTAAACCTTTAACTTTAATAATAAAAATTTCAGGAGGACATTCACCCAATTCCAGTATTGATACAGGAGCACTCAGAAGTTCCAGAAGCTACAGAAAATAGTAAGTTTCCAGAATAACTTACACCATTTATCACTTAAAAATAAATATATTATCAAAACAGCCATATTTCCATGAAGGGCTAGTCAAAAAGTGATGCACCCACATAAAATATCGTGTTATTAGGTGCCATGGAGGTGATCATATTGCTATTTACTGGGAAAACTTCAAAATCTGAGTTGCAAATCAAGTTTATAAAATTCTCAACAACACTACCTTGGCAATTGAACCTCATGATTCACAGTCAAAATTTGCGACCACAAACGATATTGTCAGGTTTTTTATTGTATAAAAAGTTGTATTGGTATTCTGTTTAATTTCAGCTTTTGCTACGTGGAGTCAAACAGCAATTAGTGCTAGTGATCAACCGGCCCAGCTGCCTGAGGGTGAGATAGAGCCGCCACCACCTGTGCCCAGTGGTAGCAGAAGTGCACAGAACATAGAAATAATTGAACGCCAGATGCCCAATGTACAAGATACGCCGCCCATCCCTGAAGCCCCTCAAATACCGACTCCTCTGCCTGCAACTCCACGGCGATGGCGCCGTTTGCTTCACACCGTGCCCTCACCCACTCGTAGGAGAACTCGCACTCAGACTCAGTCAGAATTGGCAAGACAGGCGTTTGTTAATTCTGACAGTCAGTGGCGGGTTTTTCAACAGAAATGTGAAGAGGAACGGTTGAGATTAAGGGAGAAAGAAATACACCAACAAGAACGGTGGTTGGATCTATTTGCTCAATATCTATTTGCTCAATTTATCGTTTTAGCAAATAGATTAGTAGATATTTGTGACAAATGATTAGACTTCACGCTTGGTGCAGTGTCTAAACTGATCGCACAGATGCTTTTTTTATTGTAAGTTAGTGTAGTTAGTTAGTATTTGATTTTACTGTTTATAATAATTGTTGTGTTCCTTATTATATTACATTTTTAGTTTTTAAATTTAAAATGATGACTGATTATTAATAGTTTTAATTGTTAAAAATTTCAATTCTATCTGTAAGTTTTCTATTTTCTATAATGTATAAAAATGATTCAATATATATTTTTAAGAAATATTAAAAATCGTATTTTATTTGACAAAAGGTTAAATAAACGAAATAAACAAAGTTGGTTTATAAAAAATCTTTAATTAGAATTTAAGTTAATATTTATCAGAAGCCTCCTAGCTAGCTGATCACGTAATGCTCTGCCCACTAGTAAATCGCTAGACGTTTCATTTTCTTGAAATATGTACTTCCATATTATGCTCGTACGCTGTAAAGAAAATAATTTTGAATCAGTTATGGGAGCAATGTTATTTTTACCGTACTACGGTGAGTAAAAAAGAAGGGTTATCTTAATGTATAAACAACATAATTATTATATAGTTAGGAATACAAGATTAATTATTTAAAAACTTTTAGATATTATATTTTAGAAATTACCTCCAGTTTGTAGGGAAACCCCATCTGGGTCAGGAACATTATATTTTATAGCAATGTTATGTAAGACACAACATGCTGTAATAATTTGTGCGCATTTATCTGGCCTGTAATGCAAGGTCCTGTCTTTACTTAAACAACGCCAACGATTTTTTAGCCTGCCAAAAGTGTTCTCAATAACGACTCGGGCTGATCCAAGAGCCTTATTAAAGTTATCCCCCACAGAATTGGGCACTGGATCTAAGTATGGTGTCATCAACCAAGGCCTCTGAGGGTAACCCACAGAAATCAAAAATACAGAGAAGTGGTAAGGGGGCGTATCGGTGTCCGCGCGACATGGCCACAGGGCTCATGTCAAAGGCAAGTGGCCGTCTCCGCGAACTAGTGCGCTTTCGACGGCGATCGTGATAACATATATGAATGCCGAGTTGTTCTGTGGTATCTTGTAAAAACCGAAGCCAAAATCAAATCTATGTGAATCATGGAATCACTTACCATATGTAAGTACAAGTATTTTACAATATTTGTCTTTAAAATCATGAAAAACAATAAATCGTAAAATATTTCTTGGTTTTACTATGTTATTTTTGTTTTCAAATATCAGAGCGACTGTACTCCTTTTGCTATAAATACATTGCTCCTTAACCACTACCTGAGTTCGTCACTAAGTAACTGGACAAGCAATGTAAACATAACATACGAAACTGTATTACGCGGATTCATCGCGTAGTGAGGCCGCCACTTCTTGCGACGAATTAGTGATGTGCTTGTGCAGATCCACTAACGTAAGCTATCGACAGCAATGTCGATTGACGAATGAAATATTGCTATTATAGTTTAGGGGTTTTTCAACCGATGACATAAAAAATAGGAGGTTATCAATTCGACGCGTATATTATTATTATTTTTTTATGTATGATCACCGATTACTCGGAGACGGCTGAACCAGTTTGAAAAATGCTTTTTTTGTTTGAAAGGGTATACTTTGAAATTGGTCCCATTGTCACCAAGTCAGGATCTGATGATGTCCCATCATCAGATCCTGACTTGGTGTAATTTTTTGGTAAAAAGTTTTTTATAACATACGGAAACCTCTAAGAAAATATGTTTAACTTTTATTTTACATGAGATGACAGAAATAAAAATACGTTGAAAAGTCAAGTGTACAAAAAAGTAAAAAAAATAAACAATTTATTTTACGCCCGCAGCATGCGTAAGGAGTTCCGACGTCGCCGTCGCTACAATAGTTTATTTTTCAATCTGTCAACCGTTTTAGCCCGGTTGGAAGATCGATGTAAATAATGTTTTTTTACTTATTTTGATTTTTTTACAGAGTAGTAGAGAAATGCGTAACCAATATTCGTAAAGTAAGTTACTTTAATTTTAGGTTAATAATCGGTGGTGTTTTTCGGTTTAGAATTATCGTATGTTATGCCTTATCCTCATTTCGGGAGGTACCTGTGTCTGATGGGTAAGGAAGAGACGCCTGGGTGTCACCACTGCGAGGGTCGCCCTGAGGACACAGTCGAGCACACGGTGCAGGACTGCCCAGCTTGGGCAGAGCACCGACGTGTCCTCACGGCGACAATAGGCGGAGACCTCTCTCGCCCGGCCTTGGTCGAGGCCATGCTGTGGGGCGAGAGGGAGTGGCCGTGGCCCCGGTACTTTAAGGGCTATTGAAGGAACACCGTGGATTTTAGTCAGTAAAAGTCTGACAGTCCCTCCCACCCTGCCCGGAGTGGGAGGACTTATTTGATAATTTTACCACGTTAAAAAAAAAAAAAGGAATACTTATTTATAATTTTATCAAAACAAATAGTCATTTTAATATATATATATATATATATTTACCATTTGAACATTCAATGAGTGGTAATGTTTTCTGCAGAAATATAGGTGTTCTTCCTCTTTGATTGGAGTAAATATTTTAAAGTGGCTGCCGTCTACACATCCTATTATTCCAGGGATTTTGTATTTACAGTAAAATCTGAAAAAGTAAGAAAGAACTTAATTCGTTGTAGGTATTACTTTTATTAATTTAATAACCAGTAGTATTTTTAACATTAGCTTTGCTTTATAATATTCCTTTCTTGTCTTGTTGTTGGAAACTTTATATATTTTTTCAAAACTGTAGGATGATTTAGTGCTGCAGTCACTTCTTGAATGTATACACTAATTGCTTCTTGAGATAAATGATTGGCTTCTCCAATAACTCTTTGATAGTCACCATTAGCAAAAAATAACAAAGAACATAAAACCTGTAAGTAAGAAAATTCACACAAATAAAAATTATTGTATTTTTTTTTGACATAGTTGCATTATCATTGGTTCATTGCAGAGAGTATTTAACCTTAAAATTTCTAATCAGTGGTTCATTGGTACCAACTTACTTTTAGTTCTAAAGAAACTCGTTCTGTTGACTTCAAATCCGTAACATTATTTAATAATATTCACAAATCTTCAAACGCGTCTTTTGAGAGTCTGTAAAGTTTAATAAACTTTCTTTCACTAATATTTTTCAATTGGTAGCCAACATGAATTCTCATGTTGGCTTGAAATTCACGTTGTTCACGTCGTTGATCTTCAAATTCAGCGGCCACTAACATATTCCACGCTAAATATGTTCTTGCAGACATTATTACAACTTTATTATATTAAAAACGTAATTTTTTTTAAACGTAAGCTAATGTAAACACATGTTTCACACGCCAAAATGCCAGTGAGCAACGTAACTACTACCGTAAGCGTATCGTTCGCTAGCGCCTGTCGAATTAGTGACTCATAGTACCGTTTTTAAATTATATAAGGTTTATCCTGGTTATCCAATGTTATATCCAACATTGTTTATACTTGGTATGGTAGGATATTATAAACTAGAAATAAGGCGGGAAGTGGCTTTAGCCACATATATGTTTAAAATATTACGTGGCAAGATTCATAACCCTAGTATCTTGTGCAAAATACATATTAGTGTTCCGGATGGCTATGCGGAGCGCCGGCGGCGGCCGCCGCACAAACGGGTATTTGACTTAAAAAGCCGGCCAAAATTATTTATTGGTGTTTTAATAACTATCTAGTGTCTAAATGTAATTTCAACTCATCAGAACATACTTCAAATTACTTAGAAGTTTTTAGGTGAAGATATTAGGACTTGTAAATTACTTCAGCCAAACATTCTTAAGTAACTAATTTTACATGTTGTTAAAATAATACAAATAGTCAATTTATAAAAAAAAAATATTGTTAAAAATCTGATTCGCTATCCTCGTCGTCATCTCCATCAACTTCATCATCATATTCACGTGAAATCGTGGAAACTCTTTCGTCCTGTTTTAAAAACTCCAAGGCTTCAGTAGAAAAAGGTTTTCGATTCTTGCCAATTTTCATTCGACTACAATTTAAGTAGACACCAGATGTCAAGAGCAATCGATTCATTACGTCTTCATTGCACTTTCTTCGCGAAAATTTTCGCGCAAAATTTTGCCGGTATAGGTGTTTGTTGCGCGCCTCTGCTGCTTCCTCCGATAACTGTCCGATTGGGAGTAGAGCATGTTTAATAACTAAAGCGCCATGTGTCAAAATTTTTTGAAGTGTGGGCGTCATTGGGTACCAGCTATACAAACTGACGTATAGTTCTGCTGTGGATTGCAGAAACGATGACAACTTTTCTGTGTTAATTTCAAACCCGCTTGCCAGCACTTCCAGAATTACTTTAAGCCTCTTAATAAAGTCGAAGTCACACTGCTTAATTATGTTAAACATATCTTCTCTTGAGATATTAATTGGCGATTCAACACTACAACCTGTGAACAAACAAAATCTAGTGTTAATATCAAAACGTTCAAAAACATATAATATTTTTTTCTTTACTACCTCGTCATTTCTTAAGGCTTTTTACAGAACGGGCGGAAACTTGCGGAACATTTTGTTTTTAAATAATTTATGTAGAAGGTTCATAGAATATGTCCACATAAGAATTTAAGCTTAACTCTGTTTAACTCATACTTAAATTAACATCGTAAACTAAAAAATAAATATATAATTGTCAGAAAAATTACCACGTCTTTGAAATATTTTTTATAAGTGAAAATAAATGATATTTTAGTCAGTAATGTATTTAAACTAAATTACATACCTTCATCAGAAGAATCCATAGTATTTTTTTTGTTTTGCACTAAACACAGCAGAATGGCAATGCACAGAACAGCGATGATAAAATTGTATGCGCCGAGAAAATAACGAGTAACTGGTACAACAGATAATTCCTACTGAGATGGACAGCGCGTGGCGTGCGGTAGAAGCGTAGTTAGTTCGTTATCGTTTGGGTGGGAGAGTCATATTGTCTTATAATAACAAAGGTAACGCTTATCATAAATTTTGTAATTTGGACTTATGGCCGGTTCTTTAAGTAAAATACCCCTATGTGCGCCGCTGCTGGTGGTGCCTAGCGCGCGTACCAACTTGCTACAGCATGCGCCGATGACGCGAGCCTTGCGGGCACTCAACACTGTAGCCTCACGTATCGACTTATTTTCCTGTGCAATGAGCGAGTTCACAAAAGCCATATATTTTGTGTTATGTTACCATGATTTGTAAATATAGTAAGGGAATCTTAATTGTGTTTATATAATGTATAATTATAACTTATCTATCGCATTGGGTGCAACCTGTAATGGTAGATTTAAGTTTGTAATAAAATAAATAAATAAATAAATAAAGTTTTGTATGGTGACAGCTAAAAAACGTTAGTGACTATCGTATAGATTACGTTAGGATTTAAACCTATCGTAATCTACAGTGCTCATGGTACGAATTTTAATTCTTTCTGTGACCGCTAGGGGCGCTGTACAATATTTCATACAAATAATTTACGGAGACGCTAGCGAGTTTTGGTTGCGTAAACTCATGGTAGAGGTACAGGATGTCAACTATCTATTTACCCAACTTCATTGAGATCCGTTCAGTAGTTTTTGCGTAAAAGAGCAACAAACATACATACATCCTCACAAATTTTCGCATTTATAATATTAGTAGGATAGGATTTTTGTTACACATTTTTATTATTTGTACCAATACAGTTTATCATAACAGATATAAAATATGATATTTTATTAAAAAAAAATAGATCTAGCAATGTGGGTAGCATAGCAATATTGTTAAACCCTCCAACTAAGCTAAATATGTTTGTTGTGTCTGGAGTGGGTTCACGGGTTCGAACCCACGACCACGATCACAAGTCCACCACCTTAGCGATTAGCCTACTGACAATTCAAACAGATTGATAGTTTGGAAATACAAGTGCGTACTTTCAGGGGTCAATGGACCCTGCTTTGACTGCCCCACGATAGCGATAATGTTCTCAACATCTTGCAGAACCTCAGCTCGAAGTTTCTCGTCCTTTTCTGAAAAAAAAACATTAATAAATTCAAATTATTGTGCTTCGCTGATGATATGAAAATTTCCTTCTGATGTAACAGCACTTCAGAACGACCTTCGGCGTCTGGAAGAGTACGAGTATTGTCGAAGAAATAAACTTGATCTTAATCCCGCTAAATGCTCGGTTATTACATATTCACGTAAACGCACGACTATACCTGCAATGTATACCCTTGATGGTCAGCTATTGTCTAGATGTACTGCCATTCGCGATCTCGGTGTTCATCACGATTGCAAAATGACATTTGAAAACCATATTAATGCAATCGTCGTGAAAGCATCCAAATCTCTCGGGTTCATTATGCGTCTATGCAAGTGCTTCACGCAAGCAAAAACTCTAAAAATCTTATACTGTACCTTTGTTAGAAGCCACTTGGAATACGCATCTGAGATATAGAATCCATGCTATCATAAATATATTGACCGCATTGAGGGCATCGAAAAAAGGTTCATTAAATATCTCTGCTTCCGTGTAAGAATATCATATAGGTCATGAAAATTACCTTGATCTCTGTAAGAAATATCATTTACTACCGCTAAATATTCGGCGTGACTTTCCTGACTGTGTTTTTTATTGTAGACTTTTAACAATTCAATTAACAGCCCTGATATATTATCAAAATTTTAGTTTAATGTTCCTTGCAAGTCTAAATGGTTCTATCCACCGCTAAAAATGCCACTTGCTACCTCGAAATATAGACAGAATTCGTATGTGTTGCGTGCAAGCAGGAGCTTGAATGATGTGTGCAGGCAGCATGACATTGATCCATTTAGTACAAGCGTGTCATCAGCTAGAAGATTTTTTAAAGTAATGTTAGTTAAAATAAAGAAAACATTAATACTACATTCTCACTCGCTTTGCGCTAAACGTTATACATATAAATATCACTTTAATTCGAACCCACCTACAGTAGAACTCATCCCAACTACCTCTCCCTGTTCTGCAATACAAATCAAAAATCAATTATTGATTTATTTATTTATTCATTGCACAATGTACACGCAGTTACAGGCATGGCTTATAACTAATGTATACATTACCCTGTTAGAGGGCGCAGCAAATTAACTTAAAACTAACATGTTGCAAAATAAGGTACATACAATTTATATATTATTAAAATTAATCGTATGGCTAGTTTGACAATGCTAAATTTTATATAGAATAAGGGAATATATATATTATAAGTAATATTAATTTAGAGGTTTTTATCTTCCATAAATTCTAGAATACTATAATAACATTTTTCTATTAGTAATGATTTACCTTTTAATTGAAAGTAGCGGGGCGGTCCTTCCTTTGTGTGTTGATATTTTTGTACACCATGTTTGTTTTGCGTCATTGACTTGTTCTCGGTATTTACATCCCTTACTTTTGGCTCAAGTCTCTTTGTGCCTTGAATACGCAAGACTACTACTTAGACGCAGTTATCATCCGCTTAGCTTTGTCCAACTATGTTGGCGCTAGCTCCAGTTTAACCTGATGCAGCCGAGTACCAGGGTTTGACATGGACTGACTGATCTCCATAACCCAGTCACTGGATAATATGATACCCCTTAGCTCCACTGATGTCAGATTTAGCTTCTGACTACCAATAATGGCTGTCAAATATGTACAAAGATGTGATCAACAGCACGGAGAAATCTCGATGCTATGACAGATAGATAGATATACTCTTTATTGTACACCATAACATAATTAAATAAGGACTTAAGGTCTTATCGCTAAAAGCGATCTTGTACAGACCTTTGGCTGGATTTGACACAGCAGGAGAAAATAAATACGCGGGTAGTCCATGGTGTACTAATTACTTATATACAATAAATAAATAAATAAATATTCAATACACATATATACATAAAAAGAACAAAGCTGAGATATATAAAAAATAGTAACAAATTAAAGAGAGAGATAAAGATCTTTTACTATGTTTTTGAAAGAAGGAAGGGTTTGTGCTTGTTTTACTGACACGGGAAGAGTATTCCACAGTCGTACTGCTTGAGCTACGAACGACTTACCAAAGAAATTGGTGGAGTGACTCGGTACCTTTAGCCTAAAGTTTTCCGGTGACCTCAGAGATTTGGCATGTGTTAAGCAGGAACTTAAAACGTTCTTTAAGATGGTCAGAAAAAAATATGGTCACTCATTGACGGACAAATCTCCTCCTTAGCCCTGTGGATGGAGCCTTGTGGTTATTCTTATTTGACCACGAGCTCGTGTATATGCAATAAACAATTCAAAACAATGCACTTACCGAGAGCTAGTTTTATTTGCAGCCACTTGCCACACTGCGTAGAGACGTCTCGTGTCCTCTTTCCCTTCCTATTAGGCTTCCTCCTACTTTTCATCTTCTCAACATTTGGCCCCGACATGCTTAGATCACAATAGTTTTTCACCGTTTATATTTCAGCGAGAATACGAGGATACCGGCCACGGGCTCTTGTTTGGTGCGACTGCCGGCCGGCAAGCCTGACGCGGATCGATACTGTTATTGTACAAACGCGCTCAAAATCATTTTAATATTATATTTTATTTATTTTCAGCAGTGATATTCCAGTGACTATAGGCCTGACTTGTAAGTTGCAGGCTTTGGGTTCGAACCCATTCATTACCCGGTGTAATTTATATGATCACCATTGCTCTCATATCGGTGAAGAAAAACTAAACTGAACTGCCTCCGCGGTCGAATGGTTTAGGCATTTGCATTGTGATCCGGTGGTCGTGGGTAGTTTCCAGTTTGGCTAGGACTTTGCAGGCCTGAATCATATGATTGTCTGATACAAAGATGGTGCCGTGCTTCGGAAGATATGTATAAGCCGGTGGTCCCGGTCGCCAAATGGCGGTCGTCAAAATAGAGCACGTCAGAGGCCCTTGAGGCGGTCTAGAAACTCTGACACTAGAGTGTATGAGGTCGTTAGACCTAACTACCCACACGATAAGAAGAAGGTGAAGAAAAACATCGTAAGGATACATACACTGACCACATGGAAGATTACGGCCTATTTCCTCTCAAAGAGATAGAAAATCTCTTCACATAGAATACAGATCATGCTAGTGAGTATTTAAACTAAACAACATGGTTATTGATAGTTTATCTTTATGGTAACGTTTTTTTTTTTTGAAATAAATCAGTTTTATGCAAAATCTTAAAAATATCTTAAAAAAAATCTGTTTGAGTTTAATAAAAGAAAGGAATGCGCCCCACTCTTGCGTCCGATATCTCAACCGCTTTCGACATATTCACCACTACCTTACAAGAAATTTTATTTAAAAAATAACAGGAATACAGTATTTTTCAATAAAGCTTTCAAAATAATTTAGACAAACGTATTATGAAGAACTCCATTATGCAAAAATATGAAGGACCAGTCCTTAACATCTTTGGAAAATATAAAAAAAATTGGCCAAGTGCGAGTCATACTCGCCCATGAAGGGTTCCGTAGTAGCTATAGTCTGGCAAACGAAAGTAGAGACTGGAGAAACGTGGCAAATTTAAAAAATATGAGCATAGCAACCCCAAAACTACTATGAAACACTTGGAATAACCATATTTGATACTTTAGAATTATCTATTTTATTTCATTGGAATAAAAATACAAATAGTTTAGGTAGGTAATAGTTTAGATATTGTCTTAATTCGAATAAAAAAAAAACAACAGTATTCTAAAATAGTTCTGATTTATTCACTATATTCAAAATCTGAATGTAAGACTTCCATGTGGAAAGTTTCATTAGTCACTGGAATCATTGTTTCCTACGTTAATTTTAAAACTTTCTAAATTATTTTCTGTAATTCTGTCCCTTTCTTTATATTTATTTTCAACATGGATGACATGATCAGTCATTTTCTTTCACTCGGGAGTTATATTTTCAAACGACTCTTTTATAACTTTCTCTAACTCCACTGCAGGCAGAGCAATATTTTTACTTGCCACTTTACGTTTAGCCAAACTCCATACTAACTCAATAGCATTTAGATCACAGTAGTACGGGGGAAGTCGCAATAACTCGTGCCCATTCTGCTTCACAATTTCATCAGCTTCATATACTGGCTCTGGTGTTTCGTTTTAAACTTGTTTTCTAACGATATAAAATTCGTTAATTATGTTACGAATAGCATCTATGTCGTAACTATTTAAGTCGGACACTGTGGGTTTATATGGCCTTTACGCGCACCTTCCTTTTTAATTCTTTTTAATGTAGTAACGCTCACTTCTGTAAAGAATGGTCAAACAGAATTATTAAGTTCTGCAAATCATGAATTAAATTACATCTTTATAAAAGTTATGTACTCCTAGTAAAAACTTACCAGTGATTGAAGCTATTTCATCAAAGTACTGGTTCTGGGTTCTTATGCTATCTTTCTGCTCTAAATCCGTAAGTTTTTCAATAGTTTTCACCATCTCATCAACCTTTGTTTGCTACATCTACCTGATTTTCTATAAAAGAAAAAAAAAATGTTAAAAACCATGCAACATTTAATAGTATGTTAAATAACCATAAATTATTATGAAGGCGTTTAACATACTATAAAATGAATGTGAATCAAAACAGATAAATATTTTTCCTCGCTAAAAGATAAATATAAATTATGAATTACGACAAAGTATCAACTTAGTAGCGTCATACTAACTTATTAAATCGAACACCACACGTAAACAATCTTGTTTTTGTTTGAAGTCGGCGTCTTTCTCCTGTTGTTTTTCTTGATATTTAGACATCATGCGAAACAACATCTCCCGTACTCCACTTTTAATAGTTGTGGTCATTTTTCGCTGAATAAACGCCATTAATAAGATCACAACAAATCACCAACAACACGCCATCTTGTTTTGGAAAATTGAGTTTGACATTAGTATAGCATTGCCATATAAAAAGTTTGCAAATAATTCGAGTGTCTACTTTCGTTTGCCAGACTCTATAATAAATATAATTTAAAATTTTTATTTGAAAAAAAAAAACTTAAAAATTTCTTAAAACTCGTTTATTTACCATTTTTACAACTACGCCAAATAACTTTGTTTTTCATAGTGTTTGTATGAATTACAAAGTTATATTTGCGGTTTTAGATAATATGCTGTATCTCAAAAACTGGTAACCCGATTTCATTCAAACCAATTTTGGTTGAAAGTTTACATTAAGATATAAGGATATATATTTTTTAGATTTTTCACTCCATTCTTATAGAAGTTAGAGGGGGGACACATTTTACCATTTTGGAAGCTTATAAGCTTATATCTTTTAAACTATTGACTTTATGAAAAAGTGGTTTTAGAAACCCTTATATCATTTTTAAAGACCTGTCTATAGATACTACTCACGCATAGGTTTCATGAAAAACAATATTTTCAGTTCTAGTTCCATGTATGGGGACCCCCCTTTGTTTTTAATATTATTATAATTTTTTACTTAAAATCGGAAAGCGGTTCACAGAATACATCTACCTACTAAGTTTCACATGTAAAGTCTTAATAGTTTCGGAATAAAATGGCTGTGACATACGGACGGACGGACAGACAGACAGACAGACAGACGGACAGACATATCGAAACTATAAGGGTTCCGTTTTTTGCCATTCGGCTACGGAACCCTAAAAATGCATTTAATTCGAGTAAGTGGACTCATAAAATTTACATAATTTTTAAAAACACTCATATCAAATATTATTTTTAAAAGATTAAATTAAACGAAAATGACAATTATAAAAAAGAACTAAATGAAATATAAATTAACATTTTTCTATAAATATCTTAATTATGCTGTAATAGAATTGATGAATATTATATATTTAGAGTGAAAGGCAATTAATTCAATTTATTTATTTACTTCAAGTTTCTATGACTCATTTGTTAGTAGCACTTATTATATTAATTTTATCTGAACCCTAAATACATGAAATTAATTCTAAAAACTATAAATAGAGGCTGAACTGTACGACGCTTTACTGTGGCAACACCATTCCATGGGAAATGACGCAGCAGCGATTCACATACGAATATTCCAGCCTGCTCGCGACTAGGGACGGGATCCTGTTGTCACTGGGGCAGTAACAACAGAACACCCTACACACCAGAGATGCACAGCGTTTACTGACTGTGGTAAAGAAACAATCCACACATGTGCGTTCATAATAAAAATACATTTAAGAGGGATTTGATAAGCAGTCCGAGAAAAGAGCTCATGAAGGAAATTAGTGATAAATGATAAATGATCTTTATTTTGCAAATTGGTTATTAAATAACTCTTTTACACGTCATTTTTTCCTTAAATATTAACTAGATGAGGCCGGTGTTTCCTAACTGACTACCCTGAGAAGAAACACCGAAACAAACTCAGGAGTGGAGACTTTTGTCCGGGATAGTTCAGGCTAGTGAAAACAAGATCTCAAAATGTTGACGCTTCCCTCCGCATAGCACGCGATGAATCACAGTCGTTGCTTATCGTTATAAATTCTTTGATCCTTATTTAACCTATCCAGTGTCAGAATTGAATTTTGGTTTCAAGATTCAAGAAAATTATTTAATGAACATGAGTATACATACAAGGCATGCGGGTTGGTCACAAAGAGAAGAAAATAAATATCCGTCATGTTTGGTCTTTGTGGCATACAAATATACAAGAAGGTATTAGGACTTGTAGGTATTAACGCGAAGCTAAAAACATTATCAAATTCTTACATAAAACAAAAATTCGAATTATAAACAATAAATTATCAATTTAAATTAAATTAAATGATCTAGATTCTAATCTATACTTATAATAAATCTGTAGAGAGGTCAATTCTGTACATGAAATATATTTACAAAATAACTATCAGGGGTTGATTAGGGATGATACTGATGCCAAAAATGCAATCAGTAAAATTTTTGTCTGTCTGTATGTCTGTCTGTCTGTCTGTCTGTATAACCGTTATAGAAACAAAAACTACTTGACGGATTTTAACGAAACTTGGTACAATTATTTTTCATACTCCTGAGCTGGTTATAGTATACTTTTCATCACGCTACAATCAATAGGAGCAGAGCAGTGAAGGGAAATGTTGGGAAAACGGGAGAAGTTACTCCACTTTTTAAGCTTCCGTTGCGTGTGCAACCTTATTGGTTAAAGCTACACAGAAATCATTTATGACGGAAATGTTTTCCTTAAAATTATATAAAAATATCCCACAACAGCATATGTCTATCTTTTATGGTTGACTCACAATATCACGTGTAACTCCCGATAGCTTAGCAGTTCGAAGCTTTCTGATTATTATTCTGCTCCGAAATTTAAAACCACCACAACTTTGCAATGGAACTCGGCTAAAAGTAACCCAGTTGCAACAAAATATAATCGAGGCTCAAATTTTAACAGGTTGCGGTGCAGGAGAAACCGTCTTTATTCCCAGAATTCCCATAATACCAAATAATTTTCCATTCCAATTTAAAAGAACGAAATTCCCAGTATCGGTGTGTTATGCAATGACAATTAATAAGGCTCAAGGGCAGACTTTTCGTGTTGCTGGAGTAGATCTCGGTGTCAGTTGTTTCTCGCATGGTCAGTTGTACGTCGCTCTTTCCCGGGTTAGCAGTTCTAGAAATCTTTATGTTCACGTGCCGGACGGGTCAACTTTCAACATAGTTTACCCGGAAGCTTTGCGCTGAAGTATTTTCGTTCTATAGGTACTTAAGCCTCATGTGAACGTGATCTAAACAATATTACCAATACATTAACTTAATAACACACAAGGAGTTACACGCTGACAGAGACGCGGGCACAGCTATTAACAATAATATTGTGCGGTTCGGTATTGCGATATTTTTCACCAGTATTATAGATTGACATATTATATTTCCCTACTAAATTACGAAAGTTAATCTGTCTGTTACATCAAAATCACCGAAACGTGGATGAAGTCGCGGGCATCAGCTATCTATACTAATAATATAAGGCTGAAGAGTTTGTTTGTTTGTTTGAACGCGATAATCACAGGAACTACTGGTTCGAATTGAAAAATTATTTTTTAATTAAATGTCAATTTATAGAGAAAGGCTATAGGCTATGTATCATTACGCTAAGGCCAATAGGAGCGGAGCGCCAATGAAGAATGCTTCAAAATCGGGGTTAAATTTGACGTTAGCCCAAAGTAACTATACCACGCGGACGAAGTCGCGGGCAAAAGCTAGTTATAAATAATATCAAAATAAATTATAAAACTGTCATTAAATAACAATCGAATTATTTATATAATAAATCATAAATTAAATTATCCTGATGGATGGATGGAAATGGTATGTAGCTTGGTCCTCCGCTTTTTACGAGTAATCATTAATTTTTTGGGGGTAATTTTGAAGACGTATTCACATACCTAATAAAGAAGGTTTATTTATTTTCTGTATTCACAATTGTCTGTCTTTTTCGCTTGGAAAAGGGGTCACGTCAATTTCACAGTATCTTCTATTGAATATTATTAAGACTGGCAGGACGATATGAGTCGACGTATCAATCTTACATCGTGTAAAATCAGCCATTATGTTATCTCTCCACGAACTTGGCTGACGCACTGCCGAGTAACACGCTAGTGTTTAATTTCATAAAAGTTTTCTTATCGAATGTACTTTCCTCAGCTGTTCGGAGTGTTAGAGTGAAACAGTATACAGCACAAGCCTTAATAGGAAAGAGAAAACAACAAAACATACATTTATCACTCGTTTAGGGGTGTTTGGATTAGATTGAATTAGCCTTCGTTGACAGCCCTTCAAAACATTGTGGTCCAAAAGGTTTAAACCTGAGGAGTGTCAGACAGACTGAGGAGCTGTGAACAGCCGTAAGGATAACGATTACCGAGGTCCGTGCTTGGATGGGGGACGTTGTTAGTCCCAGCTGTCAATGATACATCTTACAATCCATCTGTTTGCCCCGGTCAACTTTAACCGAAGTAGGATACACAGATTGTTCGCTGTGCCCAGGAGTCGTACCGACGCGTCGCTCGGGCCCAGTCCTCGCACACTCTCCGCGCTCAACGTTCTCTTGGATGCCAAACTTGATTTTGAAGTGTTTGCGGATGAATGGAAGAAGATCTTGTCTGTATGCCTGGAGTTTTTTTTTAATTTTTGGTAATGGTTCGCGTTTGACCACCATCTCACCTGATGGTAAGTGATGATGTAGTCGAAGACGGAGCACGCTTACCTAAAATTAACCTATTCACTCTTGACTTGAAGACCCCCAGGCTATAACTATCGGGAAACACAGACTCCGGCAGGGAATTCCACTCCTTAACCGTACGCACAATGAAAGTATTCCCAAAACGTTTAGTGCGTATGGGTGGGATGTCCACCGTGTAACGATGGCGCATTGCCGTTTGTCTTATAGTCTGATGATGGAACGGGCTTGGCGGGCTTATAGATTGTATAATTCCATCGCACACTTCCCGAAATGTAGCCGATAGAAAACCGATAGACTTATATACGGAGTATGAGAGATGTGGTGTTTCTTATAATTTAACATGTCTTCCTACTGTGAAATGTGGTTTTTCTTATAATTTAACATACCTTCAAATAACGTAATTGACCTTCGACCTTGTTATTTTGAAGTAAATAAATAAAAAATAAATCTTTGACAGTCGTTACGGACAGTCAGGAGCCAGAAAATCTAAGATCAGTCTTGCCTGTTGGTATTGTATTACCCAGTTACTGAGTTGTGTCTGTGTGTGATGATCTAAATGTTTCTTATTTAACCAGGAGGTAGGGTTTAACAATAAGCATTTAGTAAAACCATTAGGTTACCTAAACTTGATAGTACATATTATACCTACTTGAATGGTCTCTGATCTAGAGACATCTCCCATAAAGTAAATTTAAATGTTTTATCACCAAGATGAAGTTCTGTACGGAAATGAAAGTTAATTTTAACTGGTAGACACAGAGATTATAATGTAAGCATTAGTGTAACATAATGCCTCCAACATCCTAGTGGTGAAAGCTACTTATTACTGATACTACATAATATATATATATATATATATCTCATTTTAAATGAACCATAGTATTCTGATGAGAAATAAATGTCTTTAAACCTTAATAAGTTCTCGAAAAGTACCATTTGAGGAAGTGGAACTGATGATGACTCGAGCAGACCGGATAAACGGAGTAACGCGCGTAGTTACGGCGTGACCCGATGTCACACCGGGTTACGCATACGTCTACGCTTACGCTTACGCAATCGAGCTGAGTACGCAACGCAGGCCCATAGCGTGCCCGGCTGCGGCAGCCATATTTACTGTTTTTGAAGCTTATGTTGTGCACGATGTCTGACGAAGATTGGGTATATGGATATGGATCTAGTAGTTCATCTGACGAGGAAGAAGCAATATTACTACTATTGTGCCAGAATACTTTTGCGTGTGCAAAAAGAAAATGGGTTCATGATATAAATGAAAGAAGAGAAACATATTTATGATAACTCGAATCGTATGAGGATCGCTTTTACTTGTATTTCCACATGTCAAGAAGTTCTTTTGAAGAATTGCATGATTTAGTGAAACCACATATATTTAAACTGGACACCAACTACAGAAAGGCAGTTGCAACAGTGCTTGTAGGTCTTAACTCGAGCGTGCTGTCCAAAAATGACATCTGGGAACTCCATGTGAAATTTGAATATTTCCTGCTTGAACCAGCTCCACTTCATTCTTAGCTCTCGCAGCAAGTTATCACTCAGGTGCAAGCTGCGTATTTTCACCGCGGTCATCCGTCCCATCATGACCTACGCCTGCGTTGTTTTCGCACACGCAAAGCCCTACCTCCTCCACAAGATGCAGACCCTCCAAAACCGATTCCTCCGTAGAGTCACGGGAGCCCCCTTTTATGTTCGAAATGAGCTTCTTCACGTAGACCTCAAGATGCCCACCATCCAGCAGTTCATGAAACGCGTCTCCAAGCGCTTCTTTGAAACTTCAATCCAACATAGGAATCCCCTTATCGTATCGGCCGCCCAATACGAACCCTCGCGTATCTCTAAGATTCGCCGACCAAGGCATACCCTAGTCACTCCCGATGACGCAATCACCCTGCTCCAAGAGAGCCGTAGGGAAACAAGTACAGTGGCACACAAACACAAAAACTGACCGTCCTTCCGTCCTCGCCGCCGAGGCCCGCCGCGACGTCCCCGTAATAGTCCACCCCGACCCTTGCCAGAGCCAGCCCGCGACGCTGAGCCAGTAGCTTTAAATTCCCTTATTAATAATAATAATGATATGATCCAGCCTGTCCCTAGCTGCCCTCCCCTGCGACGCCCTAAGCCGAGTAGAGTACCCCACAGGGGGTGCACTTAGCGTGTAGTCGCCTAGTTTGTAAGTTTTTTTTAATAAGCCCTGGCTGGAGGCTTTAATTAATTTATTAATTAAGGCAACCACAGGCAAGCCCGGTTAAGCAGCCGACAACCTCAGACGTTGACCTGCGAGATGCCACACACACAAAAAAATAATAATTTAGGCTTATTATACACTTATATACAGCTTTAAACTATATGCTACTAAATATTCATTAGGAACTTATTCTAGTGATTAATTAATTATGAAAACTTGTTTCCTAATTAATCGTCGCTTACAACCACTTTGTAATAAAATACAACTGACTGCAATTTACGCGCGTAGGGCAACGCACAGCAAAGGTACGCGCGTGTTCAAATTTGTTCGGTGTGACGTCCAATATGGCGCGCCATTGAATACAACGTCATCAACGCGACGTTGCCGTTCTGCTCTGCGTAAGGCACGGCGTAAGTCACGCAGCCTGTTTGTGTCTTGGGAGCTGCATTGCGTAGGGCTACGCATTACGTCGACGCGCACGTCTACGTTACGCAAGCGGTGTGTCCTGTCTCATACAGTTCCATACATTACAACTCAGTGGTACGTGCACGTCTACGCTTACGTCTACGCATACGCATCCGGTCTGCTCGAGCCTTTAACGGGGACGCCCTCTGTTAGTTAACATACAGATAACATACGCCTTGGCAAAACTGGTGATTGATTCTGTCTTCTGACCATCCGTAACGATGGTCAAAGATGTACTAATGACAGGACGAATGGGTTCACATGCTTTCTGACGCATGGAACAATTTCCTTTATCTTACTTAACCCTGAATAATAATAACATCGACTCGCGTATCTGTTACTAATCTTGTCACTAATAAAGCAACGGTTGTCTGGAAGATATCGCTCTCAGCGATAAGACCGCCATTGTAACCAATTTTTTTTTACAATATTGTTTGTATTTAGCCAGGAGCCGCTTTATTAAAAAGATTAAATGTAAATAAAATACAAATTCTTTATATTAATTTTATTTATTAGAAGTAAACATACACTTAGAACGTTTAAATATGCAGTATATTAACTAGATGATGATTTAATAAAGTGGATACATATCGGAGACAAATACACTGAAAATTTTCTAATATTTCTGAATGCTAGTGTTGAATATAATTTGAAGCTTAACATCGATCTCTACACACAATATTATTCATTTATATGTAAGATACAGCGATCACACAAATCAACATCAACAAACTATGAACTCTTTTCCAGACAAGTATTTTAATAAAATTAGTACACTTAGGTATATGCGAAAAACTGTTTTTAAGGAACGGGTATTCATTTAAGCACACCTGTTCGTTTGAGCATGCACATCCCTTTAAGCATGTCCGTTAATTTGAGCGTGTCCAATAATTGGAAAATGTATAATAACTGGAGCATTTAAGTCAATTCGATTCATGAGATCATAGTCATCCATTTGGGTAGACCCATTAATCTGAGCATACCCATTAATTTGTGCTTGTCCATTCATCTGAGCTTGTCCATTCATCTGAGTTTGTCCATTTATCTGAGCTTGTCCATTCATCTGAGCTTGTCCATTCATCTGAACTTGTCCATTCATGTGAGCTTGTCCATTCATCGGAGCTTGTCCATTCATCTGAGCTTGTCCATTCATCGGAGCTTGTCCATTCATCTGAGCAGGTCTATTCATTTGAGAACGTTGTCCAGTCCTCGGTTGAGAAGTCATCCTAACATTTTGGGGATTGTTGATGTTAACGCTTGCCCATGGTGGCACCCGTCCGTAACGGACCCTCCACCTGAACCAAAAGGGATCATGTCCCTGTTCCTTGAGGTAACCTGTAACCTGGTCACGGTGCTTCTGCAGATTAGCATGAATAGCGGCTTCTTCCGTTTTATATACGTTCAGTTTTTGTGTCCATTGATCCAGTTTATCCATTTGAATCTTATAGCCTTTAGCTTCGCTCTCAGGAATGACCTGACCGCGACGTAAAAAATTGGCTAGTTTCTTCTTGCGCAGTTTTGCCATGGCTTTTAGTCTTGTTACTATTCTCTCGATAGGGCTTTTCTTGCGAGTAATTTCTCCCAGCTTCTTGGCGTCTTCCATGAATGCATATGCCAGTTTAATTCTCTCATCGAAATCTTCTTGATTGAATTCCTCTTCGGATTCACTGCTCTCCTCCTCTTTTTTTGCCTCTTGTTCATTTTCGGGAATCTTCATTTTTATATCTTTTGCAGGTTAGTATCAATCTATAATATCCTCTGTATTTTTTTAAACGTGTTTCTTCTAGTTAAGTGCTTTTTAGCATAAAGCTAGTAGTGTCTGTAGCTAGTTCAAGTCTGAACCAGTGCGAGTGATATGCACTTAATATTTTTTATTTTTACGGCCGTTCGCGGACTGAGGAAATCTCCCAATGCCGTAAATCTGGGCGACAAGCGCTCCGGGCGTGGACCGGGCGGGGGCCGGGCAACGCATCCTTGTCTCGCAAAACAGCCGCCATGTTTGCATCGCCCACCTTATTATCTTGCTGACCAATCATTGCATCGCGTTGACCAATCAGTCATTATCTGCGCCGATCAATACTGCACGAGGCGTTTGTCAGGTGACCTGGACGACCTAATTTATTGGCTGTATTGATTCAATTCTATAATTACCCAATACAAATATCTTTTGGTTTATGCTTAATTTTCTTTTAAGCTTTAACTTGTCAAATCTTAGCCATTTTATTAATAGATTAATAAGTACTAATACTAGATTGTAAGTTACCTATTATCACTAACACTATATGGATGCAAAGTCTGAAATAAACGTCTTATTAATAATATATCACTTATAAACTTACTTACTTACAAAGGAGTGCATATCATTATGATTGCATCTTGGCTGTTGTCAATTATATGAGAGATGGGTCAGAATCTTCACCCGGCGGGTGCCTCAAGCTGGACGTCGTAGACGAGGCAGGTCTAAGAAGCGCTGGACTGAATCTTCACCCGGCGGGTGCCTCAAGCTGGACGTCGTAGACGAGGCAGGTCTAAGAAGCGTTGGACTGAATCTTCACCCGGCGAGTGCCTCAAGCTGGACGTCGTAGACGAGGCAGGTCTAAGAAGCGCTGGACTGAATCTTCACCCGGCGGGTGCCTCAAGCTGGACGTCGTAGACGAGGCAGGTCTAAGAAGCGCTGGACTGAATCTTCACCCGGCGGGTGCCTCAAGCTGGACGTCGTAGACGAGGCAGGTCTAAGAAGCGCTGGACTGAATCTTCACCCGGCGGGTGCCTCAAGCTGGACGTCGTAGACGAGGCAGGTCTAAGAAGCGCTGGACTGAATCTTCACCCGGCGGGTGCCTCAAGCTGGACGTCGTAGACGAGGCAGGTCTAAGAAGCGCTGGACTGAATCTCGTATCTTTCCTGTCGGTTAAGCCAGAAAAGACTGCAGGCAACGTTGTCTGGACAGATTTTGAGGAGGCCTTTTCCAGCAGTGCGACAACATAACGCTTACTAAAAACGAAATATTAGGTTTGTTCTACGTACGAAGTTGGGGAAGTTATTAGGTCAGTGAAGTTAAATTACAAGACAATAATCATTCAGATATTTATTCAGTATTGTATTGTTACAGTCATTTAACTAAAGTATAGATTTATAATCTTAAACTGCGGACATCAGGACAGAATGCTAAGTAATAAACTTCTCACAAGTACCTACCTGATAAAACCTATATTAGTTTTTAAACATGTGTCTATAAGTTTTGATGATTATATCATGATTACGAACAGTACCTATCATTAGAATTTTAATAGGGACTAGAATAGACACACACTATTATCTGCTTTGGATTGTCCTAAACACAATATACAACTTAATAATAAAAGTGACTACAAAAGCACAGCTACAGAAACAGAACTGCTAGCAGAACAAACATAAAAGCACATATTAATTATTATCAAAAATGTTCTCTTAAAATAGTAAAAATTTCATCCATAAATAAAATTTTACTGAGAAAATAATATCGTTAGAGTGAAATTGTTTACTATTGATGTCGAATCTGGTGATGTAAGAACAACCGAACACCTGAGTTCATTATACAAAAAGAAGACCAAGAAAATAGAAATCTCAAACGAACCTCTCGACCAATCACAGTGCCAGGCATCAGAAAGCAAAGAGGCTCAAAGATACGTCAGCACTAGTGACGGAGCCCCATAGAACTATTGCTTTCCGGGGTTGCGGCTATGTTCTAACGAGATACCGCGGCCCCGGAACTTAAGAGCAGCTGAAGGAACAAGGTGGGATTTTAGTCAGTAAAAGTCTGACACTCCCTTCCGCTCCACCCAGAGCGGGGGAGAAGTCATTCGACGATTTTCCCAACCGGCATCAGAAAGCACAATGCATGGTATTTAGGTACGGGAGGTACTTAAACAATTGGACAACATTTAGAATCAACACAACAGTATTTTAAAACGGCCTCATTTTATTTAGAAATGGAATATCTAGATACATACATATGTTATGTTATATATGTTATGCAGTCAGAACATCATCATTCCAGACTTTGATAAGGGACACCCTATATCTTCACGATTAAAATACATTTATTGTATAAGTATTAACATTAATAATTGTAAAAGTACATTTATGTAATTTAGAGCTCATTTCCTCTTTTTAAAGGTTTTAACATTTCACCACGAACTACAACACCCCTTTGAGGAGAAATTTTGGAAATATTAAATATTATACAGTTTCGTTTTCTTGGAATAATTCAACCTACTTTATAATGACTGAATTTTGTAAAACGCATCTACTCGCATTATAAATATTATCACATTCCACTTTTTACCGTCACATAATAACTAGCATAATTATGTATAACTTGGTCACTTCTGGCACACAAACCTTAGGCGCGTGATAGATTAGGGTCCATTTCCTCATATAGAGAGGGGTGCCAGTGACATCAACGTACAAACGCTTACTCATTTCACACATACAGATTGTACTTGTTTCACTTAAAACAGTTTGATGTTTTAAGTGAAACAAGTGAATTTACTGTTTTTTTTTTGTAAATAAAACTATAAAGGGCTATTTGATCAGCTGTATTGATATCGCAAATGAACTCTAGCAAAACAGCTGATCAGATAGCCCTTTCGAGTTTTATTTACATTGCTGTTTTAAGTAAAACAAGTGAATTTTATTTTTTATTAAAATTTCATTGGGTTAGTTAGAGACAATGATTTTATACAGGTTTCAATAAAAAAATGCAGAAAAAACCTGAGAATTTTAGAAAAAGTTGACGATAAAATTCAACGCAGGGGTGTTCAGAATCATGTAATGAATCCATGGTAAGCGTTTGTGCGTCGATGTCCCGCCGCCCTATATAATGGGCCATAAGGTATCACGCGGGTCCAGTACAGGTCTGTTCGGTCCTAGGACTTGCGCATTCCGGGGTTGCGGGAATATTCTAACGAGATACCGCGGCCCCGGAACTTAAGGGCAGCTGAAGGGACAGGGTGGGTTTTAGTCAGTAGAAGTCACAAAGAAGAGAAGAGAAGACACTCCCTTCCGCTTAAACCCAGAGCGGGAGAAGTCATTCGATGATTTTCCCACCCGACAAAAAAAGTACTTGCCCATTATCTTCACGATATTTGTCTTCAACGTTGTGATAGCACGGGTGATGTTGCAAATTACACGAAGTAACATTCCCGCCTGGGTTCCAACCTACGACCCAGAACTTGTAAGTCGTACCAGTAACCACTGGGCAACTACTGCTCCAAGCAATACTCGTATCTAATACCAATAAAACACACTACTTTTAAACTACCTATTTTAAATATTACAATTTAAAATACATTGTGAACCGGTGGTCCAAAATTACAACATACACTTACGAACCTTCTTGTATTTTTTTATTGATAATAGGTTCGCGTTTAACCACCATCTCACCTGATGGTAAGTGATGATGTGGTCGAAGAATGTCGAAGATGGAGCAAGCTTACCTAGAAGTAATCTATTCACTCTTGACTTGAAGACCTTAGTTATAGCTAATATTTAAGTTCTGCAGGAAAAAAAGGAGCGAACACCACAAATAAATTGTTAAAAGACATACATTATTATTGTTAAGACTATAAAAAGTATTTATTATTTAGTATTTATTAAGTCGTAAATAATTACCATACTGATTGTTTAATCAGTATGGTAATTATTTACGACTAATCTACGTTGTATTATATCAATGTTGAACTGATAGCATTATGTAATTCCACGAAATTCCGTACGGTAAAGAACTGTGTTATTTTCAATCTTTCAGGGAAATATTAACAGATCCCCAGATAAATTCAGATTGGAATATGCTATTCGCAACAGTGGATTTCAATGCCAAGACTTTCGTACTAGCGTTCCATTCAAACAGTTTTTCGAATCAGCGTGTTTGCGACAACGTCATTCGATATAGCGGTTTTCGACTTAATGTGTTTTCGAACTGGTGTACCACTCTCAATTTTTGTCGAAATAGCGTGCGTCGCAATAACGTCATTTGAATCTTCATAACACTCCCACCCAAGTGGCGTATCAAAAGAAAGGGCACCACGTGTACTATATTGCCGAAACTGTTCATTCCATGAAATTGGTCAAAGTGATAAAAACTATGGTATGTGGAAAGTTTAAAAAGCATAAAATAAAAATTAAATTAAAAATTTAAAAAACCTCCTACCCAAAAAATACTTAGAAGTTGTTTAAGAAACATCCCTTATAAAGTAAATAAATAATAGTCGCGACGGAGTATCGCTATGTCACTAACTCTAAATATCGATTCTAATTAGCGATACCCCGCCGCGACTAAACAACTTCTAAGTATTTTTTGCGTAAGGGGTTTTAATTGACACAGTTCTTTACGAAACAATAAAAGATGTCGCATAGGCTGTATCTCTAGACACGAGAGATGTCAGAGTGCGATGGATCCTCAAGAGGAGGTGGCTCTAGAGTCGTATCGTCAACTTCATAGTTCCCGTTGACAGCAAGCGGCAGCCGGTTCCTGGAAAGCCTCCCCTGGTACACCCGGAATTTGCCGCTAGGCAGGCCAATCCATCAGAGGGGGCACGGACTGCGCATGGCCGCAGAATTGATCTGCAATTCGCTTCTCTCGTACTCTGTAACATATAATAAGAAATCTTTATATAATAGGCTTTTAAAAAGGCTTGTGTTGACTTGGAAACATTTGCCAGAATCCATAAATGTTCACCAAATTGTGTTGCACTGCCACGATTTCTGTAACATTATCTGCTTAACCTTTTCAGTCTAACTGGATATAGCTGAGTACTTGTGTCACACTTCTACTGACTAAAACCCCACCCTGTTCCTTCAGCTGCCCTTAAATTCCGGGGCCGCGGTATCTCGTTAGAACATTCCCGCAACCACGGCGAAGTTTTATGGACCCTTGCAGTTTAGGTTAGAATCTAAAGTTTTATTTATTTATTTATTAAAACTTTATGCAACACAAAATGTACAAAGGCGGACTTAATGCCATAGGCATTCTCAACCAGTCAACCATGGGTGGTGAAGAGATAACATGGCAGGTGCATAAAATAAACTAAATAGATACTAAGTAAAAGTTTTAAGGAATCCAAATCAAAGGTACATGCTTTCAGAAGCACGGAGGTATCACCCCGCCACCTTCCAAACTCCGGACTGCTAGAAAACCAATAGCAGTTTTTAATAATAGCGGGAATTGATCCCAAGACCTCTTGCTCAACAGTTGCTCTTGCAAACACTAGAACAACGACGCAGCTATGTATGCTGTTTCTAAGGAATCCAAATCAAAGGTATTTGAACGTTATACATTTACAACGTGTAACTTAAAGGGTATGTACATATCAAGTGAACAGCTTCTTTGGATGATAACAAATTATATGGCAAGGGTTTTGTAATCCTATGTCTACATGTGTGGAACTTATTAGAAATTTCAATACATTGATACCAGAGACCGAATCGTTCAAATTAAGAAGAACGAAGAGATTTATCGTGTTATTGCATGGTTATTGCCAAGTCACGTGGAAAGTTATTAACCCTTGTAGTGCTGTGACAGGTCTGTTATGACTGGCATTCAAGAAACATAATATTATGAAACCGATAATTTTGTATAAATTTTTGAGTCAGTTATTTTGAGCTGAAACCGTGCATAGAGACTCCATACCAGATGTTGTCTTCAGCCCTTGTGGATAGATATAGGGTTTCCGTTACACGTTGTATATGTTTGATTCTGAGATATACAAAATATAGTAACAAATTAAAGAGAGAGATAGAGATCTTTTACAATGTTTTTGAAAGAAGGAAGGGTTTGTGCTTGTCTTGCTGACACGGATTGAAGATGTATATGTTGAAATACTATTCACGCTGGCCTCGGGTCAGCAGATGTCACAAGTACCTGTTAGGATGTTTTGGTTCCAGGACACGCTTTCCTTGCGGTGTTTCTATTAGGATGTTTTGGTTCCAGGACACGCTTTCCTTGCGGTGTTTCTATTAGGATGTTTTGGTTCCAGGACACGCTTTCCTTGCGGTGTTTCTATTAGGATGTTTTGGTTCCAGGACACGCTTTCCTTGCGGTGTTTCTATTAGGATGTTTTGGTTCCAGGACACGCTTTCCTTGCGGTGTTTCTATTAGGATGTTTTGGTTCCAGGACACGCTTTCCTTGCGATGTTTCTTTCACCATTCTTAGAGCCGTGGTGATGAAGCCGTAAAACAAGGTAATTTGCAAACCTGGGTTGAAACGAAGCACAAAACGCATTTGGTGCCTGAATCTACTTGGCCTGGCTTAATAGTAACTAAAAATTAAATTACCTTCAGGGGTCATTTCAGTCATGAAAAACAGCAAAAACTGCTTCACGAAATAATCATTGTAATGTTTCTTCACGTCTTGCATAACCATGGCGCGCATTCTCCTGTTTAATGCTGAAAATAAACACAAGAATACCATTAACATAACAATTGAAGAAAACAATTGTGTTTGAGTTTGAGCCTCATTGCAGGATATGCCCGGTAGCTGCACCTAGATTGCAACAACATCACAACGGTGCAGGTGCATGCTGCATGTGAGTCAGGAACTATTATCATCGACTCGTAAAGAAGAAGAATTAACTGTTTTTCTCCAAGAGCCAAACAGTATGAAGCCGCTTGCAATATATCATAGTTAGCTTCTTGTTCGCTTCAACAACAGGAAACTATATACAATTTGACGCAACCACGACACGCAAGCAACAACCGCACAAGAATTGAAATCAATGGCGTATCAGCTTAAATAGAAAAATCATTAACAAAAGATTTTGTCGTAAGCGTCCACAGTAGCTTTATATGGAACATTTATTTATTTCGCAATCAGTACTATAGCTCAAACAGCAATAACATAGATAGATAGATATATGTCGCAGTATGATAGATAAAGCCGTGATATGGTTATATCCCTAGGGATATAATTATATGTCGTAACATAGATAAACGGAAGTGATTCATTACTATCTTACTAGGAATATAATTATAATACAATTCAAGTTTAGTGTTATAATTATATTACTGGATTAAGTGTAGTGAAATAATTGTAAGAGTGTAGTGCGGGGGTGCGGCGGTGGATAACACCCCGACTCAGAGTACCCCGACCCGGATAGGTTAGGTTAGAAGGCGGGAGCGAAGCGGAGCGGAGCTCCCGCCTTAGCCTTCGTGGTTATTTTTTTTTTAAACCACCCAGAAATAGGAGCACCGCGAAGCGGGGCTCCGTCGATTTTGCGTAAACACCATAAAATCACTGCCAACTTTAATACGTATTATTGCTAAAAAGTATTGTAACTAATTGCAGGTTGCAAAAAGTTGATTTTGTAATATAAATAAAAACCAATATATTATTTTATTTGATTTTGTGGTAGATTTATAACTATTTAACTAGATTAGTTTAGTCAGATAAACATATTATAAGATCGCGACCGTAAGATAGTAATGAATCGCTTTCGTATAACTATGATACGGTATATAATTATATCCCTAGGGATATAACCATATTACAGCTTTATCTATCATACTGCGACATATAGATAGATAGATATATTCTTGATTGTACACCATAACAGTAAAAAAAATTATGGACTTAACAATTAAAAAGGGTAATACAATGGGCGGTCTTATCGCTAAAAGCGATCTTTTACAGACAACCTTTGGATGGATTGGACACAGAAGGAGAAAATAAATACGTGGGTAGTCCACGGTGTACTATTTATCTATATAAAATACAAAACAATAAATAACGTTCTCAAAACATATATATAGATATAAATATTAAAAGAAAAAAAAAAACAAAGACATACATAATAACAACAATTTAAGGAGAGACATGAAGATCTTTTACTAAGTTTTTGAAAGAAGATAGGGTAAAGACGATAACAAACATTTCTAAACAATCCTAGTTTTTGATTCATGTAATTAATGTATTTAATTTTATTTTGGTGTCACTTTAAATAAATGTCACAATTAGAAATCCTTAAAGAGCAATGCCAAGTGTCCATAGTAACTTTGGCTTAATATAAAATTCTCATGGCCAGCGATGAAAATAATTTTATTGTGTGTAGTTCAATACTAAGAACTGTTTCTTAGCATTAAATATTGTATAGAACTTCTAACAAAAAAATATTAGTATAAATACAAATATGGAATTTTGAGGTTATTACAGTTTGACGATCTCTGTGCTCGACTGGTCTTCATGGTGTAATAATGGAATAATGGATGTACTTCAACGTCTTCAACACTTCGAAAAGCAAGAGTCTCAAAAAATAGAGAAGGAAACGTGCACTTTGCAAAATCACCGACAACAACAACTGTTTGTGTTTGTAATGCCAATCAATTCCCTTTGTGCTAGTTTTGACACTTGTTTTTTCTGCTTTTCGTGTTTGTATTTGGCAGTATAGTCGACATCGCCTTTGCTTGCCATATATACATATATCAAATAGATTTTTTATTCTCAATAATTAAAATATTATTTCAGATTTTTTATGTGATCAAATGCGATTATTGTTCACCACATATTGTTATTATTTTTAGTATAGAAAAGAATGCAGAAAACAATAAAGGATGTGAAATAAAAAACTGATTAATAAGTTTAATTGCAGTATACTGACAACTCAACTTATTTTTGACAATTTCCGGTCAGCTATTTGTTTATTAATAAATTAATTCTATTGGAAAAGTTCTCGAAAGAAATTAAATATAACTTTATAGTTTAGATTTTTTATGTAGATTCTTATACATTAAATATAAATGGCCGTGCCATTTTAAATTTAAAAGTGGTGTAGGCCAGGATCCGTCTTTGTTCTTTAGCACCAGCTTACCATTTCACATAGTTTATGCAATTCGCTTAATATTTTCCAAAGGTCAACATGTATACTCGTATTTAACAAATACATGAAAAACGATTCCATTGAAATTAGTGCTTTGAATTTGCCTTTAAAAATGAAATAAAAAATAAATATATTTAATCTGATTGTGAGACAGTAATGAAATGAAATAATGATGTTTATTTTGCAAATAGGTTATACAATAATAACACTTTTACATTTATTTAGTTAGTACATAGAATTATGTTAGAAATGCTTTCTTCGGTGATGCATTGGAGGTGAAAAAAGTGTGAGAATTTCTTATCACAAATTAAACTTACATATTTCCCTCTCGAGGTCCTCTCCTACCAATGGTCCATCATTATCAGATGGCTCTGCTGGATCTAGCTTGAACACAAAATAATCTTGTTCTCTCTCCTCCATTTTCTTTAATTTTGCTTGCTTTATGTTAGCATCCTCTGTAGCTTTTCTTTTTCTTTCATTTTCCGAGATATCGTTTCCGATTCCTGATGTTTCGTTGCTTCCATCTGTTGCTGTTGCAGTTTTTTTCTACCTGATTAGAAATATTCGTGCTTGTTTCTGTATTATTCTTGTAGACTGTTTCTATATTTAGGTCTAAATTATCGTCAGGCCCTGTGTCTGGAGCTTCCATGCTTTCATATCCAGAAAACATATCTAAGTCTAAAAAATCCATAACTAAGCAGTCGTAACGACCAGTCTCGGTGGAGCACGAGGGTGACTGCCGGGCCGGGTCACGGATACCTTCGTCGCATGTATGTTTAGACCGATAGAGAGAGACAAAGCTATATGAACAGTCGGGCATGAGAAGAGGACAAAAGAACTCCTGTAGCGCCGGTGTTATTGATTGGAAAGTCTAGATAGGACTGTAATTAGGAATTAAAATATGTAAAACTAGCTTCTCTCCCGTAGACAAGTGTTTTCTTTTCAATAAAAAAATGTAACCTATGTAACTTAGTTAATAACTTAGCGTAGTATTCTATTTATTAGTGTTAATAAAATATTATTATTTTGGCTCTTGTATGTATACCATGTTTAACCCTAGACACCTAACGTTCGTCGATTCGACGAGCATGCGACAGAAAATTAGTTATCACTTATCGACGCGTACGTGGATCACAACCGTATTGGTTGTCAACTCAGTGTTCTCCTAGGTCTTTCACGACGTGCAAGGCTCCAGCGGGTAAGTACAATAGTTTTCGAGATATTACGATATTCTTCGTCGTTTCGACGAATGGCCTAACCATTTGCGTATAAATTTGCAACTCATGTTGTTTTGATTTTTGGAGTTTTCAACATGTCTTCGAGAATATTACAGATGGCAGATGAAACTATTGTTCGTTTGTTACTGGATCAAGAAGATATCAGGGCTTCGGGGGGACATACCGGATAGTGAAACGGAAAATATTCTGGAGGTTGATGCTTTTGAAAGTGATCATCAGATAGAACAATCTTCGGGTGGAGAAGTTATTCAAGAACGGGTTTCTCCGGTTTTGATGGATGATGTGCTGGAAACACAGCCAGAAGTGAGCTCAAACCTTCGATCAAATGTGCTCAGATATGTCATGCAGATGCAGCAAAAAAGCCAATCGTTGGCCAATGTGTGTATTCTATGGAACGATAAGTATAGCATGTATCAAGAGTTACATAACTAACTACCACAATACCTTAATATCAGGTCAAAAACTATTAAAACATCGTGACTTCATGAAGAAGTTGCATTCTTCAGTTGCGAACTTGAAAAACCATGGCTCAAAATCCGACTGGAAATTCGCACCATGCCAACTCAGATCAAAGCCAAGATCTCAGATGTATTGGGTGTAAGGCATGGAAAAAGTCATGAACAGAGCCAGCCACAATCCAGCAGTGACTTGCCACACCAAACAACACAAAAAGAAAAATCTGTGGTCTCTGTCCATGCACTAAAAGACGCAAGACTAAGTAATTATGCACTAAATGTACCACTGCAGTTTGTGGCGAACATGAAGTTGATTTTTGTACCAAATGCGCTCCGCAAATTTAGTACTATTTTATTTTTATATATACTGTAGAAAGTTGTTATTTAAGTTTGCCAAAGAAGAAGAGGCTACATTTTGTTTTTCTTTTTATTTAATTTTTGTTTAATATCGAGTCTCCAGTGATCTCGTAAAAACTAGTGTTTTCCTAAAAGTGTGATAAAATAAATATAATTAGTTACAATACATCAATTTATTGTTTATTTTGTAGAATAATAGTTGTACCAGATTATCTGTGCAAAAAATATAACGAAATATTTATATTTTTATTTGAAATAAAGCACCCAAAAAAAACTCGTCGAGTCGACGAATGGTTAGGGTTTCAAGGGGGCAAGTGAACGTTAGGTTTCTAGGGTTAAACAAATAAAGATTTCTCTCTTTCTCTGGTATCTAATACTTAGTCAGCTCGTAAAGGAACGAATAAACATTCTATCTATTTTTACCTCTTTTCGAAAACGAATCTATATTTTGATTAGACTCTTTCTCTCGACTTTATTCGCGCGACTTTTCATACAAAGTTCTAGACATTAAGGACTAATTAAAAAAACCTTTATATGATCCCGGATCTTCGACTATCTTGTTTATTTTTTATTTATTTATTTAGTTAATTTATTTACATACAGAGGTATCACTTAAATCTAAACTCGCCAAACTTTTACGTTTGATGGCGAGAGGCGCTCTTTATACATTAACATTAACCATTCCAATTACTTCTACACAATATGTTGCAATACAATCCTATATCTATAATCTCACAGTAACAATGTGTTAATTTCCTAAATATATGATTAGCATTCCAATATATTTTTTAGTTTTTTCTTTAGTGTTCCATTACTTATTTTTATTTTTTCTCTTAATAACTCTATTTTGTTAAATACTTGAGGTACCAAATACTTAGATGTTCTCTTTCCGTAATAATTAGTTATCTTGGGTTGAACCAGTTTATTTTCTCGAACCCTACGTGTATTGTACTTGTTTTTAACATTAACTTTGTGTTCATCGGTATAATAATATTTCAGTCCTACCAAATAATCTACTTTTTTATCTATTGCTACAATTTTACAAATAAGAAATAACTTATTATATTCTTTGTTGCACTTATCTTTAACATTTTTACTAATGAGGTACTTTAGCAGTCTTATTTGTATGTCTAACTTCATAACAATCGGTTTAGCAGTTTAGCCGTTTAACTTATAACATTAGTATGAGTGTTTCGGTTAATCTCACCATCTCATATATCTCACTCATCATTTTGGTATAAAAGACGGTAGAACTGAAGATGGGACTTGGCAATTATTTGTTTGGTTAGGAGACCAACAATAGCGAGACTCGGTAATATCTTTCAAAAGCATTCAATAAATCAATCATTTAAAAACTGTTTTATATTTTGATTTAACAAACTATTCAAACAGAGATTATTAATGATTACTAGGCTCTGCAAAATACCAACTTGCTGCACTGGACTCGATCGAGCGCAGAGCCAAAAAGCTTATAGGTGACGAGGCACTAGTGGACAAGCTTCACAGCCTGACTCAACGGCGAAACTTTGTTTGCCTGTCGGTCTTCTACAGATTGTACTACGGGGAGTGTGCGCAGGAGCTCCATGACCTGATCCCTCCATCTCCCTTTGACTACCGGACTACCAGACGCACTGCTGGGTACTAACACTTGGTTGATATACCGTCTTGTCGCACCAAGCGCTTTTCTTTCACATTTATTGTACCTACAGCCAAGCTGTGGAACACTCTGCCGGCTTCTGTGCTCCCTGCAATAACCTTTCTGCCTTTAAAGCAAGAGTGGATAGGCATCTTCTGGGCTCGCTCGTTCCATCGTAGATCTCATCTACCGCTTTCCATCAGGCGAGATTGAGGTCAAGAGTGGACTCATCCGGAACAAAAAAAAATCTGCTTTATAATATTAGTATAGATATCTATATATATAAAAGAAAGTCGTGTTAGTTACACTATTTATAACTCGAGAACGGCTGAACCGATTTGGCTGAAAATTGGTAGGGAGGTAGCTTAAAACCAGGAGACAGATATAGGATACTTTTTATCCCGGAATTCCCACGGGATCGGGATTTAAGCGGGAAAAACATCCCACGCGAACGAAGAAGAAATGGAGAGTAGTGTAGTGGTAGGGTAGGGTAGTGGTAGGGTAGTGGTAGGGTAGGGGTAGGGTAGGGTTAGGGTAGGGGTAGGGTAGGGTAGGGGTAGGGTAGGGGACGGGTAGGGTTGGGGTATGGTAGGGTAGGGGTAGGGTGGGGTAGGGTTAGCGTAGGGGTAGGGTAGGGGTAGTGTAAGCGTAGGGTAGGGGTAGGGTAGGGGTAGGGTAGGTATCCCTAATCCGGGATAAAAGTCCTATCCTGTATCCTAATACAGGATAGGACTTTTTATCCCGGATTTCCCACGGGATCGGGATTTAAGCGGGAAAAACATCCCACGCGAACGAAGAAGAAATGGAGAGTAGGGTAGGGGTAAGGTTGGTGTAGGGTAGGGGTAGCGTAGGGGTAGGGGTAGGATAGGGGTAGGGTAGGGGCAGGGTAGGGTAGGGGTAGGGTAGGGTAGGGGTAGGGTAGGGGTAGGGGTAGGGTAGTGGTAGGGTAGGGTAGTGGTAGGGTAGGGGTAGGGTAGGGGTAGGGTAGGGGTAGGGTAGGGTTAGGGTAGGGTAGGGACTACTCCCCCCACCCCTCCTCTCCCTCCCTGACACAAAATTCGGCAAACCATAAAAGAAAGTTTTAAAGAAACGAATTTTTTCTTCCACTAAGTGCACGATGCGCGAACTAATTACCCCAAATTACCCCCACTACGCCAAATGCTTGCCAACTTACGTGTCGGGAACTACACTAGCCACAAAATAACGGTTGGCAGATTTAATGGCTTCTGACTCCCCGTGACGACTGACTAACAGCTTAACGTGCTTGCAGAGGCTGTGGACTTGATATGTTAGGAGGGTCGCCCATCCGTGCAGTGACCTCAGCAAACGTTACTTAACAATAAAGATCGCATTCATTAATAAATTGCGACGTTGCCGTCCTTCAAGTACGCGTGTACTGTCGTGTACAGAGTGTTTCTTTTACGTATCAATGTAACATTTTTAGTGAATATTGTAATATAAAAAAAAACTTTTTAACAAAAAATTAAACCGACTCCCGAAAAACACTGCAAAGTGAAAAATAACTTTAATTTCGGTAGTCGGTGTCTTTAGTTTTGTTTTATTTTTCGTTTTTGGCACCGACTTCCGAAATTAAAGTTATTTTTCACTTTGCAGTGTTTTTCGGGAGTCGGTTTAATTTTTTGTTAAAAAGTTTTTATGTCACTCTTTTTAGTTGGATGGTTTTTAATTTACCTAGTTACAAGAGCCTAAATGTCAACTACTTATAACCTTTTACAAAATATTGCTTTTCCCAATGCTGGGCCGTTAATTGTTCAGGAGTTCTCCTGGTACTTCACCATCAGCTCTACATCACCATATGCATTGTGACGAGCATAAAGTGCTTAACATCCATATTCAAGTAATCGAATCGCAATCCACTCTATACTTATTATTGAGTAGTTTCGGCGGCCATCTGTGGTCTTCATCATCAGTTCCACTTCCCCAAATGGCACTTTTTGAGAGCAACTACACAAGTTACTGTAAGAAATACCCAAAACGCCATAGGTGTGCCTATAATATTTGAAGAGTTCCCTCGATTTCTCCAGGATCCCATCATCAGTTCCTGACTTGGTGACAATGGTACCAATTTCGAAGTATACCCATTCGAACAAAAAAAGAATTTTCCAAATCGGTTCAGCTGTCTTCGAGTACTCGATGATCATAAATAAATAAAAAATATATACGCGTCGAATTGATAACCTCCTCTTTTTGTCGTCGGTTGAAAAACGTTTTGTTTTCGAATGGTAATATTTTATTAGCATGTATGGATGCTATACTATTGCGGATTAACGGGAAAGCCCTCTGTTAGTTAACATACTGTATAATTTATTTATTTTATCCAATATCCAATACACAATACATACACAATAAATTTAAAAAAAAAATGTTTTTCCATACACGAAAGTCTCTTAGGGCTTATCTGTGTGTTGGCGAGTCGTAATTAGTCAATTAATTGACTATACATAGAAAAAGAAAATTAGGAATACTAAATACAATTAACTATTTTTTATGTAAACCAACACATACCCCTAACTTCATCCATTACCCATAGCCAAACAATCACAGAAGCGAAGTTTCTAATAGTTTATCGCTTAAAATGGGTGATTTAAAGTCAAAGAGCTAAAATTTTAGAAAATAATTCGAATAAGTTTTTTTTGACTGCATTTGCAACGTTTTTAACACGCTTTTATTAGGTCGACTTGTATGTAATAAACTATGTAATGAAATCTAAGGTAACCAATTTAACCATCTTCCAATGGTCGTAACGTAATGAAAATTGGTAGCTGTATGTAGTTCTGATGACAATACAATAATATGGTACTGTCAAACTGATCTGATGATGGAGCCGGAAGATATGAACTGGAACTTCATGATGGATAATCGTATCATAGCTGTTTTGGATTTCTTAGAAAAGTCTTGTAATGAACTTTGATCACGATTAGGTTTTAAGGTCTGATGATGAAGCCGGAAGACAAGCACTGGCATTCTATGATGGAATATCATATCATAGTCGTGTTTGCACTTGTGAGAAAGGCCACGTAATGGACTTTGAACATGATCAGGTTTCAAGCTTATAAAAAACCCAAAGAAAATCCGTTATCGGTTTTCTTAACCTTTTTGAATTACCGCGTAATCCATAGATTTATTTTTTTATAGATGTCACTTTCAAATCCTCTGGGGGGATCGACCGTTTAATTGTTCACTACTCGTAGGAATAATATGGCAACAACTACAAAAAAAGAAACAGCAACATTTGTTTTACGTGCATTTATAAATGCGTGTTTTTCTAGTGTTTTTTAACCATTAATTTATTACAAATAAAAATAATTAATCTTAGTCTATACTTAAAATGTGTGTTTGTGATTTCAAAATAACTGTGTCATGTCAAGTGCTTGAGAAGCTTATGCCACTAGTCGATCGGTAGGCCGGTCCAACCATGGGTTACCATCTTCACGTATCGAGTTTCCTTCCGATCGGAAAGGACGTGAAACCGTTGGTCACGGCTGACGACATCATGACAGTCGTTGCGAGTTATCAGTAGTCAGGAAAACTGAAAGTGGTCTTGCCATTGAGTATCTTGTTACGCAACTACTGAGTTTTAGAGGTCAGATCAGGCGCTCCATGTAAAACACTAGTACTGTTACTTGGACTCGAAGCTGATCTCAACAAAGTTGTGAAAAAGCTAAGCAAATGACCGAAGAGCTTTTTCTTACAATAGGCTCGCGTTTGATCACTATCTCACCTGATGGTAAGCGATGATGTGGTCGAAGATGAAGCACGCTTGCCTAGAATTAACCTATTCACTATTGACTTAAAGACCCCCAGGTTATAATTAACAGGAAACAGACTCCGGCAGGGAAATCCACTCCTTAGCCGTACGCACATTGAAAGTATTCCCAAAACGTTTAGTGCGTATGGGTGGGATGTCCACCAGGTAACGATGGCGCATCGCCGTTTGTCTTGTAGTCCGATGATGGAATGGGCTTGGTGGATTATACAAAAACGCGCACCTTTGTACACATAATATATAAAAAAGATTGATACTTTAACATTATTTTACTTTGCATTGAAGCGATTGCCACGATACAGATAGTGCTGGTGTCAGATTTCCGGCTTTTCGTTACTTTATCCAAGATCTACACATGATAGCTGGGTCCAACAATTTAGGAGCCATGAAGGTGTGCGTCCACACTGTAAGCCTAGCGCGGTTGCGATGACGGGCGCGAAATATCAAACAAATTAAACGCGCCTTTATGTCCATAGTGCAGTGACTAAGGCGGGAGCCTAGCGCGACGGGCCTGAGCGAATTAGCGCGCGTATTTTTCCAACGTTCCTATCGCGCGTTATGGTCGCACTACGGGCCTCGTCAACAAGCGACCTCATGCGCGGGTAGCGGGGATATCAAATCAGTTCGGTCTTGTCACTCGTCGTTAGGGCGTTTGCATTAAAATGGCGATAAATACTGAATTGTTTATAAGTGCAATTCAATCTAAACCAGCTATATGGCAAAGTAAGATGGATGAAGTGTTACACAAGATTAGTAATTCGAATAAGTACATCATCACTTGTGGAGATTTTAATGTCAATTTATTAGAAATCTCTGGTTTAACTACAAAAATTATAAATCTGTTTCGGTCCTACAATCTTGACAATTTATTCTCAGAGCCAACAAGAATCACCCCTACCAGTGCTACATGCCTTGATAATATTTATACAGATGTATCAATTAAACACAAAGAGATCATTAATTTACTAGAATCAGATCAGAGTGGGCAATTAATTACTTTCCAATGTAAAAATAATAAAGCGGCTAAAAAGGATATCACTGTTAACCCAAAAACTGAAAGTCGTTTAAAAACTTTCAAAAGTAAACTCACACATAGTTTACCAGTCTTGACCACCCTACATGATCCTAATCATTTATATAAGGACTTTTTTAACATGTACTGTAAGCAATTTAATTCTACTTTTTTACCTAAAACCATTTCTATTAACAATACTATGTCTTTCGGTGATTGGGCTACCATTGGTATTCACAAAATTAGAACTCATCTTTATGAATTGTACAATGAAAGAGCACATATAAACACTGTTGAATTTAATTTATATGTTAAGAAATATTCAAAATTATTTAAAAAGGTTTGTTGTATGGCAAAGACGCGCCATTTGAGTTCTAAGATCAAAAATAGTAATAATATTATTAAAACGACTTGGGATATCATTAACAGTGAAACAGGCAGGTCTAAAAAACGGTGTAGTGACTACAAACTTGTAATTAATGACGAAATAATTAAATCTGACGCCCAGGTTGCCGCGGCTTTTGAAAACTTTTTTTCAGAGATACCGGTATCAACAACGAAATATCTGGATTCCTCACTCACTGCTGCAGAGTCTCTGCTAAAAGAAAATGTTAAAGTTTGTGATTCAGTATTTAATTTTCAACACGTTTCTTGTAAAGATATAATTAAAACTTTTAACACATTGAATGTAAAAAAGACAAAAGATTTGTGGGGCAATTCTGTGGATATCGTTAAGTCCATTATTAATATTGTAGCTCCAAGTTTAGTATTTATTTTTAACCGACTTCTAAAAAAGTAAGAGGTTCTCAATTCGGATGTTTGTATTTTTTTTTAATGTTTGTCCACGCATAACTCCGTCGTTTGCCAACCGATTTGAAAAATTCTATTGTATTCTATTCTATCTTGTTAAAAAGGGTATACTTCCCAAATGGTCCCATGAAAATTTTATCGAAATCGGACAAGCCGTTTCTGAAAAATCAACAAAAGTCTAAAAAAATGTTTACGTTGATGATCTTTTCGTTTACGCTGCATTGCGTTTTTTTGTTCGCGCATAACTCCGTCATTTACGAACCGATTAGGAAAATTCACTGACCCACTAAAAAGCACGAAAATAAAAACTTTTTTGCAAAAAATAAAACCGACTTCCATATCAAAACACTACAAAGCCAAAAATAATTTTAATTTCAAAGGTGGTGTGAAAAAAAAAGAAAATACAAAACCAATAACACCGACTACCGAAATTAAAATTATTTTTGGCTTTGTAGTGTTTTGATATGGAAGTCGGTTTTATTTTTTGCAAAAAAGTTTTTATTAATAATTGTATTGATTGTGGCGAGTTTTCTGACCTAATGAAGTATAGCAAAATTATACCATTGTTTAAAGCAGGTAGTACATCAAACCCTACTAATTATAGACCAATTTCAGTACTACCCACTTTTAGTAAAATATTTGAAAAACTAATTTTAGAACAAAGGTTTTTTAATAGACAACAATTATTTCATGCCAAACAGTTTGGTTTCACAAGGGGTCGTTCAACAACTGATGCTGGTGTTGAACTTTTAGAACACATCTACAATGCATGGGAAGACAAAAGTGATGCTCTGGGCATCTTTTGCGACTTGTCCAAGGCATTTGACTGTGTTCATCATGAAACATTGGTCAGAAAACTACACCATTACGGAATTCAGGACTCCTCTTTGAATCTTCTTACTTCTTATTTAAGTGACAGGATTCAGAGAGTCGAAGTAAATGGAAAAATATCCCCAGGATCGGTTGTGCCTATGGGTGTGCCCCAGGGTTCAATTCTTGGACCATTTTTGTTTCTTATTTATATAAATGACCTGCCTTACCTCATAAAGGATATCAATAAAATTGTATTATTTGTGGATGACACTTCACTTTTATTTAAAATTAAACGTCAGCAACCGGATTATGACGACATTAATAACGCCCTTTCAGAAATAGTACATTAGTTTAATGTGAATAATCTTCTTCTGAATGAAAAAAAAAAAACGAAATGTATAAAGTTTACGATGCCTCACGTTAGGCAAGTACCAACTACTGTTTTGATAAAGGGTAAAGAGTTGAGCCCTGAGGATGCAACAGTGTTCTTGGGCATTTCTCTGGATTAGAGACTATCCAAAAAACTGAGCTCTGCCACATATGCAGTTAGAAAAATCCGAAATTTTATAGAGACAGCTCGTTTAGTTTACTTTAGCTATTTTCATAGTGTAATGTCGTACGGTATTCTTTTGTGGGGAAATGCCGCCGATATTCAGACAGTCTTTGTTTTACAAGAAAGGGCCTCAGAGATAAGTTTAAAGATATTAATATAATGACTGTGCCCTGTCAATATATTTATGAAAATATTTTATATGCTCATAAAAACTTTTTTGCAAAAAATAAAACCGACTTCCATATCAAAACACTACAAAGCCAAAAATAATTTTAATTTCGGTAGTCGGTGTTATTGGTTTTGTATTTTCTATATTTTTTCACACCGCCTTCCTAAATTAAAATTATTTTTGGCTTTGTAGTGTTTTGATATGGAAGTCGGCTTTATTTTTTGCAAAAATGTTTTTACTTTCGTGCTTTTTAGTGGGTCAGTGAATTTTCCAAATCGGTTCGTAAATGACGGAGTTATGCGCGAACAAAAAACGCAATGCAGAGTAAACGAAAAGATCATCAACGTAAATATTTTTAAGACTTTTGTTGATTTTTCAGAAACGGCTTGTCCGATTTCGATAAAATTTTCATGGGACCATTTGGAAAGTATACCCTTTTTAACAAGATAAGAATTTTTCAAATCGGTTGGCAAGCGACGGAGTTATGCGCGGACAAACATAAAAAAAAAATACAAACATCCGAATTGAGAACCTCCTCCTTTTTTAGAAGTCGGTTAAAATTAAAAATATGTTTAAAAAGTACAGCGATATCCACAATATAAATACTAGGAATAAGCACACATTTATTGTTCCTTCAACTAGGCTCAAGGAAATTGGGGGCTCATTTAGATGTCAATGTATACGCTTTTACAATAAACTTCCCAGTCATATCCAAGAACTAAGCCTAAATAAATCTCTTCGAATCACGGAAGGCCGCCGGCGGCCACAAAAACCAGCTTAAGTTGACCTCCAAAATCGAAAAAAGGAAAAATAATTTTAGAGGTCAACTTAAGCTGGCCGCCGGCGGCCTGCCGTGACCTGAGGGGTTAAATCGTTTGTGAAGCAGAAACTTTGCCAGAAAGCTTTTTATTCTGTCAAAGACTTACTTGCTGACAAAAATGCTTGGGATTGAACAGCTCCAATTACATTTATGTTGTAATTCTGTTTGTTTTTTTTTCTTCATATAACTCATAAATTTTTTTTTTAAATGAGAATTTCATATATACATTTTACATGACAACATTATTTACTTTTCAAGTAATAGAATATACTTTTTTTTTTTACTTTATCATTTTTAATTTTGTTTGTACAAAATGACAATATTATTTTTGTTTTTTTTTTTTCAAGTAATATATTTTTTGTAATAACAAAAGCTTTGTTTTGTCAAAAATTTGGGATAACAACAAATATTATTATTAGATTACCGCACTGTTAGATTACCGCACTGTCTGGCAGTTTGAGTGCTTTATACGGCCCACCCAAATGTCCTAACTTTGGTATTGTTCGTCAAATCGTTGAAGCTCCTTAAGATATAAGTTGGGCTACGCGATATTTGACAAATGCTTGCACTGTTTGGACGGGCCTGCTCAAATCTGTATGATTCTGTCCTTTAAAGGGCGCCACAGGCATAAACCTACATGGCTCTCATATGATTTGATTACTACACATTGTATGGACTTTAAAAGAGACGTTGACCTCTGAGTTTGTTTCAGTGTTTCTTCTCAGAGTAGTCAGTTAGGAAACACTGACCTCATCTAGATTACATTTACGAAAAAAAAATTGGCCAAGTGCGAGTCGGACTCGCCCATGAAGGGTTCCGTAGTCACTATGATAATTATAATATATTTAACATATTTATTTGAAAAAAAAAACAAAAACAAAAAACCTTACAAATTCTTAAAACTAGCTTATTTACAATTTTTACAACTACGCCAACTAACTTTGTTTTTCATAGTATTTGTATGAATAACAAAGTTATATTTGCCGTTTTAGAAAATATACTGTATCTCAAAAACTGCTGACTCGATCTCGTTCAAACCAATTTTGGTTGAAAGTTTACATTAAGGTCTACAACATATATTTTTTTTTAGATTTTTCACTTCATTATTATAGAAGTTAGAGGGGTCGGGACAAACATTTTACCACGTTGGAAGCGTATATCTTTTAAACGATTAACTTTATGAAAAAGTCATTTTAGAAACCTTAATGTCATTTTTAAAGACCTGTCTATAGATACCACACACGTATAGGTTTCATGAAAGAAAATATTTTCAGTTTCAGTTCCATGTATGGGGAGCCCTCTTTATTTTAATTATTTTTTAAATTTTCTCTCAAAATCGGAAAGCGGTTCACAGAATACATCTTCCTACCAAGTTTTACATGTATAGTCCTAACAGTTTCGGAATAAAATGGCTGTGACATACGAACGGACGGACAGACAGACAGACAGACAGACGGACAGACATGTCGAAACTATAAGGGTTCCGTTTTTTGCCATTCGGCTACGGAACCCTAAAAATGACGTGTAAAAGTGTTATTTATAACCCATTTGCAAAATAAACATCAATATTTCATTATTTCATAAGCATCCGCTTCACAATAATCGCACAATAACAAGAAAATTATCGAGTGAAATAAAAGAACACTCGAGTATACTCAAAAAATGTTGTTGGGTAAAATTTAAAATATTTGTTATAAGTAAAAAAAATCACTAGTTATTTCTCTGTTTTTATTTATTTCGTGCACACCATCTCGAGTGTTCAACACCTCCCATCTCAGGATCGGACTCTCTAGTAAAAATATCAAATCCTCGTCCATGGTCTGTTACCCCTGAATCACGTCCAAACGCTACAACAGTTGACGCGTCAATGTGGCCACCGCACCGCCCCGCTTGTCGCGCCCGTCACAGGCCCCCGCAGCCCCGCCACCACGCATTCAATGTGGACGCACTAGGGCGTCCAATCTCGAAATACCGAGATCTCGGTATTGCGGGATCCCGCGCCATTTTCCGATCCCGCGTGATGCGGGATTACGGGCGCGGGATCCGCGGGATTTGCGGGACTGAAAAAAAGCATGCATACGACCTCTCGCGAGCGCAATCGCTCGGTGACTGGCAGCCGGCAGTGTTTTGCAAACAACGCGGGGGCCGATGTAGCCCGTTTTTCACAGCTTATGTAGCCTAATATAGCCGAATTTCAGTCAGTGGTAGCCTAAGTATGTAGCCTAAAATATCAGTAAAGATTTTTATTCAGTATTTGTTACTGTTTTTGTGAAGAAAAAACGGTGTAATTTGATTGATCTCATACTAGTAGTAATACTGGAATAAATGTGGAGTCAGTAGATTAATTCATTGTTTTTTTTGTGATAAATAAACGTTGTAATTTGATTGATCTCATACTAATAGTAATACGTAAATAAACGTGGAGTTAGTTGATTAATTCATTGTTTTATTTGCCTTATATAAATGTGAATATTTTCAATATGCGGGATCCCGCAAATACCGAGATCCCGCGGGTTTGAAAATTCGTAGTCCCGCAAATACCGAGATTGAATTCAGGCTGCGGGATTGGATGCCCTAGGACGCACACAAGGACTCTTGGTATATTAGAGATAGTCGTCCAATATTTTTTCATGGATATTATGAAAGGCCTCGGCTTTTGTTCTACTTATGAATAAAAAGTCGTAAAAGGTTTTGTCTTGTAATCCGATGATGGAACTAAATTGTAGTATTGGTGGAATTAGATTGTTGATACCGATCGACACAAAAACCGATGGGCTTGCAACACGTCGCCGATGCTTAAAATAGTAATAATACCGCGTCTTCATTCGCATCCAAGTCGATACGCGGTTTATTCAGCGTATTTTACGATCCTACAGGAATTTCTAATATTTGTATGTGTCTATGTATAAATTAACTAAAGAAACGATTAGATACCTTTAGCCCCAAACTTGCTCTTGTATACCTTCAAGTAACGTCTGAACAATGGATCGCGATGTTTTTCCATATCATGAACAATCTTTTCTCGCACTTCGTTGTATTTAACTGAAAAACAAATACGTAGAAAACCATAATTTTTTTATCAACACAAGTTTGGCAGAGTTATAGGTTATTATAGCTATAACTATGCCGCCTAACTCTATTACAATATTTGTGACCAGATATTTAGAGTCAGTCTGGCCATTCACATATATATATTCATATATACGTAAGGGATTACAGCTACATGTTACTGAAAAGAAGTTATTGGAAAGGAGGATATATGCCACTACCCATTCGACGTACACTTTAGCATCACCAACGACCCCTTTTTAACATTATACATATATCTTCTTCTATACTTATAATAAATCTGTAGAGAGGTCAATTCTGTACTTGAAATATATTTCCAAAATAACTATCAGGGGGAGACTAGGGATCGATACTGATGCTAAAAATGCAATCAGTAAAATTTTTGTCTGTCTGTCTGTATAACCGTTATAGAAACAAAAACTACTCGACGGATTTTAACGAAACTTGGTACAATTATTTTTCATACTCCTGAGCTGGTTATAGTATACTTTTCATCACGCTACTATCAATAGGAGCAGAGCAGTGAAGGGAAATGTTGGGAAATCGGGAGAAGTTACTCCATTTTTAGGGTTCCGTAGTCAACAAGGAACCCTTATAGTTTCGCCATGTCCGTCTGTCTGTCCGTCTGTCCGCGGTTTAGCTCAAAAACTAATGGTACTAGAAATTTGTAATTTGGTATGAGTATACACGTTAATGACGCCAAAAAAAGTGGTAAAATAAAATTTTGAAACAAACAATTATTTAGGGTACCTCCCCTACATGTAAAGTGAGATGATAATTTTTTTTTCGTCCATCCCATAGTGTGGGATATCGTTGGATAGGTCTTTCAAAAATATTAAGGGTATAGGAAGATCGTTTTCTGATTAAGTAAACCGCACGTGACTTATCAAGCTTTAAAGTACCAATTTTCGTTAGAGTCAAGTGTCCCCCCTCTATCAACTAAACGGTTGTAGTTAGAAATTCAAATGTCAAGGCAGTAGTTAGTACCTATATATAACGAAGTTTAAAAGAAAACTATCACACAAGAGTGGGCTTTACAAGTTTACGAGTAATAGTCGACCAATTGTATTTGACTCGAAAATTTCGAACAACTCCATAGAAATGTCGATAGATGGCGCTAAGCGTCCGTTGTATCGCGCTAGTTTCATATTTAAATAAGTTGTATAAAAAAAAAACTTTTTAACAAAAAAATACCGACTTCCAAAAAACCACTAGGTACAATGTGAAAATAACTTTAATTTCAGAAGATGGTGTCTTTGGATCTGTTTATAATTTATCTAAGTTACAATAGCCTAGTGTCAACTTGCTCATCACCTTTTACAAAATATTGCTTTTTCCGATGCAGGGGCGTTAATTGTTGAGGAGTTCTCCTGGTATTTCACCATCAGCTCCATTTCACCATTCACATTGTGACGACCATAAATTGCTTAGCAACCATTTTAAAGTAATCGAACCGCAACTCGTGAAATACTTATTATTGAGTAGTTCCTGTGGCCATCTGTGATCTTCTTCATCAGTTCCGCTTCAACAAATGGTGCTTTCTGAGAGCAAATGCACAAGTTACTATAAAAAATACCAAAATCGCTATACAATTGCCTTTAAATTTTGAGGATTTCCTTCGATTTCCATGAGATCCCTTCATCAAATTCTAATTTGGTGACAATGGTACTACCTCAAGAGCATACCATTTATACGAAAAAATAATTTTCTAAATCGATCCACAATTGACGGAGTAATCGGTGCACATACATAAAAAATATATATATTATATATACGTGACGAATTGATAACCTACTCCTTCTTTAGAAGTCGGTTAAAAAACAGTTTCTGTCCAGTAAAATTATAGTTAGTTGTGTTTAAGTAATTAAATTAGTCGAGGATTGTGTCAAACCAGTCTCATTTTTCAGTTTTGTGTAACAATTAGTACTTCTTTTCTAACTAGATGGCGTTGTCGTCGAATTATATCTCACAATGGTTTCGTTACCGCCAAAACTATAAGTAGGTAGTTATGAAAATTATTAATTTTTTGCCCCGACCATAAAGCAAGTGCTGAAACGCCATTCAGTGCGTTACTTCACCTCTGCTGAAAACCACACAAACCCCCTGATCGTATCGGCCGCCCGATACAGACCCTCCAATATTTCTCGGGTTCGTCGCCCACGTAACGTCCTAGACGAGCCCGACGACCCCACCACCATCCGACAAGAGAGCAGTAGGGAAACTAGCACTCTTAGAAAATACAGAAATAAAACGCGTTCCGTATTCCGGCCTCGCCGACGAGGCCCATCGCGACGTCCGCGTACTTGTAACGGAAACTCTCCCCGACCTTTGCCAAACGAGCCAGCCCGCGATGCTGAGCCAGTAGCGATAAATAACCCCTTAAATAATATGGACCCAGCCTGTCCCTTTGCTGCCCTCCACCAACGACCACGCTATGCCGAGGCCCGTACTCCACAGGGAGTGCCCTTAGCGTACGGTTGTTTAAAATGTAATTCTAGTTTGTAAGCCCTGGCTGGGGGCCTTTAATTTTAGAGGTCACCACAGGATCGCCCGGTTGAGTAGTAGATCAGCCTTAGTGTGCTAAAATACGAGACGCCCTATCAAAAAAAAAATGAGTTTTTGTTGATCGCCCGGTTAAGTAGTGACCAGCCTTAGTGTGCTGAACTACGAGTGGCCCTACCTAAAAAAATTAAGTTTTTGAGAATGTGTGTAGAAAAAAAAAAGTTCTTGAGATTGTGTGTAGAGGCTAGAGATAAAATTGAAATAGTTGAATTGTGAAATTCATAATCAAGTCTCGTTGAGCGTAGGAATTTGGAGATTGAAATAGTAATAATAGAATATATTTAAATTCAAAACACCGGCTATGACAAGTTTTATTTATACAAATCTCTAAAAAAAATTAAAACTTAACGTGCAAAATTGTCGGATCAGGTGAGTATTTATATAAGAAATCAAATTAGTTAGGTAGTCATGTTTGGCTTTTAGTTAGAGCATGGTACGAAACGATCAGTCAGCGAATACGACACGCACTTGGCTGTTATAAAAACTACGGAACCCTTCACTGCGTGTGGCGCGACACGCACTTGACCGGTTTTTTTTAAGCTTCCGTCGCGTGTGCAACCTTAATGGTTAAAGCTACACAGAAATCATTTCATGACGGAAATGTACTCGTTAAAATTATATAAATATATCTTTATTAGAATAATAAATATATTTTTATCTAATATATAATCTATCTTTTATGGTTGACTCACAATAACACATGTAACTCCCGATAGCTTAGCAGCAGTTCGAAGCTTTCTGATTATAATATTTGTCAACTCTTACGTTTATAACACTCTCAGTCACCCCTAATTGAAAAAGTTAACATTATTAACTATTCCATAAAAAAGAATCATATAAATCGGTATAGAAACACCAAAGTTATACATGAAATACGCTAATAATAAGCCATTGCGCGTGAATACTCTACGCTTCTCTACGCTTTGCGCGCGCTAGCAGTAAGACGTGTTGCAAGTCACTCCATTTAAAATAAATCTTTTATATTGCTTTTTTACCAAAGTTAATAAAGTATTACACCTATCAGGCAGTTCTAACCTCAACCCAATTGGGGGTTATAAAACATCAATGATTTCTCCATCATAAACGAATAAATAACCAGTTATTAGTGAATGGAAGCAAAATAACCTCAACAACGCAGTGAGTCACATTTGCACGAGCCGGCCGGAGTCGCTCCTATTCGTCAATTGGCGGTGAGTCAGAACGTACGAAGCGGCGCTGTGCGCTACCTTATAAGGACATAAAATCAAACTTGTCCCGCGTACTAAGCCATAAGTGCGAAATACTGACGGCGCAATTCAACCATTCAGAATGTGTGCAAACGGCGGAGTGAGGAACGAATATACACGATACTGAGAGCGGGGACGGTTCGATCCCGTGATACGAGTGACTTTTTGAAATTTGTATTTTTTTTTTGCTTGCTTTTTTGCTGTTGATTATTTGTTCTGAAAAAATTATTGCTTCGCTACCAGCCACAACACTCATATTTTGCGCATTATCTAACAACAATAAATAAGCATGGCTGATGAGACTTCTCCCACAAACAAGAGAGACAATGTTCTTTTGCGTAATGTGTCGACCACTAGAGGGAACAAAAGGCAAGCTCTTGGCTCCCCACCTCAGGCGACTACTGAAAATTTATTATCGCGCGATGATGTCCGTGAAATTGTCCAGGAAGTAATGAAGACTGAATTATCGTTAATGTTGTCTAAGCTTAATGAAACTATGAACGCAATACTAAACAAAGAGTTACAACCCATTCATGAGAAAATCGCTGCTTTTGATGACTCTATGAAATTCATGAACAGTCAGTATGAGGACCTACTAAAAGAGTATGCTAAATCTAAACAAATAATCACAGAACTGCAAAAGGATAAATTGGATATGAAAAATAATATCAATTCACTAAAAGTGCGTCTAGACCAACTGGAACAGCATGCGAGATCCAACAATCTTGAAATTCAATGTTTGCCTGAAAAGAAGAATGAGAATCTGTTTAACATTGTGTCAGAAATTTCTAAAGTGGTTGGATCTGCCGCGGAAAACAGGGATATCTTGCACTGCACCAGGGTTGCCAAACTCAACTCTAATAATACCCGACCACGGTCAATAGTAGTACAACTTGCTTCCCCCCATGTTCGTGACCAATTCCTGGCGTCTACTACAAATTTTAATAAAACCAATAAGGACAATAAATTAAACAACACTCATCTCGGGTACTCGGGACAAAAAACAGCAATTTTTGTGACGGAACATCTGTCCCCAACATATAAAGCCCTTCATGCTGCCGCGAGGATTAAAGCTAGGGAACTTGGCTATAAATTCGTTTGGATCCGGGGTGGCAGAATTTTTATGCGAAAAGAACAAGAATCTGAGCACATATTGGTTAGAAACATGGATATTTTAAATAAGTTAACTTAGTTTTAGTTGTTGTTTATTATCGAAGCATTTGTTTTTTCATTTGTTTATAATTCGCGGGTATTAATATCTATTACCAAAACACAAGAGGTCTACGCACGAAGACTCATAACTTTTGTCGTCAGCTATCCTTGGCAAACTATGACGTTGTAATATTGACTGAAGCATGGTTGAATAGTAGTGTACTAAGCACGGAGTTATTTGACGATAGATATATAGTATACAGAAGAGATAGAGATGGTAGAAAAAAGGATGGAGGGGGCGTATTAATTGCTGTGTTAAAGAAAATAAATTCAAAGCGCATGAGTCACTGGGAAAGCCAATGTGAAGATCTCTGGATAACTATTGAGGTACCGTTCATGAAATCTATTCGTCAAATGGCTCTGTGTGCAGTCTATTTGCCACCTCCTGTAACACGTAGTACTTTAGATTTTTTTTTGGATTGTTGTAATGTTATACTTGAACAGACAGCCTTGTGCACCTGTGTTGTCGGTGATTTTAATTTGGGTACCATAAGGTGGGACTTGGTTAATGAGTCAGATAACAATTATTCTCCTTCAGGCTTTAGTAATTTACTGATAGACTTCACTTACACGCACAAATTGGCGCAACTTAATGACATCACAAATGTGTCTGGACGAATATTAGACCTGGTATTAACTAACTTACCTTCTGGTAGCGTCACGGCAGCCCTAAACCCACTTAGCACCATAGATGTATTACATCCTCCTATCGAAATCCTATTTAAAGCGAGTAAAGAAACCCGTCTGCCATACAACCCTCAAAATGTTAAAATAAATTATTACAAACTCGATTATGTAAAAATTTGTAAAAATCTGAATGATATAAACTGGGATAAATTATTTGAGGACGTAACTGACGTCAATGAGATGCTTCATATATTTTATGACACGATTCAAAAAATTATACAAATGAACGTGCCTCCTAACCCTACATTTAAATATAAAAAATATCCTCCATGGTTCAGTAGAAACTTAATAAAAGCATTGAAGGAAAAAGAGAAAATAAGAACCCGTTACAAAGTGTACAAAAATCCTATGGATGAACTTGAACTCAAATTATTGGGCAAACGGTGTTCCAAATTAGCAACTGACTCGTATAATGCTTACATGAAAGATATAGAGAATGAAATCTCCAAAAATCCCAATCGCTTCTGGGCGTTCATTAAGGATAAAAGAGGCGGTTCTAGTTCTTTCCCGGCTACAATGACTAACGGAACCCAAATAACATCGGATGGTCATCAAATATGTGAAATGTTTGCGTCCCATTTTTCTACTGCATTCGGTGAAGCAAACGAGACCCAAAGAGAACCGGTGTCAGATTTCCTTCAAACTATGATGAATAATAGTCTGTCACTAACAGCACCAATTATTGATCGTGCGACATTACTGAATAAACTCAAATTGTTGGATGTTCGTAAAGGCGCTGGACCTGACGGTATTCCACCAATATTCATCTCCAAGTGTGCCTCTGCATTGTTATCTCCATTACTTCTTATATTTAACAAATCTCTCATCTCGGGTATCTTTCCTGACTTATGGAAAAAAGCGAAAGTTGTTCCAATTTATAAAAGTGATGAAAAGGATAATATAAAAAATTATAGACCTATCTCTATCTTGTCGACTTTTGCCAAGATTTTTGAGTCCTTAGTTTGTCCGTATATTCAGTCACACTTTAATCTTTATTTGAACAGCTCTCAGCATGGTTTCGTGGCTCGTAGGTCTACTTGCACTAACCTAGCGACTTTTACAGAAATGCTATCGGATGCTATCGACTGCGGTAAGCAGATAGACGTAATTTACACGGACTTTAGCAAAGCGTTTGACCGCGTACCCCACCATTTACTCCTGTCGAAGTTATCTGCATACGGAATCACCGGTACACTTTATTATTGGATAAAATCTTATCTTGCAAAACGTTTCTTCTTTGTTGTGGTCAACGGTTTTCAATCTGATACTTACGAGGCCTTCTCTGGGGTCCCTCAGGGTTCACATGTAGGGCCGGTTCTATTTAATATTTTCGTTAACGATATCCCACACTGTCTGAAATTTTCTGAATGTTACATGTATGTAGATGACCTTAAATTCTCTAGGATAATCGAGTCAGAAAACGATACTACATTGCTTCAGAGGGATGTAGATTCATTGGTTCAATGGTGTAACGAAAATGAAATGAGCTTAAATGTTAAAAAGTGTTACCATGTGAAATACACTCGAAAAAAGAAAGCAAAAGCTAGTGCATATCATGTGGGCCCAAACGATGTTCAAGGGGTGGATCAAATAAGAGACTTAGGAGTTGTTTTCGACAACACACTGACATTCGTGCCTCATGTTGAAAACGTCATTAAAAAGGCTTCTAAAATGCTGGGATTCGTTGTAAGGAATGTCACTTGTTTTAAACGTAGTAGTACCAAGATCATGTTGTACAACTGTATTGTGCGTAGTATTTTGGAATACTGCAACACAATCTGGAGACCTCATTTTGCCACACATAACCTTAGACTGGAACGTATACAAAAGAGATTCCTTTGGCATCTAGCTTATGCCAGCGGTGTTGCCAAAAGCAAACCATCTTACGAAGCTCGATTATCACATTTTAAAATGGTATCATTGGAAAAACGTCGAAGAATCAGTGATTCTATTTTCCTTTATAAACTACTCAGATTCAAAATTGATTGTCCCCAACTATTGAGTAAGTTTCAGTTCCGAGCTCCTGCTAGACTCCCTCGTACTCCTATTACTCCATTTCATCCTCCTCCGCGCCGAACAGTCTTTGGTGCAAGCACCATTATCCCACGACTTTGCAAATTGTTGAACAGTTACAGTGACCTTGTTGACATTAATTTTGACTCATATAGCAAGTTCCACAAAATAACAGCTAGTAATACTTAATTTTAATCCTTTTTTATATTTTACAGTATTTTATCAATCCAATTTATTATTATAACTCTCCGTTTTGTTTAACTCTATTTAATTTTTATGTTAGTTTTAAGATTATCATATTAGTAATGTTATTTAGATTTAATTTAGTTTTTTTTTGTAATTTGTTACAGACAGTGTCTGTGGCGCAACTACTTACTACATTAATGGGGCATGCGGTGCTAACCTTTAAGAAATTGTTACACTAACCTAAGATAGTTGTAGAACATTTTATTTATTTATTCAAATGTATAAGTGTAAACAGTTGTTGGTTAGCCAAATAAAGAAAATAAAAAAATACTGAATCATGCTATAAGGATTATTTTTGAGAATCGGTCGCCGCGCTCGACGCGTCTCGCAGCCGAAGGTATAAAATTTCGTTCTTTAAATAATCTTTAAATAAATCTTTATTCACATTTCATACATTGTTTTCATGTAATAATTGGGGCAGTCCCAGTAAGTTACGAGAGTACTTGTGTTGGGACTGTCTCGCATCTTTCCGTAATAGTATATCTAGGTTAACAATGGTGAGACCAATATAAGTATGCTAGTAAAGAATTTTAAACAAAATTAAACAAAGGAAAAGACATAAAATAACAGATAAAATTTAAATAAGTAGCTCAGTTGGACTTTTATGTGAGTGTGTAGTATGTGTGTGTGTGTGTGTGTGTGTGTGTGTGTGTATATATGTGTGTGTTTTTGTGTGTGGTATTGTGGTCGAGTTTGTAGACATGTTTGTGCGAGTAATAAATGTCGATGTACGCTACGTACGAATTTGAGGAAAACTATCTAGCTCTGGCTAAGATCATTTCGGTTTCCTCGTATGTTAGTGATTTTAACCATTTAACTAGTGCTTTCTTGCATTTGTAAGTTCTATGGGTACTTAAGCCTCATGTGAACGTGATCTAAACAACGGTACCAATACATTAACTTACGCTGACAGAGTCGCGGGCACAGCTATTAACAATAATATTGTGCGGTTCCGTATTGCGATATTTTTCAACAGTATTATAGACTGACATATTATATTGCCCTACTAAATTACGAAAGTTAATCTGTCTGTTACATCAAAATCACTGAACCGTGAGGAAGGACATAGGCTACTTTTTTTTACGAAAAACGACGGAAACGCGGACGAAGTCGCGGGCAACAGCTATCTATACTAATAATATAAGGCTGAAGAGTTTGTTTGTTTGTTTGAACGCGATAATCTCAGGAACTACTGGTTCGAATTTAAAAATTATTTTTTAATTAAATAGTCAATTTATAGAGAAAGGCTATAGGCTATATATCATTACGCTAAGGCGAATAGGAGCGGAGCGCCAATGAAGAATGCTTCAAAATCGGGGTTAAATTTAACGTTAGCCCAAAGTAACTATTCCACGCGGACGAAGTCGCGGGCAAAAGCTAGTACCTAATATAACTCTTAAAACGAATTCTCTATACAACGTGTAACAGAATAAACGCAATTCCTAAAAGTAGTTGGTTCAGAACCGGCTTCTGCATTGATTTCCGTCACAAAAAAAGGTGTTAAATTTTGATGGAAAAATCTTTCAATTTTTTTATTTTTATTTTTATTTTATTTAAAATAGGTTCGCGTTTGACCACCGTCGCACCTGATGGTAAGTGATGATGTGGTCGAAGATGGAGCACGCTTACCTAAAAGTAACCTATTCACTCTTGACTTAAAGACTCCTAGGTTATAGCTATCGGGAAACACAGACTCCGGCAGGGAATTCCACTCCTTAGCCGTACGCATAATGAAGGTATTCCCAAAACGTTTTGTGCCTATGGGTGGGATGTCCACCATGTAACTTAAAATGGAAACAGTATCATGACAAATTCATACAATCCTTAATTCAAGGAAATTGTGTGCGTGTCACGTCGGCCGCTAACATTGCATGAGTGTATGCGTCTGTATAAGGATATTCTATGACTCACATGCGTTTTGGGTTTAGTAAGGATAACAATTTTATAAAAAATGTCTAGGTTTGGTTACGGGTGAAATGCAGAAAATATGTCACTAATTCTCAAAAAGTAACGCACCTGAGAAATAACAAAACTGATAAAATTAATAACAAAACTGATACTATAAAGGTGAGATCACACAACATGGTCAAGCCAAGCCAAAAAACAAAACTAAAGAAATTCAATAACTCAGGTTTGAGGGCTTCACGTGTCACTTGAACATGGTATGTTTTATATCAAATGTGCTGGAAGCACATTGTTTTTAATCTTGACGTACTAGAAGTTGTCAATATTAATTTTCCGAGATTATTCACTATAATCAAAATAAAACAAAAAAAATTAAAGTCATTTATTAGTACTTCACTAAGTAGTAGTGATTATACTATACTTTTATTTATATTCTAATCAAATAAAAATAATTCGTTTATCAATATTACTTTTAAAGGAACTTTCTCAACTAAATTTTTGATACTTGGCAGTATAAAATTACACTTATGTCTAGAGCATGGAATATCGGAACCTATTCTCAATACCGGTTTTGTTTCGATATTCATTTTTTAATATCGGTATTCCGGTATTTCGATATTTTTCCGATATTATGGAAATAAAATGATCAAATTCGTTTTAACGTTTTAAAGGTCCAAATATTAGAATTTAGAGACTGTATCAAAGTGTGCTATGGAGATATAAAATCACTGTCATTTATTATTAAAAATATTTCATTGCAATCTTACATCAATTCGAATTTAAAAGTATGATTCACAAAAAATATCAATTTCTTAATATACTAATCAACTCAAGTTAAAATAAGTAATTGAGTAACATAATATACAACGTGTAACAGAACAATCGCAATTCCTGAAAGTAGTTGGTTCAGAATCGGCTTCTGAATCGATTGCGTCATAAAAAATAGGTGTTAAATTTTGACGGAAAAATCTTTCATTTAACTTAAAATGGAAACACAGTATTACACGTATTAATACAGTCCTTAATTCAAGGAAATGCGCTCGTGTGCGTGTCGGCCACCAACATTGCATGGGTGTACGCATCTGCGTAAGGATATTGTATGATGCACATACGTTTTGTGGATGACTATTTTATAAAAAATGTCAAGGTTTGGTTTCAATTTATTTAGTTACGGATGTTGTTTTAGACTTATATTTTAATAATCTACAAATAAATATATAAATCTACAATAAATCTACAAATTATAATTAAGGTGTCTGAGGTATTGAGCTTAATCTGTTTCACCTTGTATAAGTAAATATTACGATAAACGCAAAGAACTAGATATTCAATTGGAGGGAGAGTCATCTTATGGCTAGTCGAAGACTACGGCAATTTAAGAGATCGCTATATGGAACGTCAGTTTTAGAAATTCACATTTAAAAGGTCCATAAAGCCCTTTGCAGACTAGACGTGAACAAAGCCAGCAGACCGGACGACAGCTCGAGTCTTAAAAAGTTGTGCTCTGGAGTTGCCACCTGTATCACACTCTTAAAATTAGAGTGGTGCCAGTGTCCTGGAAGCAACCAGGATGTGCAACCAGTACCCAAAAAACCTCCAGAATCTGCAAAGTGATGGACAGGATACTCAATAATAAGCTGCTAGCATACCTTGAAGACAATGAGCTCCTTAGTCTCTTCTTCGTATCGATGTTAAATTGCGTACTTTATATGTATTAGACCCAGTCACGCAGGTCTCGTTCAGTGGCGTTTATTAGGTCTTCTAATGTACACGTTTTTGAGTCATTTGGATACTCGAGCTAATGGGGCATTGTTTGACCAGGAACGCAAAACTGACACCCAGTGCGATTACGTCGCACTGGGTGTCAGTTTGGCATATAATGCCCCATTTTGCTAAATTGTGCTTGCAGCGGCCTACTTGAGTTCGCAGTCCATTGATAGCTTTCCAAATTGGCCACTGCAAGTTATGTCCGGGTGGCAGATGTTCCTGGGGCTGAACGGAATTAGGCGGTGTCTGCTAATTCCGTTCAGCCCCAGGCTTCCGCCTTGGTCGGTCGACCCGAGATCTTCTTGTGTATGTAACGCACTGCTGGGACGAGGCCATTAAGAAACACGGCAATGCTCTTATAGAGTCCCTCAATATCTCAAAGACCTTTGAAAGGGTCTGGCCCGCTAGTCTACTGAGCAAGCTTCCTGCATTTGGCGTCCCTGCTGGCTTCTGCAACTGGATTTCTGACTTCTTAAGTGAGCGGTCAGTCCAAGCAGTCATCGATGGCTGCTCATCGGATCTTATGGCTGCCAATGTCAATGCGGTATTCTTAAGAGGTCTGTTCTCTTAGCGATTCTTTTTGCTGCATATCAAGGATCTGCTCCAGCTCTTGGGTACGCGGATGACAGCACAGACTTAAAGATATAGTTATGCAGTGCTACAGCTAGCAGGGATGAAACAGACTGTCTTAGAAATGTCATGTTGGAGCGATTGAATTTAACCCGACAATCTGGTTAAATTCAATGCTTTGAAAACACAGGTTTATCTCTTCACTGCTAAAAGGAGCCAATTTAAATTATCTCCTACTTTCCGAGGTCATCTATACCCATCAGTTACCGACCGCCTGGAGCTTTTGGACATGGAGTTGATCTCTAACTTAAACTTCGGCTCAATCATTGAGTCAAAAGCTTTGACTGCAGCCAAAAAGCTGGAAATCCTTCATAAGATGAGGCGAATCCTTCACAAGGTGAGGTGATACTTCACACCTGTACAGCTTTTAAATTTGTATAAAGCAGAGGTCTGTTCTTGTTTGGAGTACTGCAGTCACTTGTAAAATGGCTCAGAAAAATACCAGCTTGCTGCACTTGACTCGGATAACGCAGAGCTAAAAGATTCATAGGCGATGCAGTGTTAGCAGACATGCTTCACAGCCTGGCTCATCGGCGAAACGTTGTTTGCCTGTTGGTCTTCCACAAATTGTACTTCAAAGAGTGTGCACAGGAACTCCACGACACGATTCCTCCATCGACCTTATACTAACGATCTACCAGACGTACTGCAGGGTACCATTCTCACTTGTTCAATATACCGTCTTGTTGTACTAAGCGATTCTCCTCTACATTATTGTGCGCACGGCTAAGGTTTGGAACTCTCTGCAGGCTGCTGTATTACCTTCTACATATGACCCGTCTGCCTTCAAAGCAAGAGTGAACGGTCAACTTCTGGGCTCATCAGTAATAAAACATATGGAAAAGTAGCAGAGAGCATTCAAGGTATTGTCTTTTTATAATGCCGGGCCCTAGTGTTGTACACTTTTATATGGAAACTAGTATTTGCGTGTTGCGCGAGGTGCAAGCACCTCGCGTGCTTGTGAAAAACAAAAAAAGGGGGTGGTGATGGGGGGAGATGGGGGGGGTTTAGTATTTGCGTGTTGCGCGAGGTGCAAGCACCTCGCGTAATTGTGAAAAAAAAAAAAAAAAAAAGGGGTGGGTGTGATGGGGAGGGGGTTGCAGAAGTATTTTGACTAAAGCATTGCCCCTCTAAATGAATCTGAAAAAAAAAATGTTCCAAGTCTCTTAATTTCCGAGATCCGCCTAAAGGGGATGAGAAGGGGGGTGGGGGGGGCGACTTTGATAAATGGTTTTTACTTTACCGAGCCTCCTCTATACGAATCCGTAAAAAAATATATACGGGTCTCGTAGTTTCCGAAATACGATAGGGAGGGGGGAGAAGGGGGGGGAAAAGGGGAGGTTTGGCACTTTTCCCGTAGGTTTGAGAGTTACTTGTTTATAAATCTGTCAAAATATACCCACCTCCCCATCCACCATCTGGGAGAACAATTATGTCAGTGAGTCAGTGAGTGGTAATTTAGCTTTATATAGTATAATAATCATTTATAAATGACACTGTAGCATACATATTATTATAATTAACTGATAGGTATTGTTTACATTAATTAAATTCAATGAAATAAGTAAGAAAGATTCTATTGCGTCTGGTTTTTTGTTTCATATAAAATATCGAAAAACCGATATTTGAAATCCAATATCGCTTTTTTCAATATCGGATTTATGGTCCGATATTCCGGTTTTTCGATATTATCGAAAACCGGTATCCATGCTCTACTTATGTCAGTCTAATTCAGTCTAATCATATTGTTTTTATTTTAATCACAAGAAATAATCTCAACAGTAAACATTTAATTATAAAACAAAGAAATGATAATCGATATGAATCTCTTATTATCAAAAAGATAAAACTTAGAAAAAATTAAACAAGGTGCCATTTAGTTGGCAAGAAAAACAGCTTCTTAAAGTCATTTTGTACTAAACCTTTTGTGCAAATTATTTTTATTTGATTTGACTTTAGAGTCAAATAAAAATAATTTGTTTATCAATACTAATATTGATAAACAAATTATTTCTTAACTTAATTTGACCATATAAAATTACACTTATATCAAATGTCAGTCTTATTCAATCTAATCAAATTGTATTTATTTTAATGTCAACAATAAACGTCTTATTATATAAAACAAACAAATGAAAATAATCGAAACAAACTTCTTATTAACAAAAAATAAATATTATAAAAAATAACAAGGTGGCATTTAAAGACATGACAAGTTAAAGAGCTTTTCTAGTAACTGAATAGTCATAAACAAAATAATTATTTAAAATATTGAAATAAAAATCCCTCTCTCAAATCTTATTTAAAAAAAAATCTCATCGTCACTACTGAGATCATCTCTTTGGTTGATATTTAAAACATAATTCAAATCAATTTTGGTCAACTTTAAGGGACCTTCCCTGGTTACATCCAAGTAGGCGCAATTTTCAGCAGAAAATGTTACGTCGCTCAATACTGTCACCTTATTTTTGTTCTGTGAAGCCAACTCCCTATTATAAAACAGTGAGGAATTTTTGTCACTTTCACTTTCATACCATGGACTATCATCACATATACATAGCATTTAAGTCGCTATCCATTTCCGAATCTGAGGTAGAATACGCAATTACTCGCTTTTTCTTCCTACGACCTTTACTTTGCTTAATCTTATTTTCTTTTTCCCTCGAAGGTCCTGCTTGGGGACTTACTTCATTTTCTTTGTTTTCCATGCTCGTTTCTTCTTCTCTGTCATTTGTATCAACTGGTGTAGTGGATGATTGACCGGTCATCTTTTTTTTATAATATCTAGATGAATATTTTCTCCATTTTTTCTCATTTCTTGTTTTCCTTTATAACTTAAATCTTTTATTTTGCTTTTTCGGGCTTTAACTCTTCCGAGATGTTTTTTTCTTAATTCTTCATATTTTATTGGATTCTCTTTTAGACGCTCACGGTACTTTCTTTGCCTTTCTGCATTTATATATAACGAAACATTTATTTTTAGAGACAATACATTTGGAGTAAATAAATATAATAAAAATGGCGTATTATGAGAACCACATAAATAATATAATATTTATTGATATGAAGGAACTGCTAAAATATAAATTAAACAGGTAAGTTCATCAGAAAAAAAAAAATAAATACTTAATGTAATGTGTAACGAAATGAAAAGGACACTAATAAAATGTATGGAAATAATTTTAACCCATTTTTCAAAACCTTTTAAGTATTTGTTTTTGCAATAGCAAAACATAATAAATAAATGTTTACGGTGTTAGTTATAAGGTATAATACTTATTCAAAATAAATATTTATTGCGCATTATTTAAACATGCTATTAACTCAATGCATTTTAAAACCATAGGACACAAACAAATTCAAAAGTTACAAGTTTTCTGCATTTCACGCTTTCAATTTATTTAGTTACGGATGTTGTTTTAGACTTATAATTTAATTTTCTAATTGGGGTGTTATTGCGCTTAATCTGTTACACGTTGTATGTAACCGTCACCTACATAAACAATATTTTATTATATTATATGACGAATTTTTAGATATTTTCGCGAGTACCGCGCTGTCGCTACTGCACGATGTATGGAGTCAATATCTACTCCAACTACTATTTCACTGTAGTAGATTCAAATCGGCTATTTATTTTAATTTATTGTTCAATCTTAATTTTGTATAATTATTATTCCATCCTTATTTAGTTCTGTATTATTGAAGTGAAATTAACTTTAACTTTTAGTTTTTTTTGTATTATTATTTTACTCTAAAGTAACTATAAACCCATAACTTGCTTATAGTGCAAGTTAGTAATTAATAAATAAATACATAATATATTGAAGAATACGTAACACACATAGGTATAGGTAATGCGAATGGATTTTACTTACCTATATCTTTTTTGAGTTGGCGCCATCCGCCATTCGAACAGGCGGTCTCCAACATTTCTTTTTTTTTTGTTCCACAGTCATATAACTAGGTAGCGGTATGATACCGAAAGACATGGTGTAAACATTGATAAAAGAAGAGATTAACTGCTGGTAATCTGTAGTGTAGCTTTCACTACTGCACTGGTACTGAGTGCTCGGCTTAAAAAAAAATTCACGATACACGAGTGGATTCGTAGAAAACTTGTTTATATTTACTTTTTTTGGCTGTTCACGAGCACTTGTTACAAAATACAACATGAAAATCAAGCCAGACAGCGCAGTCGCGCGGTCGATACGCCGCACGGTGGGCTGAAAATCGCCTTTCATAGTCCTAGAGACTTACAACTTTAAAAGGTTTTAGCTAGAAATGAAGTATCCTAATCATTACTATAACTCCGTTCGTCAGGTGAGCACGGAAGATACATAGATTGATTGTAATTTTTTTTTATATACTAATAGCTCATAAGTAGGAAGCAAACTAAATAAATAAGATTGTTATTAAAATAGTTTGTAAATATTCTGTACTAACAAAATAAACTATCTGCGTTTGTTACTATCATGGGTTGTATGTAATACATACTATTAAAACTATTCTTGTGGCTCACATTTTTAGGGTTCCGTAGTCAACAAGGAACCCTTATAGTTTCGCCATGTCCGTCTGTCTGTCTGTCTGTCTGTCCGCGGTTTAGCTCAAAAACTTTTGGTACTAGAAATTTGTAATTTGGCATGAGTATACACGTTAATGACGCCGAAAAAGTGGTAAAATAAAATTTTGAAAAAAAAAAAACAATTATTTAGGGTACCTCCCCTACATGTAAAGTGGGATGATAATTTTTTTTTTCGTCCTTCCTATAGTGTGGGATATCGTTGGATAGGTCTTTCATATATTCACACAATATTAGGGGTTTGGGAAGACCGTTTTTTGATTAAGTAAACCGTTCGTGACTTATCAAGCTTTAAAATACCAATTTTCATTAGAGTCAAGTGTTCCTCCCCCTCTACCAACTAAACGGTTCTAGTTAGATATTCAAATGTCACGGCAGTAGTACCTATATATAACGAAGTTTAAAGGAAAACTATCACACATAAGTGGGCTTTACAAGTTTACGAGTAATAGTCGACCAATTGTATTTGACTCGAAAATTTCGAACAACTCCACAGAAATGTCGATAGATGGCGCTAAGCGTCAGTTGTATCGCGCTAGTTTCATACTGAATACGACACGCACTTGGCTGTTATAAAAACTACGGAACCCTACACTGCGCGTGGCCCGACACGCACTTGACCGGTTATTTTTTTGTTTCAGCTATTGAATGTCCTATGAAGCAATTGTGTGTACAAATGAAAGAGTTGTATATTTTTAAGTAAAAATATTATTGAAAAATGAGTCTATATCAAGAATCGCAAGGTTTATATATCCTGGCACTTCGACTTCTAGAACGTTCGAGACACTACCGCCACCTGGCTGCGAATAGCAGTACTGAGTATATTGAGAAACTTCGACCGACCTCTAATACGTTCGAGACACTAACGCCATCTGTCGGCGAGTAGCAGTACTTACTATCTCGAGAAGCTATTATTATTAATATAATATTCTTGACAGTTTATACTACCAATAATATTATCGAGTCGCTGTTTATACAGTGAGTCGATTTTACAAGAGTGTTCTAGAACTCATAGACCGGAGTATAAAACGATCGCAGAGGAACGCAGACAGCAGTCTTATTTCAAGATACGAGGCAATATAATCGAAGCTTTACAAGTGAATTTCGGTGCGATTTAAGTGTTGAGTGACAAGTATTGTACTGTGAATAACTGTGTTAATTTTTATTTGGTGTTTATTTAAGTAAAGTGTTAATTTTGGTTTAATTGGTGTAATTTATTTCTACCCCGGCTCGTAACAATACTTTTTATTCTACAACGATTGTATGGGCGTGGACTGTATTTATATTTAATTTGACATACGTCGATAGTTCTCAAAATAAAACTCGATCTTCAAACACTGATTTATTCGATATCTTCACAATTTCACTTAAGTCTATTTATACTGTCTATACTAGTCTATACACGTTTAAAGTTCACTATAGAGTCTTAATTCCTAAATGTTCTTTACACTTTCATAACGTTTCTTCAGTACTTATACACTTAAACTATTTACATGAACGACTTGAACTACTTATTTCACAATTTACTTTCACTACTACACTTGATATTCTTCAGACTTGTTACTTATTTCACTTCAGGTGTTTCTTCTTAGCCGGTTGGTTGGATACTACGATTACTCGATTTTTTTTGTGAGTGGCATCTTGCAGGTCAACCTCTGAGGTTGTCGGCTGCTTAACCGGGCTTGCCTGTGGTTGCCTTAATTAATTAAAGCCTCCAGCCAGGGCTTATTAAAAATCTTACAAACTAGGCGACTACACGCTAAGGGCACCCCCTGTGGGGTACGGACCTCGGCTTAGGGCATCGCAGGGGGAGGGCAGCTAGGGACAGGCTGGATCATATCATTATTATTATTAATAGGGGAATTTAAAGCTACTGGCTCAGCGTCGCGGGCTGGCTCTGGCAAGGGTCGGGGCGGACTATTACGGGGACGTCGCGGCGGGCCTCGGCGACGAGGACGGAAGGACGGTCGGTTTTTGTGTTTGTGTGCCACTGTACTTGTTTCCCTACGGCTCTCTTGGAGCAGGGTGATTGCGTCATCGGGAGTGACAAGGGTATGCCTTGGTCGGCGAATCTTAGAGATACGCGAGGGTTCGTATTGGGCGGCCGATACGATAAGGGGATTCCTATGTTGGATTGCAGTATCAAAGAAACGCTTGGACACACGTTTCATGAACTGCTGTATGGTGGGCATCTTGAGGTCTACGTGAAGAAACTCATTTCGAACATAAAAGGGGGCTCCCGTGACTCTACGGTGGAATCGGTTTAGAAGGGTCTGCATCTTGTGGAGGAGGTAGGGCTTTGCGTGTGCGAAAACAACGCAGGCGTAGGTCATGATGGAACGGATAACCGCGGTGAAAATACGCAGCTTGCACCTGAGTGATAACTTGCTGCGGGAGCTAAGAATGAAGTGGAGCCTACCTAGAGCGAAAGCGGCGCGTGAACGTGCCTGCTTTATGTGCTCAGCGAAGGAAAGGTGTTTATCGAGGACCACGCCCAAGTATTTGGCTTGCTTTTCCCAGGGGATCGGCTTGCCGTACATGGTAATCGGACGGGGGGAGGGTGGGTTTATCCGCGGTTTAGAAAAGAGAGCTGCCTGGCTTTTGTCTGGATTGACTTCGATTCTCCATTTCCGGAACCACTTGGCCAGAGTGTTTGCGGAAGTTTGGAGAGTGCGAGCGATGGCATCGGGTTTAAGACCAGTATAATAGATAGCCGTATCGTCGGCAAATAGGGCTAGCTGAGTATTTTTATGCTTGGGGATATCGCTAGTAAATAGCGTGAAAACGAGGGGGGATAGTACGGAGCCTTGTGGAACTCCGGCGCGAATGGGATAGGGGGAGAAAAGCTCTCCCTCAATTCAGTAACGAAAGGTGCGATTCGATAAAAAGTCCCGTAAGATGAGCACGAGACGGTCAGGCACGCCGAGTTGGTATAGCTTATAGATTAAGCCATTGTGCCAGACTTTGTCGAACGCTTTCGCTATGTCGAACAACAAGGCTCCCGTTATTGCGCCCCGTTGGAAGCCGGCGCTGACGTGTTCTATGATGCGGTGGACTTGTTGGATACATGAGTGCTCGGTTTTAAATCCGAACTGCTCATTGGGTATTAGACTCTTTGCTTCGGCAAAATCTTTGAGCTGCTTATATATAAGCCTTTCATAGATTTTACCGAGGACGTTGAGTAAGCTAATGGGACGGTAGCTAGACGGGTCAGACTTGGGCTTGCCTGGTTTGGGAATACCTATGACAGTGGCCTGTTTCCAGGTTGCGGGGAACATATTATTGCTCAATGCACCATTGAAGATGGCAGTCATTAGCACTAAAAGCTGGGCGGGGAAAAGTTTGAAAACCCTATTGGTGATGCCGTCGGAGCCAGGGGCTTTTCGCGGTTGGAGACTTTTAATGAATTCCTGGACCTCATCAGGAATGATGGGGGCCAGTGGATTATCGGGATCTTCGACGGGCGGAAGGGAAGTTCTACGTTCGACTTCGGCGTTCACCATATCGAGGTGGGCTTGGTCTGGGAGAACACTGAGACTCTAGGTTGTCGGCTAGGCATTCTACTTTTTCAGAGTTATCGAAGGCGACACTCTTATCGGGACGAATGAGTTCGATGTCCAAATACTTCTGTGATGTATAACTTCTGGGCAACCGTAGCTGAGCGATGTCGTTGAGTTGAGCGAGCCACGCTGCAAATAGCTCGTTTTCATGGTCTGGAATTGGCTCGTCCCATGGAATCTGCAGTCACCATAAACTTTGCAGAATTATCTTCGCTCTTATGGTGAAGTGGCTCAGCAATCCAAGAGGGTCGTAAATTGACATTACTGCGCTAAGTGCTTCATGTTTGGTAGGCGCGCGTGTTCGTTCTCGTACTGAGGCGGGAACTCGGTTTATTGCTGTGTTGAAACCTAGTTCATCTCATCCGGCGCTCCAGTATAAACCGAGTATCTTGTTCTCAGGTTTATCTCCCCCCAGTTGTGTAGGCGTGGTGGCGTGTAGCTCCCGGGGTATGTCGCGAAGCACCATCGGATTGTTGGCGCTCCAACCTCGCAGTGTGAACCCGGCGACCGCGTGCACTTCTATTATTTCTTTCACTGCCTTCTGGGCTTCATCTAGGTTCTCATAGCTCGATACTAGGTCATCCATGTAATGACTGTTTTTGATATTTTCTAGTGCTCGAGGATATTCTTGCCCATGTATGTCCGCGTTATAATTACAAACATGATGAGCCATGTATGGTGAGCTGGCCGCGCCGAATATCATGCTTGTCATCTTGTAACGACGCGGGGCACTCATTCTATCGCTACCTCTCCACAGGAACTGCTGCGCTGGTTGATCTTCTCTTCTGATTTTTATACGCAGAAACATTACTTGTATGTCTGCCGTGACGGCTATCGCTCTTTCCCGGAATCGGAATGTAATACCCGGGAGTGATAGGAGTAAGTCTGGGCCGTCTAGTAATTTGTCATTCAGACATACACCATGACTCTTGGCTGCTGCGTCAAATACCAATCGTTGTTTGCCGGGCTTGTTTGGGTTCTGCACGGCAAAGTGAGGCAAATACCAGCAGACAGGACTTGCTTCTTCTGTTCCATCGCATGGCACTGCGTATCCTTTTTCAAATAAATTATTCATCTGTGCGCAGTATTGCTTCGCAAATTCAGGATTGGCGTCCATCTTCTGTTCAATTTCCAGTAGTCGACGAAGCGCTGCGTTGTAACTCGGCGGCATAGTGACGTCATCATGGCGCCATGGTAGTCTGACTTCATATCCACCGTCGATCTTCTTTGTAGTCCTCTCGACGATAGCCATGTCACGCTGGTTCGCGTCGCTTATGCGTGGTTCTTGCGCAACTCCCAGTGCTTCGATTTTAAAGTGAGCTTCGACTAACTCGTCAAGCCGCTGATCTTCATGATTGTGTTTCTCGGGTTCGTATATGTGAAACACATTATTCTTCATGGTGAGAGCGTGTCGTGGTGCGATCCCATGCACTACCCAGCCGAGTTGCGTTCTAGATGCAGCTGGTTCATTAGGGCCGCCGATCCGGAGCTCTCGAGACATGATGTGTTCCCAGATTATTCGACAAATCCAGCCGTCTTATATCCTTTGACACGAGGGTCGAACTCGTGTGGGGGTCACGATATGTTTTTAGAAATTTACCAATAATGAGCGGGAATCGCATGTGACCTTGAAGTTGTTTACGCACAAACTTTCTCTTTTCCGACAGGTTCCAACCTGTCGGATTCGGTACATGGAAATTAATTAAGAATTTAAAATTAAAAAAAAATATAATTAATTAAATTAATAAGGATTAAATGGGGGAGAGATGGCGCTAGTGCCACGCTTAACTTCTGCTCCGCGTACTTAAATTGATTAAATTACATTATCCGCAATATAACAACGGTCTATCAGTGTGGTGTTATCACAACAGCCTAACAAATAAGCACAAGTGTTATTGGAGTGTTACTCTAAGAATAAGTGTGAAAAGAACCCAAGTTCAGAGTGGATCCTCAAGTGGACTGTGTTAAGTTAGTGAGTACGGACACAATCATTGGTAATGTACGAACATAGTGAAATCATATAACTAACGCACATATGAATTAACACTGCGTATTTGGATGCGAAGACGTGCTAACACTATTATGAGAAACATTCGCTTAAACTTCGAAGACAGTTAATTATATTTTAATTTTCAAACTAATGTAAACAATCATCAGCTGAGTCACGGCAAGTCAGAAAATCCACCAATCAAAACGCATAGTCAGTTTCTGACACAATTTCCTTCGTTCAGAAACGCAACAGATTTCTTTTTCTTGACTTTGGACACTGGGCGTTTGAGTATGAGTAAACTTATAATCGATTTTATTTTTCTCCCAATTTTGCTGGTGTGTTGAAGAAAGGTTTAAAATCATTATAAAAACATTGTGACACAAAATTTAATAACAAATAGTATTTCAGAGTAAAATTTAAATCATTACTGGTTAATTGTTTGAAAACAATATGAATTTCTTGGAAAATATAACTTTTCGAAGAACACGCACGCGGTCAGAACCTGATAACAGCGACATAATCTCGCAAACAATGGATCATACCTCTAACTCTTTACCGGGGATGTCTGAAGATGAAGATGAAGACCAAATAACCATTCATAGGAAATAAATTGAAGATCTTAGAAACCAACTACAAAGCGCACACAAAGAAATAGAGTTATTATCACTAGAAAATAGTAACTTGAAGAAAATTAATCCTGATTTAATAGAAAAAAATAAAACTTATAAAGTAATAGCCAGTAGTCCTCGTAAGTCCAAAATCCAAACACCAAAGAAAAATACTCCCGTTCGTGCAATTCCGAGAAAGACAACAGGAAGTCTGAACAATACAATTCAAATAAATACTGTTCCTGAAAATCCTCAAAGTGTTACCTCACAGAACGCTATAGGAGCTAAGGTACCGCATCCATCGCCCCAACTTGTAAAGAGGAACATATGCATTCTGAGCAGTGAAACATCCAACAGAATTAGTACTATGAGCGAGAGAACTCATCTAAATAACTACAATATGTGCCACTATCGTACACCTAGATGTGGTATGAAATACCTGTTAAATAATATTGATCAAAAAGTGCGAAACTTCACTCATTCAGATTATTGCATTATATTTATAGGAGAAGAGGATTTCAGAAAAACACAAAATTATGTAGAACTGGTAACCTATATTCGAAATAAGTTAATTATATTAAATCATACTAACTTTATTATATGTTTGCCTACATTTAAGTACGGACGCCAGCACATCAAGCTACAACAAACTGTCAAATTCTTTTAATAGATTTTCAACTTTAGCATTAAAGAAATTAGGTTCAAGTTTGATTGGAAAAATTTGACAGTTTTGGGTAGCTTCATGTGCTGGCGTCTGTACATGGACAATACCAATATTATGTTTAACTGTCGAGTAGATACTTTCAATAATTTAGTTTATATGGATGCCGAGACATACAATTACGCGCTTATCTTAGACTCTAATTTAAATCTTCCTTACACTTGGGATACGTACAACCAACCTCAGGGGTCCTTAAATAACAAAGGCTTTATGAAGGTTATGTTGGACTTGCACGAATTCATCCTAGATCTAGACATAGTAAATACATCTCACTTGACACTTTTAAAAGATGAACTTTCTTATAACCGCAATGAAGCTAACGTAATTTCCCCAAAAACTGAATTTTTTCGCCTCTAACATAAATATCTTGCACCAAAACATTGCTGGTCTTTTAAATAAGGTTGACTTACTCACAGTTCATCTTCAAGAACTAACTAATAATAAAAAAGATATAGACGTTGTCTGTATTACAGAACACTTCATTATGCGAGGCCATGAAAGAAAAAGACTTCACAAAAAGAATAAAAAAGATGATATAGCTAATTATAGACCAGTGGCCTTAATTCCTGTATTATCCAAAGTAGTAGAGAAGATAATCTGCGAAGCACTTCATAAGTTCCTATCTAAATATGACATTTTATGTACTGAACAAAAAGGTTTTAGAAAAAATAAAAGTATAAATACAGCTATTTTTGATTTATTAAATAACATTATGAAAAACGTGGATAACAAAATACCTATTTGCGCAATCTTAACAGATATGACAAAGGCTTTTGACTGCGTCAACCACGACATCCTACTAAATAAGCTAAGCGTTTATGGAATTAGAGGAACCCCACTCAATCTTATTAAATCATACCTCAGTGATCGTAAACAATACACCGAAATAACTAGAATTTGTCCTAAGACAACGAGTGAAATAAAATACCGATCCAAATGCAGAACAATAAGATATGGGGTACCACAGGGCAGTGTGCTGGGACCGCCTCTCTTTTTAATTTATATAAACGATTTGCCACTTCATGTCGATAATCCAATGGTATTATTTGCCGATGATAGCACCGCTCTTGTAAACTGCAAGGATGCGGATAGCTATGAACGAGATATAAATAAGACGCTAGAAGACATCGTACATTGGCTTGATAAAAATAATTTAGTCATTAACTTAAAAAAACTAGTATTATGCACTTCCATCAACGCACAATTTTAGTAAAAGTTGCTGTAGAGTACAATAAAAACAAAATTAGCCAAGTGGAAGTAGCAAAAATTTTAAGTAAACATATTGACAGACAGTTAAACTGGCAACCTCAAGCAGAGGAAATATGCAAAAGGTTGAATACATGTGCATATATTTTATCAAATTTAACAAAAAAAGTTAACATTCAAACGACTTTAGTAGCTTACCATGGTCTGGTAGCATCAGTTCTCAGATTTGGTATTATTTTCTGGGGCAATTGCAGCTCAAAGGAACACATATTCAGGGCTTAGAAACGTTGCATCAGAGCGATGTGTGGGTTAAAGATCACAGACAGTTGCGAACCAAAGTTTAAGTCCCTAAAACTGCTTACATTTCCGTCTTTGTACATTTTAGAAATTGCCCTCTTTGTAAAAGCCAATAAAAAATTATTTCCTTTGATATCAGAAACTAGAAAACGACCTGTCAGAAGCCAATACAAAAATCTTTTACATATCGATTCCTGTAATAAGGCGTTATTAAAGAAAAGTTTTATCTGTATGGGACCAACCATATACAACAAGTTGCCTGATTGTATAAAAAACGATTCGATTAAAAACTTTAAAAAGAAATTAGTGGCTTTATTGATAGAAAAATGTTACTACTCAGTGAATGATTTTTTAATGGATAGAATATATGCATATTTAATATTTGTAAATAAATATTCATTCTGACGTCCTAAAATATCAAAGGAATCTAATTTAATGTATTTAATTGTATTATTTTTGACTTACCTTTAACATAATTGTAACTAAGTTAAATTTGACATACATAAATGTACTCTTTTTGTCTGACATTTTAAATAGATGTAAAACATTAATTTGATTAAAATTTTAATACTTAATGTCTATTAACTGTGACATTATAATTTGACATGCAGCAATATTTTTTTTTTATTATAATTGTATTCATTACTATTACTAAGTTGACATTTTCGTATTATATCTGGTTTATAACTAATTGTATAAAATTTTGCGTGCCTGTCTCAAAGCAGAATGTACATGGCTCACTTCTGACTGTATTTACCATCTGTATTTTTATTGTACCTACATTTGTGCAAATAAAATAAATAAAAAAAAAAGAAACTTCTCGAAGTTACTTTTACAATAGGTATGTATGATAAATTATAATTATTTTAACATGTGTTTCATTTACCTTTACCTTGTGTTTCAATTATACTGCCTCTTGAACGAGCACAAAGGACGATCTTAAAAGTAGCAACCTCCCGCCCCTTTCTCTTTCCTACATCCCAGTTATATAAATCCTGTAATGTACTAACAGTCCGTCAACTTTTCATCATGCACATAGTTCTAAAACAACATACAATGCTTACCTATAATTCGCACATTACTAACAAGAGGCGGAAAGATATAGTCTGCGTCTCACATCCGACCTCAAAATTAATCTTTACAAATCGATTTTTTTCGTTTTTAGGTCCACTATTGTACAATAGATTAAATAGAATCTTAAATATATATAACTTAAATTATTTTAGTTGTAAAAAAGCAACATGTAATTATTTACAAAATATGACATATGACCAGACGGAAGAGTTACTTGCAATATGCAAATAGAATGTCAACACTAGGAACACATATTTAACTATTATTATCTAGATTTAGTTTTAGTTATTTCATGGATTATGTACCACTTAAGATAGTTTGTACTTCATCGCCTGAAGCACAGGGTTTTTAACCTAGTACAGGCAAATATGTTAATTTTCCTTAATTTAATTAATTCTTAAGACTTATATTGTAACTGTATTTTGCACTATTTCTTAAATAAACAATTTATTGCATTTATTGCATAACACACCGATACCTACGTGTTAATTCCTACTTACATATTGACCTGACTTATTCTGATTTTAACTATCTTACTTATGTTAAACTTATTCTAGTGAGGCCATTGAGAGGCAAGGGGAAGCACTTGCTGTTTCCCTTGACATCTCCAAGGCTTTTGACAGGGTAGGCACGATAGCCTTATTGCTAAGCTTCCTTCTTTCGGGTTACCCACTCAACTTTGCGTTTGGATTGAAGACTTCCTGAGGGATCGGTCCATTCGAGTGGTCATTGATGGCTGCTCGTCTGGCCAATTGGCAATTAATGCCGGGGTCCCTCAGGGGTCTGTTCTCTCAGCAACTTTATTCTTGCTGCACGTTAACGATCTGCTAATGCCCGGTACCTTTGGGTATGCAGACGACAGCACAGTTTCTGAGAGATATGTGTGCAGCGCGCGAGCTGGTGGGTCACAGATCCAGTCTCTCCGTGAGGACATGGTCGGGCGCTTGAACTTGACCTTGAAGGCTGTCTCCGAATGGGGCGATGCCAACCTGGTCAAGTTTAATGCAGCTAAGACCCAGGCGTGTCTCTTCTCCGCAAAAAGGAGCCAATTTGAACCGGCTCCTACTTTCCGAGGTGTAACTGTGCCGATAACCGACCGTATCGAGCTTCTGGGGGTAACATTAACTTCTACCCTCAATTTTGGGCCGTTTATCGAGGCTAAGGCTCAACTAGCATCAAAAAAGTTGGGAATCCTAGCAAAGGTGAGACGGTACTTCACACCCGAACAGTTGCTCAATCTCTATCAAGCCCAGGTTCGGTCGTGTATGGAGTACTGCTCTCATCTTTGGGATGGATCTGCTAAATACCAACTGGACGCGCTTAAGTCTATCGAGAAGCGGGCCAAAAGACTCATTGGCAACGATGCACTGGTCGAATCAAAGCTCCAGAGCCTTGAACATCGACGACGAGTTGCAAGTCTATCGGTTTTCTATCGGTTACATTTCGGGGAGTGTGCGATGGAATTACACAATCTAATTCCACCAAGCCCGTTCCATCATTGGACTACGAGACAAACGGCAAAGCGCCATCGTTACATGAAGGACATCCCACCCATACGCACCAAACGTTTTGGGAATACCTTCATTGTTCGTACGGCTAAGGAGTGGAATTCCCTGCCGGAGTCTGTGTTTCCCGATAGCTATAACCTAGGAGTCTTTAAGTCAAGAGTGAATAGGTTACTTTTAGGTAAGCGTGCTCCATCTTCGACCACATCATCACTTACCATCAGGTGAGATGGTGGTCAAACGCGAACCTATTCTAAATAAAATAAAAAAATAAAAAACTGCCTTATCTGGCAGAAGTTTGTTACGTTTTTTTTTCGTATACGTTTCCTGGCTCCGATAAAAGTTGCTCATAACATACAGAGCTTCCAGAAGACGATAAATATATTCGAGATTGAAGTAAATGCGTAAACAAGTCACGACGTGTCGCTCTCGAGAAAGCGCGCGAAATTGAACCGAAATTCGGCCGAACTTCGGCCGAACTTTTAATTTTAACCGAATGTTCGGCCGAAGTTCGGATTCGGTTCAAACCACATTCGGCCCATCTCTAATAATAATAATATTCCACAACTTTCACACACCGCCATCTAGTCCCAAACTAAGCAGAGCTTGTGGTATGAGTACTAGACAACTGATAAACATACATATATATTTTTAAATACATACATGTTATAGATAAATTACACCCAGACAAAGAACAAATGATCGTGCTCATCACACAAACATTTGTCCTGGGTGGGAATCGAACCCACGACCTTGAGCATAGCAGTCAGGGCCACTGACCACTATACCAACAGACCCGTCAGTTGATTGATTGATTGAAAAGCCCCTCCTGCTCAATCGTGAATTCTTACAGAATGGGCGCGGTTGTCGATGATGCTTTTTCTCTAAATAAAGCAGCCCTTGCGATGCGCCTCCACTTCGTGCCGTCTTCAGCGTCTCGGGAGCTTTGGCCTAAGGTCGTCTCTGTTACCGCTTTAATTAAGTCTGTCCAACGCGTAGGGGACTGCCGACCGACCGTGTGACCGCTTGCCTTCCTTGCTCCTGAACAAGAACTCGTTCCATGAAGAGTTCATTACGTACAATGTGTCTGAAGTATTTGAGGATTCGTAATTGCACAGTCGTCGATAACCTCTTCTTGATTCAGAGCTCCTCCAAAATCGACACATTGGTCCGAAATGCTGTCCAAGGGATCCGCAACAATCACCGCCAGCACCACATTTCGAGAGCATCGATTTTGCGTCGGTCTTTGAGGCGAACCGTCCTAGTTTCTGCACCATAAAGAAATATTGGAAAAACCAAACTTCTCATCAGGCGTACTTTTGTGACTTTGGTAATGTTATGGTTACACCAGACTCTTTTGAGCTTATCAACCCTCAGTGTTCGTGATCGTCGAACAAAGACAAAATCTGGTAATATTATAATATCATAGTAGTCGTGTCGAGTCCAAACAAAAACGTACCTTCGAGTTTGTTAATAATCAATAATATTGTCTGATTCATTAATTCCCTCAAATTTAGGTGCACTTTTATTCCGACCACTTTACTAATTAGGTACATTCGATATAAATAACTATGTGTGACTGTGTTCGTTAACACGTACCTGGTATTCCCAGCGCTGGGATTTGTAATAATTGAGAGCGTTTGTATGAAATACTGTGAAGAGTTTTCACAGTATTTCATACAAACTTGCATGTCAATACTCTCGAAATTTATTTCTATGAAATGCCGTCAGAAATGAATGCCCTTCACAAGCTTGAAATAGGACTATAGCTTCTTAGAGGTAAAGAAAAGAAAGAAAGAAAAAGCGAGTCAAGACAAGTACGAGTCGGACTCCTCATGAAGAGTTCCATTGTAACAATCATAGCTGACATAGGCTTACACTGACTGGACAGGTCTCCTCAAATCTGTGTGGTCCTTTCTTCAAAAGACCATCTCGGACACAATTTGCATGGTTCCCAAAAGATATGTGAGAGCAATGTGGGAAAGCAGCAAATATTAAGACTAGATTACTGCACTGTCTAGCTCTCTCTCGGTTTGAGTACTTTATACCTACGCACTACCCAAATGTCTTTAGTATTGTTCATCAAATCGTTCGAGTTCCATAAAATCCAAAATAAGTTGAGCTACGCGATAGTTGAGAAAAGCTTGCACTGATTGGACGGGCCTGCCCAAATCTGTGTGATTCTGTCCTCTAAAGAGCACCACAGACATAAATCTACGTGGATCTTATATGATTTGATCACTATAGATTGTATGGACTTTGACGTTGGAGTTGTTGGAGAGACGTTGTCCTCTGAGTTAAATTTCGAGAGTATTGACATGCAAGTTTGTATGAAATATTGTGAAAACTCTTCACAGTATTTCATACAAACTTGCATGTCAATACTCTCGAAATTTATTTCTATGAAATGCCGTCAGAAATGAATGCCCTTCACAAGCTTGAAATAGGACTATAGCTTCTTAGAGGTAAAGAAAAGAAAGAAAGAAAAAGCGAGTCAAGACAAGTACGAGTCGGACTCCTCATGAAGAGTTCCATAGTAACAATCATAGCTGACATAGGCTTACACTGACTGGACAGGTCTCCTCAAATCTGTGTGGTCCTTTCTTCAAAAGACCATCTCGGACACAATTTGCATGGTTCCCAAAAGATATGTGAGAGCAATGTGGGAAAGCAGCAAATATTAAGACTAGATTACTACACTGTCTAGCTCTCTCTCGGTTTGAGTACTTTATACCTACGCACTACCCAAATGTCTTTAGTATTGTTCATCAAATCGTTCGAGTTCCATAAAATCCAAAATAAGTTGAGCTACGCGATAGTTGAGAAAAGCTTGCACTGATTGGACGGGCCTGCCCAAATCTGTGTGATTCTGTCCTCTAAAGAGCACCACAGACATAAATCTACGTGGATCTTATATGATTTGATCACTATAGATTGTATGGACTTTGACGTTGGAGTTGTTGGAGAGACGTTGTCCTCTGAGTTTGTTTCGGTGTTTCTACTCAGAGCAGTTGACAAAAATTGGCCAAATGCGAATCAGACTCGCCCATGAAGGGTTCCGTAGTAACTATAATAATATATTATAATATTAGTATATTTAAATGACAAAAAAATACAAATTTTAAAACTAGCTTATTTACATTTTTTACAACTACGCCCAATAACGTTGTTTTTCATAGTGTTTGTATGAATTACAAAGTTATATTTGCGGTTTTAGAAAATATGCTATATCTCAAAAACTGCTAACCCGATCTCGTTCAAAACAATTTTGGTTGAAAGTTTACATTACTACAGACATATTTCTTTTTTAGATTATTTACTCCATTATTATAGAAGTTAGAGGGGGCCCTCTAACTTCTATAATAATGGAGTAAACACCAAAGAAAAAGACCTATGGACACACCACTCGTATAAGTTTGTTGATTATTATTTTTTCAGTTTCAGTTCCATGTGAAGCCCCCCCTATTTTTTTTAGTTTTGTATGAAATTTTAAAGCAGTTCACAGAAAACATGCTCCTACATTACCAACCCTGTTTCAACTGTGTAGTCCTAATAGTTTCGGAATAAAATGGCTGTGACATACGGACAGTCAGAACAAACAAACAGACATATCGAATCTATAAGGGTTCCCTTTTTGCCATTCGGCTACGGAACCCTAAAAACAAAATAAAAGAGCTAACATGCATGTAATGGAAAGTAAGACGTCATGGAGCTTCCTTGCAGCATGTCTTCGATGTAAAATATAATTGATCGAAGCAACATGTGAATGGATGCAGGAGCAACCATCGATTATTGTTACCGCCCGTGACGTCACCATGACACGTGATTACGTCACACCACAGCTATTGAATATCGGCGGTCGACAAAAGGACGTGTTAATAAAAAAACAAATGAACCGTTTTGTAGACTTTCATGTAGACGGAAACCGTTGAAGCCTTTTCACCGTATTTTGTAAACTCTCACTAGGTTGAAATTTGCGATATATAAGATCATCAGAATAGTTTGAAGTGAGATTGAATTGAAGCACTTATTACTAATACTACCCCCCACCCCTTCGAGGTAATAAGAGAAAGACATTTAAAAATATCTTAAGTATATATCTCTCGTAGTTTAGTAAAAATACTTATCTCGACAAAAAAGACAGTAGTGGTAAGTATTGCAAAACTAACCTTTAAAAGAGATTTCGGCCAGTTGAGTTTGCATTTTAGGGCGCAACATTATTCTTATGTATTTTCTCTTTATTATTCATTCAATTTACAAAATTTGTGAAAACAGTTATTTATTTACCTACCTTTTAACACAGCACCATCAGTCAAGAGAAGGAAAGACCTGCAGGCTTAAAAAGGCCACATAGAAAAGTGAATCACTTTATGAATTCCCGGCAGATCCTAAGCAATTCCTCTATTATTCGTAAAATGGTTACCAAAATTAGCAGAATCGTACGCAAAGCAGAATCATATTTGGTGTTAATGTTGTCGCAGGAAAAAAGTAAAGATCGTATTTTTACCGGTTATTTTTCCTTTGCAGTTTTTATTAGCCGAGTAAGTTATTTGTGCAGAATTTCTGTAATTAGTACATAATTAAGGTATTGGATGCAAATAATCAACGAAATATGGCAAATAAGCTCTTAGATCTGAGAAATTAACTTGGTAGACTGGCAACATTCTTAATATCGGCAGCTTGTCAATGTCATGCCGTAACGTAACTCTGTATTAATAAATAAATAATAATTAGGTTCCCTTGTCCCTTATTCGTCAACATCAACTTAAATTTAAAGAGTTGTGCAATGTTAATTCAAATTTCAAAACATTTGGCTGAGTCGGAAACTATAAATCATGGTTTCAAGTGGTTTTCTACATATTCAACAACTCAAGAGTTCGTGCTGTTTAAAAAAACTGATTGTGCCTGCACCTCTTGTAAATTTCGTGAATGCATTTCTACAATGCATTCGATTATTTTCCTAGCGGATTTCGTTAGAATCGGACTGTTTATAAGAAAGTAAGTGTTAACTAAGTTTACTTTTGATGAATGTTTAATCATCATTATGCAAATCAATTAATTTGTATTTACCCCTTTTGTAGAAATGGCAAGACGTGTAGCAAGAGTTTCCGAGGCTCAATTTAATATCTTGCTCGATTTTATGGAGCGTAACCCTAACCTGGCTAGGGCTCAGGGTTATAACAACAGCGGACCAAGGAAGAGCAGAATCTTTGCGCTTGTGGACGGAGGTGGCTGAAGTGCTCAATGCTGAGGGGAGTGGAACAACTAGGACTTCAAAAGAATGGTCCATTTTATGTATTTATATAATTATTTACATTGTTCTTTTAATGTCATTCCAATATCACATTTTTATGTTTTAAAATTTGTTTACAGTATGTTAGTAACATATTGGATATAATTAGGTTTGTGGGTTACCTATGTTATTTTGCACTATATTAATGCAGAAAATAAATTATATTCTTAACATTTACCTAGCCAAATAAAACAAAAATTGATAATAAAGTGAAATAAATGTAATCTAAACCATCATGATGGTGACCAAAGTCGCTGTACAAGATCATCTCTCATTGCTTCACCAACAGCTAGGTGGTGGTTTCTTCGTGATGCAGTTCCAATCTGTGTATTAGTTATCTGAAACATAAATTTCAATGTTAAATTTTCATAGGCTTATTAGTGTTATTATTATCAGAATCTGTCAATAGTTTTGTATGTTCACAATGGTTGAATTTGATTTCTTTGTAAATTACTGACCTGCATATTTGCCTCATGTTGTTCATCTTGAGGTGATAATGTTGTTACCGGAAGCCTAGCAATGTTGGCAATGTTGTGTAACAATACACAAGCATTAGTTATAAAACCAGCCATAGTGGGATGGTAATGTTAAATAATACCGACCTAAAAACCACACTGTTTCATTTTCAGCCTGGTGAAGATCCTCTAAGTGGGACTTGAGTATATGGTGGTTCCATATAAAGGAGCCATGGTCTGCCCCTCCATGGCTAGCATCCACACTTAATAATTATATTCAAATCAGAGTCACAAGCCTAGAAGTAAATATGTTAGTTTTAAATTATAGTTATATTAAAATGATTGTTAGATTTATGTTATTAAAAATTGATTAATTAATAAATAGTTTTGCCTAAAAATGCCTATTGTTTAATTGAAGTACTTAGCATTCCCTGGTTATATGGTAAGTATGATATTTTAAAGGGACCTAGTAACAGCAAAGTGAACATAACTATGTTTATGAGAGCAAACACAGTTGTGTTGGGGCAAGTGCCTATGTATATATACTTACTATTTGAGCATTTAAAGAGTGATATCGTTTTCGGTTAAAAACATCTCTTCATATTCTGAATATTGTAAACTATTAATGGTCAGGAACAGCATGGTTATATCCATCCATACTAATATTATAAATGCGAAAGTAACTCTGTCTGTATGTTACCTTTTCACGCCTAAACCGCTAAATCGATTTAGATGAAATTTGGCATGGGAATAGTTTAGGACCCTGGGAAGGATATAAGATAGTTTTTATCCCGGAATTCCCACGGGATCGGGAATTACGCGGGAAAAACCTCCCTGGCGAACGAAGTCGCGGGCAAAAGCTAGCTGTTTGTAATAAATATGTGATGTATGTATGTAACCATTTGCCTCGATGTCCACAGAGAGTGCGATCTTTATTCACTGGGCTGTCCCGCGTATTTTAAATGTAATAAAGGATTTATTTAACTTACCCATTTTTAATGACGCTCCGTTCTTCCCGAATTTGTGGAAAGTGGATATTTTTTGTATGAGACAGCTCTCACACAATTAGATACACTCACTTGATGCATCTTATGGTGTGCACTAGCCCCTATGAACCAGAAGCTTAGTGCGCACAACACCTAAAATACAAATAATGGGTGTAAATAAATGACTATATTATGTTGTTCACCTCTATATTATGTAATGGTACTTAGTAAATAATAACTACCTTCTTAATGATTCCCCTACCTTAGCGACAGCACTTATTCCACCTCCTCGGCTAAGGTACGCTTCCAACTCATGTATGAGGTCACGACACACACTGTTATTTAGCCGATATAGTCCTATAAATTCTGAGACTGGCATTTCAAAAGCCAGTTCCAGTTTCCGAAAAGCTACGTTTCGGCGGCGATATAAAATTATTTCCGTAACGCGCGTGCTCAAGGGTCCTAAATCTGCCATTATATTATTTTTCTTAAAAATATCTGCGAAATGAATCGAAAGATGTTGGTCTTGCGTAACTCCGTATGATTCTGCTAACTGACACTAAATCAATTCATCATTAGTGGACCATTTTACGAATCTCCATACAAAACTGTCAAACAGATGATTTGCGGGATATGAATTGAACGCAGATCATATTATGAATTGCCAATTTGTGACCATTTTACGAATTGCAATATGATTCATATTGTTATCCTAATACGATTCATACAAAGTGGCTATTTTAGGCCCGCTGGTCTGTACTCGGCCACAAACTAGACATGCATTTGTTTATAGATTTTACATATTTTTAGGACCTTTTTTATATAATAAAATTAATAAGATAATAGACATACATAGCAAAAATTACAAAAAATGCAGTATCATGTTATCGGAATATTTAGCTAAGCTTAATTCTGCAGACACTGAGAACTTGTTACAAATTTTAAAATAATTTTATGTGATTAGTTTCTATTTTGAACTTTATATAATGTATCCTTATTCTTTAATTATTAAACATTTATTGTATAATTGTTCTTGTTTAGACTAGTTTTACAAATAATAATTGATCCTGCAACAAAAAACATTATTAGCGACAGCCTGAAACACAGGTTTAACCTAGCTCAGGCAAGTCATTAAGAGGTATTTTAAGTACAGTATTTTAAGTAAATAAATAATAGTTGTAAATCAATTATATATACCTAAGCAATAGTTTTAACATTTATGTAATCTTTTGATTTATTGATCAATGTATATTAATTGTAAATTTTGGATGAAAATAAATATTATATTATTTCCTTTATTCAACAAATATCTCAAAAATTACATTTTTAAATATTTTTCTATAAAAACTTATAATAAAAAAACATTTAAAAATATAAAAAATGGCAGTCCATCGGTGTCGGGAGCAGGGTCCAAGCTACCGGTGGTTAGGTCTCCAGAGAAAGGAACCTCCTCACAATGCGAGCTGTATCGAGGAGAACTGCCTTCTGTATCAGGCCCTTTATCCAGCTGTGCAACGCCAGCTTCGACAGATGGTCGTCGAAGCTTTTAGCTATCAGCCCATTGACTGACATGACAATCGGCACAATGACAGCCGAGTCCACATTCCACATGTCAACAGTGGCGTGCCTAGGGTTTCAAAATAACGCAAGCCCAATAAAATTTTAACCGATTTCAAAAAAAGAAAGTTCAGTTTTCGACTGAGTATGTAGGTACCTACCGTATGTATCATCGCAATTTTCTCATAAACTACTGGTTAGGTACAATAAATTAAAAGTTAATTCATCCATCTTCTTCTTTCCTCTTCTTTCTTCAATTTCACTCTTGCTTGTCGTGCGCGGTGAATGAGGTAACCAAAGCACACTGAAGGCATGCTAGTGCTAGATTGAATATAATAAACATATCAGCAATTGCATACCTCCGGTGGCTTTGAAAAAAGCCGTTTGGTTTGGTTTGCTTCATTGCTTGAGATAACAAAGTTATGGTAAGTAGTTGCTTCCTTCGTAACAGAACCCAGGTTACAGACAAAAAAAAAAAAAAAACAAAATGTTACAAAACGAAAGTTAAAAAATAGCTAGATAGAATGTAATAAGGAATTTAAATAAATTATTTATATTCTAATTGGAATCGTCTATCTTTCTTAAGAAATGATTTAATTACATCAGAGTAAAATGTTGGTGATCGTTTTAATTCTACCAACAACTGTTTTTCAATAGCTATCATTGATAATTCGGAAAGACGCTCTTGACCTTGTGTATTTCTCAGATAGGTATGGATACGTTTAAGAGACGAAAAAGCACGTTCCGCGGAAGAACTTGTAGCCGGAATAGTTACAACAAGATACGCTAACTTTAACAGCTCGGGAAAGGCATCTTCGAGGTTATTCTCATGAATATAACCAGATGTATTCCAAACGGAATCTTCATTCGAAAAAAATATGCAGCTCCAGCAATACAACTTATTAGTGTGCGAACAGCCAACAATCCAACTAGTTTTATACACTGATCTATTAAATTTTCGTTTATGCGATTTACTAGTCTGAGAAATACACAGATTAGGCGTCGGTTTTAATGAAGAAATTAACTGTTTTTTCTGAGCAAAGTTTAAAGATTTTACCTTATCTTCGCCAATCAAAACTTGAACGCATTTTAAATCCTCACAAGGTACAATTACCTCCATTGTTAAATAATAGTAAATCACCAAAACAATTGTATCACTGAGAAAATCTTAGAAAACAAACAAATGAAACTGAAGTGAAGTTAGTTGCACTCTGGGATGTCGGAACTACTCAAGTGTTGTCATTTAGGCAAAAAAAGTCGCCAGGTATATGAAAAATCTACCTAATTTTTTTTTATTTTTAAGATATTGCTTGAATACAGTCAAAATCTGTTATAACAACATCCAAGGGACCACTCATATTTGGTTGTAAAAACCGATAGTCGTAATAACCGGTGATGTTTTCAAGGTACAAAGTATTTTGTACCTATGATTTTGGTCTATATAACCGGTATGTTGTTCTAAATGATGTTGTTGTAAACGGTTTTGACTGTATTTAATTTCGTTATTTTAAAAGTCGCTAGTTTTTATTGTTGATAAATGTTAAAAAAGTTTCCAAACACGTTAAAAATCTCCAAGATCTTTCAACGTGTGGCTAAAACGGCAACACTGCAGAGTTGGCAAGCTGACAAGGTCACGCATACGCATGCAACTTCATACGAATGCCCTGCTTATATCTGCCATAGTGACTGATTTGTTCTATGCCTAAGGCCTAACTCGTTATACGGCACATCGCTATAAGTGCGAAAGTGACAGATATAGTATTTGAAAGCCCGGTAAAAGCCGGTGCGTGTAAGCGAGATAGCAATATTTAGATCATTAGATGCTACAAATGCGAAACTCTGCGCGCGAACAATCGCGATGCGTAGTAGTTTAGTAGATTCATTGTGTTATTTTGATAAGAATTAAGCGCGCGAACTTTTAAATAGTTCGGGTTTGACATTGATTCTCTATCGAGCATTTTTTAGTAAGGCATGCCGGGCTTTTGGGCTTATATGAAGGTACCGCCACTGCATGTCAACAACCTCATGAGCTAAGTCGAGATACTTTATGTGTTTCTCTTTCTCAGCTTTCACGAGATTCTCGTCATGTGGGATGGTAACATCGATTATCATTGCGCGGCGCACTAATCGGTCTATCACCACTATATCAGGCTTATTGGCAACAATAGTCCTGTCAGTGATGATAGACCGATCCCAGTACAACGTGACATGGTCATTTTCGAGAACTGGGTCGGGCACATACTTGTAATACGGTACCTCAGAATCGACAAGTTTGTGTTTCAAAGCAAGTTGCTGATGGATAATTCTGGCTACTTGGTTGTGTCTATGCAAGTACTCGCCGTTAGCAAGACGAAAAATTAACAAAACTATTAAAAGTGGAGTACGGGAGATGTTGTTTCGCATGATATCTAAATATCAAGAAAAACAACAGGAGGAAGACGCTGATTCAAACAAAAACAAGATTGTTTACGTGTAGTGTTCGATTTCATAAGTTGGTGTGACGCTACTAAGTTGATACTTTGTCGTAATTCATAATTTATTCTATCTATATTTATTTATCTATTTTGATTCACAATCATTTTATAGTATTTTAAACACCTTCATAATAATGGATTATGGTTATTTAACATACTATTAAATGTTGCATGGTTTTTAACAAAGAAGACGGGGATTTCTCGGCCATATTGCAATAAGTTGAGATATGGTTTAAAAAAGCGTCTTATTATTCTATTTTAATACAAAAAATTAGCGTGCTTCACAATCTGGAAGACAAGAAATCATAAAAATAAGTTTTAAGACACAAATAAAATGGGATATCAATTACTATAATCGATTAATGTGAATGAGTTTAAACAATTGAAAACAAAACTACTTGCACCAGATTATTGATTCAATCAAAGTAAATAAATAAATTACAATTAACATAATGTCAGTAGTGAAAAAAAAAAAATCAACATATTATAAAGAATTCTTAATGTCGATTCTCGTTTACAAATCGATCTATTACTGGTGTTTGGCAACTGTATTTTTAATCTGTGCTGACAATGACAGCTACAGAACAGTGTTGCCAACGTAGGCGATTTTTCGCCATTTAGGCTACTCACGAAGAGAATCGGCGACAAAAAAACATGAAAGGCGACCGGTCGCCTTTTAGGCTACTTCAGTTCAGGTTCAAGGTTGTCTGGAAAGTGGAAGATATCGCTCTCAGCGATAAGACCGTCATTGTAACTAAATTGTTAGCAATATTGCTATTTAAGTGTGTTTCAATTATTGGTGTACAATAAAGTGTATTCAATCTGTCTGTCATAAACGAGCTTAATAAAAAAAAACATGTCCCATGCAAATTAATATAAAAGGTTTGCGATACTAGGAAAGAATGGATGGCACTCACTTTATTTATTAGAAAGCATATTATTTATACGCATAAACTTAGGACTTTTTCAGATTAGAAGCGATCTTCGCGCAATAAATATGCGCAATAAGCGTGAAATTGTTATACCCGAATGCAGACTAGCCAAGACTAGCAAGTTATTCTTCATAAATAGCATACGCTTTTATAACAAGTTACCAAACTCTGTGTCTGTGTGAAAATTTAAAACCCTTATCAAAAAAGCATATTTTAGATTGAGGATTACGTTGAAGTCATGATTGCTTGGCGATGATTCCGTCCTTCTGCACAATGTGGCTCGGGCTTATTGTGATTGCGTTATCAACTAGTCTCTTAACAACTCCATATTAGTGAGTGTGTCTTTTTATTTTGTTTGTTTGTACTTTTCCCTACGATAATCCATCCGATTGAACAGATTTTTTTCTTTAGTTTTTATTACTAATAAATAATAAAAATTATAAGAAATTAATATTGTTTAATTTTACAATGCATAAATTTTTTTTTAATTACATTGTTTGGTATGAATTGGTAACTATCATACCTTTTAAACGAGTATTATGAACACATTATAAAAGTAAATGATATTTTGAAAAGAATAACTGTGGAGTTTCTTGCCGGTTCTTCTCCATGGGAATCGACCAATTTCGTGCCGTGCACTAGCTTGTGTCGTTTTATAAGTGGCCATGTAAAATAAAATATGTTGAGTTGATGCCACCTTTTTGTTTATGATTAGTTAGTTTCGGGGAATACCCTGAATTTATCTTTATCTGTAACCAAATTTAGAATGCAATGATGTGATAAGAATTAATTCTGTGTCGGGGTCTGTGTTTTCTGATAGCTATAACCTGGGAGTCTAAACACTCCCAGATTATAGCTAAGAGTAAGAGTGAAAAGGTTACTTCTAGGCAAGCATGCTTCGTCTTCGTCCACATCATCACTTAACATCAGTTGAGATTGTGGTCAAATGCAAGCCAATCAACAATAAAAATTAAAAAAAAAATTGTGTAAACGTAATTAAAGGTCTCGTAATGTTTTAACCGCGTAAATATCAAACCGAAGACATGCTTGCCTTAATCCAGTAGATGTAATAGTTTAAACCTGTGGAATTTAACAATAAATCTGGTAGTAACGTTTGAAAGACTTTTCATTTATATTACCAGAAGTCCGCTACACATCAGTGTTGTGCTCCATATTGTTCCTTCATAGCCGGATTACATCCGCTACACATCAGTGTTGTGCTCCATATTGTTCCTTCATAGCCGGATTACATCACTGTTTAGGTTAGGTTAGGTTAGGTTAGGTTAGGTTGGGGTGCAAGCAGAAGACCTCCCCGTGCGCTTAGCGGCTGCTGGTCCCCTGCGGATACGTCCGGGGGGAAGAGCAGTCGCTGGGCCTGGTGCACCCTGGGTCACGGACAATAATCTCTTCGCGGGGGGTAGGGTAGAGGAGTATTATTGTCCGGAGCTAACTTCTGCAGGAGCGGAGGAGTCGCTCCCGAGGGCTCCCTACCTGCGCTCTGCAGCTGCAGAGTGCATGACTAGGGAGCGAGGTGGGGTAGAACGCGGGCCGTTTACAGTCCGCGGTCTAGGGGCATCCGTGGCGAGGTGTTATGAGCCACGGAGCCGGGTGTTGGGTATTTTTTAGTTAGTTTCTAAGTTTGGGGTAAAAAAAAAAAAAATAGAAAAAAAAAAAAAATAATAATAAAAAAATAAAAAATAAATAAATAGGTTAGCTTAGATTAGGTTACCGAACAGCGGGCGGTATATCCTGTACACAGGCATTCGCAGGCCTCGGGAGGCTTAAATACCCTCCCACTAAAGTGCGGCCACATCACCTTGGGGAAGTGATGTGTGTATTACCCAAATCGTAAAAATGAAATGGTAAAAGATAAAGATTGTGCATCGTCGTGCGCCCCGGTTGACGCCCGGCGCTCGCAGGTATCCGGGCCTGCGAGTGATAAATCTGTTACCGATGGATGCTCAGGGGTAGGTGACCAGGCCCCTGTAGCGGATATGGCTACTGGAAGCGATGTGTCATGTGACCCGGTTGACACCCGGCGCTCGCAGGTATCCGGGCCTGCGAGTGTTAAATTGGTGACCGACGGATGCGCAGGGGTAGGCAACCAGGCCCCTGTAGCGGATATGGCTACTGGAAGCAGTGGAACTAGGTCGCGTCGGACGTCTTCCGTCAGGAAGCGTCCAGTGAGCCAGTCCTCGGAGGAGGAAGGCCTGCCGGCCGCCAAGCTGCCGACTTCGAGGAGGGGTCGGCAGGCACCAAAAGGGGCGAGCGCTTCACAGCTGCGGAGGGATGGGCGCGGGCGGTTCGTCCGCCCCAATACCCCCGCGGCTAGTGAAGCAGAAAGTGACATGGGGGTCACCACAGAGGACCCTGGCGATGGCGGTGAAAGCTGTGCCTCGCTGGGGAGCTCAAAGGCGGAGGTCAACGCCGCCAAGAGGCAGCAGCGCAAAGCCGTCGCGGCCGACGAAGTGACGGAAATGGCCCGACGCGCTCGCGAGCGACGAGCTGCTCTGGCGGCGGAAGGGGGCGAGCCATCTGCGGTGGCCTTGAGCCAGCTGGCTCTGGATGGGGTGGACTTAGTCCTGAAGGTTGCCACCAAGTCTGGCAGCCTAAAGGGCACGTTCACCCGTGGCTTGAAAGAGGCTGCCGCGGACATCAAAGAGGCGGTTGGCACCCTCCTCAACAGAACGGCCTCTGACGAGGTCGCAAAGTTGCAGGAGGAAAACAGCCGCCTCCGAAACGACTTGGAAGACCTCCGGCGGCAAGTCGCTGCGCTAAGCGAGGAGCAGCAGCGACACAAGTCCCCCGTTGCCGCACCTGTGGTGGCCCCGACTCCCGCACTGCGACCGGCAAGCCCTCGCACCGATGAAGAGTTCGAGCGCATTGTCCGGCTCTGCATGCTCCAGTGCGGGAGCATGGTAAACGCTCGGATGGAGGCGATTTCTCGGCGTCTCCCAGCGGAAACCCTCCGTCCGCCTCTAGCGGCTGACACGCGGAGGACTGAGGAGCCGCCGAGACTTGCGCCTCGAAAGGAGAAGCCCGCGGAGGGAGCTCCTCTGAGCGGCCAGCCCACGACTGCCGGGTCTAAGGGTGAGACCTGGGCGAAAGTCGTGGGCCGCAAGAAGGCCCGCAAAGCCGCCAAGAAGGCCGCAGCAGCAGCATGCGCCCCAGACGTAACCGCAAAGGCAGTTGCGCAGCCTGCGCGACGGACCGCGCGACGGACTGCCAAAGGCGGTCGCAAAGGGCCGACGATACGTACCCCGCGTTCCGAAGCTGTGACGCTCACGCTACAGCCCGGAGCTGCGGAGCGCGGCGTAACGTACCAGTCGGTCATTGCCGAGGCCAAGGCCAAGATCAAATTATCTGATCTTGGCCTCCAGTCCGTCACACTCAGGCAGGCTGCCACGGGTGCGCGGCTCTTTGAGGTGGCTGGTGATGCGAGCGGCAGTGCCGAAAAGGCGGACGCTCTGGCCGCCAAGATGAGGGAGGTCCTCAACTCCGAGGACGTCCGGGTCTCCAGGCCAATGAAAACCGCAGAGGTGCGGATTGCTGGTCTGGATGACTCCGTGACCTCTGAGGAGGTGGTGGCGGCCGTTGCCCGAAGTGGAGAGTGTCCGCCGGGCAATGTGCGGGCAGGCGATATACGTGCCGACGCCACCGGACTCGGCGTAGTCTGGGTTCGGTGCCCTGTGGCGTCGGCGAAGAAGATCGCCGAGAGCGGCAGATTGCTGGTAGGCTGGGTTGCAGCGAGGGTGAAACTCCTGCAGCCCCGGGCTTTGCGGTGCTTCCGGTGCCTGGAGAAGGGGCACGTCCGGGCAAAGTGCACCGCCGAAACTGACCGTAGTGATCTTTGTTATCGCTGCGGTCAGCCCGGCCACAAGGCGGCCCAGTGTTCCGCGGCACTCAACTGCATCTTGTGTTCGGATGCAGGGAAGCCAGCGGGACACAAAGTGGGCGGAGGGGCCTGTGGCGCGCCTGCCAGCAAGGCCAAAAAGAAGAAAAAGAAGAGGAGCACCAAACCTGCCAGGGAAACCTCGCCTCCCCCGCAGGCTAGTAGCTCCGCGGCCGACTCCCGGCCCAGGACCGTTGCCGAGGGAATGGAATGTTAATAATGCTCCAATTCCATTTTCTCCAGGGCAACATCAACCACTGTGCCAGAGCTCAGGATCTCCTACTCCAGAGCATGGCACAGTGGTCGATTCACGTGGCTGTGGTCGCCGAACCGTACTTCATCCCCGCCCGTCACAACTGGCTGGGATGCGCTGACGGTTCGGTGGCCATTATTGGCGAGACTCTGACCGACCCGTCTCGGGGCCGCGGCTGGGTTGCTGCGGTCTCGGGTGGCATCGTCATTGTGGGGGCGTATTTCTCTCCCAACAAGAGTCTCGCCGACTTTGAGGGTTTCCTTGTCGAGTTGGGCGCCGTCGTAGGCCGCCATCACCCTCGTCCCGTTCTGGTGCTCGGGGATCTCAACGCCAAGTCATCGGCGTGGGGATCTCCGGTCACTGACCCTCGGGGCGAGGTGCTAGAAGAGTGGGCGGTAACGACCGGTCTGGTCGTCCTGAATCGGGGTTCGGAATATACGTGCGTGCGGCAGCGGGGCGGGTCGATAGTGGACGTCTCGTTCGCTAGCCCCTCTGTCGCCGGCCGAGTCCGCGACTGGCGTGTCGCCGTGGAGGTGGAGACGCTGTCGGACCATCGGTATATCCGGTTCGACGTCTCTGCCCAGACCGCGAGCGGCCGCCATTCAACAACCCCGATTAACGACGGCCCGCGTTGGGCGCTTAAGCGCATCGACAGGGAACTACTCGAGGAAGCTGCATTAGTCCAGTCCTGGACCTGGGAGTCAACGACGGACGGCCCCGTCGACGTCGACGCGGTGGCGCTGTGGTTTCGCGGGGTGATGACGCAGATCTGCGACGCGTCCATGCCCCGTGTCCGCCAACAGTCCGCAAGGCGCCAGGTGTACTGGTGGACCGCCGAGATCGCGCAATTGCGCGTAGCGTGCGTTGCGGCTCGCCGCCGGTACACCCGATACCGGAGACGACGTCGACGGGATTCCGCCGAGGAGGACGCGCTGTATGAGGTGTACCGCGCGTCCAAGGAGACTCTGTGGCTGGCCATCGGCGACTCAAAGTCGCGCGCCAGGGAGGAGCTGCTGGGGTCCCTGGATCGGGATCCGTGGGGGCGCCCCTACCGTTGGGTACGGAGCAAGTTGCGTCCCTGGGCGCCTCCACTGACGCGAAGCATGGAGCCCCAGTTGCTAGAGGCGGTGGTGTCGGCCCTCTTCCCAGGGCGACCGGGACACGTTCCCCCGGCGATGGCTTCGCCCTCAGCCACAGACTCTCCAGAAGAAGAGGAGAGCACCGATGTCCCCGAGGTGACGCAAGCAGAGATGAGAGCGGCCGTGTCGCGACTCCGGGCTAAGAACACAGCGCCCGGACCCGACGGAGTGCCTGGTCGAGCTCTCGTCCTGGCTCTGAAGGAGCTAGAGCCCCAGCTGAGGAGGCTTCTCACGGCATGCCTCGAGCAGGGTCAGTTTCCCAGTGTGTGGAAGGAGGGGAGGCTGGTCCTCCTCAGGAAGGAGGGGCGCCCCGCGGACTCGCCGTCCGCGTATCGGCCCATAGTGCTGCTTGACGAGGCGGGCAAACTTTTTGAGCGTGTCATCGCAGATCGCCTCGTCAGCCACTTGTGCAGGGAGGGGCCGAACCTGGACGACAATCAATTCGGTTTTCGTCGGGGGCGCTCCACCATAGACGCCATCATGCGCGTGAGGGCCCTGGCGGAGGAGACGGTGTCCCGGGGTGGGGTGGTGGTGGCGGTGTCTTTAGACATCTCCAACGCATTCAACACCCTACCCTGGAGTTGTATTCGGGAGGCCCTGAAATACCATCGCGTGCCTCCCTACCTCCGCCGTACAGTAGGGGCTTACCTGGAGGGTAGATGCGTCACCTATCGGGGACGTGACGGTGCTGGTCGGCACCTCACGTCGTGCGGTGTTCCGCAGGGATCGGTCTTGGGACCGCCCCTGTGGAACATCGGCTACGACTGGGTGCTGAGAGGCGAACTCCCGCCGGGCGCCGACGTGACGTGTTATGCGGATGACACGCTCGTAACTGCCCGGGGGAGCTCGCACAGGGAAGCGACGTTGTTAGCCACGGCTGCGGTGTCACAGGTGGTGAACCGCATCCGGCGCCTGGGCCTGGAGGTGGCCCTAAACAAGTCGGAGGCCATGGTGTTTCATGGCCCTCGACGGGCGCCGCCGCCGGGATCACACATCGTGGTCAGCGGGACCCGGATAGCTGTCGAGTCCACCATGAAGTATCTGGGATTGGTGCTCGACAGCCGATGGGAATTCGGGCCCCACTTCCGGCGACTGGTGCCCAAGTTGATGGGCGCAGCGGGCGCGCTTTCAACGTTGCTTCCCAACTTGGGGGGCCCGAGCGCCGCCTGTAGGCGGTTGTACGTGGGAATCGTGCGGTCCATGGCCCTGTATGCGGCCCCTGTGTGGGCGCTGGACATGACGGCCGGCACTCTCGCCATTCTGCGCAAACCGCAGAGGGTGATGGCCGTCAGAGTCGTCCGCGGGTACCGCACGATTTCCTACGAGGCGGCTTGCGTCCTGGCCGGATCCCCGCCCTGGGACCTAGAGGCGAAAGTACTCGCGTCGTTGTATCGATGGCGCGAGGAAGAGCGGGCACGGGGCTCGATGCCGGTGCAGCGGCAGATCGCGCTGCGCCGAGAGGAGCTCCGTCAGGTCTTGGTGGCGGAATGGCGGCAGAGGCTTCTGCGCCCTACCGCCGGCCTCGCTACCGTCGAGGCGATCCGGCCAGTACTCGACGACTGGCTCGGGAGAAGGCACGGCTCCCTGTCGTTTAGAGTGACACAGGTGCTGTCGGGGCACGGCTGCTTCGGCAAGTACCTGTGCCGCATAGACAGAGAGCCGGACGCTCGGTGCCACCACTGCGTCCATTGCGGGGAGGACACGGCGCAACACACGCTTGCCGAGTGTGTAGCTTGGGAGGAGCAGCGCCGTGTCCTCACAAATGAAGTAGGAGGCGATCTGTCGCTGCCGGCCGTAGTGCAGAGTATGGTCGGCAGGGCAGAGTCGTGGGACGCGGTGGTTTCCTTCTGCGAGGACGTGATGTCGCGGAAGGAAACTGCGGAAAGGGAGAGGGAGATCTCCACTCCCTTCCCTGGCCGCAGAAGGCGCACCGGGCGCAGGGGAAGGGCGGATAACGCCCTTTTCCAGCCCCCATGAATGGGTCCAGGGGCGAGGGACTTGGGGAAGTCCCCCGCCCCCTATTCGATGGACCCGAGTCGCAGGCGCGCGCGGGTGTCGGCGCGCGCCTCTGAGGCGATGCACGGGGTAGTTCAACACCTCACTACCCCGTGCAGGAGGCGAGGCCGGGACAGACCTGGCCAGCACTAGTGCGGGGCTGCGGAAGAATTAGGTTTCCCGCGGCCCCCCACGCACGTGTGAGGAGACACCGGGGTGGTTTTAGCCGGTAAGAATCCGGCACACCCCTCCGCCATTCCCCAGGCGGAGGTAGTCCATGAGGATTTCCCCCCGTTAAAAAAAAAAAAAAAAAAAAAAAAGGTTAGGTTAGGTTAGGTTAGGTTAGGTTGTCCCGGGGGATCCCCCACAGCGCATACTTCCACGCAGTATCCCCCGGGCAACGCCGTGTCTGACCACCGTAACGGAGTGGCAGACCGGCGGCTAAAGTGCGCTGTGAATTCGTAGACTTTTATTGAAATACTGTTTTACCTGCCGGATTTTATTTTAATTGCTGTGTGTCTACGATACGATGAAAAAGAAACCAAGCCGTGACGCCTCAGGGCGCTTTTTATCTAATCGCTCCTCTCAGGACGATCTTAACGGCCCTTCTCAGGGCCACGCCGACGGCGCTTCAGCGTCGGAAGCTGACCGCGCACCATCTGCGGCTAGCTTCTTTTGCAGGCCAGACGAGGTGTCGGACTCCGACGACTCCAATGCAGGCACGTCGGCGGCTGAATACGACCGTACGAAGCGGAAGTTTGAGTCCGAGACCTCCTCTGGATCGGCCGTAGCTAGGACGAAGAAGAAGCTGAAGTCTAAAAGGGCCTCGAGCCCTTCCTTGACCTCCACCTCGCCTTGCACCCACGATGTGGGCTTATTGGAGGCCGAGCGCCGCCCGAACCTGGCCAAGCGGGCGCAGGCCCAGCAGGACCTCGAGGAGCGGGTCGCTGCCAAGGAGCAGCAGGTGCGCGCTGCCCGGGCCAAGTCCGGGTACGGCGCGTCCCTCCTCCAGTACGCGGACCGCTCCTTGGGCGAGCTGGAGAAGATGGCGGAGGAGGATGAGGGGGAGATCATTGAGATCGCCACCAAGTCCTCCCACCTGAAGGGCACCTTTCAGAAGGCCCTCAAGTGCCGGGCCGCGAGCATGCGCGCTATTATCCAGGAGGTGGCCCAGCGCACTGCGTCAGAAGAAACACGGCAGCTGCAGGCGCGCGTCGACCGCCTGCAGCTTGAGGTCAGCCAGCTGCACAAGAAGCTGGCTGAGGCCACGGCCCGGCCCATCCAGGCGGAACGGGCACCAGAAGCGGTGGCCCCCCTCTCCTCCTCCTCCTCCTCCTCCAACCTGGAGGAAATTATTAGGAGGGTCATAGCGGAGGAGAGAAACTTTACTAGGGCCTGCCTCGCGGGCATAGAGGACCGGCTCCTGCCGGAAAGGCGACTCCGCCCGCCGCTAGCGGCGGACAAGAGTTCGCCCCAGACGGAGCCGGAACCCGTGCCCCAGGCGGGCCCGGCAGCGGGCGCCCAACCCACTGGGAAGGGCAAAGGCAGGGGCAAGAGGAGCAAAGCGGCTCCTCCTCCTCCGCAAGCCCCTACCACCACGAGCCCAGAGGGAGCGCCCGAGCCGGTGCCCGGGCCCTCCTCCGCTACCCAGCCGGCCCCTCCCCAGATGAAACAGGACGCCCTTCTTCCCTCCACCACCCCGGCCAACATGTCGTGGACGGAGGTGGTCAAGAAGGGCAAGAAGAGGAAGCCCGCAGCGCCCGCAGCGTCCGCAGCGCCCGCAGCGACCGCTCCCCCAGCCAAGACGGCTCCAGCCGCCGGCAGGAAACTGCCTCCTCCTCCCCGAACCGCGGCCGTCGTGGTGAAAATCACCCCGGAGGCCGCGGAGCGGGGGGCGACGTACGAGTCCGTCCTCAGACGGGCCCGTACTAACGCTGATCCCACCCAACTCGGGATCAGCAACATAACCTGCCGGCGGACCATGACCGGGGCTCGAATCTTCGAGTTCGGGGGGGAGCGGCGCGAGAGTAACGCCGACCTCTTTGCGGATAAACTGCGGGAGGTCATAGCGGACGCGGCAACGGTCGCCAGGCCCGTAAAGACCGCACCCCTGGAGGTGGCCGACGTCGATGACTCGGCCACCAGGGAGGACGTGGTGGCGGCCGTTGCGGCGGCGGGTGGCTGCGACGTCAGCGCGGTGAGGTGCGGGCCCATCAGGCCTGGCCGCCGCGGCATGGGCACCACGCGCGTGGAGTGCCCCATCGTCGCCGCCAGGGCTCTCCTCGCTGCGACCAAGGGGCGGCTGCCCCTGGGCCTGAGCACGGCCGTGGTGCGAGCGCTTGAAGACGGCCCGATGCGCTGCTTCAAGTGCTTCGCACTCGGCCACACCCGGGCCACGTGTCCCTCCAAGGCCGACTGGGGGGACGCGTGCTACCGCTGCGGGCTCCAGGGGCACAAAAATGCTGCCTGCGGCGCCGCCACGCCGCATTGCGTGACGTGCGCCGCCAGTGGCCGCCCTGCCGACCACAAGATGGCGGGCGGGAGCTGTAAGCCCCCCGTCAAAAAGGGAGTGGTGCAGGCGCAGGTCCGACCTGCCGCCTCCGCCGCCACCGCCGTCGTCGTCGCCGCCGCAGCTCCAGCGGCGGCAACAGAGGGGGGAGCAATGACGATCGATGGATAGGGTCGACCGTCATCGCTTCCTCCAGGCGAACACCAACCACTGTAAAGCGGCCCAGGATCTGGTGGTCCAGGTCATGGCCGAGTGGTTGGTGAACGTGGCGGCGGTCGCCGAGCCGTACTCGATCCCCGGCAGCTGGCTGGGCGACGAGGACGGCTTGGTGGCACTAGCGGCGCGGTCTTCCACGGACTCCCCTCCCCTCTCGCTATTAGAGAAGGGACCGGGATACGTGGCCGCCGCGTGGGGAGACTCGGCCCTCGTGGCCGTGTACTTCTCCCCAAACCGCTCCCTGCAGGACTTCGAGGACTTTCTCGGGGTCCTGGCCGCCGTGGTCGGCAGGGCGGCGCCGCGTCAGGTCGTAGTCTTGGGCGACCTGAACGCCAAGTCGGCAGCCTGGGGCAACCCGGCCGCCTCGTGCAACGTCCGAGGTCGCGCCGTGGAGCTCTGGGCGGCCACGTCCGGCGTCTCCCTGCTCAACAGGGGGGCGGTCCACACGTGTGTGCGGCAGCGGGGAGGGTCGGTGGTGGACGTTTCGTTCGCCACCCCCGCGATAGCCGCCCGCGTCGTGGACTGGCGGGTGGAGTTGGTGGAGACCTTGTCGGACCACCGCTACGTGCGGTTCGACATCGTCTCCGCCAGGGGCTCCGGAGAGTCAGCTGGGTCGGGGCAATCGCCGTTCCCGCGGTGGGCCCTGACCCACCTGGACAGGGAGGCGGCGGCGGAGGCGGCGTTCATCCAGGACTGGCTGTCGCCGCCCGCCGCCGGTCCGGACGTGGACACCGCTGCGCGGCAGCTGGGGGATTCCCTGACCGAGGTGTGCAACTCCAGCATGCCTCGGTCTCGCCGGCCGCCAGCCAGACGGGCCGTGTACTGGTGGTCGGCGGAGCTGGCGGAGCTGCGTGCAGCGTGCGTGCGGGCCAGGAGGGCCTACACGCGGAGTCGGCGGCGGCGCCGCAGAGACTTGGCCAACGAGGACCGCCTCTACGAGGCATACGTAGAGGCCAAGACGGTCCTCGATCGGGCCATCGCCACGGCCAAGGACTCGGCGAGAGCCGAGATGCTGGAGGGTCTCGACAACGACCCCTTCGGGAGGCCATACAAGGTGGCGCGCAGCAAGCTGCGCCCCTTCGGCCCCCCCGTTGCCGAGACCCTGGAGCCCTCCCTCCTGGACGGGGTGGTGCGGTCCCTGTTTCCGCGCAGGGGCAACTTCACCCCACCAGTGATGGCTCCGCCGCCGCCGCCGCCGCTGTCGCCGCACTTTGCGGAGGAGGAGGAGGCCCCGCCGGTCACGGAGTCGGAGCTCAGCGCGGCCATCGACCGTGCCCGCGCCGGGAAGAAGGCTCCGGGCCCCGACGGGGTCCCCGCAAGGGTGGTGGCGATCGCCGCCACCCAAATGGAGGCGCGGTTTCGGGACCTCTTCGACGCATGCTTCGCGTCGGGGAGGTTCCCGAAACCGTGGAAGGAGGGCCTATTGTGCCTCCTTCGCAAGGAGGGCCGCCCGGCGGACTCCCCCTCGGCATACCGGCCGATCATGCTCCTGGCAGACGTCGGGAAAATGTTCGAGGGGATAGTCGCCGCCCGCCTAAAGGAGCACATGCGGGATGTCGGACCGGACTTGTCGGACGCTCAGTTCGGCTTTCGGGCTGAGCGTTCGACGGTGGACGCACTGGCCTGCCTCAAGGGGCAGGTGGAGGAGGCGATGCAGGTGGGGGACGGGTTGCTGGCGGTGTCGTTCGACATAGCCAACGCCTTCAACTCGATCCCCCACTCTACCATCATGGAGGCGCTCCGCTTCCACGGAGTGCCTCCATACCTGCGGCGTCTGCTGGCCAGCTACCTGGAGGACAGGGAGGTCCTCCTGGTGGACAGGTCTGGCCGAGTCCGGCGATATCCCGCCGAAGCCGGCGTCCCACAGGGGTCGGTCGTGGGGCCCCTGCTCTGGAACGTCGGCTACGATTGGCTCCTGCGGGGAACTCTCCCCCGGGGCGTTAGGGTCGTCTGCTACGCGGACGACACTCTCCTCACCGCCCGGGGGGAGAGTTTCGGAGAGGCGGCCAACTTGGCCTCGGCGGGCGGCTCCCTCATCGCGGGGAGGATCCGCCGCCTCGGCCTGACGGTGGCGCTGCACAAAACCGAGGCCGTGTACTTCCACGGTCCCCGGCAGCGGCAGCGCCCCCCGCCCGACGCCCACATCCACGTGGAGGGCGTCCGCATCGCGGTCGGGGCCCAGATGAAATATCTGGGCCTCGTGCTTGACAGCAGGTGGCGCTTCGGCCCGCACTTCCGCGGGCTGTCGGCGCGCCTGCTGAAGACCGCGGGCGCCCTCTCGTGGCTGCTCCCCAACGTGGGGGGGCCCAGCGTCCGATGCCGGCGACTCTACGCCGGCATCCTGAGGAGTATGGCCACCTACGGGGCCCCCATCTGGGAGGACTCCCTCCGGAGGAGGGAGAACGCCGCGGCCTTGCGGGCCCCGCAGAGGGCCATAGCCCAGCGGGTGGCGCGGACCTACCGCACGGTGGGCTTCGCGGCGGCGTGCGCTCTGGCGGGCACCCCGCCTTGGGAACTCGAGGCGTGGGTGCTCGCCAGAGTGTACGAGTGGACGGCGGGGCGGCGGGCGAGCGGAGAGCGCCCAGCCCCGCGTGAGAGGGAGGCCGTCCGGCGGGAGGCGAAGGAAGCCGTCGTCCGGCATTGGTCGACGGACCTCGCCACCGCGGTATTCGGTCGCCGCACACTCGACGCGATCGGGCCGCTCCTGCAAGAGTGGCTCGATCGGTCGCACGGGGTGGTCTCCTTCCGACTGGCGCAGGTGCTGACCGGCCACGGATGTTTCGGGGCCTACCTGCACCGCATCGGTCGGGAGGAGACACCGTCGTGCCGCAATTGCGGCGCGGCGGTGGACACGGCGCAGCACACCCTTGAGGGGTGCCCGTCGTGGTCGGAGCCGCGCCGCGACCTCGTTGCGGCGATCGGGCCGGACCTCTCGCTCCCCGGCGTGATCAACGCCATGCTGGGGGACGAGGGGTCCTGGGCGGCGGTAGCCTCCTTCTGTGAACAGGTCATGTCGCAGAAGGAGGCGGCGGAGCGCGCGCGCGAGGACGACCCCCTCGCGCCGGCGCTCCGCAGGCGGAGGAGGGGTCGGAGAAGACGTCAGTATGACGAGCACCTCCGACTCCTCCCTGGTGGAGGCCAGCAGGCAACGGGTGCGGGGGCACCCCTGCCTGCACTGCACGCGCCTTCACCAGCGCCGGACGGGAGTGGCCAGGTGTTCCCGGCCATTCCCGTCGCCCCCCAGCCCGGGGGGCACGTAGGGCCCGCCATCTAGGCGGGCACGCGCCAGAGGGCCGTGGACGCAGAACGTCTCCCACAGCCCTCCCAGCAAGGCGCCGGAGGGAACACCGCTGAGTTTTAGTGGGTATACTGTCGCCGTCATGCGACAGGGAGTCCCACACTCCCCGTCTCGCCCCCCCAGCGAGCGGAAGTGCGTAATTGCCATTTCTCAGCGTCAAAAAAAAAAAAAAAAAAAAAAAAAAGGTTAGGTTGTCCCTCCCCGGCTCTCGTGGCGGTCGGATCGTTTTTCACTCGCTCCGCGCACGAAAAATCGTTAAAGTAGGTTTTTTCGAGAAAAAGCACAAGTGTGATATATCGATAGAAGCGCGCTGTGAAGACGGACGTGATAGTGAAATTTTAATTGTGAAAAGTTGAAAATTGTGGCCAAAAACGGCAGAAAAACAAGTGGGAAAAAGTTTGAAAACGATACCCTGCGCGATTTTCAGCGGACACTCAAAAAACGGCAACTGCTATTAGGTGCGCAGCGAGGAGACCTATCTCCAGACACCTCACTCGGGATAATCCGAACAGGGGTGCCGGAGATAGAGCAGAAAATATCCAGCCGCGTGGAACGTGGCCAAGGTTCCCGTGGGTTCGGATTGGACCCGGGACCATAACTCGCGAGCGACATAGACGAGGAGGGGGGAGACGCAAGAAACAACGGGAAAATCACCGTGGAGGACCCCCAAACCCAAGTTTGAAACTTTTCTAAATTTCAATAAATCTATTCCCGGGAAACCGGGATAGATAAAGTGTTCCTTATAGACTCTAAAAATTAGTTTACAATAGTTCTATTTAGGTTTTAAAATTTATAAACATAGTTTCAGTAGATATTAAGATATTTAGGTTTTAGTTTTTAAAATATTCGGGGGTTGGTCAGTTCTGCACCAACATTTAATTAAAACTTCTAATTACGAACGTCAGGGGTACTTCCACAGGAATTGTTTTGGAAGGTGCGATTATTTACATAAATTAACAGTCAAAAACACAAAAATAGGGAAAGCATACTACCCATAAATTTTGAAATAGCACACTGGGGGTTGAAGGAGGGGAGGTGTACGCCTGGATTTTTGAGAGGACTTAGGGACGGGGCAGACCCACTTTCGGACCGAGTTTCGGATTTTTCGGTGCAGGGGAAGTTCAAAAACCACAAACTTTGCGGTTGCAAAACCGTGAACAACCCCATTTGTCCCTTTCTCACAGACGAACCCCTTAATCGGGGAATCCGGGACGCGGGTCGTGAGAAGGGGGAACTCCCCCCGCTTCAGAGGAAACCTCAACAACCCGAGCGTCTCAAGTAAAACTCGAGATATCGACCCCCAAAGTGGAGGCGGCGTCCGGGAAAAACAGCAAAAGTAACATTGCAAACCACGCTACCCCCAACTTATTTTTATAAAACAAAGAAATTTCTAGATTAAATTTCAAAACATTATTCCGCAATAGACTAAAAGTTTAAGACCCAAAACCGACACCTACATATAAAGTTGGAAAGTTTTTTTCACCTAAATTCGGAAATTTCACCAACCGGGAATCGAACCCGGGACTTAAAAATTGAATATCTCGAGAACTAGAGAAGATAGGAGGATTTGGACTCCATATTCGACCTGTGTAGTGTCGTAGACACGACACTAAGGTGAAAACCGTAACCGGAATATCGATCCCCCCCCCATTTTCCTTTTTCCTCAACTTTTCCCCTTGCCTACCTCTTGCGGGCAATATCTCGGAAACGAGAGGAGATAGAGCCGATCCGACTTCGGATTCAGCCTTGGTGGTGTACACCACGGCATAAGTCGTATAAGAGGTACCCTCCCCCCCTTTTTGGACCCCCCCACCACCCCTCACATACCAAACATCGATATCTCGGAAAGTACGAGGCGTGGAAAGGTTTTGACTGCGGATTTCTTTATTTCTTTATTTTAATTATTTGTATATATTAGACTTGGGAAACGGTCAAGACCGAACCGTATTTTAGTTTTATTTTATTTAAATTTTTCTTTTAATTTTAAGATCTTTATATTATTGTACACTTCTAGGTTTACTGACCTCTAAGTTAACTTGACCTAGACCTGTTCGGAAGCGGTCAAGACCGAGTCGCGGTCAAGTCCGAGTCGCATTTCAAAATTTTACTTTTATTATAAATTCTTTATTGTATTTTCATTTTACGTTTAAGTAATTGCAATCTGTGACCTTAACTGCCGACTTGTTCTTTTGAACAATATAGATAGGTTTAGTTTAAATGAGTGAACGACAGTGTTTCGTTCTTTGAACAACAAATTTTTGAGGAACAAAAGTAGGATTAAGTTTAGATTTAATATAGAATTTAAGGTGAAACAAGGTTTCGGCCGCCATCAGCAGATAAGTTTGTACACCCCTGGAGGCTCAGAGGATCGAGATATCGTAAAATAACATCAAATTCGTTCCCTTAAGAGAAACGATCTTAGGGTCTACCATTTTGGTGGCACCTCCGAAAACCACCCCCGACGAGATACACCCTAGTATTTTTCCCGACATCGATATCTCGATCCTAAGGTCGAAACCAACTAAAGTAGTTGAGAAAGAACTACCCCTCACTTTGGGGGACTCAAATAAAAGATTGTTTAGGGAACCACCCCCGGGAATTAACGGGGCAGCACGGTCCCACTAATCCTCCGGAACCCGAGACCTCTCCCGGTGAAATCGGACAACAAGGGAAGTTTTGACAGACTTTTAAAAAAAATACCTATCTAAGCCGGTTAACGGCAAAAATAAGTTTGTTTAGGTATTTGTTTAGGTATTTAGGTCTCTAACCTGTCTCCAGAAAATGCCCCGTATCTCGGAATCCGTGAGTCCTGGCCCAAAAACAATAAAAATTTCGTTCCCCCTTGAACCAACTGCATAAAATCCTCCCCCGCATCCAACCCCTAGGTTTCCAACCCCCTACCCCTAAAATTAAAAATTTGGGAAAAAAAATTAATACAAGAAATTTTTAAATCTTAACTACTACCATTTCGGCTTACTATTAAATATCAATCGGTTACCCATCGACAGGGATAAGATAAAGGCCCTTTAGGGGTTGCAACCCCTAAACTAGAATCATCTAAAACCAACAAACGAAGAGGGCTAGGACTGCGGGGTTTTCGATGTGCTGTAGGAGAGAGTAACCCGGAGAGGTTTCGGGAACGGTCAAGACCGAGTTGTATTTTAATTTTAATTATTTAATTTAATTTAAAAAAAAAAATTAAATATTTAGTATTTTTTACATTTTTATCCTTCTGTTTGACACCCTAACATAGTTTGACAGAGGTCAAGTCCGAGTCGTATTTTAATTTAAATTTATTTTAGTTTAATTGTAAAAATTATTTCACGTCACTGTTTTTACACTCTTTGTGCGTTTGTTTGGAGTGCACTTGGAGCGTTCCGGCCGCTGCGGGGGCTGGGTGGGGGGGACTGGGTTGGGTTGGGCTGGGTTGGGTTGGGCTGGGTTGCCCGGAACGGCGGCGGCCCCTGCGGCCGTCGTCTTGGGTGGCCTGGCCTGGCCTGGCCTTGCCTAGCCGAGCGGGCGGCGCGGACCTGCCGCGCGGTGGGCTTCGCGGCGGCGTGCGCTCTGGCGGGCACCCGCCTTGGGAGTTCGAGGCGTGGGTGCTCGCCGGAGTGTTACGAGTGGACGGTGAGGAGGCCGGGTGTACCCGGTAGTCCAAAAAAAAAAAAAAAAAAAAAAAAAGCAACTTAGGTTGCCCAGCGGGTGCCGCGGACCTGCCGCGTGGTGGGTTTCGCGACGGCGTGCGCTCTGGCGGGCGCCCGCCTTGCGAGTTCGAGGCGTGGGTGCTCGCCGGAGTGTACGAGTGGATGGCGGGGCGGTGGGCGAGCGGTGAGCGCCCTAGCCCCGCAAGAGTGGGAGGTCGTCGTGCCGCGGTTGTGGTGCGGCGATGGACACGGCGCAGCACACCCTGGAGGTGTGGGGGTGCCCGTCGTGGTCGGGACCGCGCCGCGACCTCGTTGCGGCTATAGGGCCGGACCTCGCGCTCTGGCGGGCGCCTTGCCTTGGGAGTTCGAGGCGTGGGTGCTCGCCGGAGTGTACGAGTGGACGGCGGGGTGGAAGGCGAGCGGAGAGCGCCCTGGCCCTGCAAGAGAGGGAGATCGTCGTGCCGCGGTTGCGGTGCGGCGATGGACACGGCGCAGCACACCCTGGAGGTGTGGGGGTGCCCGTCGTGGTCGGGACCGCGCCGCGACCTCGTTGCGGCGTTGGGGCCGGACCTCGCGCTCTGGCGGGCGCCCCGCCTTGGGAGTTCGAGGCGTGGGTGCTCGCCGGAGTGTACGAGTGGACGGCGGGGCGGTGGGCGAGCGGAGAGCGCCCTAGCCCCGCAAGAGAGGGAGATCGTCGTACCGCGTTTGCGGCGCGGCGGTGGGCGCGGCGTAGCACACCCTGGAGGTGTGGGGGTGCCCGTCGTGGTCTGGGCCGCGCCGCGGCCTCGTTGCGGCGATCGGTCCGGGCCTCTCGCTCCCCGGCGTGATCAACACCATGCTGGGGGACGAGGGGTCCTGGGCGGCGGTAGCCTCCTTCTGTGACTAGGTCATGGCGCAGAAGGAGGCGGCGGAGCGCGCGCGCGAGGGCGACCCTCTCGCGCCGGCGCTCCGCAGGCGGAGGGGGGGTCGGAGAAGACGTCAGTATGACGAGCACCTCCGACTCCTCCCTGGTGGAGGCCAGCAGGCAACGGGTGCGGGGGCACCCCTGCCTGCATTGCACGCGCCTTCACCATCGCCGGACGGGAGTGGCCAGGTGTTCACGGCCATTCCCGTCGCCCCCCAGCGCGGGGGGCAAGTAGGGCTCGCCATCTAGGCGGGCACGCGCCAGAGGGCCGTGGACGCAGAAAGTCTCCCATAGCCCTCCCAACAAGGCGCCGGAGGGAACACCGCTGAGTTTTAGTGGGTATACTGTCGCCGTCATGCGACAGGGAGTCCCACACTCCCCGTCTCGCCCCCCCCAGCGAGCGGAAGTGCGTAATTGTCATTTCTCAGCGTCAAAAAAAAAAAAAAAAAAAAAAAGGTTAGGTTAGGTTAGGTTAGGTTAGGTTCTCAGCGTCAAAAAAAAAAAAAAAAAAAAGGTTAGGTTAGGTTTTTTTTTTTTTTTTTTTTTTTTTTGTAATCTCGCTTGTTGCGAGATTGGGATTGAGAGAAAAGGGTAACACTATGGGTATGTCTTCCCTTTTCCCGAATAGGTTTGGATTGGTGAGGGTGAAGGATGGATTGTGGGTAAATGGATGAGGGTTAAGGGTGAAATAAGTTTTTCAGTCGTTGAAAGATTTTTTTTTTTTGAAGGGATACAAAAGAAACTTATTTGGATAGAGCTGAAGGTGTACAAATGTCTTAAGGCTAACAAATATTTATAAAGATGAACGAGTTTAAACAAATAGTAATTGTAGTTCAAAATTGTATACACAAATGTAAGGCAATAGTACAATAATGATCATAATTAGGTTATGAGAATACGTTTGTTCGTTTTTTTTTTTTCTGGTTTGTTTTTATTTTATTTTTTTATTTTTTTTTATTTGTTTTGTTTTTGTTTGATTTTTTTTTTTTTTTTTTGTTTTGTTTCATTTTTTTTTTGTATATACAAAGAAACTTATTTGAGTAGAGCTAAGGGTGTACAGATATCTTAAGGCTAACATATATTTATAAAAGTGAACGAGATAAAACAGAATAATAATTGTCTTAAGGCTAATATATATTTATAAAATGAACGAGATTAATCAAATAGTAATTGTAATCCAAAATTGTATACACAAATATAAGGCAAAAGTACAATAATGACCATAATAGGTGATGGGAGTACGTATGTTTGTTTTTTGTTTGTTTTTGTTTTGTTTTGTTTTTTTGTTTTTTTTTTTTTTTTTTTTTTACGTATTATTTACATGGTCTTAATGCTAACATAAGTTGTTGTTGAGAAGAAAAAATAAAATAAATTACAATGTATAGTACAATGATGATACCAGGAGGTTGTAAAAGTTTTATCTAATTGGTAATTACAATCTTAATTTTAAATACAGATAACAAAAAGAGAAAATAAAAACTAAAAATTATTTACAACGCATTATAAAAAGTAAACTAAGAGTGAATAAACAGCAAGGGCTAAGGAGGCGCATTAAAGTGTTTTAGCTGTCTGACAATCTGGAAAATGTGATTGTGTAAAGTATCAATTGCCTCTGGGCTCTTTATTACCCGAGACAATTCGTATGGGTTAGAATGGTTTGTCACTGTCAGATGGTCATTTCGTGTGGAAGAAAAGCGAGGGCAGTCCTGCAACAGGTGTTGCCAGGTCTGTATGGTTATATCGTCGCACGGACACAGGTTATCCGCTGCAATATGGAATCGATGGAGATAAGATTTGTGATAGCCATGATTGGAAAGGTATTGGGTGATGGCGAAATTTGGCTTGACTTCGGCTAGGTAGGCTTCGAGATGCTCATAGGTGGGTATAAGGGTTTTAATGTAGGTGGTTTTTTCATATAAATCCGAAGATGCCTGACGGCAAAGGAGATGATTCCTGTATTTTATGTAACTAATTGGGATAGAGGAGTAGTCATAGGAACGATGAAGGTTAGCAGCGGTTTTGGCAGCGGAGTCGGCTAGCTCATTTCCTGGTATGCCAACATGTGATTTGACCCAGGCGAATGTTATGTTAAGGCCAGCAGTCTCCGCGTCCAAAAGGAGGTTATGAATTTGAACAGCGAAGTGATTTGAGCTAAAGGGGTTCGACAGTTCCGTAAGGGCGGACTTACAGTCTGAAAGGATGGTAGAGGATGGGGTGTTGTTTTGGAGAATCCACTCGCAGCCGTGTAAAATTGCGCATAATTCGGCCTGGAAAACAGAGCAGCAGTCGTGAAGTTTCAGCTTTTTTGTGTGGATAACATTGTTATTTCTGAGGATTACTAGGGCAGCACCCACCCTATCATTGTGCTTGCTACCGTCAGTGTATATTTGAACAGTTTCAGGGGAACACTTAGCATCAACATCATCAAGGGTTTGGCATTCAGAGAATTTAATTCCGTTCCTAAGAGAAGGATGAAGGAACTCAGTTGGAGGGGTGGGGTTTTCCAGTTGGATGTCAGTGCGCCAGACCACGCACTTGCGGCGTAATAAATTATGGGTTCTATGACTTGCCGATAGATTATTCGGATATTCTCAGAGTGGACGCCCCAGGTTGGTCTAACAAAGATGGTGAGTTTATTGAGGAGTTTCTTAGATTTCTCTATGACGTAAGCCACATGCTGTGTGAACCGCAGCTTCCGATCAATAATAATACCGAGGTATTTGAATGAATTCACGAATGTGATACTTTGGTTATTTATTTTGATGTCGCATTTAGTGGATTTATTTGTGAACCCCATAGCTTGCGTTTTTTCCGGCCCAAAAGAGAGCTTGACGGACTCACCCCATGTCATGATTTTTGATAGAGTTGTGTTTGTTAATTTTTCCAGTTCCGAGATGTCTTTGGCATGGGTTATGAGTAGAACATCATCAGCGAAGGCCTGGAGGTGGCAGCCAGGTGGCAAATCCATAGCCAGGAGTCCATCCAGAATCGCGTTCCACAAGGTAGGTCCGCAAACCGAGCCCTGCACGCAGCCTCTGGTCATGGACTTATCCACCTGACAGTCAGCGAATCTCAGACACACCTTACGGTTAGAGACATAGTCAAGGAGTAAATTATAAATGTTGGCCGGACAATTTGTGACCCGGAGTCGCTGAAAAATGGCCGGCCACCACGCATAGTCGAAGGCGGCCCTGATGTCCAGGGACACCGCCACAACGTTTTCCCCGTTTGTTTTGGCATCCCTGACAACCCGAAGGGCGCTATCGATAGCCTGGAAGGTGGAAGTGGATTTTTTAAAGCCAAATTGAAGATTTGACGAGGCAGAGGATACGGTTAGGTGGTGAGTGAGTCGATTTATGGTTAGTTTTTCCAGTAATTTTCCGAGAACGTTAATGAGGCCGATGGGTCTAAACGAAGAGCTGGATGAGTAATCAGATTTCCCCGGTTTCGGGATAACCTTGACTAGTGCCACCTTCCAGACCTCAGGAAAATGATTTAGGGCAAGGCATCTGTTCATTAAGTCGGTGATGATTACAGGGAAATTTATGGCGAATTGTAGACATATGTCTGCGGTTAGGTGGTCCGGTCCAGGGGCTCTTTTGTGGTTCATCTGTTTTAGGCAGTTAATAATTTCAGTGTGGGTGAAAGGGGGTTCGTTGTGGGTGTCCGTGGGTGAACTCATGAGGGATCTAAGGTGTTGTTGGGAGGGAGTGTCGTCGGAAGTGTCATCCTCCGGATAGAATTGATCAAGTAGGGCGCGTGCGGTATCCCGCGAGTCAGTAGTGTATGTTCCATCCTCGAGTCTCAATGTAGCGGGTGGCTGTCTGAGAGGATTGGTTTTGATTAGTCTGTTAGTGACCGAGTAGACGTCTTCTTTTGTTTGGCGGTTACAAAACTCTCGGAAGTGGTCAGAGGAAGTGGAGCGAATAGCCTCACCGTACTCCTTTCGAAGTCTGTTGTTATCACCGATTAAGTCATCGATGGGTCTTTTGCGACGTTTGCGGTTTAGCATGAGGTGGTGTATATGAAGAACCTTGGCCTTGAGAGCATCTAATTTTTTATTCCACCAAGGGGGCTTGTGGGGGTATCCGGAGCTGCGAGGAAGTACGCTATCACAGGCACCCTGGATGGATGCCGTGAGTTGGTCAACAAATTTGTCGAGGCCGGACGCTGTCAGGTGAGAGATTGGTGTTTGCATGTCCAGGTTTTTCCGGATTTCATTCTTAAATTTGTCCCCGACCACGTCCCATCGAACCGTGTTAGTGTTGTATCTGAAGGTGGTCATTTTTATATTGCGAGTGAGGGGAATTCTCCCGAAGGCAACTTGGAATTCGATGGCACTGTGTTCAGTTGAGGGGCATATGTCTCCATTCACCCTCCAGTCAGTGACAGTACAGTTGTCAGGGTCACTGACAAGAGTGACATCAATGATGGACGTTCGTAGTTGGTTATGGGTTGTGGTGGAGAAGGTAGGTTTGGTTCCCTTGTTGCAGATGTGTAGATTGTGTTGCAAGATGAGGTCAGCGACTTTGTTTTCCCTTCTATTATTGATGGTTGAACCCCAGAGGGTATGCCAACCATTGAAATCGCCGCATATTATATGGGTAGAGCCAGCCGTCCTCTCAAGGAAAACAGCAAGACGTTGAAGAACGTTACTGTTGTCCTCGCGAGGTTCCACATATATTGAGACCATGTAGATGTTTCGTTGTCCCGCGCTATTTATTTTGATAATGGAAAGGTTGGGGTGGGAGGATTCGGTGAAACCAATTACGCTGATCAGGTTTTCCCTGACAAGGATAGCTGCCTTGGTGGTAGATTTTTGAGGGAATTGAAAAGTTGTATATCCAGGGAATGCTCCCATAGTCTTATTTGCGCCAATGTAAGGCTCGGTTATGAATACAAAGTCGGTGTCAGCATTGGAGGTATGTACTTTGAGTTCCTGGGTGGCATTTCTGCTCCTGCCAAGGTTGATCTGAGTACAGCTAAACGTGCGAGGCTGTCTGCGGTCCATAGTCGATTCTTTCCTGTAACTTCTTGGTCATGTGTATGACCCTGTGGCAAGTGTTAGATGTGGCGCTGTGGTTTGTTTCAAGCCCCCAGTTGAACTGTTTATTGTGCTGAATGCAGTTATAGCAGTCAACAATCGATGTGTCCTTTTTTACGGGGCAGTCTTTGTATTGGTGAGTGATTGATGAGCAGTGGGAGCACACAGGGGTTAGTGAAGTGCAGTTCTTTCTAGTGTGCCCGAACTGCATGCAGGTGTAACACTGTAGCAGAGGCACGTGTTCCTCCACGTGCACACGCTGGTGGTCGATGTTGACCTTGCCGGTTTTTATGATCTCTCTCCACAGAGGGGGGGCAACCAGAAAGACTGCGTTATAAAGTTGGTTGTTTTTGTTTGAACGCCTGAATCTAAAGTTCAAGTCGCCAGGTGAAATGGGGGTATTGAAGGTGTTTTGGGTAGTTATTATTTCGGCTAGTTGCTCGCAGGGGATAGTATTTGACACCCCTTTGAGTATGATCATAGGTTTGAGTTTCCTGCACGGTTCAGCCGTTAGGCTGCACTTGGCCTGTTTAACTTTGTTGAGGGTTATATCCCTGTGCTCCACACTGTCAAATTCGACTCTGACTTTGCTGTTTGAGACGAATCTAACGTCGGCGGGAGAGAATTTGGTGTTTTTGAAGGATACACTGGTCCTGAATATCTGTAGCGTGTCTTTCGCAGTAGATTTTTCGTTGTTCGGAGAGAGGATTAAGGCCGGTTTGGAGACAGGGATGGGGGGGGGAAGAACCGGTGCGCGGCCGGCCGAAGTGGCGGCAGCAGCAGCTGCGTAGCTGATGCGAGATTGAGGTTGGGAGGTATTAATTGATTTTTGAAGGGAGGTAATCTCAGTTTTGATTACCCCAGTGAGATCGGAGATGATGGAGTTTTTTAGGTCAGTTAAGTTAAGGGTGTTCTGGGAATTTTGTGTGTCGTAGCGGAGTGGTTCGGTTTGAGTGGAGGCGGTGTGGTTGCTGATATTGATAATTTCGTCGAATACAGCAATGATTTTGTTTTTATTTTCTCTGCTCAAACTTTTCCCGGTGGTGAGAAGCTGTCGCGCAGCTTCAATTTTATGGTTTATAAATTTGTGGAAGTCAAAAGAGGCAGTTGGGGTGGCGGGAGTTTCATCGGCGGATAAGTAGTCGCAGTTATTTAGCCCCTCCTCGTCCGACAGAGTCAGGGAGTCGGCGCGTGAGTGGCCTGGTGCAGCCATTGGCTCATGTGTTATCGGCTTTGTAAGAACGCGTAGTAAAAGAAAAGGGAAGAAAAAAAAAAAAAAAAAAAACTTTTTTTTTTTTTTTTTTTTTTTTTTTAGGGTGGGGTAGGGGGGAGGGGGTTACTGGAGTTTAATTGGGATGTGTCTACCTAAGCATTAATAGTGATAATAGGAAAAAAAATATGGAAATAAGTACACTAAGTGCCTCAGGGGGTCTAAATTTTAGGAGTTGGGGGTCCAAAGTGGGGTCGAAAGAAGCGCACGTAAAAGTGCTGTAAGAAGATACCCTGGACTCTACCACCGCTGGTAGGGTGACCAGGATATCAGAGGTTTTCTGAAAAAAAAAAGTTGGAGTTCGGAGACCAGACCAAGTCCAGTCAGTAGGTAGGTAGGTAGTAGCTAGAGGGCCTAAATGGCCCTCGATAAGAGGTTTGAGATCGAGGATCAGACTTAGGGTCACAGAGATATGGTGGTTGGAAAATGGGGTAAATATTGTAATTTCCGGAAATTAATCTGATTTTTTAAAAATTTATATCTTTAAAACTACAACACTTAGGGGTAAAATTTAAGCGGCTAATTATACACCAGAGACCAGACCATCAGACAACATAAGGAGCTGGAGCGCGCCAGGGCAGAAACCTGCGCACGTGGAAAGTGGAAATATGACCTAAAAATTTACAATTTATAGAATTCGGTGCTGGTGTGATACTTACAGTATATGCAACATATATATAGACAGTACAAGCAACAAGAATCGACCGTCAGAACCAGCCGGACAGTCGTGGTTACACAGTTATAGATAGTTATAGATATACCTACTTTGTATGAGCGGAAACAAACTTATTAGGTAATTACGGAAAAAATACAATAATGGAAAAACTATTATAACTAGAAGGCTATTGGCTTTAAAAATCTGGGAAAGGTGTCAAAAGAATCTTGAAGAGTTGGGCTATCTGATGGTGTGAGCGCCGTGCTGTCTTCCTCGATGCCAACTGCTCGAAATTAGGTCTTGAAAATAGCGAAGGTGGAATTTTACCTGAATAAGGCGTGGTTTTCGGTGTGTGATGGTGATAAAATTATTTCCAGTGATGGGTCCTCCTGGTGGTCGTTGGGGACGTCTGGATTCAGCTTTAGAACGAGCCGCAGGCCACTGGTTTCCAAGATAGGGTCCACTTGGCAAAAATGTTTTCGCTGATATCTTCTATGTTTCTTGCCCGATGGAAGGCAAACTTGGTAGGAAGTTGAGGGGTGTAGAGACGCTTCCAATGGTACCAAAAAACTGGTGGGTTATAGGTGTCGTTTCCGAGCGCCGGCCGATTTTGTGTTTTTCGACCTGGTTTTCGGCGGATCCTGCTACAGGGTACTGCGTCCGGGTGAAACAAAACACTCAACACTATGCACTGCACAAAACCACAAATTTTGGTACTACTTTCACGTTTCTAGCACTTAAATAGCCACTGGGAGGAATTTTTAAAACGAGCGTGGATTAAAAATGAACCGTTCTCGGCGCCGGGTGGGACGCGACTGGTTTTTTTTTTTTTTTTTTTTTTTTTTTATCTTTTTTTTTTTTTTGGGCCGACTGGGGGGACGCGTGCTACCGCTGCGGGCTCCAGGGGCACAAAAATGCCGCCTGCGGCGCCGCCACGCCGCATTGCGTGACGTGCGCCGCCAGTGGCCGCCCTGCCGACCACAAGATGGCGGGCGGGAGCTGTAAGCCCCCCGTCAAAAAGGGAGTGGTGCAGGCGCAGGTCCGACCTGCCGCCTCCGCCGCCACCGCCGTCGTCGTCGCCGCCGCAGCTCCAGCGGCGGCAACAGAGGGGGGAGCAATGACGATCGATGGATAGGGTCGACCGTCATCGCTTCCTCCAGGCGAACACCAACCACTGTAAAGCGGCCCAGGATCTGGTGGTCCAGGTCATGGCCGAGTGGTTGGTGAACGTGGCGGCGGTCGCCGAGCCGTACTCGATCCCCGGCAGCTGGCTGGGCGACGAGGACGGCTTGGTGGCACTAGCGGCGCGGTCTTCCACGGACTCCCCTCCCCTCTCGCTATTAGAGAAGGGACCGGGATACGTGGCCGCCGCGTGGGGAGACTCGGCCCTCGTGGCCGTGTACTTCTCCCCAAACCGCTCCCTGCAGGACTTCGAGGACTTTCTCGGGGTCCTGGCCGCCGTGGTCGGCAGGGCGGCGCCGCGTCAGGTCGTAGTCTTGGGCGACCTGAACGCCAAGTCGGCAGCCTGGGGCAACCCGGCCGCCTCGTGCAACGTCCGAGGTCGCGCCGTGGAGCTCTGGGCGGCCACGTCCGGCGTCTCCCTGCTTAACAGGGGGGCGGTCCACACGTGTGTGCGGCAGCGGGGAGGGTCGGTGGTGGACGTTTCGTTCGCCACCCCCGCGATAGCCGCCCGCGTCGTGGACTGGCGGGTGGAGTTGGTGGAGACCTTGTCGGACCACCGCTACGTGCGGTTCGACATCGTCTCCGCCAGGGGCTCCGGAGAGTCCGCTGGGTCGGGGCAATCGCCATTCCCGCGGTGGGCCCTGACCCACCTTGACAGGGAGGCGGCGGCGGAGGCGGCGTTCATCCAGGACTGGCTGTCGCCGCCCGCCGCCGGTCCGGACGTGGACACCGCTGCGCGGCAGCTGGGGAATTCCCTGACCGAGGTGTGCAACTCCAGCATGCCTCGGTCTCGCCGGCCGCCAGCCAGACGGGCCGTGTACTGGTGGTCGGCGGAGCTGGCGGAGCTCCGTGCAGCGTGCGTGCGGGCCAGGAGGGCCTACACGCGGAGTCGGCGGCGGCGTCGCAGAGACTTGGCCAACGAGGACCGCCTCTACGAGGCGTACGTAGAGGCCAAGACGGTCCTCGATCGGGCCATCGCCACGGCCAAGGACTCGGCGAGAGCCGAAATGCTGGAGGGTCTCGACAACGACCCCTTCGGGAGGCCATACAAGGTGGCGCGCAGCAAGCTGCGCCCCTTCGGCCCCCCCGTTGTCGAGACCCTGGAGCCCTCCTTCCTGGACGGGGTGGTGCGGTCCCTGTTTCCGCGCAGGGGCAACTTCACCCCACCAGTGATGGCTCCGCCGCCGCCGCCGCCGCCGCCGCCGCACGAGGCGGAGGAGGAGGAAGCCCCGCCGGTCACGGAGTCAGAGCTCGGCGCAGCCATCGACCGTGTCCGCGCCAGAAAGAAGGCTCCGGGCCCCGACGGGGTCCCCGCAAGGGTGGTGGCGATCGCCGCCACCCAAATGGAGGCGCGGTTTCGGGACCTCTTCGACGCATGCTTCGCGTCGGGGAGGTTCCCGAAACCGTGGAAGGAGGGCCTATTGTGCCTCCTTCGCAAGGAGGGCCGCCCGGCGGACTCCCCCTCGGCATACCGGCCGATCATGCTCCTGGCAGACGTCGGGAAAATGTTCGAGGGGATAGTCGCCGCCCGCCTAAAGGAGCACCTGCGGGATGTCGGACCGGACTTGTCGGACGCTCAGTTCGGCTTTCGGGCTGAGCGTTCGACGGTGGACGCACTGGCCTGCCTCAAGGGGCAGGTGGAGGAGGCGATGCAGGCGGGGGACGGGTTGCTGGCGGTGTCGTTCGACATAGCCAACGCCTTCAACTCGATCCCCCACTCTACCATCATGGAGGCGCTCCGCTTCCACGGAGTGCCTCCATACCTGCGGCGTCTGCTGGCCAGCTACCTGGAGGACAGGGAGGTCCTCCTGGTGGACAGGTCTGGCCGAGTCCGGCGATATCCCGCCGAAGCCGGCGTCCCACAGGGGTCGGTCGTGGGGCCCCTGCTCTGGAACGTCGGTTACGATTGGCTCCTGCGGGGAACTCTCCCCCGGGGCGTTAGGGTCGTCTGCTACGCGGACGACACTCTCCTCACCGCCCGGGGGGAGAGTTTCGGAGAGGCGGCCAACTTGGCCTCGGCGGGCGGCTCCCTCATCGCGGGGAGGATCCGCCGCCTCGGCCTGACGGTGGCGCTGCACAAAACCGAGGCCGTGTACTTCCACGGTCCCCGGCAGCGGCAGCGCCCCCCGCCCGACGCCCACATCCACGTGGAGGGCGTCCGCATCGCGGTCGGGGCCCAGATGAAATATCTGGGCCTCGTGCTTGACAGCAGGTGGCGCTTCGGCCCGCACTTCCGCGGGCTGTCGGCGCGCCTGCTGAAGACCGCGGGCGCCCTCTCGTGGCTGCTCCCCAACGTGGGGGGGCCCAGCGTCCGATGCCGGCGACTCTACGCCGGCATCCTGAGGAGTATGGCCACCTACGGGGCCCCTATCTGGGAGGACTCCCTCCGGAGGAGGGAGAACGCCGCGGCCTTGCGGGCCCCGCAGAGGGCCATAGCCCAGCGGGTGGCGCGGACCTACCGCACGGTGGGCTTCGCGGCGGCGTGCGCTCTGGCGGGCACCCCGCCTTGGGAACTCGAGGCGTGGGTGCTCGCCAGAGTGTACGAGTGGACGGCGGGGCGGCGGGCGAGCGGAGAGCGCCCAGCCCCGCGTGAGAGGGAGGCCGTCCGGCGGGAGGCGAAGGAAGCCGTCGTCCGGCATTGGTCGACGGACCTCGCCACCGCGGAATTCGGTCGCCGCACACTCGACGCGATCGGGCCGCTCCTGCAAGAGTGGCTCGATCGGTCGCACGGGGTGGTCTCCTTCCGACTGGCGCAGGTGCTGACCGGCCACGGATGTTTCGGGGCCTACCTGCACCGCATCGGTCGGGAGGAGACACCGTCGTGCCGCGATTGCGGCGCGGCGGTGGACACGGCGCAGCACACCCTTGAGGGGTGCCCGTCGTGGTCGGAGCCGCGCCGCGACCTCGTTGCGGCGATCGGGCCGGACCTCTCGCTCCCCGGCGTGATCAACGCCATGCTGGGGGACGAGGGGTCCTGGGCGGCGGTAGCCTCCTTCTGTGAACAGGTCATGTCGCAGAAGGAGGCGGCGGAGCGCGCGCGCGAGGACGACCCTCTCGCGCCGGCGCTCCGCAGGCGGAGGAGGGGTCGGAGAAGACGTCAGTATGACGAGCACCTCCGACTCCTCCCTGGTGGAGGCCAGCAGGCAACGGGTGCGGGGGCACCCCTGCCTGCACTGCACGCGCATTCACCAGCGCCGGACGGGAGTGGCCAGGTGTTCCCGGCCATTCCCGTCGCCCCCCAGCCCGGGGGGCACGTAGGGCCCGCCATCTAGGCGGGCACGCGCCAGAGGGCCGTGGACGCAGAACGTCTCCCACAGCCCTCCCAACAAGGCGCCGGAGGGAACACCGCTGAGTTTTAGTGGGTATACTGTCGCCGTCATGCGACAGGGAGTCCCACACTCCCCGTCTCGCCCCCCCAGCGAGCGGAAGTGCGTAATTGCCATTTCTCAGCGTCAAAAAAAAAAAAAAAAAAAAAAAGGTTAGGTTAGGTTAGGTTAGGTTAGGTTATTCGGTGCCTGCGACTCGGACGAGACGGACGTGTCGCTCCGCTCCGAATATTGTACTGCAAAGGCATTTTAAATTTGAAATAAAAAATAGTTTTATGGGGTTTTAAATTGGGAATGTTTTTGCTTTGAGGGAATTTGTTTTGAGGGATTATTTTAAATTAATGTATATTTTATTTTAGGGATATTTTATTTTAAATGATATTTTTATTGTAGAATATATTTTAATTTAAAAAGGAGGGTTTGTTTTTTGAGGGGGTTTTACTAAAATGAGGGGTTTTTAATTTTATAAATTTTCTTAATTTATAAATTTTGTTTTTTTTTATTTTAATATGGCCGGGAAGAAGAAAGGAGTCTCCAGCATACCGCTGCGGGACGCCTCGGGACGGCTTGCGTCAAGGGTTCCTGCTGGGGGCTCAGCGGGGGGCTCATCTCGGGGCACATCTGGGAGCCGATCCGGGAGTCGATCTGGGGGCTCATCTCGGGGCCCAGCTGGGGGCTCAGCTAGGGGCCCAACTGGGGGCCCATGCGGGGGCCAAGCTAGGGGCCCAACTGGGGGCCCATATGGGGGCCCAACTGGGGGCCCAACTGGGGGCCCAACTGGGGGCCCAACTGGGGGCGCATCTAGGGGCTCAACTGTGGGCCCATCTGGGGGCCCAGTGGGGGGCCCATGTGGGGGCCCATCTGGGGGCCCAGTGGGGGGCCCAACTGGGGGCCCAACTGGGGGCTCATGTGGGGGCCCAACTGGGGGCCCAACTAGGGGCCCATCTAGGGGCCCAACTGGGGGCCCATGTGGGGCCCCACCTGGGGGCCCAACGGGGGCCCCACCTGGGGTACCAACGGGGGCCCCACCTGGGGGCCCAATGGGGGGCCCATTGGGGGTCCCAACTGGGGCCTCATAAGGGGCCCCACCTGGGGACCAGAATGGCGGCCCAACTGGGGGCCTAACTGGGGGCACAACTGGGGGCCCATATAGGGGCCCAGCTGGGGGCCCGTCGAGGAAACTCGTAGGGGCCCATTTGGGGGGTCAAGTGCCCGAGTCGGACGTGACGTCCGATTCGGATACGTCCGTCATGGACACGTCGGCGGCCGAAACCGACCGCCAAAACCGAAAGAGGGCCTTCCTGAGGCCTGGCTCCGGGGGCTCGGAGTCGGTCAGCGAGGCGAGAAAGAAGCCGAGGCAGAGGAAGGCTTCGACGTCCACCTCACCCTGCACCCTAGAGGTAGGCTTATCGGAGGCCGAGCGCCGCCCGAACTTGGCCAAGCGGGCGCAGGTCCAGCAGGACCTCGAGGAGCGGGTCGCTGCCAAGGAGCAGCGGGCGCGCGCTACCCGGGCCAAGTCCGGGTACGGCGCGTCCCTCCTGCACTACGCGGACCGTTCCTTGGGAGAGCTGGAGCGGATGGCGGAGGAGGATGAGGAGGAGATCATGGAGATCGCCACCAAATCCTCCCACCTGAAGGGCACTTTCCAGAAGGCCCTGAAGTGTCGGGCCGCGAGCATGCGCGCAATAATTTTAGAAATTGCGCAGCGCAACGCGACGGAAGAGACGCGGCAGCTGCAGGCGCGCGTCGACCGCCTGCAGCTGGAGGTCAGCCAGCTGCACCAAAAGCTGGCTGAGGCCACGGCCCGGCCCATTCAGGCCGAACGGGCACCGGCAGTGGTGGCCTCCATCCCCTCCTCCTCCTCCAACCTGGAGGAAATTATCAGGAGGGTGATAGCGGAGGAGAGGAATTTTACCAGGGCCTGCCTAGCGGGCATAGAGGACCGGCTCCTGCCGGAAAGGCGACTCCGCCCACCGCTAGCGGCGGACAAGAGCTCGCCACAGGTGGAGCCGGAACCCGTGCCCCAGGCGGGCCCGGCAGCGGGCGCCCAGCCCGCAGGGAAGGGCAAAGGTGGGGGCAAGAGGAGCAAAGCGGCCCCTCCTCCTCCGCAAGCCCCTACCAACACAAGCCCAGAGGGGGCGCCCGAGCCGGTGCCCGGGCCTTCCTCCGCTACCCAGCCGGCCCCTCCCCAAACCCAGGACGCCCTTCTTCCGTCCACCACCCCGGCCAACATGTCGTGGACGGAGGTGGTGAAGAAGGGCAAGAAGAAGCCCGCAGCGCCCGCAGCGTCCGCAGCGCCCGCAGCGACCGCTCCTCCAGCCAAAACGGCTCCAGCCGCCGGCAGGAAACTGCCTCCTCCTCCCCGAACCGCGGCCGTCGTGGTAACAATCACCCCGGAGGCCGCGGAGCGGGGGGCGACGTACGAGTCCGTCCTCAGACGGGCTCGTTCCAACGCTGATCCCACGCAACTAGGGATCAGCAATATCACCTGCCGGCGGACAATGACCGGGGCTCGAATTTTCGAGTTCGGGGGGGAGCGGCGCGAGAGCAACGCCGACCTCTTCGCAAAAAAATTGCGGGAGGTCATTGCGGACGCGGCGACGGTCGCCAGGCCCGCGAAGACCGCACCCCTGGAGGTGGCTGACGTCGACGACTCGGCCACCAGGGAGGATGTGGTGGCGGCCGTCGCGGCGGCGGGTGGCTGCGACGCCAGCGCGGTGAGGTGCGGGCCCATCAGGCCTGGCCGCCGCGGCATGGGCACCACGCGCGTGGAGTGCCCAATTGTCGCCGCCAGGGCCCTCCTCGCCGCGACCAAGGGGCGGCTGCCTCTGGGGCTCAGCACGGCCGTAGTGCGGGCGCTTGAGGACGGGCCGATGCGTTGTTTTAAATGCTTCGCACTCGGCCACACTCGGGCCACGTGTCCCTCCAAGGCCGACTGGGGGGACGCGTGCTACCGCTGCGGGCTCCAGGGGCACAAGAATGCCGCCTGCGGCGCCGCCACGCCACATTGCGTGACGTGCGCCGCCAGTGGCCGCCCTGCCGACCACAAGATGGCGGGTGGGAGCTGCAAGCCCCCCGTCAGAAAGGGAGTGGTGCAGGCGCAGGTCCGACCTGCCGCCTCCGCCGCCACCGCCGTCGTCGTCGCCGCCGCAGCTCCAGTGGCGGCAACAGAGGGGGGAGCAATGACGATCGATGGATAGGGTCGACCGTCATCGCTTCCTCCAGGCGAACACCAACCACTGCAAAGCGGCCCAGGACCTGGTGGTTCAGGTCATGGCCGAGTGGTTGGTGAACGTGGCGGCGGTCGCCGAGCCGTACTCGATCCCCGGCAGCTGGCTGGGCGACGAGGACGGCTTGGTGGCACTAGCGGCGCGGTCTTCCACGGACTCCCCTCCCCTCTCGCTATTAGAGAGGGGACCGGGATACGTGGCCGCCGCGTGGGGAGACTCGGCCCTCGTGGCCGTGTACTTCTCCCCAAACCGCTCCTTGCAGGACTTCGAGGACTTTCTCGGGGTCCTGGCCGCCGTGGTCGGCAGGGCGGCGCCGCGTCAGGTCGTAGTCTTGGGCGACCTGAACGCCAAGTCGACAGCCTGGGGCAACCCGGCCGCCTCGTGCAACGTCCGAGGTCGCGCCGTGGAGCTCTGGGCGGCCACGTCCGGCGTCTCCCTGCTCAACAGGGGGGCGGTCCACACGTGTGTGCGGCAGCGGGGAGGGTCGGTGGTGGACGTTTCGTTCGCCACCCCCGCGATAGCCGCCCGCGTCGTGGACTGGCGGGTGGAGTTGGTGGAGACCTTGTCGGACCACCGCTACGTGCGGTTCGACATCGTCTCCGCCAGGGGCTCCGCGGAGTCCGCTGGGTCGGGGCAATCGCCGTTCCCGCGGTGGGCTCTGACCCACCTGGACAGGGAGGCGGCGGCGGAGGCGGCGTTCATCCAGGACTGGCTGTCGCCGCCCGCCGCCGGTCTGGACGTGGACACCGCTGCGCGGCAGCTGGGGGATTCCCTGACCGAGGTGTGCAACTCCAGCATGCCTCGGTCTCGCCGGCCGCCGGCCAGACGGGCCGTGTACTGGTGGTCGGCGGAGCTGGCGGAGCTCCGTGCAGCGTGCGTGCGGGCCAGGAGGGCCTACACGCGGAGCCGGCGGCGGCGTCGCAGAGACTTGGCCGACGAGGACCGCCTCTACGAGGCGTACGTGGAGGCCAAGACGGTCCTCGATCGGGCCATCGCCACGGCCAAGGACTCGGCGAGAGCCGAAATGCTGGAGGGTCTCGACAACGACCCCTTCGGGAGGCCATACAAGGTGGCGCGCAGCAAGCTGCGCCCCTTCGGCCCCTCCGTTGTCGAGACCCTGGAGCCCTCCTTCCTGGACGGGGTGGTGCGGTCCCTGTTTCCGCGCAGGGGCAACTTCACCCCGCCAGTGATGGCTCCGCCGCCGCCGCCGCCGCCGCCGCCGCACGAGGCGGAGGAGGAGGAAGCCCCGCCGGTCACGGAGTCGGAGCTCGGCGCGGCCATCGACCGTGTCCGCGCCAGAAGGAAGAATCCGGGCCCCGACGGGGTCCCCGCAAGGGTGGTGGCGATCGCCGCCACCCAAATGGAGGCGCGGTTTCGGGACCTCTTCGATGCATGCTTCGCGTCGGGGAGGTTCCCGAAACCGTGGAAGGAGGGCCTATTGTGCCTCCTTCGCAAGGAGGGCCGCCCGGCGGACTCCCCCTCGGCATACCGGCCGATCATGCTCCTGGCAGACGTCGGGAAAATGTTCGAGGGGATAGTCGCCGCCCGCCTAAAGGAGCACCTGCGGGATGTCGGACCGGACTTGTCGGACGCTCAGTTCGGCTTTCGGGCTGAGCGTTCGACGGTGGACGCACTGGCCTGCCTCAAGGGGCAGGTGGAGGAGGCGATGCAGGCGGGGGACGGGTTGCTGGCGGTGTCGTTCGACATAGCCAACGCCTTCAACTGGATCCCCCACTCTACCATCATGGAGGCGCTCCGCTTCCACGGAGTGCCTCCATACCTGCGGCGTCTGCTGGCCAGCTACCTGGAGGACAGGGAGGTCCTCCTGGTGGACAGGTCTGGCCGAGTCCGGCGATATCCCGCCGAAGCCGGCGTCCCACAGGGGTCGGTCGTGGGGCCCCTGCTCTGGAACGTCGGCTACGATTGGCTCCTGCGGGGAACTCTCCCCCGGGGCGTTAGGGTCGTCTGTTACGCGGACGACACTCTCCTCACCGCCCGGGGGGAGAGTTTCGGAGAGGCGGCCAACTTGGCCTCGGCGGGCGGCTCCCTCGTCGCGGGGAGGATCCGCCGCCTCGGCCTGACGGTGGCGCTGCACAAAACCGAGGCCGTGTACTTCCACGGTCTTCGGCAGCGGCAGCGCCCCCCGCCCGACGCCCACATCCACGTGGAGGGCGTCCGCATCGCGGTTGGGGCCCAGATGAAATATCTGGGCCTCGTGCTCGACAGCAGGTGGCGCTTCGGCCCGCACTTCCGCGGGCTGTCGGCGCGCCTGCTGAAGACCGCGGGCGCCCTCTCGTGGCTGCTCCCCAACGTGGGGGGGCCCAGCGTCCGATGCCGGCGACTCTACGCCGGCATCCTGAGGAGTGTGGCCACCTGCGGGGCCCCCATCTGGGAGGACTCCCTCCGGAGGAGGGAGAATGCCGCGGCCTTGCGGGCCCCGCAGAGGGCCATAGCCCAGCGGGTGGCGCGGACCTACCGCACGGTGGGCTTTGCGGCGGCGTGCGCTCTGGCGGGCACCCCGCCTTGGGAGCTCGAGGCGTGGGTGCTCGCCAGAGTGTACGAGTGGACGGCGGGGCGGCGGGCGAACGGAGAGCGCCCAGCCCCGCGAGAGAGGGAGGCCGTCCGGCGGGAGGCAAAGGAAGCCGTCGTCCGGCATTGGGCGACGGACCTCGCCACCGCGGTATTCGGTCGCCGCACACTCGACGCGATCGGGCCGCTCCTGCAAGAGTGGCTCGATCGGTCGCACGGGGTGGTCTCCTTCCGACTGGCGCAGGTGCTGACCGGCCACGGATGCTTCGGGGCCTACCTGCACCGCATCGGTCGGGAGGAGACACCGTCGTGCCGCGATTGTGGCGCGGCGGTGGACACGGCGCAGCACACCCTGGAGGAGTGCCCGTCGTGGTCGGAGCCGCGCCGCGATCTCGTTGCGGCGATCGGGCCGGACCTCTCGCTCCCCGGCGTGATCAACGCCATGCTGGGGGACGAGGGGTCCTGGGCGGCGGTAGCCTCCTTCTGTGAACAGGTCATGTCGCAGAAGGAGGCGGCGGAGCGCGCGCGCGAGGACGACCCTCTCGCGCCGGCGCTCCGCAGGCGGAGGAGGGGTCGGAGAAGACGTCAGTATGACGAGCACCTCCGACTCCTCCCTGGTGGAGGCCAGCAGGCAACGGGTGCGGGGGCACCCCTGCCTGCATCGCACGCGCCTTCACCAGCGCCGGACGGGAGTGGCCAGGTGTTCCCGGCCATTCCCGTCGCCCCCCAGCCCGGGGGGCACGTAGGGCCCGCCATCTAGGCGGGCACGCGCCAGAGGGCCGTGGACGCAGAATGTCTCCCACAGCCCTCCCAACAAGGCGCCGGAGGGAACACCGCTGAGTTTTAGTGGGTATACTGTCGCCGTCATGCGACAGGGAGTCCCACACTCCCCGTCTCGCCCCCCCAGCGAGCGGAAGTGCGTAACTGTCATTTCTCAGCGAGAAAAAAAAAAAAAAAAAAAAAAAAAAAAAAAAAAAGGTTAGGTTAGGTTTTTTTTTTTTTTTTTTTTTTTTTATTTATTGCTAGCTACCGCCAACGTGATTGGCGCCTATTCTATTTCTATTTAACTCATTCATACCAGTTCTCGCATTTCATGCCTCTCGCACTTTCATTCCGCATACTGTTTCTTTCTTTTATTCATCATCATGCATTCTGTGGGTGGGACTCCCACTTTTTTATTATCTATATAGTCTAGTATTCTAGCTATATTTACTTCTTTATTTTCTCTTTTCAGGGACAATAATTCTTGGGCTTTCTTTTATTTCATTTACATTATTTCTTATAATTATTTTACATACTTAAATTTATACTTGTCTTACAATATACACATATTTTCTTACTAAATTATACAGTACTTATGTTACTACCATTACATTTTACTTAAACCTGCTTTAACCTACTACTATTCTTATACAAGTGCTTACAATTATATGCTTATATTAATATATATACAATATACAATAAAGCATATTTTATTTGCTAAGTTTTATTTCTTATGATGCATTTTTGTGCGATACTCTCACAGTAGGCTATTAATTTATGTCTGTTTTTACTCGCAAAAATTTCTGATATATTATCTTTACTTAACCTCGTGCCGATATCTTGCTCCAAGTCGTATCGCTCTCTCGCGTTCACGGGACAGTCCAGCAAAATATGCGGGACTGTTTCCGCGACGATCGGGTCACAGATGCACGATGGGCTCTCCTTACACTTGAAACGGTTCAAGTATTCGGAGAACCCACCGTGCCCCGTCAATACCTGCGTGAGCACTCCTACTGGCTTCACCTGTTGTACAATACGGAAGGCAGCTATGGCATCCGGAAGAAACATTTTCGTCACCGAGGCCGTCTCGCCAGACACATATCTCCGGTTCCATTCGTCAAGCGAATCCTGACGGATTTGACGCTTGACGTATGAAATCGGACATCGGTCATAGTCCGGCTTCCTCCGTGACGACAATGCTGCTTCCTTCGCCAGCTCGTCCGCGCGCTCATTTCCTGGCAAGCCCGCATGGGCCTTGATCCAGAATAAAGACACAGCTTTATTTTGTTCCAACGCCCGAGCCAGATTGGCTCGTGCGCGGACTGCAAGGGAATGGAGCGAGCTATGGCTTGTAAGCGACTGCAATGCTGACATTGAGTCGCTGTACAAGCCATAGCTCGTCTCATTGCGCTTAAGGATTTCATCCGTTGCCTTACAAATGGCCAAGAGTTCAGCCTGGTAGACAGTGCAGTACGCGGCAAGGCTAAGTTTGAGGTTCCGGACTTCGCCCTCATTATCCCATATGGATAATGCGGCTCCGACCTTCCCCTCAATCTTGCTGCCGTCAGTGAAAATACGCACTGCCTGCACATTGTTGCTGTCCACAAGCTGTTGGTCTTCCAGGCAGTTGAACTCCAGGCACATTTGTCTGGCTGGGTGAGGGGCTTCCGCAAACCTTACCACACTCTCGATCTCTCTATCGGCTGGCACAAACCGGGATGACCCTCTCCTCGCCTCATACATGGCGGCTGCCTCTTGTATGCGGAGGTCTAGAGGAAGTATTCCGGAGAGTAGCAGTGCCGAGTTGAGAGAGACAGTGCGGTAAGACTTGCAGAGCTTCTGGACGAATCCTCGTTGGACAGAGCCTAGCTTCTTCCGTATACCCAGCTTACTTGTAGCGGGAGCCCAGGCGCCAGCCGCGTAAGTCACGACCGGTTCAACAGCTGCTGTGTAAATTGTATGAACAATGTCTCTGTTGAGCCCCCAACTGACCTTTGCTGCTCGAGACAGCTGCTTATAAATGTCAGCGGCGCGTTTGCAAACATTTGCTACGTGGTCGTTGAACGTCAGCCTGTTGTCGATGGTCAACCCCAGCAGTTTAATCTTATTGACTAAACCAATGTCGACCCCGGCCATGCTCAGGGCTGGAGTGTCGTACTTAAGCTTGTTGGTTATAAGCATCGCACACGTCTTGTGCGGTGCAAACCTCAGCTTATTTCGGACACCCCACTTCTGAACATGGGCGAGGGCTGCATTGGTTGTTCTCGTTACTTCACTTGCAGTGTCGCCGTCCACCACCAACACGATGTCGTCCGCAAATGCCTGCACGAAATAGCCCTTCCTGTCAAGCTCCTGCAGCAGTGGGTCCAGGAGAAGGTTCCATAGGATAGGACCGCCAATCGACCCTTGGACGCACCCCTGGTTCGTGTCACGTGTACACTCCTCACCTGCGTATCTCACCCTAACTTTTCTGCCGTCGAGGTAGCTATCTAGCAGCCTCCTAGTGTTCACCGGGCACTTTTCCTCAGCCAGTCTTACTTTGATAGCCGGCCACCATGCGCTATCGAAGGCGCCCTCTATATCCAACGACACCAGGACAATTAGCTTTTTCAGCCTCAACTTGTCTTGTACGTGTTTTATTAGAGTATAGAGGGCGTCCTCGGTGCTCTTCTGGGGCATAAAGCCAAACTGGCGAGTACTAAGCCGCGGCACAAGCTGCCATTTGATCCTTGCCACTATCATCCTCTCCAGGACCTTCCCCAAGACCGGCAGTAGGCCTATCGGTCTGTATGACTTGGGGCTCAAGTAGTTGTCCTTGCCCGGTTTTCTGAGGACCACGACTGTGGCCTCCTTCCAGATGCTAGGGAAGTATGCCAATTCAAGGCATTTGTTGTACAGGGCAAGGAACGCGTCCGGGTCCTGGTAGATTGCTCGACAGCAGATGTCCGACGTGAACCCGTCGGAGCCGGGAGCCTTCTTAGGATTAAAACCTTTCACTGCTGTCTTCAGCTCCAACAGTGTAAACGGTGGGTCATGGTTTTCACCATGCCGCCACTCATTTACTCTGCTGGCTGCTTCTCTTATCAGCCTGTGATCTGCGTTGTCCTCTTCTGCACAATCCTTCGGGTAGAAGGTGTCAGCCAGAAGGTCTGCCGATTCCTTCGGATTCAGGTAGGTGCCATTACTAAGTAGGGTGAGATCTTCTTGTCTCTTGGCGGTTCTTCCTATTACTCTATAAATACCCTCCCACACTCCTTCGCGGTCCTGCTTTCTGCAGAACTCCTTCCAACTGGCGGTTTGAGCTTCTTTTGCCTTGCACTCGTACAGCTCCTTCGCGTTCAGGTACTGATCGACAACTATCGCTCTTCGAACTGGCGCGGCGTTGCGGATGCGGTTTTTCCTCTTTGTGACCTCCTTTTTCATTTGCGCGAGCTCCTCGGACCACCATGGGACGTTTAATTTGGCTACTTTATTTAATTTTGGGATGGCTTTTATACATGATTTATCTATTGCGTTATTATAATTCGTTACTAATTCTTCTAAGTTTTTAATGTTGTTGATGTTATTTATATTTTCTATGGTTATATTGTATTCTAATTTAGCTTGTTGTAATGTTTGGCAAAATTTTTCCCAATTAGCATTTTTTGTTTTATATTTTCTAGTTGTTCTAGCTATATGTAAGCCTTTTTCCCTTTTTTCATTGATATTGAAAACGATGGTGTTGTGGTCCGAGCTCGTTACCCCCTTATCTACGTGCCATCCGTCTACCAGGTCGAGGAGGTCAGGTGAGCACGCCGTGACGTCCACGCAGCTCTGGAGTACTCTGCCACCTCGCACTGTGTCGAACGTCGGCGTGTCTCCAGCGTTCAGTACCTGAAGCTCTAGATCCTCGAGTGCACCCGACATCTCCTCCCCCCTGGAGTCCTCCATAGAGCTGCCCCACCAGTTGCTTTTCGCGTTAGCGTCACCCCCAATCAGCAATCTACCGGTGGCCACTTCCCTTTTGATCTGGGTCAGCTGATCCAAGTATGGCCCTATGGGTTGGTCTGGCTCGAAGTAATAGGAGACTACTGCGATTTCCCAGGCTTTGGTCCGGATCCCAACCACAACGATGTTGTTTGTGGTGAGTTTCGGGTGGGGGATGACATCTAGGTCATCATCAAAGACCGCGATCGCAGCCTTCACCCTCCCACTTCCATCGACCTCGCACTGGTAGATTCTCGCACCACGGTAGCTCTTCATACTTCTCGCCCCTCCCACATAAGGTTCCTGGATCAGTGCCCACGAGATCATGCGCTCACTGGCCTCTAAAAAGAGTTCTGTCGTTGCCAGTTCCTTTCTTTGAAGGTTTGCTTGGGCCACTCGGTATGGTCTTGCTGTTGACGCAGGAGTATGTCGTGGAACCGTCTCAACAATACGCCACTGCTGTCCTCGCTATCTCGTCCCATTTCTTTCTGACGAGACAGTCTATGCTGAATGCATTGTGGTCTACTTTCTCAAGTTTTGCGTGCATACAGTTGCAGCACGTCGGAGCTGAGCCTGCCAACAAATCCGTACAGTCAGCTTTTAGGTGTGGTCCACCGCAATGGCTGCACTTCTCGACGGTCTGTATACACATCCGCCGAGTGTGCCCGTATGCCAAACAGAGTGAGCACTGGACCAGAGGGCTCTGATCTTCGGCCCTGACTCTTTGCAAGTCTATGTATACATGGCCCTTCTCTGTTGTTCGTCGCCAGATGATGGGCGAGGTGGTGATCACAATATGGCTTGTGTGCGGATTTCTGGCCCTTTTTCTATATTTTATAGTGACCCTATCTTCCTCACTGTCGAGGCCGCGAAAAATATCCGGGTTTTGGTTTCTGAAGGCCTTAAGGACGTCCTCGTCGGTATTCACCGATAGGACGTCCCTAAGGATCAGCAACGGATCCCTGTTTTTCACTTCCTCCACAGTGAGGTCAGCTCCATTTTTCCTTAACCGTTCTGTGACTTTATCCCGGTCTTCTTTTGTCCCGAAGCTCATTATAATTTTTCTGTTCTTTGCCTTTCGCACTCTTTCTACCTTGACCCAATCTTCTTTGGCATTAACCGCCTTCCTGATTAGGTTTATCACCCCATCCCCCGTCTCCGTCTCGTTCTCCGCCGTGACGGCCACAGAGTGGAGAGAAGTTGGCCTGGACAATGCCTGGGTGGGCTGACTGGCCACTGCGCTGGCGTACGTGAATTTCTCCATCGTCACTTGGTTGGAACGCAGCGCCTCTTTCAGGCTATCCATCCTTGCACTGCTCTCGGCCAGCTCCCTCCTATGCTCCGTTAGGAGTTTTTGGAAGCACTCCATGTCCGTCACCGCGGGGGCAGGAAGCGGAGGAGGGGAGGGGGGGAGATCCACCTTTTTCGCAGGAGGGGCTCTTTCACCGTTCATCTCCGCCTCCTTCACGAGAGCGAAGAGCCTCTCAAGTTGGACGATGACCTCATCTCTTATCTCATTTTTTGTATTTCTGGAGGTCGCCAGTTGCCGTTTTGCTCGCTGGACACACCGTCTTGCCTCATGGATCCTCGACCCTCGTACGTTTGTGTTTGTCGGAGGTGTCACGTTTTGTGCGGGGGGGGATATAATCATGACCATAGGTGAGCTAGGTCTTGTCTCTGCCTCAGTTGTCACTGGTTTGGTTGGTGACTTGGCTGGAGACTTTGTCTTCCTCTGCTCACCCAGGCCGGCCTCCGACTCACCTACACTCCTTCTTTCACTTGATTTTGAGGAGGGTCCTGCCTGCTCTGCTGTTTTTTGAGGGCCTTTTTCGGGTTGGCTTGCTGATCTCTTAGACCTCTTTACTGGAGTGCGAATGCCCATCATATTTACTGGTATATCGTGAGTCGAGCTAGCTGAATCGTCGACAGGGTGTGTAAATGGTACCCTGGACTAGGAACGTGATATAACTAACAATTAAACGTAAATGGTGTAAAAGTGTAAAAGTGTATAAAAACAAAATAAACAAACAAATAACAACAACTTAACAATAAAACAATTTAATTAAAATAATTTGGTGAGACCATAGACAACAGTCCCGCTCGTCGCTCTCGAATGTGGTGTAATCTTACGCGGCCAGAGAAACAGTAGGCGCGCTCCAACAGATCCCCGTTCGGCAAGAGGAGGCGCGACTGTCCCAATTTAGTGCGCACGACTTGTGACGATGTTCTGCAATCAATTGCTACCTACTATGAGAGCATGCGCGAGGTGCACGTAGCTATATATTTGTCAATATGATTGCTCTATTTAGAGCAGTCCAGTGTCAAATAAAATAAATAAAATATAATCAACTGGTAGTCTGTAAAACGAATAGTTCGCTCTGTCAAAAGTCCTGCAAACAACCAGAGTGAATTATTTATGTCTAATGGTCCTTTATTAGCTTAACTTACAACCTAAATACTGCAGAGTTCTGCAGGTCTGGGTCAAATTAACTTAGCGGTCAATAAACCTTAAAGTGTAATAATAAAAGTAAAACCTTAAAATTATAAATAAAAATATTTAAATTAAAAACGGTTCGGACTTGACCGCGACTCGGTCTTGACCGCTTAAAAACGGGTCTGGGTCAGGTTTGCTTAGAGGTCAGTAAACCTAGAAGTGTTCAGTATTATAAGGAAAATTTAATTAAAATAAAACTAAAATATGGTTCGGTCTTGACCGTTTACCGAGTCTAATATGTACAAATAATTAGTAAGGAATTAAAGAAATCCGCAATCAAAACCTTTCCACGCCTCGTATTTTCCGAGATATCAATATTTAAGTAAAAGGAGTGGGGGGGTCCAAAAGAAAAGTTGGGGAAAGAGGAAAATAAGGGGGGGGATCGATATCCCGGTTACGGTTTTCACCTTAGTGTCGTGTCTACGACACTACACAGGCAGATTTTGGTATCTAGAACCTCCTATCTCCTCCGGTTTCGGAGATAGGCAATTTTTTAAGTCCCGGGTTCGGTTCCCGGTAGGTGAAATTTCCGAATTTAGGTAATAAAAATTTTCCAAATTTATGTGTTGGTTTCGGTTTTGGGTTTTGATCAGTTAACTTGTTGCGGATAATATTTTGAAATTTAATTTAAATTTAATCTGGAAATTTCTTTATTTTGTAAAAAGAAGTTGGGGGTAGCGCGTTTTACAAGGTAACTTTGCTCTTTTCCCAGACGTCGCCTCCACTTTGGGGGTCTATATCTCCAGTTCCAGTGAAGACGCGTGGGTTTTTGAGGCGTCCACAGAAGCGGGGAGAGTTCTCCTCTCTCCCGACCCGTGTCCCGGATTTTTCGGTTCAGGGGTTAGTCTGTGAGGAGGCGTTAAATGGGGTTGTTTACAGTTTTGCAACCGCAAAGGTGGTGGTTTTTGAACTTCCCCTGTTCCGAAAAATCCAAAACTCGGCTCGGATGTAGGTCTTCCCAGTCTCTATATTACCTCAAAACCTTGGGTATACAGCACCCCTCCTTCAACCCTTATTTTACAGCTATAAGATTTCTTGGGTGAGTATTCTTTCTATTTTTATAGATAAGGGATAGGGATAGGGATATAGATTATAGATAGGGCTTATAACTTATAATAAATTTACAAAATGGGACAATTTACGTGGGAGATCCCCTAATGTTGTTAATTACAAATTTTGAAAAAGGAATTGGGGTGGATTTAACCAACCCCCAATTTTTTGAAAGTTACAACCTAATTATCTTTATATCTACTATAGCTATATTCACGAAATTTTAAAACTAAATAGAACTAGCCTATCCTAATTTATAGAGTCCATAAAAAACACTCTATCTATCCCGGTTTCCCGGGAATAGATTTTTTAAGAATTAAAAAAGTTTCCAACTTAGATTTGGGGGTCTTCCACGAGGAAATTTCCTTTTCTTTCTTCGTCCCCCGGCTCCTCGTCTGCTGCGCTCTCGAGTTTTGGTCCCGGGTCCCGTCCGAACCCACGGGAACCTTGGCCACGCTCCACGCGGCCGGACACTTTATGCCGTATCTCCCGCACCCCTGGTCGGATTACCCCGAGTGGGGTGTCTGGAGATAGGTCTCGTCCTCACGCACCTTGCTACAGTTTCCAATTATTGACGGCCCGCACAAAATCGGGCAGGAAATCGTTTTCCGATTTTTTCCGTTTAGTTTTTTGTCTTTTTGGGCCACTGTTTTTCACTTTAAAAATATAGTTTTTTCACATTCGCATGCGTCTTCGCAGCGCGCTTTTAACGGTATATCACACTTTGGGGTTTTCACGAAAAATACCACTATTGCGAATTTTTATGCGCGGAGCGACTTTAAAACGATCCGATCGCGGCGGGGGGCACCGTGAGACTGGTTAGGTTAGGTTAGGTTAGGTTAGGTTACCTAGAGGCGAAAGTACTCGCGTCGTTGTATCGATGGCGCGAGGAAGAGCGGGCACGGGGCTCGAGGCCGGTGCAGCGGCAGATCGCGCTGCGCCGAGAGGAGCTCCGTCAGGTCTTGGTGGCGGAATGGCGGCAGAGGCTTCTGCGCCCTACCTCGCTACCGTCGAGGCGATCCGGCCAGTACTCGACGACTGGCTCGGGAGAAGGCACGGCTCCCTGTCTTTTAGAGTGACACAGGTGCTGTCGGGGCACGGCTGCTTCGGCAAGTACCTGTGCCGCATAGACAGAGAGCCGGACGCTCGGTGCCACCACTGCGTCCATTGCGGGGAGGACACGGCGCAACACACGCTCGCCGAGTGTGTAGCTTGGGAGGAGCAGCGCCGTGTCCTCACAAATGAAGTAGGAGGCGATCTGTCGCTGCCGGCCGTAGTGCAGAGTATGGTCGGCAGCGCAGAGTCGTGGGACGCGGTGGTGTCCTTCTGCGAGGACGTGATGTCGCAGAAGGAAACTGCGGAAAGGGAGAGGGAGATCTCCACTCCCTTCCCTGGCCGCAGAAGGCGCACCGGGCGCAGGGGAAGGGCGGACAACGCCCTTTTCCAGCCCCCATGAATGGGTCCAGGGGCGAGGGACTTGGGGAAGTCCCTCGCCCCCTATTTGATGGACCCGAGTCGCAGGCGCGCGCGGGTGTCGGCGCGCGCCTCTGAGGCGATGCACGGGGTAGTTCAACACCTCACTACCCCGTGCAGGAGGCGAGGCCGGGACAGACCCGACCAGCACTAGTGCGGGGCTGCGGAAGAATTAGGTTTCCCGCGGCCCCCCACGCACGTGTGAGGAGACACCGGGGTGGTTTTAGCCGGTAAGAATCCGGCACACCCCTCCGCCATTCCCCAGGCGGAGGTAGTCCATGAGGATTTCCCCCCGTTAAAAAAAAAAAAAAAAAAGGTTAGGTTAGGTTAGGTTAGGTTAGGTTGGGGGATCCCCCACAGCGCATACTTCCACGCAGTATCCCCCGGGCAACGCCGTGTCTGACCACCGTAACGGAGTGGCAGACCGGCGGCTAAAGTGCGCTGTGAATTCGTAGTCTACAATTTTAATACTGTTTTTATTGCCTGAGAGTATTTTAATCTGCCTTGTGACTACGAACCTGCCGAGGCCATCATGCCAAAACAATCGCGGGACGCCTCCGGGCGTTTTTTAAAAACAAAAGGCCCTTCTCAGGGCCAACCCAAAGGCCCTTCTCAGGGCCACTCTGACGCTTCGGCGTCAGAGGCCAGCCGCGCGCCTTCTGCGACTGGCTTCTTCCGGAGGGCGGACGAGTCGTCCGATAATGACTCGCAAGTGTCAGATGCGGACGACCGTCTTTCGCAGAAGCGGTCGCAGCTGCGGAAGCGGCAGCGATCGCGGAACGATGGGTCTGGGGGCTCCTCGACCTCGGGGCCTTCGAGGGCCAAAGAGCCGGCGACCCATGTTCTGGGGCTCGCGGACGCCCAACGCCAGCTGGGGTCGATGGAAAAGGCGCGGCTCCAACTGGACCTAGAGGAGAGGGTCGCCGCCAGGGAGAAGAAGGCGCAAGTCGCCCAGTCGAGGGCTGGCTATGGTGCGTCCACCGTACTATATGCTGACCACTCCCTGGCGGAATTAGAGCGCATGGCGCAGGAAGACAGAGAGGAGGTCATGGAGGTCGCCTCAAGGTCCTCCAACTTAAAGGGGACCTTTCAAAAGGCCCTCAAATGCCGGGCTGCCAGCTTGTATGGCATAGTCACCGAGCTGGTGAAGCGAACGGCCACGGAAGAGACGCGGCAGCTGCAGGCGAGGGTAGATCGCCTGCAGGCGGAGGTCAGCCAGCTGCACCAGAAGCTGGCTGAGGCCACGGCCCGGCCTGCCCAATCTGCCCCAGGTCCGGTGGAAGGAGGCTCCTCCTCCCCCGCCGGCCTTGAGGCAATAATCCGCGGGGTGGTGATGGAGGAGCGGAACTTCATCAGGAGCTGCCTCGCGGGCATCGAAGACTGGCTCTTGCCAGAAAGGCGGCTCCGCCCTCCACTGGCGGCGGACAAGAGTCCGCCGTCAGTGGAGCCGGAGCCTACGCGCTTGGAGGGCGCGGCATCGGGTGCGCAGCCTCAGGCCTCGAAGCCCTCCAAGGGCAAAGGCAAGGGCAAGGGCAAGAGGAGCACGACGGCCTCTCACGCGCCCACCACGAGCGCGGAGGAGGCGCCTGGGTCGTCTGCTACTGCGGCAGCGCCCCGGAGCTCGCAGGAGGAAGACGCCCTTCTTCCCTCCACCACCCCGGCCAACATGTCATGGACCGAGGTGGTCAAGAAGGGCAAGAAGAAGAAGCCCGCAGCGCCCGCAGCGACTGCTGCAGCGGCCAAAAAGGCTCCAGCCGGCGGGAGGAAGCTGGTTCCTCCCAAAACCGCCGCGGTCGTGGTGACCATCACCCCGGAGGCCGCAGAGCGGGGCGAGACGTATGAGTCCGTCCTAAGACGGGCTCGTACCAACGCGGACCCCTCCCGGCTGGGGATTAGCGGCATCACGTGCCGCCGAACTCTAACCGGGGCTCGGATCTTCGAGTTCTCGGGGGAGCAGCGTGGCGCAAACGCGGACCTCTTTGCAACAAAAATGCAAGAGGTCATCGCGGATGCGGCAACGGTCGCCAGGCCTGTAAAGACTGCAGCCTTGGAGGTGGCCGATCTGGATGATTCGGTCAAAAAAGAGGATGTGGTGGCGGCCGTTGCCGCAGCTGGAGGCTGCGTCGCTGGCGCGGTAAAGGGTGGAGCCATCAGGCCCGGCCGCCGCGGCATGGGCACCATCCGCGTCGAGTGCCCGATCGCCGCAGCTAGGGCCGTCCTTTCGGCGACCAAGGGGCGGCTGCCTGTGGGGCTCAGCTCGGCCGCAGTCCGGCCACTTGAAGACCAGCCTATGCGCTGCTTCAAGTGCTTCGCGTCCGGCCACACCCGAGCCACGTGTCCCTCCAAGTCCGACTGGGGAGACTCCTGCTACCAGTGCGGGCAGAAGGGACACAAGAGTGCCGCTTGCAGCGCAGCCACGCCACACTGCGCGGCGTGTGCCGCCAGTGGCCGCCCCGCGGCCCACAAGATGGCGGGCAGGGGCTGCAAGCCTCCCGCGAGGAAGGGCATAGTGCCGGCGCAGGTTCGCCCTGTTGCTGCCACCGCTGCCACCGTCGTCGCTGCTGTAGCTTCAGCGGCGGTGGCTGAGGAGGGTAATGCAATGCTGGAATAGTGGGTTCCGACTACCGCATCCTCCAGACGAACACCAACCACTGCAGAGCGGCCCAGGACCTGGTGGCGCAGGTCATGGCCGAGTGGTTGGTGAACGTAGCGGTGGTCGCCGAGCCCTACTCAATACCCGGCAGCTGGCTGGGTGATGAGGACGGCTTGGTGGCACTAGCGGCGCGGTCTTCCACAGACTCCCCTCCCCTCTCGCTATTAGAGAAGGGACCGGGATACGTGGCCGCCGCGTGGGGAGAGGTAGCCCTTGTGGGCGTCTATTTCTCCCCAAACCGCCCTTTGCAGGATTTCGAGAACTATCTCGGAATCCTGGCCGCCGTGGTCGGCAGGGCGGCGCCGCGTCAGGTCTCCGTACTGGGAGACCTGAATGCCAAGTCAGTGTCCTGGGGCAACCCGGCCACCGACGCACGCGGGCGGGCAGTGGAGATGTGGGCAGCCTCCTCTGGGCTCTCCCTCCTGAACAGAGGAAGCGTCCAGACATGCGTGCGGCGGCAGGGTGGCTCAATAGTGGATGTCACTTTCGCCACACCTGCGCTGGCCGCGCGCGTGTCGAACTGGCGGGTGGAGCCGGTGGAGACTATGTCGGACCACCGCTACGTGCGGTTCGACATCTCCACCGGTGGCCCAGGGGAGACGCGGCCCCCCTCGGCACGATCGCCGTTCCCGCGGTGGGCCCTGACCCACCTGGACAGGGAGGCGGCGGCGGAGGCGGCGTTCATCCAGGACTGGCTGTCGCCGCCCGCCGCTGGTCTGGAAATGGACGCCGCTGCGCGGCAGCTGGGGGATTCCCTGACCGAGGTGTGCAACTCTAGCATGCCTCGGTCTCGCCGGCCGCCACCCAGGCGGGCCGTCTACTGGTGGTCGGCGGAGCTGGCGGAGCTCCGCGCAGCGTGCGTGCGGGCCAGGAGGGCCTACACGCGGAGTCGGCGGCGGCGTCGCAGAGACTTGGCCGACGAGGACCGCCTCTACGAGGCGTACGTGGAGGCCAAGACGGTCCTCGATCGGGCTATCGCCACGGCCAAGGACTCGGCGAGAGCCGAGATGCTGGAGGGTCTCGACAATAACCCCTTCGGGAGGCCATACAAGGTGGCGCGCAGCAAGCTGCGCCCCTTCGGCCCCCCCATTGTCGAGACCCTGGAGCCCTCCCTCCTGGACGGGGTGGTGCGGTCCCTGTTTCCACGCAGGGGCAGCTTCACCCCGCCAGTGATGGCTCCGCCGCCACCGCCGCCACCGTCGCCGCACGGGGCGGAGGAGGAGGAGGCCCCGTCGGTCACGGAGTCTGAGCTGGGCGCGGCCATCGACCGTGTCCGCGCCAGGAAGAAGGCTCCGGGCCCCGACGGGGTCCCCGCAAGGGTGGTGGCGATCGCCGCCACCCAAATGGAGGCGCGGTTTCGGGACCTCTTCGACGCATGCTTCGCGTCGGGAAGGTTCCCGAAACCGTGGAAGGAGGGCCAGTTGTGCCTCCTTCGTAAGGAGGGCCGCCCGGCGGACTCCCCCTCGGCATACCGGCCGATCGTGCTCCTGCCGGATGTCGGGAAAATGTTTGAGGGGATAGTCGCCGCCCGCCTAAAGGAGCACCTGCGGGATGTCGGACCGGACTTGTCGGACGCTCAGTTCGGCTTTCGGGCTGAGCGTTCGACGGTGGACGCACTGGCCTGCCTCAAGGGGCAGGTGGAGGAGGCGATGCAGGCGGGGGACGGGTTGCTGGCGGTGTCGTTCGACATAGCCAACGCCTTCAACTCGATCCCCCACTCTACCATCATGGAGGCGCTCCGCTTCCACGGAGTGCCTCCATACCTGCGGCGTCTGCTGGCCAGCTACCTGGAGGACAGGGAGGTCCTCCTGGTGGACAGGTCTGGCCGAGTCCGGCGATATCCCGCCGAAGCCGGCGTCCCACAGGGGTCGGTCGTGGGGCCCCTGCTCTGGAACGTCGGCTACGATTGGCTCCTGCGGGGAACTCTCCCCCGGGGCGTTAGGGTCGTCTGCTACGCGGACGACACTCTCCTCACCGCCCGGGGGGAGAGTTTCGGAGAGGCGGCCAACTTGGCCTCGGCGGGCGGCTCCCTCATCGCGGGGAGGATCCGCCGCCTCGGCCTGACGGTGGCGCTGCACAAAACCGAGGCCGTGTACTTCCACGGTCCTCGGCAGCGGCAGCGCCCCCCGCCCGACGCCCACATCCACGTGGAGGGCGTCCGCATCGCGGTCGGGGCCCAGATGAAATATCTGGGCCTCGTGCTTGACAGCAGGTGGCGCTTCGGCCCGCACTTCCGCGGGCTGTCGGCGCGCCTGCTGAAGACCGCGGGCGCCCTCTCGTGGCTTCTCCCCAACGTGGGGGGGCCCAGCGTCCGATGCCGGCGAGTCTACGCCGGCATCCTGAGGAGTATGGCCACCTACGGGGCCCCCATCTGGGAGGACTCCCTCCGGAGGAGGGAGAACGCCGCGGCCTTGCGGGCCCCGCAGAGGGCCATAGCCCAGCGGGTGGCGCGGACCTACCGCACGGTGGGCTTCGCGGCGGCGTGCGCTCTGGCGGGCACCCCGCCTTGGGAACTCGAGGCGTGGGTGCTCGCCAGAGTGTACGAGTGGACGGCGGGGCGGCGGGCGAGCGGAGAGCGCCCAGCCCCGCGTGAGAGGGAGGCCGTCCGGCGGGAGGCGAAGGAAGCCGTCGTCCGGCATTGGTCGACGGACCTCGCCACCGCGGTATTCGGTCGCCGCACACTCGACGCGATCGGGCCGCTCCTGCAAGAGTGGCTCGATCGGTCGCACGGGGTGGTCTCCTTCCGACTGGCGCAGGTGCTGACCGGCCACGGATGTTTCGGGGCCTACCTGCACCGCATCGGTCGGGAGGAGACACCGTCGTGCCGCGATTGCGGCGCGGCGGTGGACACGGCGCAGCACACCCTTGAGGGGTGCCCGTCGTGGTCGGAGCCGCGCCGCGACCTCGTTGCGGCGATCGGGCCGGACCTCTCGCTCCCCGGCGTGATCAACGCCATGCTGGGGGACGAGGGGTCCTGGGCGGCGGTAGCCTCCTTCTGTGAACAGGTCATGTCGCAGAAGGAGGCGGCGGAGCGCGCGCGCGAGGACGACCCCCTCGCGCCGGCGCTCCGCAGGCGGAGGAGGGGTCGGAGAAGACGTCAGTATGACGAGCACCTCCGACTCCTCCCTGGTGGAGGCCAGCAGGCAACGGGTGCGGGGGCACCCCTGCCTGCATCGCACGCGCCTTCACCAGCGCCGGACGGGAGTGGCCAGGTGTTCCCGGCCATTCCCGTCGCCCCCCAGCCCGGGGGGCACGTAGGGCCCGCCATCTAGGCGGGCACGCGCCAGAGGGCCGTGGACGCAGAACGTCTCCCACAGCCCTCCCAACAAGGCGCCGGAGGGAACACCGCTGAGTTTTAGTGGGTATACTGTCGCCGTCATGCGACAGGGAGTCCCACACTCCCCGTCTCGCCCCCCCAGCGAGCGGAAGTGCGTAATTGCCATTTCTCAGCGTCAAAAAAAAAAAAAAAAAAAAAAAGGTTAGGTTAGGTTAGGTTAGGTTAGGTTAGGTTGGGGGATCCCGGGGGATCCCCCACAGCGCATACTTCCACGCAGTATCCCCCGGGCAACGCCGTGTCTGACCACCGTAACGGAGTGGCAGACCGGCGGCTAAAGTGCGCTGTGAATTCGTAGTCTACAATTTTAATACTGTTTTTATTGCCTGAGAGTATTTTAATCTGCCTGTGACTACGAACCTGCCGAGGCCATCATGCCAAAACAATCGCGGGACGCCTCCGGGCGTTTTTTAAAAACAAAAGGCCCTTCTCAGGGCCAACCCAAAGGCCCTTTTCAGGGCCACTCCGACGCTTCGGCGTCAGAGGCCAGCCGCGCGCCTTCTGCGACTGGCTTCTTCCGGAGAGCGGACGAGTCGTCCGATAATGACTCGCAAGTGTCAGATGCGGACGACCGTCTTTCGCAGAAGCGGTCGCAGCTGCGGAAGCGGCAGCGATCGCGGAACGATGGGTCTGGGGGCTCCTCGACCTCGGGGCCTTCGAGGGCCAAAGAGCCGGCGACCCATGTTCTGGGGCTCGCGGACGCCCAACGCCAGCTGGGGTCGATGGAAAAGGCGCGGCTCCAACTGGACCTAGAGGAGAGGGTCGCCGCCAGGGAGAAGAAGGCGCAAGTCGCCCGGTCGAGGGCTGGCTATGGTGCGTCCACGTTACTATATGCTGACCACTCCCTGGCGGAATTAGAGCGCATGGCGCAGGAAGACAGAGAGGAGGTCATGGAGGTCGCCTCAAGGTCCTCCAACTTAAAGGGGACCTTTCAAAAGGCCCTCAAATGCCGGGCTGCCAGCTTGTATGGCATAGTCACCGAGCTGGTGAAGCGAACGGCCACGGAAGAGACGCGGCAGCTGCAGGCGAGGGTGGATCGCCTGCAGGCGGAGGTCAGCCAGCTGCACCAGAAGCTGGCTGAGGCCACGGCCCGGCCTGCCCAATCTGCCCCAGGTCCGGTGGAAGGAGGCTCCTCCTCCCCCGCCGGCCTTGAGGCAATAATCCGCGGGGTGGTGATGGAGGAGCGGAACTTCATCAGGAGCTGCCTCGCGGGTATCGAAGACCGGCTCTTGCCAGAAAGGCGGCTCCGCCCTCCACTGGCGGCGGACAAGAGTCCGCCGTCAGTGGAGCCGGAGCCTACGCGCTTGGAGGGCGCGGCGTCGGGTGCGCAACCTCAGGCCTCGAAGCCCTCCAAGGGCAAAGGCAAGGGCAAGGGCAAGAGGAGCACGACGGCCTCTCACGCGCCCACCACGAGCGCGGAGGAGGCGCCTGGGTCGTCTGCTACTGCAGCAGCGCCCCGGAGCTCGCAGGAGGAAGACGCCCTTCTTCCCTCCACCACCCCGGCCAACATGTCATGGACGGAGGTGGTAAAGAAGGGCAAGAAGAAGAAGCCCGCAGCGCCCGCAGCGACTGCTGCAGCGGCCAAAAAGGCTCCAGCCGGCGGGAGGAAGCTGGTTCCTCCCAAAACCGCGGCGGTCGTGGTGACCATCACCCCGGAGGCCGCAGAGCGGGGCGAGACGTATGAGTCCGTCCTAAGACGGGCTCGTACCAACGCGGACCCCTCCCGGCTGGGGATTAGCGGCATCACGTGCCGCCGAACTCTAACCGGGGCTCGGATCTTCGAGTTCTCGGGGGAGCAGCGTGGCGCAAACGCGGACCTCTTTGCAACAAAAATGCAAGAGGTCATCGCGGATGCGGCAACGGTCGCCAGGCCTGTAAAGACTGCAGCCTTGGAGGTGGCCGATCTGGATGATTCGGTCACCAAAGAGGATGTGGTGGCGGCCGTTGCCGCAGCTGGAGGCTGCGTCGCTGGCGCGGTAAAGGGTGGAGCCATCAGGCCCGGCCGCCGCGGCATGGGCACCATCCGCGTCGAGTGCCCGATAGCCGCAGCTAGGGCCGTCCTTTCGGCGACCAAGGGGCGGCTGCCTGTGGGGCTCAGCTCGGCCGCAGTCCGGCCACTTGAAGACCAGCCTATGCGCTGCTTCAAGTGCTTCGCGTCCGGCCACACCCGAGCCACGTGTCCCTCCAAGTCCGACTGGGGAGACTCCTGCTACCAGTGCGGGCAGAAGGGACACAAGAGTGCCGCTTGCAGCGCAGCCACGCCACATTGCGCGGCGTGTGCCGCCAGTGGCCGCCCCGCGGCCCACAAGATGGCGGGCAGGAGCTGCAAGCCTCCCGCGAGGAAGGGCATAGTGCCGGCGCAGGTTCGCCCTGTTGCTGCCACCGCTGCCACCGTCGTCGCTGCTGTAGCTTCAGCGGCGGTGGCTGAGGAGGGTAATGCGATGCTGGAATAGTGGGTTCCGACTACCGCATCCTCCAGACGAACACCAACCACTGCAGAGCAGCCCAGGACCTGGTGGCGCAGGTCATGGCCGAGTGGTTGGTGAACGTAGCGGTGGTCGCCGAGCCCTACTCAATACCCGGCAGCTGGCTGGGTGACGAGGACGGCTTGGTGGCACTAGCGGCGCGGTCTTCCACAGACTCCCCTCCCCTCTCGCTATTAGAGAAGGGACCGGGATACGTGGCCGCCGCGTGGGGAGAGATGGCCCTTGTGGGCGTCTATTTCTCCCCAAACCGCCCTTTGCAGGATTTCGAGAACTATCTCGGAATCCTGGCCGCCGTGGTCGACAGGGCGGCGCCGCGTCAGGTCTCCGTACTGGGAGACCTGAATGCCAAGTCAGTGTCCTGGGGCAACCCGGCCACCGACGCACGCGGGCGGGCAGTGGAGATGTGGGCAGCCTCCTCTGGGCTCTCCCTCCTGAACAGAGGAAGCGTCCAGACATGCGTGCGGCGGCAGGGTGGCTCAATAGTGGATGTCACTTTCGCCGCACCTGCGCTGGCCGCGCGCGTGTCGAACTGGCGGGTGGAGCCGGTGGAGACTATGTCGGACCACCGCTACGTGCGGTTCGACATCTCCACCGGTGGCCCAGGGGAGACACGGCCCCCCTCGGCACGATCGCCGTTCCCGCGGTGGGCCCTGACCCACCTGGACAGGGAGGCGGCGGCGGAGGCGGCGTTCATCCAGGACTGGCTGTCGCCGCCCGCCGCTGGTCTGGACGTGGACGCCGCTGCGCGGCAGCTGGGGGATTCCCTGACCGAGGTGTGCAACTCTAGCATGCCTCGGTCTCGCCGGCCGCCACCCAGGCGTGCCGTCTACTGGTGGTCGGCGGAGCTGGCGGAGCTCCGCGCAGCGTGCGTGCGGGCCAGGAGGGCCTACACGCGGAGTCGGCGGCGGCGTCGCAGAGACTTGGCCGACGAGGACCGCCTCTACGAGGCGTACGTGGTGGCCAAGACGGTCCTCGATCGGGCTATCGCCACGGCCAAGGACTCGGCGAGAGCCGAGATGCTAGAGGGTCTCGACAACGACCCCTTCGGGAGGCCATACAAGGTGGCGCGCAGCAAGCTGCGCCCCTTCGGCCCCCCCGTTGCCGAGACCCTGGAGCCCTCCCTCCTGGACGGGGTGGTGCGGTCCCTGTTTCCACGCAGGGGCAGCTTCACCCCGCCAGTGATGGCTCCGCCGCCGCCGCCGCCGCACGTTGCGGAGGAGGAGGAGGCCCCGCCGGTCACGGAGTCGGAGCTCGGCGCGGCCATCGACCGTGCCCGCGCCGGGAAGAAGGCTCCGGGCCCCGACGGGGTCCCCGCAAGGGTGGTGGCGATCGCCGCCACCCAAATGGAGGCGCGGTTTCGGGACCTCTTCGACGCATGCTTCGCGTCGGGGAGGTTCCCGAAACCGTGGAAGGAGGGCCTATTGTGCCTCCTTCGCAAGGAGGGCCGCCCGGCGGACTCCCCCTCGGCATACCGGCCGATCATGCTCCTGGCAGACGTCGGGAAAATGTTCGAGGGGATAGTCGCCGCCCGCCTAAAGGAGCACCTGCGGGATGTCGGACCGGACTTGTCGGACGCTCAGTTCGGCTTTCGGGCTGAGCGTTCGACGGTGGACGCACTGGCCTGCCTCAAGGGGCAGGTGGAGGAGGCGATGCAGGCGGGGGACGGGTTGCTGGCGGTGTCGTTCGACATAGCCAACGCCTTCAACTCGATCCCCCACTCTACCATCATGGAGGCGCTCCGCTTCCACGGAGTGCCTCCATACCTGCGGCGTCTGCTGGCCAGCTACCTGGAGGACAGGGAGGTCCTCCTGGTGGACAGGTCTGGCCGAGTCCGGCGATATCCCGCCGAAACCGGCGTCCCACAGGGGTCGGTTGTGGGGCCCCTGCTCTGGAACGTCGGCTACGATTGGCTCCTGCGGGGAACTCTCCCCCGGGGCGTTAGGGTCGTCTGCTACGCGGACGACACTCTCCTCACCGCCCGGGGGGAGAGTTTCGGAGAGGCGGCCAACTTGGCCTCGGCGGGCGGCTCCCTCATCGCGGGGAGGATCCGCCGCCTCGGCCTGACGGTGGCGCTGCACAAAACCGAGGCCGTGTACTTCCACGGTCCCCGGCAGCGGCAGCGCCCCCCGCCCGACGCCCACATCCACGTGGAGGGCGTCCGCATCGCGGTCGGGGCCCAGATGAAATATCTGGGCCTCGTGCTTGACAGCAGGTGGCGCTTCGGCCCGCACTTCCGCGGGCTGTCGGCGCGCCTGCTGAAGACCGCGGGCGCCCTCTCGTGGCTGCTCCCCAACGTGGGGGGGCCCAGCGTCCGATGCCGGCGACTCTACGCCGGCATCCTGAGGAGTATGGCCACCTACGGGGCCCCCATCTGGGAGGACTCCCTCCGGAGGAGGGAGAACGCCGCGGCCTTGCGGGCCCCGCAGAGGGCCATAGCCCAGCGGGTGGCGCGGACCTACCGCACGGTGGGCTTCGCGGCGGCGTGCGCTCTGGCGGGCACCCCGCCTTGGGAACTCGAGGCGTGGGTGCTCGCCAGAGTGTACGAGTGGACGGCGGGGCGGCGGGCGAGCGGAGAGCGCCCAGCCCCGCGTGAGAGGGAGGCCGTCCGGCGGGAGGCGAAGGAAGCCGTCGTCCGGCATTGGTCGACGGACCTCGCCACCGCGGTATTCGGTCGCCGCACACTCGACGCGATCGGGCCGCTCCTGCAAGAGTGGCTCGATCGGTCGCACGGGGTGGTCTCCTTCCGACTGGCGCAGGTGCTGACCGGCCACGGATGTTTCGGGGCCTACCTGCACCGCATCGGTCGGGAGGAGACACCGTCGTGCCGCGATTGCGGCGCGGCGGTGGACACGGCGCAGCACACCCTTGAGGGGTGCCCGTCGTGGTCGGAGCCGCGCCGCGACCTCGTTGCGGCGATCGGGCCGGACCTCTCGCTCCCCGGCGTGATCAACGCCATGCTGGGGGACGAGGGGTCCTGGGCGGCGGTAGCCTCCTTCTGTGAACAGGTCATGTCGCAGAAGGAGGCGGCGGAGCGCGCGCGCGAGGACGACCCCCTCGCGCCGGCGCTCCGCAGGCGGAGGAGGGGTCGGAGAAGACGTCAGTATGACGAGCACCTCCGACTCCTCCCTGGTGGAGGCCAGCAGGCAACGGGTGCGGGGGCACCCCTGCCTGCACTGCACGCGCCTTCACCAGCGCCGGACGGGAGTGGCCAGGTGTTCCCGGCCAATCCCGTCGCCCCCCAGCCCGGGGGGCACGTAGGGCCCGCCATCTAGGCGGGCACGCGCCAGAGGGCCGTGGACGCAGAACGTCTCCCACAGCCCTCCCAACAAGGCGCCGGAGGGAACACCGCTGAGTTTTAGTGGGTATACTGTCGCCGTCATGCGACAGGGAGTCCCACACTCCCCGTCTCGCCCCCCCAGCGAGCGGAAGTGCGTAATTGCCATTTCTCAGCGTCAAAAAAAAAAAAAAAAAAAAGGTTGGGGGATCCCCCACAGCGCATACTTCCACGCAGTATCCCCCGGGCAACGCCGTGTCTGACCACCGTAACGGAGTGGCAGACCGGCGGCTAAAGTGCGCTGTGACATCGTAGACTTTTATTGAAATACTGTTTTACCTGCCGGATTTTATTTTAATTGCTGTGTGTCTACGATAAGATGAAAAAGAAACCAAGCCGTGACGCCTCAGGGCGCTTTTTATCACATCGCTCCTCTCAGGACGATCTAAACGGCCCTTCTCAGGGCCACGCCGACGGCGCTTCGGCGTCGGAAGCTGACCGCGCACCATCTGCGGCCAGCTTCTTTTGCAGGCCAGACGAGGTGTCGGACTCTGACGACTCCAATGCAGGCACGTCGGCGGCTGAATACGACCGTACGAAGCGGAAGTTTGAGTCCGAGACCTCCTCTGGATCGGCCGTAGCTAGGACGAAGAAGAAGCTGAAGTCTAAAAGGGCCTCGAGCCCTTCCTTGACCTCCACCTCGCCTTGCACCCACGATGTGGGCTTATTGGAGGCCGAGCGCCGCCCGAACCTGGCCAAGCGGGCGCAGGCCCAGCAGGACCTCGAGGAGCGGGTCGCTGCCAAGGAGCAGCAGGCGCGCGCTGCCCGGGCCAAGTCCGGGTACGGCGCGTCCCTCCTCCAGTACGCGGACCGCTCCTTGGGCGAGCTGGAGAAGATGGCGGAGGAGGATGAGGGGGAGATCATTGAGATCGCCACCAAGTCCTCCCACCTGAAGGGCACCTTTCAGAAGGCCCTCAAGTGCCGGGCCGCGAGCATGCGCGCTATCATCCAGGAGGTGGCCCAGCGCACTGCGTCAGAAGAAACACGGCAGCTGCAGGCGCGCGTCGACCGCCTGCAGCTTGAGGTCAGCCAGCTGCACAAGAAGCTGGCTGAGGCCACGGCCCGGCCCATCCAGGCGGAACGGGCACCAGAAGCGGTGGCCCCCCTCTCCTCCTCCTCCTCCTCCTCCTCCTCCAACCTGGAGGAAATTATTAGGAGGGTCATAGCGGAGGAGAGAAACTTTACTAGGGCCTGCCTCGCGGGCATAGAGGACCGGCTCCTGCCGGAAAGGCGACTCCGCCCGCCGCTAGCGGCGGACAAGAGTTCGCCCCAGACGGAGCCGGAACCCGTGCCCCAGGCGGGCCCGGCAGCGGGCGCCCAACCCACTGGGAAGGGCAAAGGCAGGGGCAAGAGGAGCAAAGCGGCTCCTCCTCCTCCGCAAGCCCCTACCACCACGAGCCCAGAGGGAGCGCCCGAGCCGGTGCCCGGGCCCTCCTCCGCTACCCAGCCGGCCCCTCCCCAGATGAAACAGGACGCCCTTCTTCCCTCCACCACCCCGGCCAACATGTCGTGGACGGAGGTGGTCAAGAAGGGCAAGAAGAGGAAGCCCGCAGCGCCCGCAGCGTCCGCAGCGCCCGCAGCGACCGCTCCCCCAGCCAAGACGGCTCCAACCGCCGGCAGGAAACTGCCTCCTCCTCCACGAACCGCGGCCGTCGTGGTGAAAATCACCCCGGAGGCCGCGGAGCGGGGGGCGACGTACGAGTCCGTCCTCAGACGGGCCCGTACCAACGCTGATCCCACCCAACTCGGGATCAGCAACATAACCTGCCGGCGGACCATGACCGGGGCCCGAATCTTCGAGTTCGGGGGGGAGCGGCGCGAGAGTAACGCCGACCTCTTCGCGGATAAACTGCGGGAGGTCATAGCGGACGCGGCAACGGTCGCCAGGCCCGTAAAGACCGCACCCCTGGAGGTGACCGACGTCGATGACTCGGCCACCAGGGAGGACGTGGTGGCGGCCGTTGCGGCGGCGGGTGGCTGCGACGTCAGCGCGGTGAGGTGCGGGCCCATCAGGCCTGGCCGCCGCGGCATGGGCACCACGCGCGTGGAGTGCCCCATCGTCGCCGCCAGGGCTCTCCTCGCTGCGACCAAGGGGCGGCTGCCCCTGGGCCTGAGCACGGCCGTGGTGCGAGCGCTTGAAGACGGCCCGATGCGCTGCTTCAAGTGCTTCGCACTCGGCCACACCCGGGCCACGTGTCCCTCCAAGGCCGACTGGGGGGACGCGTGCTACCGCTGCGGGCTCCAGGGGCACAAAAATGCCGCCTGCGGCGCCGCCACGCCGCATTGCGTGACGTGCGCCGCCAGTGGCCGCCCCGCCGACCACAAGATGGCGGGCGGGAGCTGTAAGCCCCCCGTCAAAAAGGGAGTGGTGCAGGCGCAGGTCCGACCTGCCGCCTCCGCCGCCACCACCGTCGTCGTCGCCACCGCAGCTCCAGCGGCGGCAACAGAGGGGGGAGCAATGACGATCGATGGATAGGGTCGACCGTCATCGCTTCCTCCAGGCGAACACCAACCACTGTAAAGCGGCCCAGGATCTGGTGGTCCAAGTCATGGCCGAGTGGTTGGTGAACGTGGTGGCGGTCGCCGAGCCGTACTCGATCCCCGGCAGCTGGCTGGGCGACGAGGACGGCTTGGTGGCACTAGCGGCGCGGTCTTCCACGGACTCCCCTCCCCTCTCGCTATTAGAGAGGGGACCGGGATACGTGGCCGCCGCGTGGGGAGACTCGGCCCTCGTGGCCGTGTACTTCTCCCCAAACCGCTCCCTGCAGGACTTCGAGGACTTTCTCGGGGTCCTGGCCGCCGTGGTCGGCAGGGCGGCGCCGCGTCAGGTCGTAGTCTTGGGCGACCTGAACGCCAAGTCGGCAGCCTGGGGCAACCCGGCCGCCTCGTGCAACGTCCGAGGTCGCGCCGTGGAGCTCTGGGCGGCCACGTCCGGCGTCTCCCTGCTCAACAGGGGGGCGGTCCACACGTGTGTGCGGCAGCGGGGAGGGTCGGTGGTGGACGTTTCGTTCGCCACCCCCGCGATAGCCGCCCGCGTCGTGGACTGGCGGGTGGAGTTGGTGGAGACCTTGTCGGACCACCGCTACGTGCGGTTCGACATCGTCTCCGCCAGGGGCTCCGGAGAGTCCGCTGGGTCGGGGCAATCGCCGTTCCCGCGGTGGGCCCTGACCCACCTTGACAGGGAGGCGGCGGCGGAGGCGGCGTTCATCCAGGACTGGCTGTCGCCGCCCGCCGCCGGTCCGGACGTGGACACCGCTGCGCGGCAGCTGGGGGATTCCCTGACCGAGGTGTGCAACTCCAGCATGCCTCGGTCTCGCCGGCCGCCAGCCAGACGGGCCGTGTACTGGTGGTCGGCGGAGCTGGCGGAGCTCCGTGCAGCGTGCGTGCGGGCCAGGAGGGCCTACACGCGGAGTCGGCGGCGGCGTCGCAGAGACTTGGCCAACGAGGACCGCCTCTACGAGGCGTACGTAGAGGCCAAGACGGTCCTCGATCGGGCCATCGCCACGGCCAAGGACTCGGCGAGAGCCGAGATGCTGGAGGGTCTCGACAACGACCCCTTCGGGAGGCCATACAAGGTGGCGCGCAGCAAGCTGCGCCCCTTCGGCCCCCCCGTTGCCGAGACCCTGGAGCCCTCCCTCCTGGACGGGGTGGTGCGGTCCCTGTTTCCGCGCAGGGGCAGCTTCACCCCGCCAGTGATGGCTCCGCCGCCGCCGCCGCCGCTGTCGCCGCACGTTGCGGAGGAGGAGGAGGCCCCGCCGGTCACGGAGTCGGAGCTCGGCGCGGCCATCGACCGTGCCCGCGCCGGGAAGAAGGCTCCGGGCCCCGACGGGGTCCCCGCAAGGGTGGTGGCGATCGCCGCCACCCAAATGGAGGCGCGGTTTCGGGACCTCTTCGACGCATGCTTCGCGTCGGGGAGGTTCCCGAAACCGTGGAAGGAGGGCCAACTGTGCCTCCTTCGCAAGGAGGGCCGCCCGGCGGACTCCCCCTCGGCATACCGGCCGATTGTGCTCCTGCCGGATGTCGGGAAAATGTTTGAGGGGATTGTCGCCGCCCGCTTAAAGGAGCACCTGCGGGATGTCGGACCGGACTTGTCGGACGCTCAGTTCGGCTTTCGGGCTGAGCGTTCGACGGTGGACGCACTGGCCTGCCTCAAGGGGCAGGTGGAGGAGGCCATGCAGGCGGGGGACGGGTTGCTGGCGGTGTCGTTCGACATAGCCAACGCCTTCAACTCGATCCCCCACTCTACCATCCTGGAGGCGCTCCGCTTCCACGGAGTGCCTCCATACCTGCGGCGTCTGCTGGCCAGCTACCTGGAGGACAGGGAGGTCCTCCTGGTGGACAGGTCTGGCCGAGTCCGGCGATATCCCGCCGAAGCCGGCGTTCCACAGGGGTCGGTCGTGGGGCCCCTGCTCTGGAACGTCGGCTACGATTGGCTCCTGCGGGGAACTCTCCCCCGGGGCGTCAGGGTCGTCTGCTACGCGGACGACACTCTCCTCACCGCCCGGGGGGAGAGTTTCGGAGAGGCGGCCAACTTGGCCTCGGCGGGCGGCTCCCTCGTCGCGGGGAGGATCCGCCGCCTCGGCCTGACGGTGGCGCTGCACAAAACCGAGGCCGTGTACTTCCACGGTCCTCGGCAGCGGCAGCGCCCTCCAACCGACGCCCACATCCACGTGGAGGGCGTCCGCATCGCGGTCGGGGCCCAGATGAAATACCTGGGCCTCGTACTCGACAGCAGGTGGCGCTTCGGCCCGCACTTCCGCGGGCTGTCGGCGCGCCTGCTGAAGACCGCGGGCGCCCTCTCGTGGCTGCTCCCCAACGTGGGGGGGCCCAGCGTCCGATGCCGGCGACTCTACGCCGGCATCCTGAGGAGTATGGCCACCTACGGGGCCCCCATCTGGGAGGACTCCCTCCGGAGGAGGGAGAACGCCGCCGCCTTGCGGGCCCCGCAGAGGGCCATAGCCCAGCGGGTGGCGTGGACCTACCGCACGGTGGGCTTCGCGGCGGCGTGCGCTCTGGCGGGCACCCCGCCTTGGGAACTCGAGGCGTGGGTGCTCGCCAGAGTGTACGAGTGGACGGCGGGGCGGCGGGCGAGCAGAGAGCGCCCAGCCCCGCAAGAGAGGGAGGCCGTCCGGCGGGAGGCGAAGGAAGCCGTCGTCCGGCACTGGGCGACGGACCTCGCCACCGCGGCATTCGGTCGCCGCACACTCGACGCGATCGGGCCGCTCCTGCAAGAGTGGCTCGATCGGTCGCACGGGGTGGTCTCCTTCCGACTGGCGCAGGTGCTGACCGGCCACGGATGTTTCGGGGCCTACCTGCACCGCATCGGTCGGGAGGAGACACCGTCGTGCCGCGATTGCGGCGCGGCGGTGGACACGGCGCAGCACACCCTGGAGGAGTGCCCGTCGTGGTCGGAGCCGCGCCGCGATCTCGTTGCGGCGATCGGGCCGGACCTCTCGCTCCCCGGCGTGATCAACGCCATGCTGGGGGACGAGGGGTCCTGGGCGGCGGTAGCCTCCTTCTGTGAACAGGTCATGTCGCAGAAGGAGGCGGCGGAGCGCGCGCGCGAGGACGACCCTCTCGCGCCGGCGCTCCGCAGGCGGAGGAGGGGTCGGAGAAGACGTCAGTATGACGAGCACCTCCGACTCCTCCCTGGTGGAGGCCAGCAGGCAACGGGTGCGGGGGCACCCCTGCCTGCATCGCACGCGCCTTCACCAGCGCCGGACGGGAGTGGCCAGGTGTTCCCGGCCATTCCCGTCGCCCCCCAGCCCGGGGGGCACGTAGGGCCCGCCATCTAGGCGGGCACGCGCCAGAGGGCCGTGGACGCAGAATGTCTCCCACAGCCCTCCCAACAAGGCGCCGGAGGGAACACCGCTGAGTTTTAGTGGGTATACTGTCGCCGTCATGCGACAGGGAGTCCCACACTCCCCGTCTCGCCCCCCCAGCGAGCGGAAGTGCGTAACTGTCATTTCTCAGCGAGAAAAAAAAAAAAAAAAAAAAAAAAGGTTAGGTTAGGTTAGGTTAGGTTAGGTTTTTTTTTTTTTTTTTTTTTTTTTTTTTTTTTTTTTTTTTTTTTTTTTTTTATACTTTTCCCCGGTCATGAGAACACCAGGACCTTGTCTATCTAATTTACTCATTCACTCCAGTTCTATCTCTTATGCCTCTCGTACTTTTATTCTTCATTCTATGTCTTTCTTTCATTCAGCCTTTCATACTTCGCCGGGTGGGACTCCCGCATATGCTAATCTGTTCTGTTTTGTAAATTTATTTATTTAGGGTATGGGTATTTAGTGTGCAACCTTGTTTTATTTATTTACATAGTTTGTACAAAAATTTTTATATTTCTATGTACTACTTTATATAAAATAAACATCTTATTATTTTTTCCTTATACCTATTTACATGCTATTATTCTACAATCCAAGTTTTATTTTCTATCTTAAGTCTATACATGTGTTTAATTTAATACATTTCCAATTTTTATTTACTTAATATTATTTTCTAAAACAAAATATAAAAACAAGAAGTAGGGTCTGAATAATAGTCTACCACAAGGTGTTGTACTTTACATTTTATTACACTCTAATATACTTTCGATGTTGATCTAGTTAACATTATTTTCTAATACCGCAATCAATTACAAGAGTAGGATTTAGCTATAGTCTAATAGCTGTACAGCTAAGTAAAGTTAAGCTAAGTTGTTCTATTTGGGTCACGTACCACATGAATTTCCTGTGTGTTTATTTATTCCTCGTTATTTCGGCAATAATATATGTATATTCTTATAATATGATATCTATTACCTTTCCTGTTTCAAGTGTTTGTTGTTCTGTATGTGTTCTCGGTTTGTGTGTAGTGCATGTTTTAGTGTTTCGTGCTTGTTTTGATATATGCTTATATATTTATAATATATATTATATATCTGTATTTGTGATTGTGTTCTGGGGGGTGTTGTGCTGTGCATGTTTTGATTTTTGTGCATGTTTAGATATATAACTATATATTTACTATATGTTTTGTATATCTTGTGTGTTAATGTGCGTGTTGTGCATGTAACGTGTGTGTTGTACGTTCCAAGAAACGGCTCAGGCGTACGCCGTCGTCGTCCGAGCCAGGTAGTCCCACTTCTTGCGCACCGGACACTCCACGCTAAAGGCGTTGTGGCCGGTCCTTTGGAACTTCGAGTGCAGGCAGTTGCAGCACCGCGGTTCATTGCCCGCAATGAACTCCGCACACTTCTCGCGAAGGTGCGGACCCCCGCAGTGACTGCACCTGTCTGCACTCTCGGTACAAAATTTCCGGCCGTGTCCGAATGCCAAGCACTTAGTGCATTGGATGAGCGGGGACTGGTCCTCAACCTTGACCCTTTGCAGGTCAAGGTAGAGGGCTCCAGCCTCCGTCATCCTCTGCCAGACTTTGGGCCTGACTTGGACGACAACGTGCGCCGTCCTGGGGTTTCTGGTCCTCTTCTTGTATTTGATGGCTATTTCTTTTTCTTCTATGTCTAAATCCCTAAATATATTTTCATTTTGGGAGTGGATCGCCTTTACCAGCTCGTCGTCCTCGCTGTCCAAAAAGACGTCCTTTAGGACGACGAGCGGGTTTTTATTTTGCATAGGCGCCACTGTCAGTCCTCCGCCTTGGCTCTTGATCCTATCCCTTACTCTTTGGAGTTCCTCCTCAGAGTCGCACCCCAGTATTACCGTCTGGTTTTTCGCCTTGCGTACTTTATTTATTCTGAGGCCAGTTACCCTGGCATCGACCGCCTTCTTCACCCTGGCGAGCACCTCGTCCGCAGTCTCCTGGCTGCCCTCCAAGGTGATCGCCACCGAGTGAAGAGCCGGCCGGTGCCAGGGTTTGGCTGCCGTGACGCTGGCGTACGTCGGCGGGTCGGTTTTCGGTTCGACCACAACCTCCCGTATGACCTCCTTTATCCTATCAGTCCTTGCTGCGACATCCCTGCTAAGGCCATTCATCTGGTCCTCGAGGCTGACCATACAACGACCGAAGGTCCTCACCCCTTCCATCGTGTTGTCCATACTCGTCTGGACGGTGTCGATCTTCAAACCGACCTCGTCGGTCTTCAGACCGACCTCGTCGACCCGACCAATGACCTTATCGAGGATGTCGAAGCCGCAGTTATTACATTCAGTCTTCATATCTTCTACTCCTTTCGTCACTTCCTCTTGGAGGTCGTTGAGCCGCATATTTAGGTTCGACTCCATCCCTTCCAGCCTATCCAAAACCTCCCTCAGTTCGGGGGGTGTAGGCGTGGTGAGTGGAGCTTTTTTAGACTCTAAGACTTTAGTTTCTAAGATTTTTACTCGCCTACTTACCTCAAACAGGACCCGCAAACCCCTGTCCGACTGGACCTCCAGGAAGGTCTTGATGTCCCGACGCATCTGAGAATAGTCCCTCACTCTGGACGGGATATCCTCAAAGGTCTTCATGACCTCCTGGAGGAGTTTGTCATTGGACAGGTTTAAGTAGTTGTCGCCCTGTTTGACGTAAGAGTCCATGAGGTCTATGGACCTCCTCTTCCTCTCCGGTCTCCGGATGAAGGTCTTGGCGGCATCCAGCGTCTGTCCAGGCGGGCTTGCTGGGTTGGGAGTAGTGGCGGGAGCGGCTTTCCCACCGAACTTCAGGGATAACCCCTTCGGCGCTTCGCGCGCTCCGGAGGGCCCCCCGTTGTCCGGATGGGTAGGCGACACAGACCCACTTGGTCTGCTGGCTCCAGCTCCCGACCCTCTCCCTGTAAGGTTTTTGGGGTCTTCCACACTGAAATATCTCGTTCTTTTTTCAACACCCGGCACCTCGTCTGTGTCGCCTGCGATGTATGCTCCGGGATTCCGTGGGAACCCTCGGGAACTCTGTTCGCGCTCCACGCGGCGGGTTGTTTTCGTCACTATCTCCGGCACCCCTGGTCGGATTACCCCGAGTGGGGTGTCTGGAGATAGGTCTCGTTCTCGCGCACCTTACTGCAGTTGCCGATTTTTGTCGGCCCGCACAAAATCGGGCAGGAAAACGTTTTCCGATTTTTTCACAAAAGTTTTTTGCTTTTATAAGCCACAATTTTTCACTTTTTTACAAAATTTTTGCACATTTACGTAGGTCTCGGCAGCGCGCTTCTAATGATATATAATACGTATTGGTTATTACGAAAAATACCACAACTATTATTTTTCGAGCGCGGAGCGTTCTAAAAACGATCTGTTCGCGGCGGGGGGCGCCGTGTGACTCGGTTAGGTTAGGTTAGGTTAGGTTAGGTTAGGTTAGGTTAGGTTAGGTTAGGTTAGGTTAGGTTAGGTTAGGTTAGGTTAGGTTAGGTTAGGTTAGGTTAGGTTAGGTTAGGTTAGGTTAGGTTAGGTTAGGTTAGGTTAGGTTAGGTTAGGTTAGGTTAGGTTAGGTTAGGTTAGGTTAGGTTAGGTTAGGTTAGGTTAGGTTAGGTTAGGTTAGGTTAGGTTAGGTTAGGTTAGGTTAGGTTAGGTTAGGTTAGGTTAGGTTAGGTTAGGTTAGGTTAGGTTAGGTTAGGTTAGGTTAGGTTAGGTTAGGTTAGGTTAGGTTAGGTTAGGTTAGGTTAGGTTAGGTTAGGTTAGGTTAGGTTAGGTTAGGTTAGGTTAGGTTAGGTTAGGTTTCTGGGAGGACTCCTCCTCCGGAGGAGGGAGAACGCCGCGGCCTTGCGGGCCCCGCAGAGGGCCATAGCCCAGCGGGTGGCGCGGACCTACCGCACGGTGGGCTTCGCGGCGGCGTGCGCTCTGGCGGGCACCCCGCCTTGGGAACTCGAGGCGTGGGTGCTCGCCAGAGTGTACGAGTGGACGGCGGGGCGGCGGGCGAGCGGAGAGCGCCCAGCCCCGCGTGAGAGGGAGGCCGTCCGGCGGGAGGCGAAGGAAGCCGTCGTCCGGCATTGGTCGACGGACCTCGCCACCGCGGTATTCGGTCGCCGCACACTCGACGCGATCGGGCCGCTCCTGCAAGAGTGGCTCGATCGGTCGCACGGGGTGGTCTCCTTCCGACTGGCGCAGGTGCTGACCGGCCACGGATGTTTCGGGGCCTACCTGCACCGCATCGGTCGGGAGGAGACACCGTCGTGCCGCGATTGCGGCGCGGCGGTGGACACGGCGCAGCACACCCTTGAGGGGTGCCCGTCGTGGTCGGAGCCGCGCCGCGACCTCGTTGCGGCGATCGGGCCGGACCTCTCGCTCCCCGGCGTGATCAACGCCATGCTGGGGGACGAGGGGTCCTGGGCGGCGGTAGCCTCCTTCTGTGAACAGGTCATGTCGCAGAAGGAGGCGGCGGAGCGCGCGCGCGAGGACGACCCCCTCGCGCCGGCGCTCCGCAGGCGGAGGAGGGGTCGGAGAAGACGTCAGTATGACGAGCACCTCCGACTCCTCCCTGGTGGAGGCCAGCAGGCAACGGGTGCGGGGGCACCCCTGCCTGCACTGCACGCGCCTTCACCAGCGCCGGACGGGAGTGGCCAGGTGTTCCCGGCCATTCCCGTCGCCCCCCAGCCCGGGGGGCACGTAGGGCCCGCCATCTAGGCGGGCACGCGCCAGAGGGCCGTGGACGCAGAATGTCTCCCACAGCCCTCCCAACAAGGCGCCGGAGGGAACACCGCTGAGTTTTAGTGGGTATACTGTCGCCGTCATGCGACAGGGAGTCCCACACTCCCCGTCTCGCCCCCCCAGCGAGCGGAAGTGCGTAACTGTCATTTCTCAGCGAGAAAAAAAAAAAAAAAAAAAAAAAAAAAAAAAAAAAAAAAAAAAAAAAAAAAAAGGTTAGGTTAGGTTAGGTTAGGTTAGGTTAGGTTAGGTTAGGTTAGGTTAGGTTAGGTTAGGTTAGGTTAGGTTAGGTTAGGTTAGGTTAGGTTAGGTTAGGTTAGGTTAGGTTAGGTTTTTTTTTTTTTTTTTTTTTTTTTTTTTTTTTTTTTTTTTTTTTTTTTTTTTTCTTTTTTTTACAGCTTTTCCCCGGTCATGAGACCACCAGGACCTTGTTTATCTATATAACTCATTCATTCTAGTTCTTCTTTTATGCCTCTCAAACTTTCATTCTTCATACTATATCTTTCTTTCATTCAACCTTTCATACTTCGCCGGGTGGGACTCCCGCATATGTTAGTCTATTCTATTTCATCATTTTATTTATTTAGGGTATGGTAATTAATGTGACACCTTGTTTTATTTACATGGTTGTTAAAAATTTAAAAAATGTTAAAACTATTATTATATCTAAACATGTACTTATTCTAGTTGTTCTATTACATTTCTATTTTATTCTGATTTAAATAACAATATATCAATCCTTTATCTTACATGCTTATTTTGTTAGTAAAAAGTTACATCTTATCTCTTATTCGTTGACATAGTTGCGTATATATAAGAAGAGGTTTAGTATAGTAAACTACTATCATACAGATGAGTACTATTTGACTGTTGTGCTAGATACCAATATCTATTACAGCTACGGTACTATATTTTCCAGTTTTAAAACATGATTTGCCTATTTAACTTATACACAGACTTTAAAGTACCATTAGTAGCAATCTAAATAACATACATAAACAACTTGTGTAATTAATTAGCCGACCTAGGGTACACACCACGTGAACAGTTTTCATTTTGAGTTTTATGTGCTTTACAATGTGTAATGTTTTGTGTGTTAAGGCAATACTATATATATATTCTGATAATACAATATTTATTACCTTTCTTATTGTTTGTTGTTTCGCTTGTATTTCCGGACTGCGTGCTTATTTCGCTTAACAATTGTAATATAATTGCAAAACAAATATAAACAACAACAATGTAAAAAGGACAAAACAAAACAACAATTTTTTGTGTTTTCGTGTTGAGTGTAGTGCATGTTTTGTATTTTGTGCGTGTTTTCATATATTACTATATATTTAATATATGTTTTGTATGTCTTGTGTGTTAATGTGCGTGTTGTGCATGTAACGTGTGTGTTGTACGTCCCCAGAAACGGCTCAGGCGTACGCCGTTGTCGTCCGAGCCAGGTAGTCCCACTTCTTGCGCACCGGACACTCCACGCTAAAGGCGTTGTGGCCGGTCCCTTGGAACTTCGAGTGCAGGCAGTTGCAGCACCGCGGTTCATTGCCCGCAATGAACTCCGCACACTTCTCGCGAAGGTGCGGACCCCCGCAGTGACTGCACCTGTCTGCACTCTCGGTACAAAATTTCCGGCCGTGTCCGAATGCCAAGCACTTCGTGCATTGGATGAGCGGGGACTGGTCCTCAACCCTGACCCTTTGCAGGTCAAGGTAGAGGGCCCCAGCCTCCGTCATCCTTTGCCATACCTTGGGCCTGACTTGGATGACAACGTGCGCCGTCCTGGGGTTCCTCGTCCTCTTCTTATATTTTATTACCATTTCTTTATCTTGCTGGTCTAGGTCCCTAAATATATTTTCATTTTGGGAGTGGATCGCCTTTACCAGCTCGTCGTCCTCGCTGTCCAAAAAGACGTCCTTTAGGACGACGAGCGGGTTTTTATTTTGCATAGGCGCCACTGTCAGTCCTCCGCCTTGGCTCTTGATCCTATCCCTTACTCTTTGGAGTTCCTCCTCAGAGTCGCACCCCAGTATTACCGTCTGGTTTTTCGCCTTGCGTACTTTATTTATTCTGAGGCCAGTTACCCTGGCATCGACCGCCTTCTTCACCCTGGCGAGCACCTCGTCCGCAGTCTCCTGGCTGCCCTCCAAGGTGAGGTTAGGTTAGGTTAGGTTAGGTTAGGTTAGGTTAGGTTAGGTTAGGTTAGGTTAGGTTAGGTTAGGTTAGGTTAGGTTAGGTTAGGTTAGGTTAGGTTAGGTTAGGTTAGGTTTTTTTTTTTTTTTTTTTTTTTTTTTTTTTTTTTTTTTTTTTTTTTTTTTTTTCTGCTTTTCCCCGATCATAGGTAACATCGGGACCTTATTTAGCTATTTTTCTCATTCATTCAATTTCTCTCATGTATTCCTCTCGCACTTTCATTCTTCATACCGGATCTTTCTTTCATACATACTTTCATACTTTGTCGGGTGGGACTCCCGCTATTCTATCTATTCTATTATTCTATTTTCTTTATTTAGGGATATTTAATTAGACATGTTGTTTTTATTAACATTATTTCCTTATATCTATTTTACACATGTATACTATATTATGTTCTTATTACATACAATCATCCATATGGGCCTATCTTTGCTCAGGGCTTGTGTTTACATATTTGAGCTTATTTATTTATGCTTATGTATTTAAACTTATATAAATATGCTTATGTTTTTATGCTTGTGTGTTTATGCTTGCTCACTTGAGCTTAGTTATTTATACTTATATATTTACGCTTTTGTATAAAAGCTTATAATATAAAATACATTGATGCTTATGCATTTCTATTGTAGTTTTTGTTTCTTAGCACTATAACATCTGTAATTCTTATGTCTATACTTACTTTAATTTATTGCCTTATATATAAACATTCTTACATTTCTATTCTTAAATCTGTTTTTTGTGTGTAACAACAAGTACTTTTGTTTATATATATATACGTGCATGCAGCAGGGTTGATGAGTTGTGTTTGGTTTTATCTTTTTGTACAGTTTTATACATGTTTTTATTTTAGGCAATAATATATATATATCCATCTATATATATTTATTGTCCATTTCTTTTACATTTATATGTCTTACATTTATTGTCTTATTTATGACAATAGGTATTTTTGTTTATGTATAATTGTGTGTTAGAAGGATTGGTGATTTGTGTTATTGTTTTTTATCTTTCCTAGTATGTTATGCGTGTTTTGTATTTAGCCAATAATATATATATACCCATTATATATATTTATTGTCTGTTTCTTATGCTGGGAGTTAATTGTTGTTGTTCGTGTGGTTGTTTTTATGCACATATTTTCCTGTATACTTAGTATACATTCCATATATCTGTTGTCGTGTTGTGATATGTTTTGTGTTTATGACTGTGTGTTTTTTGTATTGTGGTCCCTGCGTGTTTTACGTATAAGCCGTGTTTGCCCGAGCCAGATAGTCCCATTTTCGGCGCTCCGGGCAATCCGCGCTGAACGCATTATGGTCGGTCCTTCGCAACCCGGAGCGTGAGCAGTTGCAGCACTGTGGTTCATTTCCTGCTATTTTGTCTGCGCATTTCTCGCGCAGATGCGGTCCTCCACAGTGACTACATCTGTCCACGCTCTCGGTGCAGAATTTCCGACCATGCCCGAATGCGAGGCACTTCGTACACTGTATGAGCGGAGACTGGTCCTCGACTCTGACCCTTTGCAGGTCCAGATAGAGGGATCCAGTCTCCGTCATTCTCTGCCAAGTCTTGGGCCTCACCTGGAGGATTATGTGTGCGGTATGTGGGTTTCTTGTACGTTTTTTATATTTGATTACTATTTCCCTGTCCTCCTCGGTTAAGCCCTCAAAAATTTCTTCGTTCTGGGCATGTATCGCCTTAATGATGTCCTCGTCCTCACTGTCCGTGAACACATCCTTTAGGACAACGAGGGGGTTTTTATTTATCATGGGCGCCACTTTTAACCCGGTCCCGCTGCTCTCTATTCTCTCCCGCACTCTCTCACTTTCTTGTTTGGAGTCACATCCCAAAATTATTGTCTGGTTTTTTGCCTTACGGACCTTACTTACTTTCAGGCCCGTGCTTCTAGCGTCGACCACCCTCCTCACTCTGGCGAGTACCTCGTCGGCGGTCTCCTGGCCGCCTTCGAGGGTGACCGCCATTGAGTGGAGAGCGGGGCGGTGGACGGGCTTGGCTGCTGCGGCGACGCTGGCGTACGTCTTGGGAGATGGAGCCAGGCCTGCCCCGGACGTCAGCCTCTTGGCGACCTCCACGAGTTCCTCATTGGCTGCGGCAACATCCCCGGCAACACCGCCGACAAGGTCTTTGGGTTAGGTTAGGTTAGGTTAGGTTAGGTTAGGTTAGGTTAGGTTAGGTTAGGTTAGGTTAGGTTAGGTTAGGTTAGGTTAGGTTAGGTTAGGTTAGGTTAGGTTAGGTTAGGTTAGGTTAGGTTAGGTTAGGTTAGGTTAGGTTAGGTTAGGTTAGGTTAGGTTAGGTTAGGTTAGGTTAGGTTAGGTTAGGTTAGGTTAGGTTAGGTTAGGTTAGGTTAGGTTAGGTTAGGTTAGGTTAGGTTAGGTTAGGTTAGGTTAGGTTAGGTTAGGTTAGGTTAGGTTAGGTTAGGTTAGGTTAGGTTAGGTTTTTTTTTTTTTTTTTTTTTTTTTTTTTTTTTTTTTTTTTTTTTTTTTTTTTTTTTTTTTTTTTTTACAGCTTTTCCCCGGTCATGAGACCACCAGGACCTTGTTTATCTATATAACTCATTCATTCTAGTTCTTCTTTTATGCCTCTCAAACTTTCATTCTTCATACTATATCTTTCTTTCATTCAACCTTTCATACTTCGCCGGGTGGGACTCCCGCATATGTTAGTCTATTCTATTTCATCATTTTATTTATTTAGGGTATGGTAATTAATGTGACACCTTGTTTTATTTACATGGTTGTTAAAAATTTAAAAAATGTTAAAACTATTATTATATCTAAACATGTACTTATTCTAGTTGTTCTATTACATTTCTATTTTATTCTGATTTAAATAACAATATATCAATCCTTTATCTTACATGCTTATTTTGTTAGTAAAAAGTTACATCTTATCTCTTATTCGTTGACATAGTTGCGTATATATAAGAAGAGGTTTAGTATAGTAAACTACTATCATACAGATGAGTACTATTTGACTGTTGTGCTAGATACCAATATCTATTACAGCTACGGTACTATATTTTCCAGTTTTAAAACATGATTTGCCTATTTAACTTATACACAGACTTTAAAGTACCATTAGTAGCAATCTAAATAACATACATAAACAACTTGTGTAATTAATTAGCCGACCTAGGGTACACACCACGTGAACAGTTTTCATTTTGAGTTTTATGTGCTTTACAATGTGTAATGTTTTGTGTGTTAAGGCAATACTATATATATATTCTGATAATACAATATTTATTACCTTTCTTATTGTTTGTTGTTTCGCTTGTATTTCCGGACTGCGTGCTTATTTCGCTTAACAATTGTAATATAATTGCAAAACAAATATAAACAACAACAATGTAAAAAGGACAAAACAAAACAACAATTTTTTGTGTTTTCGTGTTGAGTGTAGTGCATGTTTTGTATTTTGTGCGTGTTTTCATATATTACTATATATTTAATATATGTTTTGTATGTCTTGTGTGTTAATGTGCGTGTTGTGCATGTAACGTGTGTGTTGTACGTCCCCAGAAACGGCTCAGGCGTACGCCGTTGTCGTCCGAGCCAGGTAGTCCCACTTCTTGCGCACCGGACACTCCACGCTAAAGGCGTTGTGGCCGGTCCCTTGGAACTTCGAGTGCAGGCAGTTGCAGCACCGCGGTTCATTGCCCGCAATGAACTCCGCACACTTCTCGCGAAGGTGCGGACCCCCGCAGTGACTGCACCTGTCTGCACTCTCGGTACAAAATTTCCGGCCGTGTCCGAATGCCAAGCACTTCGTGCATTGGATGAGCGGGGACTGGTCCTCAACCCTGACCCTTTGCAGGTCAAGGTAGAGGGCCCCAGCCTCCGTCATCCTTTGCCATACCTTGGGCCTGACTTGGATGACAACGTGCGCCGTCCTGGGGTTCCTCGTCCTCTTCTTATATTTTATTACCATTTCTTTATCTTGCTGGTCTAGGTCCCTAAATATATTTTCATTTTGGGAGTGGATCGCCTTTACCAGCTCGTCGTCCTCGCTGTCCAAAAAGACGTCCTTTAGGACGACGAGCGGGTTTTTATTTTGCATAGGCGCCACTGTCAGTCCTCCGCCTTGGCTCTTGATCCTATCCCTTACTCTTTGGAGTTCCTCCTCAGAGTCGCACCCCAGTATTACCGTCTGGTTTTTCGCCTTGCGTACTTTATTTATTCTGAGGCCAGTTACCCTGGCATCGACCGCCTTCTTCACCCTGGCGAGCACCTCGTCCGCAGTCTCCTGGCTGCCCTCCAAGGTGAGGTTAGGTTAGGTTAGGTTAGGTTAGGTTAGGTTAGGTTAGGTTAGGTTAGGTTAGGTTAGGTTAGGTTAGGTTAGGTTAGGTTAGGTTAGGTTAGGTTAGGTTAGGTTAGGTTAGGTTAGGTTAGGTTAGGTTAGGTTAGGTTAGGTTAGGTTAGGTTAGGTTAGGTTAGGTTAGGTTAGGTTAGGTTAGGTTAGGTTAGGTTAGGTTAGGTTAGGTTAGGTTAGGTTAGGTTAGGTTAGGTTAGGTTAGGTTAGGTTAGGTTAGGTTAGGTTAGGTTAGGTTAGGTTAGGTTAGGTTAGGTTAGGTTAGGTTAGGTTAGGTTAGGTTAGGTTAGGTTAGGTTAGGTTAGGTTAGGTTAGGTTAGGTTAGGTTAGGTTAGGTTAGGTGTTAGGTTAGGTTAGGTTTTTTTTTTTTTTTTTTTTTTTTTTTTTTTTTTTATATGCTAGCTACCGCCAACGTGATTGGCGCCTATTCTATTTCTATTTAACTCATTCATACCAGTTCTCGCATTTCATGCCTCTCGCACTTTCATTCCGCATACTGTTTCTTTCTTTTATTCATCATCAAGCATTCTGTGGGTGGGACTCCCACTTTTTTATTATCTATATAGTCTAGTATTCTAGCTATATTTTAGTTCTTTATTTTCTCTTTTCAGGGACAATAATTCTTGGGCATTCTTTTATTTCTTTTACATTATTTCTTATAATTATTGTACATACTTAAATTTATACTTGTCTTACAATATACACATATTTTCTTACATACTTAAGTTATACAGTACTTATGTTACTACCATTACATTTTACTTAAACCTGCTTTAACCTACTACTATTTTTATACAAGTGCTTACAATTATATGCTTATATTAATATATATACAATATACAATAAAGCATATTTTATTTGCTATGTTTTATTTCTTATGATGCATTTTTGTGCGATACTCTCACAGTAGGCTATTAATTTATGTCTATTTTTACTCGCAAAAATTTCTGATATATTATCTTTACTTAACCTCGTGCCGATATCTTGCTCCAAGTCGTATCGCTCTCTCGCGTTCACGGGACAGTCCAGCAAAATATGCGGGACTGTTTCCGCGACGATCGGGTCACAGATGCACGATGGGCTCTCCTTACACTTGAAACGGTTCAAGTATTCGGAGAACCCACCGTGCCCCGTCAATACCTGCGTGAGCACTCCTACTGGCTTCACCTGTTGTACAATACGGAAGGCAGCTATGGCATCCGGAAGAAACATTTTCGTCACCGAGGCCGTCTCGCCAGACACATATCTCCGGTTCCATTCGTCAAGCGAGTCCTGACGGATTTGACGCTTGACGTATGAAATCGGACATCGGTCATAGTCCGGCTTCCTCCGTGACGACAATGCTGCTTCCTTCGCCAGCTCGTCCGCGCGCTCATTTCCTGGCAAGCCCGCATGGGCCTTGATCCAGAATAAAGACACAGCTTTATTTTGTTCCAACGCCCGAGCCAAATTGGCTCGTGCGCGGACTGCAAGGGAATGGAGCGAGCTATGGCTTGTAAGCGACTGCAATGCTGACATTGAGTCGCTGTACAAGCCATAGCTCGTCTCATTGCGCTTGAGGATTTCATCCGTTGCCTTACAAATGGCCAAGAGTTCAGCCTGGTAGACAGTGCAGTACGCGGCAAGGCTAAGTTTGAGGTTCCGGACTTCGCCCTCATTATCCCATATGGATAATGCGGCTCCGACCTTCCCCTCAATCTTGCTGCCGTCAGTGAAAATACGCACTGCCTGCACATTGTTGCTGTCCACAAGCTGTTGGTCTTCCAGGCAGTTGAACTCCAGGCACATTTGTCTGGCTGGGTGAGGGGCTTCCGCAAACCTTACCACACTCTCGATCTCTCTATCAGCTGGCACAAACCGGGATGACCCTCTCCTCGCCTCATACATGGCGGCTGCCTCTTGTATGCGGAGGTCTAGAGGAAGTATTCCGGAGAGTAGCAGTGCCGAGTTGAGAGAGACAGTGCGGTAAGACTTGCAGAGCTTCTGGACGAATCCTCGTTGGACAGAGCCTAGCTTCTTCCGTATACCCAGCTTACTTGTAGCGGGAGCCCAGGCGCCAGCCGCGTAAGTCACGACCGGTTCAACAGCTGCTGTGTAAATTGTATGAACAATGTCTCTATTGAGCCCCCAACTGACCTTTGCCGCTCGAGACAGCTGCTTATAAATGTCTGCGGCTCGTTTGCAAACATTTGCGACGTGGTCGTTGAACGTCAGCCTGTTGTCGATAGTCAACCCCAGCAGTTTAATCTTATTGACTAAACCAATGTCGACCCCGGCCATGCTCAGGGCTGGAGTGTCGTACTTAAGCTTGTTGGTTATAAGCATCGCACATGTCTTGTGCGGTGCAAACCTCAGCTTATTTCGGACACCCCAGCTCTGAACATGGGCGAGGGCTGCATTGGTTGTTCTCGTTACTTCACTTGCAGTGTCGCCGTCCACCACCAACACGATGTCGTCCGCAAATGCCTGCACGAAATAGCCCTTCCTGTCAAGCTCCTGCAGCAGTGGGTCCAGGAGAAGGTTCCACAGGATAGGACCGCCAATCGACCCTTGGACGCACCCCTGGTTCGTGTCACGAGTACACTCCTCACCTGCGTATCTCACCCTAACTTTTCTGCCGTCAAGGTAGCTATCTAGCAGCCTCCTAGTGTTCACCGGGCACTTTTCCTCAGCCAGTCTTACTTTGATAGCCGGCCACCATGCGCTATCGAAGGCGCCCTCTATATCCAACGACACCAGGACAATTAGCTTTTTCAGCCTCAACTTGTCTTGTACGTGTTTTATTAGAGTATAGAGGGCGTCCTCGGTGCTCTTCTGGGGCATAAAGCCAAACTGGCGAGTACTAAGCCGCGGCACAAGCTGCCATTTGATCCTTGCCACTATCATCCTCTCCAGGACCTTCCCCAAGACCGGCAGTAGGCCTATTGGTCTGTATGACTTGGGGCTCAAGTAGTTGTCCTTGCCCGGTTTTCTGAGGACCACGACTGTGGCCTCCTTCCAGATGCTAGGGAAGTGTGCCAATTCAAGGCATTTGTTGTACAGGGCAAGGAACGCATCCGGGTCCTGGTAGATTGCTCGACAGCAGATGTCCGACGTGAACCCGTCGGAACCGGGAGCCCTCTTAGGATTAAAACCTTTCACTGCTGTCTTCAGCTCCAACAGTGTAAACGGTGGGTCATGGTTTTCACCATGCCGCCACTCATTTACTCTGATGGCTGCTTCTCTTATCAGCCTGTGATCTGCGTTGTCCTCTTCTGCACAATCCTTCGGGTAGAAGGTGTCAGCCAGAAGGTCTGCCGATTCCTTCGGATTCAGGTAGGTGCCATTACTAAGTAGGGTGAGATCTTCTTGTCTCTTGGCGGTTCTTCCTATCACTCTATAAATACCCTCCCACACTCCTTCGCGGTCCTGCTTTCTGCAGAACTCCTTCCAACTGGCGGTTTGGGCTTCTTTTGCCTTGCACTCGTACAGTTCCTTCGCGTTCAGGTACTGATCGACAACCATCGCTCTTCGAACTGGTGCGGCGTTACGGATGCGGTTTTTCCTCTTTGTGACCTCCTTTTTCATTTGTGCGAGCTCCTCGGACCACCACGGGACGTTTAATTTGGCTACTTTATTTAATTTTGGGATGGCTTTTATACATGATTTGTCTATTGCGTTATTATAATTTGTTACTAATTCTTCTAAGTTTTTAATGTTGTTGATGTTATTTATATTTTCTATGGTTATATTGTATTCTAATTTAGCTTCTTGTAATGTTTGGCAAAATTTTTCCCAATTAGCATTTTTTGTTTTATATTTTCTAGTTGTTCTAGCTATATGTAAGCCTTTTTCCCTTTTTTCATTGATATTGAATACGATGGTGTTGTGATCCGAGCTCGTTACCCCCTTGTCTACGCGCCATCCGTCCACCAGGTCGATGAGGTCAAGCGAGCACGCCGTGACGTCCACGCAGCTCTGGAGCACTCTGCCACCTCGCACTGTATCGAACGTGGGCGTGTCTCCAGCGTTCAGTACCTGAAGCTCTAGATCCTCGAGTGCACCCGACATCTCCTCCCCCCTGGAGTCCTCCATAGAGCTGCCCCACCAGTTGCTTTTCGCGTTAGCGTCACCCCCAATCAGCAATCTACCGGTGGCCACTTCCCTTTTGATCTGGGTCAGCTGATCCAAGTATGGCCCTATGGGTTGGTCTGGCTCGAAGTAATAGGAGACTACTACGATTTCCCAGGCTTTGGTCCGGATCCCAACCACAACGATGTTGTTTGTGGTGAGTTTCGGGTGGGGGATGACATCTAGGTCATCATCAAAGACCGCGATCGCAGCCTTCACCCTCCCACTTCCATCGACCTCGCACTGGTAGATTCTCGCACCACGGTAGCTCTTCATACTTCTTGCCCCTCCCACATAAGGTTCCTGGATCAGTGCCCACGAGATCTTGCGCTCACTGGCCTCTAAAAAGAGTTCTGTCGTTGCCAGTTCCTTTCTTTGAAGGTTTGCTTGGGCCACTCGGTATGGTCTTGCTGTTGACGCAGGAGTATGTCGTGGAACCGTCTCAACAATACGCCACTGCTGTCCTCGCTATCTCGTCCCATTTCTTTCTGACGAGACAGTCTATGCTGAATGCATTGTGGTCTACTTTCTCAAGTTTTGCGTGCATACAGTTGCAGCACGTCGGAGCTGAGCCTTCCAACCAATCCGTACAGTCGGCTTTTAGGTGTGGTCCACCGCAATGGCTGCACTTCTCGACGGTCTGTATACACATCCGCCGAGTGTGCCCGTATGCCAAACAGAGTGAGCACTGGACCAGAGGGCTCTGATCTTCGGCCCTGACTCTTTGCAAGTCTATGTATACATGGCCCTTCTCTGTTGTTCGTCGCCAGATGATGGGCGAGGTGGTGATCACGATATGGCTTGTGTGCGGATTTCTGGCCCTCTTTCTATATTTTATAGTGACCCTATCTTCCTCACTGTCGAGGCCGCGAAAAACATCCGGGTTTTGGTTTCTGAAGGCCTTAAGAACGTCCTCGTCGGTATTCACCGATAGGACGTCCCTAAGGATCAGCAACGGATCCCTGTTTTTCACTTCCTCCACAGTGAGGTCAGCTCCATTTTTCCTTAGCCGTTCTGTGACTTTATCCCGGTCTTCTTTCGTCCCAAAGCTCATTATAATTTTCCTGTTCTTTGCCTTTCGCACTCTTTCTACTTTGACCCAATCTTCTTTGGCATTAACCGCCTTCCTGATTAGGTTTATCACCCCATCCCCCGTCTCCGTCTCGTTCTCCGCCGTGACGGCCACAGAGTGGAGAGAAGTTTGCCTGGGCAATGCCTGGGTGGGCTGACTGGCCGCTGCGCTGGCGTACGTGAGTTTCTCCATCGTCACTTGGTTGGAGCGCAGCGCCTCTTTCAGGCTATCCATCCTTGCACTGCTCTCGGCCAGCTCCCTCCTATGCTCCGTTAGGAGTTTTTGGAGGCACTCCATGTCCGTCACCGCGGGGGAAGGAAGCGGAGGAGGGGAGGGGGGGAGATCCACCCTTTTCGCAGGAGGGGCTCCTTCACCGTTCGTCTCCGCCTCCTTCACGAGAGCGAAGAGTCTCTCAAGTTGAACGATGACCTCATCTCTTATCTCAAGTTTTGTATTTCTGGAGGTCGACAGTTGGTATTTTGCTCGCTGGACACACCGTCTTGCCTCACGGATCCTCGACCCTCGTACCTTTGTGTTTGTCGGAGGTGTCACCTTTTGTTTGGGGGGGGATATAATCATGACCGTAGGTGAGCTAGGTCTAGTCTCTGCCTCAGTTGTCACTGGTTTGGTTGGTGACTTGGCTGGAGACTTTGTCTTCCTCTGCTCACCCAGGCCGGCCTCCGACTCATCTACGCTCCTTCTTACACTTGATTTTGAGGAGGGTCCTGCCTGCTCTGCTGTTTTTTGCGGGCCTTTTTCGGGTTGGCTTGCTGATCTCTTAGACCTCTTTACTGGAGTGCGAATGCCCATCATATTTACTGGTATATCGTGAGTCGAGCTAGCTGAATCGTCGACAGGGTGTGTAAATGGTACCCTGGACTAGGAACGTGATATAACTAACAATTAAACGTAAATGGTGTAAAAGTGTATAAAAACAAAATAAACAAACAAGTAACAACTTAACAATAGAAACAATTTAATTAAGATAATTTGGTGAGACCATAGACAACAGTCCCGCTCGTCGACAACAGTCGCTCCCGAGTGTGGTGTACTCTTACGCGGCTAGAGAGACAGTAGGCTCGCTCCAACAAATCCCCGTTCGGCAAGAGGAGGCGCGACTGTCTCAGTTTAGTGCGCACGACTTGTGAAGATGTTCTGCAATCAATTGCTACCTACTATGAGAGCATGCGCGAGGTGCACGTAGCAATATATTTGTCAATATGATTGCTCTATTTAGAGCAGTCCAGTGTCAAATAAAATAACTAAAATATAATCAACTGGTGATCTGTGAAACGAATAGTTCGCTCTGTCAAAAGTCCTGCAAACAACCAGAGTGAATTATTTATGTCTAATGGTCCTTTATTAGCTTAACTTACAACCTAAATACTGCAGAGTTCTGCAGGTCTGGGTCAATTTTACTTAGCGGTCAATAAACCTTAAAGTGTAATAATAAAAGTAAAACCTTAAAATTTTAAAATAAAATAAAATAAATAAAATACGGGTCGGGCTTGACCGTTTCCGAAAAACCTAGTCTAGTGTCAAGGAGCTCCCAGGAACCTCACTACGTCAAAAATAAATTTTTTGAAAAATTTTAAAAAGTCGAAAAATCTCCAACTCAATGTAGAGCCGATCTCTACCCTCTATTGGATAGGTCTCCCCGAGCCCCTTCCAATGATCCCAAACACGACTATCCTAGCCCAAGGGGTTCCGGAGAAATCACGACCCAAAATTCTGGTTGCAGGCCCAAGATGGCGGCGAGAATCTGGTTATCGTTGATTTCCTCCCGAACCACCCGTCCAAAAACTGACGTGCTTGGGGTCTTCTGACTGGGCTCGGCGAGCTCTATCAGTTGGTGTGGGTTTCAGCTGAAAATTTTGTTGGGTCCTGAAAGCTCCTGAAATTACAAAAAAGAAGCAGGAAAGGTGCTGCCCACGTCCCCAAAGAAAACCCGGACCTTCTACGACCCCTGGTTCGGGCGCACTCCGAGCTTGAAATTTGGTTTGACAGCTCGAGAACTGTCAAAGTCAACCTTCAAACCAGGATAACTTCCCTTATAGTGGTCGCAGAAAGCCCGTGTTCGGACTTTTCTGACTTGTCCTGACCTGCCCTATTTCTTCAGGCACCCCTCAGGGTCCTGAAAACTCTCAGCACCAAATAGCCTGAAAACCTATGGAGCAGGTAGATTTCGTCTCCCCAAATACTGCTTCGAAAACCCCAAATCTCTACGACCCCAGAAAGCGGAGCTATGCGTACTCAAAGATTGCCAATATGGCCGCCGAGCTGTCAAACTCTGTGTTTGACAGGCTATAGCTCCGCAACCGTTGGTCGGAGAGAGATGCGGTTTCGAATGCTGTACTCGGCTTGACTTCCGCTATCCCACCAATGTATTTTCAGGGCTGAAAATTTTCAGGTCCTGAAAACGCCTGAAAACCAATTTTCCTAATAGATCTCTGTCTGCCCCTAGGTTTATAAAAAATCCGGGTTCTCTACGTCCAACGGCCTCAGAGTTATTCAAGTATTTCCGCGGTAACCGACGTAACCAAGATGGCGGAAAAAAGCTATTTCGGTCGTTTCTGAAGCTATTGGGCGTGAGTTTGGGCTCTATCTATGCCGGATAGGTGT